>OX382300.1:24050900-25250900 GCA_947507805.1 Aporophyla nigra | reverse complement strand
TTTGGAGCTCGTAAAATGTAAAGACGTTTTGATAGAACGATACTTGTGTGTCGAAGCAACAGTTCGGCTTTAGGACGGGCCCCAATGAGGTGGCAACTCGATAACATGCGCCGTTTGTTTCACGAACATGAGACGAGAGCGTTATGTGAGGTTGAAAACGTTTGTAGCTGTAATGAAACTGTTGATTTAAAACCTACACATTTAAACAGAAAGGCGAAAACGTAGTTACGTACTGTATTTTTTGGAAAATGTTATTTATTTGAGGTTGATTAAAATTGCAAAGATGTGTAAAGGAAGAAAACAAGTAAGTAGGATATGCTGCTACGTTTCACATTTTCCTGCGTGAAAAAAAAAGTTAATATCAAAAAAAAAAAAAAGAATTTGTGGTTTAGCTTTTATATTAACAAGTTTGTTCCTACAAAACATGGCTTATTGTAGCTCAAAGTATAATGTAACTATTGGCCCTAGTATTACTTTACGAAGTTACCCATGCCCAGTCCTCAAGATACTTACACAAGAACAGTTAATTTTATTACTCCGCATTTCCGCAAACGCGATCCGCTGCCCATTTGTACGTAACATAAAACAGCAAAAGTAATTTAAGGAAAATAAAAATATTTATTGCATTGTTTAATTTACGATCCTTTATACCAAAGTCAGTTACGCTCCGTTCTAATTTCGCTGTTGCTTTTTTGCTCTCGGGAAAACGGAACCGCTTTAGCTGTGGGCGTAACTACACGGTCAGGGATTGTAATTTGAAAATATTAGAGACGAATCACAGTGTGATTGTCTCATCAAGTTTTAGTGCGCGAAAGTATTTTTTCGTCCGACAGTTTATCTTTTCACAAAATAAATGCTATACAGAATATATTTTTCACAAGCATTTTGGATGGTAAAATAACGTAATAATATACGCAGAGGGCTTACAGCGCCCTGCGTGTCCAGTACAATAACACATACAGGGCGCTGCTGGCGTTGCCTAGACACTGCAGCGCATCAGGGATGTTTGCAGAAGCACGAATAGACGACTTTTACGCAATCATGCGAAAGCGTGTCTGAGCCTCTCTGATGCGGTGGGTGCGGGGCAGCCCCAACAGCCACTTGGTCACAGTGGCTGATAGGGCAGAACGTCGAATACTCGAACACTGGACCAGAACACAAGTATTTCCTTCAAACCGTGCCTTGAGATAATGTTGTTGTCCTTGTCTGTACTGTTTGCATTTTTGTCTGGTCTCTATTTGATTATTAATGATTTCGAAATAGTTAGTGGTGGTATTGACGTTTTTAATGGTAATTTTGACATTATTATGAATAATTTTGACATTATCATGAATAATTTTGACATTGCTATTGATTATTTTGACATCACTATTAATTGTTTTGACATTATTAATAATAATTATATATAATTAGCCAAATGTTAAAATGTGTGTTACTAGTGTTTAAGGTGTGTAGGACCTTTATAAGTACTAACAAAATAGGATTCTATTATCTGCTAAATAAATTATATTATTATTATTATAAATGCTGAAATTCTTTTAGAGCTACGTTTTTTGCGTAAAAATAAAATAGTTGCTGCGGATGTATATTTGCTTACACAAATTTGTTGGAATTTTGTCAAATTTGCACAAATCAATTTATAAATCAAATCAGCACCTCTTTGACGCAGTTTGAAAATACCAGTAACAATGCCCTATTTGGTATAATGTACGTATAGCAATTCCCACAATCCCGTTTTTCGTGATCAACTCAAACGTTCGTGGGAACAAAAAGCGTAATTACGTGGTGTTATGTGTTTTCCTCGTCGGCAGTCGGTAGTCGGCAGGCGGCACATCCCTACTCCCCGCGGTTTTCATTCAATCAGAAAACATTCGCTCGTCATGTTCAATGTTAGAATGGAATTCTTTTTTACGATCTTTTGGGCTATTCGTCTGAATTGTTCGGCTATGCGTCGAAAATGAATTACACTGAAACTGTGGTGTCAGTGTTTGAGTAAGAATTTGTCGACGTTGGTCAGGGATACGGGATAGAATAGAATAGAATAGAATACAATATTATTTTATTTGCTCAGAATGTAGGTATTTACAATAAGCTGACTATATGAAGGGACGAAGGGATACTCGTCATTTTGATGATGGAACAAAAGAGAAGTAAATTTTATCTAAGTACGTTGAAGATTATAGGTATACAGTTTAACTAAAGAAAAAAAAAACAATCAATAACTAGTAGGTAGGTATAACTGATATTCACCACTGATCTGTTGATTCAACAATTTAAAAGGACAGTTGACCAACCACACTGACTTTACTAAAAACCAGCATATTTCAGCTGGCAATTCTCATATAACTTTAAATGGCCCCAATATTTAACATGGCCCATTTTTCACACAATTCCCTTGCAATTACACTGATAAGCAAATAAATCATGCATACGATAGCGCAGTGATCATTACAGTCGCTCTTATAAATGGATCCCGGGGGATCGATCCAAAGGGTCCGGTGTGAAGAGCCTTAAATAAGTATACTTATACTTTATTAACATATTCTTGTTCTTATGAAGTTAAACTACAAGTGGTATGGATAAAGAAATAATGATATATGAAGTCCATAATGACCTTTTTTAAAATAATTTAATAAGATTACAATGTGCTTGGTTCTATTTCCTTAAAATACGCTGAAACAAGGGGTGAGTAATGTTTGTTTTTAATTATTACTTATTATTACTTGCTGTTTAAATTGTAATACTACACTAGAAAAAACTTAAATTTCTTTGCTGATTAAATTAGCATAGATACCATTTATTTGGTAATAAGATTTCAATAAAATTGAAAAATCTATTCCTATAATTTCTAATTTATCCTCCACCCGCAAAAACTTTCAGAAATATGTTAAACCATCCTCCATTTTCGTAACTTTTCAATACATTGATAAATCAGCGAGTGCGTCGTATCGAGTTAATGTCCTGTGCGAACTGCTTGCAGATACCTCGAGCTCTGCTGAGTGACACGCGCCTAATGAGGCGTGAACCTCGCGATACAAGCATGTACCGAAGATTTTGTTACCATGTCTGCTTCGAGGTAAAATAGTTGTACGGAGTTACATGTATTGCTCTTATGTGTAAGACTGTTATCAACGATATCCAAATTGTTATTTGGTGAAATTAATTTATAGTCAATTAATTTTCTTCTCTATAAATATTTACTAAACTACCATATTTCATCGAATCTGTCTTTCACGGTCAGTTTGCGTTTCATTATTTATTACAAATTTACTACCTATTCAAAAATGTATACAAAGTGTTTATTAATCCTTCATCCAAGCATATCGTGTATGTAAATTTAAGATGATCAGTAAACAAGTAAGACCATACTGAAACATCAGAGGGTCGAAGCTGACTGTAAACTAACTTAAAACAAAGTAAACCTCCTAACAAAAGCGATCTAATAAACTTTAGAACAATAAAATACACCTGATAAAGTCCAGAGCTCCCTAATTCGATACAAAGCAGACTTCATGATACAGCTTCAATGACCCATCCTTGCATAGGTTACTAACGACCCTAACTTATAAAAAAACAATCTTAAAAGGACACCAGCGCCAAGCCATTTCCACCCTTATCGCCGTTGTTATAAATTTGAAATTAAATGTAAAAGATAACGTTGTGGAATGCACAGCTTATCTGCTTTAGGGTTCAAGCGTTCTCGCTAATTATCGAGTAGAAACACTTGGGAGGACAATGATGTTGGCTACAGAAAGAAAAATAGGTACAATGTCTCACAAAATAATACACAATATATAAAATTTGAAAAAAATCCACATAACACCTTTACCTAACGCATTCGCGGACAAAAAATATTTCAATTAAAAGAAACAGAAATATCGTTTTTTTTATCATTTATGTGGTTGTACTATGTCTGAGAAAGACCTACCCCCACTAAACCGCATGCGTGTAACAAGATGATGATAATTAAATTATAAGAATGTATAACCGTAAGTACACACAATTATGCAAGTTTTTAAGTGGGTAAGAAGCTCTTGAGAGAATTCGGCTTTTAGAGAAATTAGAAATTCTGTATCTAAATGAATTCAGCTAACTTGTGAAGTGGTTGGATTATGAAATTAGCTGTGTTTGAGCGTCGTCTCTTATTGGATAAGGAGGTATACATTGTATTAAATGAGTGAGGTATTTTCATTTTATAAACCTAAATAGTTAAACTGAACTTACTATTTCAGTAAAATGTAATCGCATTAGATGGTCCTTCGGTTTCCATTTAGGTAAGATGAATTCTGAAACTTTGAGATACTTTTTTTTTAATAATAGACTTTTACAATGTATTCAAATTATACTGTTAGGTATGGGAAGTCAGTGTAGGCCTTTCAATAAGTAATAGGTACTCACTAAAATAGGAAATAGTCTTCAAAACGGCAGTCCACAAGACCAATTAAAAACACAACAACAAAGTGTGTGCCTAACTGGCGAAATATGGTTGTACTAATAAGTCTACAATAGTGTGCCATATCCTTCGGGAGCACAGGCGTGATGTTATCATCTATGATTTCATTTATACATCAATTTTTCATTTGTACATAAATGTATCATCTATGAGATTTCTTCACCTTTCACTACTGTTGTCCAGTCTGTTGTTCACCTCATCTATTCTTTGTTCAGTGTAATGCAATCTTTGTCGTTATCCGTGCTAACGAAGCGACGCGGGTGTCCGCGGGGGTGAAGTGGCTACCTCCGGGGACGGAGGAGGCGCGGAACTCGGAGGGGGGAGAGTCATGAACAGAGGTAATTAAAGGCGTTTATCTGCTCCAGGTGGCGCTAATCCGCAGATATGATACTGAATGCAAAAACAATTCCTTTTTTACAGAATTTTCGCGAGAATTTTAAATAGGACTTTGGAGATTCGAAAAATTTCTCGTGTTTGCTTATCATACCTAATTGTTTTGTTCTCTTGTGAGAGCCTGACTATAAGTGCACAGTGACTTGACATTTGTATTAGCTCTCTAGGAAAACATTATACGTACAGTCCGTACCTGAGAATATATATACCCCCGCATTAGTACTCTGGCTTCGAAATTAAGCTCAAGCCGTGATGAAGTAAACCGATAGATAGACTAGTTGGCTGCTCGTCCAGGGTGCGATGTATGAAGGTTTAGTACATGGAATTTCTCTTATATTGCCTATGTCATAATATTACCTAACTACGAGTTTAGACTACCATTCACTGCCCAAAGCCCTCGGTAAATAATTTACCTAACAGTTACCCTCTCTATCTTTCACACCAATTTAAATTCCACAAGCTACAAAGCTTAGCTCACACCCCATCGTTCTCTTTAACGCTCAGAAAATAATTAAATCAGGAAAAAAATCCTCAAAATTCCTGTCCGTACACGGCACTTAGCCCTAGTACTAGCTAACAAATGTAATTAACGGCGTTTATCTGCTGGGGGAAGGGGAAAGAGAAAGGACAGAAGGCCTAGTTTTAACAACATTGTGACGATAGAAACCATATTTCAATAGGTAAGCAGCTGAAACTATTTACTTGTGTCAGGTCGAGCTCAATACTAATGCCTAAGTAACAAAAGAACATTTTGCAAATCGGGTGGTACCTACACAAGTAGTTCGTCCTCCTGATGGTGAGTAGTCAGCACCAACTTCGGACATTTGTAACACCAAATTGATCGCTGGTGCGTCATCCAAGAGACAACACTATCACATATCACCCCTTCACCCATTGGATATAAAGGAACAGAAAAAAATGGTACAGAGGTGATGCTTATTTCTGAAGAAATCTCTTACAGTATACCTGCGATAGGAGAAAAAATACAGAGATGTAGACAGCGTGTGTAAGAGTATGAGAAAACAAAGTACATTTATGAAAAACTATTAACTTAATTAAATTAAACAAATAATATGAGAATATACCTACATACATACATACATACAAACCTACAGACTTCTAAAATAAATATCATTATAATGTTATTAAAATATTGTAATAAATACAAACAACGTTATAGTTGTGGAATATGGAAAGATAGTGTTTTTTCACTCTTCTGTTACTAATCACAAAAACCTACACTCATTTCAGGAGCGTCTAGGATCATTATTACTGAATTCATGGTAGTGGTTGGCGCCTCGATATTCGGGTCAGTTTGTATATGTTTGAATGAGTGCAGTTCCTTTCGATACCTGAAGTCACTTATAAAAGTAGCGCCCGACCTTCTGACTTTTCCATTTGATATGAAGCAGGTGTTGAACTAATTCCTGCGATGGCAGAGTTCCAGCAAAAATATTGTCTACACCAAGCTTAAATTAAAACTACATATTTTATAAGGACTATTTCTCATTTTACTAGCAAGAAATGAATGATGATGCTAATTTTAAAATTAAATTAAAATTTAGCTTGAGTTGCGAGGAAACTGAAATAAAGCTTTATTATTTCCACCGAGTCGATGTTACCTAAGATTATGTATTTTGACTTCTAAAAATTTTCAATTTACTAAGAAAATCTCTGAAGATGTCCCGATACCAAATACACATAAAAATATATCAAATATTATATTAAGAGAATATTTTTAAGAATTAAATCATACATACAAAATGTTTTCATGAATAAATAGCTGTCCTGTAATGAGGTCGCTTGTAAATACATGATTTACTTATTTTATGCCTGTCTGGCAGATAGATATACAATTTATTTAAATGTGATATATTTTTAGGCTCTTCTTTTTATGTACCAATTCGAATATTTAATCCGAATTGTAGAATATGGAAACCCACTTTATTATGTTTCTCCTACTCTTCGACTCTTCACATTTTTAGGGTTCCGTTGCCAAATGGCAAAAAACGGAACCCTTAAAGATTCGTCATGTCTCTCTGTCTGTCTGTCCGAGTATGTCACAGCCATTTTTTTCTGAAACTATAAGAGCTATGCTGTTGAAACTTGGTAAGTAGATGTATTCTGTAAACCGCAATAAGATTTTTACACAAAAATAGAAAAAATACAATAATATTTGGGGTTCCCCATATATAGAACTGAAACGCAAAAAAAAATTTTTCATCGAACCCATACGTGTGGGGTATCTATGGATAGGTCTTCAAAAATGATATTGAGGTTTCTAATATAATTTTTTGTAAACTGAATAGTTTGCGCGAGAGACACTTCCAAAGTGGTAAAGTGTGTGTCCCCCCCCCCCCCCGTTCTAAAATAAGGGAATGATAGAACTAAAAAAAATATATGATGTACTTTACCATGTAAACTTCCACCGAAAATTGGTTTGAACGAGATCTAGTAAGTAGTTTTTTTTTAATACGTCATAAATCGTAAACCACAATTTACCTTTCATTCAGTCAACTCAAATATAAAAATTTAAAAAAACTTTTAATTTCATAAACATAAACCTTATGCATAAACCGTGAATACCTGCAGGTTTGTACGGAACCCTCGGTGCGCGAGTCCGACTCGCACTTGGCTAGTTTTATCTTTGACGTCACACCGATTGTCATCTAATTATATCCAGACCTGTTATGTATTGTTGTGTAATCGACCGATGTTATTGGTACTATGTATCACCGTCACACACCCGTTCTTGAATTTACTCGCTTCAAAACCAAAAATCTCTTGATAATCCCAACGCAAGAACAGTGATTAATAACCCCAGTAAAACAGTTATAAAGGAGGAACGCAGGGAACAGAGATTATTACTGCTTTGAGGACATGAAACCGATCCTTTCAAGCACCGGAACCTGTCCTGAATACTAAGGAGCCAGGAGCCAGGAGCCAACATCATCTGTATTCAAATAATAACATATTCGTTTCTTGATGCCGCACACGACATCCCAATATTGCTTTTTGATGACAGTAATTACCATAAAATTAGGTTTATGTATCATATAAGATGAAAATGATATTTTTCTCTAAAATTTTCCTAGAGATAAGGCGTAACGGTGAATGAGGCGAATGTGCGCACTTAGATATCAATGATCGCTTTTATATTGCTTGACTTTGTTATCGTTTTGGTGGGTAACTTCAAAATGATAGCCGTTGGGTGGGCGTGCGATGTGTAATTTGAGCTTAGGTTATTGTTTAAAAAATATATATATTTAAGCAGTTTTGTAACATGAAATAAAGTTTTGAATATTTATTTGTTAATTTTGTATCGAAATTAAATGTCTGCTAACATAAAATAAAACAGAAAGTGAACTGTAAACTACGCCAATTCATTCATAAATCTACTGACATAGTTCCACCTTTTTAAATCTTGCGCTTACACTTTAAACTCCAACATTTTTATTCAAGAATGGCCTGAAACTATTTCCCACACGTCCACTGCACGTAGCCCCAGTGAGGTCAGGTGCCCTAGATCTAACTCAGACCAAACGAATGGCCGACTTTTACCTTGTCCGCTTTTATAAGGCTTTTTGCGTAAAAGGCTCGTGAGCTTTTTTTGGGTATCGTTAGATAAAGGTACGCTGTTCTCTGTGAAGTTTTAAAATTGTTGGAACTAGAGATATTTCTATATGGGAGAGCATTTTAGTTGAATTCTTGTCATAAGAAATAACATCAATTGAACAGTTCTTAGGAATATGATGGAGGTTGTAGAAAATAAATATATCTACAATTCTACATACTAACTGGATTTTATAATTTCTTTGAATATTGGAAACTTTTCGAAAAAGTATAGCACTTAAAATTTGGTTAACGCATCAGCAAATCCTTTTTATGTTTTAGGTATAGACGGGGCGGTAACCACTTTTTACCAAGTGTACCTGTTTGAAAAAATATATAAATCCCAAAACTAGTATTCAATAAACTTACAACGTATGTTGTTCAGAATATTTGCCCTTATCTATTTGACCTTTTAATTCCCTATCCACTGCCAGTATTCACTTACATGCTAACTTATAATCAAAAGCAAATACGATGAAGATCAAAGATTACTTCGTTAGAACATGTCCCTTAACTCATACTTCATTCATAGTTCAATGATTGCTTCTCCCGAATGAAGTATAGTCAAGCAAAGAGTTAAGTATAGGTGCAAGGGAAATATTTATTTATCTAATTCAAAAGTTTTTAGCCCCTGAATGATATTGACAGAGTGCCATTGGTGGTTAGGTTAGGTTAGGTTAGGTCCCCCCAGTGGGTTCCCGCATTGACGAGGCGGGGGGGCTCAGTAGCCGTGGTTTAGAACCCCACGGTGAAGCTAAGAGGAACCCGAGGAGGGGCCGCTCGTCAGGGCTTTTCCGCTCAAAGCCGACGACGTAGCGGCCAACGCGGTGTCGTTTGGCGACATCGCGTGGGTTGGAGGCCGCGGTGGGAGAGGATTGCCGGTATTGAGGTGCGCCGCTCTCCCTACCTTCCGCGGCCTGAACGGGGTCGCCACCGTCCGATGGCGAACGCGGTGGGGCCGCAGGGGAAGAGGAGTGTTGGTATAGCGTTAGCCACTCTCCCTATCCCCTGCGGCCGAAAAGTGGTAGGCGGCGGGGCCACAGTCCTGACCCGTCGCAGGGGGACCAAGGGTGCCATTCAAGGGGTCGTCTGGCGCCCATGTGCTAATTGGTCCCCGGGGTGGTCACGGCGTGTTATGTGTTCATGCGCGCCGTGAATGGGGGTATCCCCCAGAGGTGGGTCCGGCGACGGACAGCCGCGGCGGGTTCGCGAAAGAGTTTTTTCGTTCCCGTGTTCCCGCCATAAGCGGTGTAGGAGGACACCGTGGAGTTTTAGTGGGTTGAAGTCCCACATAACTGCGCTATTTCCCCTTTGTAGCGCAGTATGCAAGAGCATTTCTCCACGATAAAAAAAAAAAAAAAAAAAAAGGTTAGGTTAGGTGCAAAATAAGTGTAAGGTGCATGGAGTTTTTTGCCAGCTCTTCTCCATAGGAATCAACAAATTGGAAGCTTCTGACGTTTCATAAGTGCCCATGTAGGTTTATGTGAAATATAAATATTTTGAATTGATTTGATTTGATTTGATTTAATTAAGGAAAACAGTTTGACCACGTCTCAAAAGATCCAGTGCAGTAGTACACTGGGCGCGCGCCGATTGCCTACTTTATAAAATAAAATATCAGGGTTGTCATCTTTTACTAATACTACGCCTAAATTATCGCGGTAACGCATACGCGCGCTCTCTGTTTCTTACTGAGAGAGCGCGTAGTGTATAGTTCGCCTTATCGCGACAATAATTATGACCCTAGCGTGACAGATAGCTCGAGGAATACTTTACTCGAAATAAGTTCTTAGTTTAACATAAAATTGATTTATTAGAGAGAAAAGATGAGAAAAAGTACGGTTAAGTTTATCTTGTGCGCAACAGAATTGGAACCAAAACCTAGGATTCAATAATATTGTGTGTAATGACTTGAAACTTTACCATACCTACATACTCGTACATGAGTAAAAGAATTAAGTATTCAGCGCAACATTCATTGTTTAAAAGTAGTTTTAAGTTAGCTGCCTGTATACCAATCACTTGGTTTGAGTGTACACTCATTTGTACCCTTTAATATTCTAGTAGGTGGTATGTCACAGGAGAGTTGCGGCGTGGTTCACATGGATTTATTGAAATTAGGAAATTCCTGTTAATTATAGGGAGCATTAATAATTAATAGTTTGGTAAATAGATTTTGGATTACGTGGTTCTTGGGATGAGAGAATTAATAGTTTGAAGTGAATAGTTTTGGCTTGAAAGGTGTTTATCAGGGTGAATTTTGGTCTCTTAAATGATAAATTATTTTATTTCTGTAAGCAGGTTTGTACAATCATTTTTATCGGACTACTGTGACAAGTTGGCCGAAATAAAACGGAGGTCACAGTGTTTTTAAAGTCCAGACAGATTATGTGAAGACCATAAAGATTGGTGACTGAGATGGTTTTTAGAGTAAAGAACCACACAGATTGATTAGACCTGTCCAGTCAGCGCAAGCAATTGTCCATCATCGCGCAGCTCAACTCAGAAATTGAGGAGCTCAACGATTCCTTGTTCTAACGGAAAGTAACTGTCGCGCGAGTACGCGATCGTGCTCCTTTATGTGAATATGATATACTCGCGCGATCAATCATATCGCATATGTATGTCATTATAAAAACTAAAGTTTTTTTTTATTACCTTCAGTTGCACAAAACACTTATCTAAATAGTATACAGCGTTACAACCAAGGGAATGAGTGTTTTCGATGAACTCTGGCACCTAATGAAAGATTGAACTTGTAAAAATATATATCTATATTATTCAGGTTCACAATCATTATATCACTGCGATACACAGTATCGGTTAGGACGCAGGGTAAAAAATTAAGAGAAACCTCACAACAGACGTCATCAGAAGTGTGATTATATTTTCTTCAGAAGTTAAAATTGTAAGATTAACTTCAGTTCACTCAAATCCTGAGTAAAACTCTAAAATGCTAAGTTCCAAGTATTCATTAACCCGCAGCCGCCGACGCGTTATTAATCACCATCAGACGGACAGATCCCGCAGATATCGCTAAACCCTGATTTATTAACGCCAGATACATAATTGTGTTTAACAGATAAGATACGAGCTCGAGCGATCCTAGAACTTACATAGATATGGTAAACGATGGTGACTCATCTAGGTTCTGCATATGGAAGTGACGGGAAACCGCGTTCTGATCACGTCGCTGATTGGCTAATTCGTTGTTTAATCTCACGTTTGATTGGTTGATATGACATCAATAATTTAAACTGGCATAAGATTTGACAGCTGTTTAAATTGAATAGAACTCTTAGGAGTAAATAAAATTATCTAGTTATTTTAATCCTTAGAGAGAGACTTTCTTACCAAAGGAACTACTGTCTGATAATGAAGGTGATAGACAAAATGTTGATTCATCAGCAATATCAACATTTTATTTTGTCCTTTTAACCATCAGCTAAACTAGTGATAGTGACAATATTCTTTTTGATTATTCACAGTAGCTGTATTCTGTAGGAAAATTTTCAGCAGCGGACATTTACGGGCTGATAAGAAGAACATGATAACGTGTAGGCTGTGAAGTGCCGTCAAAATCTGTCACAAAACGTTTAAAACATGATAAACGGCTACCAAATCCTATTAAATACAAGGGATTTGCGTCACGAGATATTTACCAGTGGCAACACTACTCTAGAAGTGACATGCTATCTACCTCGTTTCTACGATCTTAGGTGTTGCCACTACTATGTGTTGCTGTGGGTACTGGCTGCTCCTCAGTGAGTTATACTGAACATGTTAAACGTTATTAGAAGTAATTTATTACGTAATAAAATAAGGTTGTCAAACAGATTTATGAGGTGATGGTATTTTATAATGTTGTTATTTGTTGTGTAGTGATGGGTCATTAATGGTGCTTTTAGTGCGTGTCAACGCGTAAGAGTGCGTCTTGATAATTATACATGGAGTAATTACTGTTTCTCTAAATTAAGGTCTAACTGTAAATCAAACAAGGTTTGCTTGTTGTATCAAGATAAATAGAACAACGACAAGAGTTTCGGTTCAAATCAAAATAATATTTTATTTTAAATAAACCCACAAGGGCACTTGTGAAACGTCAGAAGCTAGGTGCACGGTTCCAATTGGACGATTCCTATGGAGAAGAGACGGAAAGAAACTCCATAGTTAGTCTTTTTAAAAAGGTTGGAGAGGTAACACAGTTAAAACTCACTTGTATAACCTAATTAACTGCCTAAACGAGAAATTAAAAAAATAAAGAAATCAGATAGGTGAAGAAAGAAACAATCTGTGTCTACACTGCGACGGTTTAAATAATTAGATTTGTCCTACACGTTAAAAGATGGTCACATTCACAAGCATCTTCACTTGGGTGAGTGGCGTAATGAATGTTATAAAATTTATAATAAAAGATAAATATGAAATTCACACGTTCAAGTTTAGTTTAATTCCTTAAGTTATAAGAACTGCCTCGTTGGTCGCGTGGTCACAAGCCCTGCTGCTGAGCAACAGGTTCCAGGTTAAATTTCCGGGTCAGTCAAAGTGTTATTGGGTTTTAACGTCTATACTTTCTCAGTAGCAGCCCGGAGACGGGATTAGTGCCCGGTTAGTAGCAAAAGGCTCGCCCCCTATTACATGGAACCTAAAAATGCGTTTTCAAAACAGTTTCCGAAGACACAGGAGAGCATTTTAACTGCTGTTTATGTTGGATTTTCGGAAAACAAAGACGGTTCTCTCGCATATGTGACACACTGCTTTCTATACCGAATGCTTCGGGATGTGTTAGCTCACGTAAATAGTATTGACTCTCCCCGCGTGACATAATTACAGTGGGGGCAAATCTAATGATATAAATCTTTGCCAACCCCTACACTCCTTCAACCTACTACAGCCTACACATCACGTGAATTACTTGCTTTGACGTACCTAAGCTTGCTATTTTTAACATAGTTGATCTTATTTTGGTGTCTAAAATAAGAAATTTCACAAGAAAAGAATTCTTACATAATCATTTTCTACTTATTATGACAGAAAAAAGATTATGTACGATCAAATGAATGTCTATATTTATTACAGATTTCCAGACCACACTGATCAAAATCCCCTTCAAAGGAAACCATCATGGCGATGAGGTAAGCAGAATCAAAAGCAGAAGCTGGTTTATACAAAACAGGTGAAAACCTTTCATGCAGTTTTTATGAGAACAACACGAATATATTGGCTTTACTGGTAGTTCAGTTAAACGGTATTTTCTAACAATAATATTCGTAGTAGGAGCAGTTCGTGTTTCACACACCCACCAGCCATTACCAGCGTCTCGGAGTGCCATGAAATATTATATTAATACAAATCGAGGCCCGGACATTTGGAACAGCCTCATGCATATCTAACGAGGATATATTTGTCAATTCGTTATCTTACCAGATTTCTCAATCACATAAAATGATTTATTTTCACTTTAAATTACTATGGGTCCAGGTTTATAGAGTTAAGGCTGTAATTTATGAGGGTAATGTGTTTTAGATCTAGTTTTGTCTGGAACTCTGCTTGATATTCTAGTTTCGATTGAATGAGACTTTGCTGAAGGTCAATTAAGGTCACATTTTTTAAGGTTTTATTTTCAATACAACGGTGCTTAAAATATATTCGTATTACTTCATACCTACACTTGGGCGGACCTTTTGAAACATACTTAATAATTCTTTTATAAAAAACGTCTTGTTTTGCACCCAGTGCGTACATGCGTTGAATGCATGCATGAATGTGTATAAAGATCATAATGTTACTCTGTAGTTCATGTCTGTTCACATAAAAAATGGTGTCACAGTTTAATCGTAAACCACAAAGTACAGACAGAACAATCCAAACAGATTTACAGTTTGTGTGTTTGATAGATTAATTATTATTTATAACAGTAATACATTTCAGATTTAACAGGAAATCACTTTGATTGTAAACTTAGATAACAAGGACTTTATAGCCGATGGCGTAAATAATATATTTTGTGATTTTCATGTTTGGATTAAGTACATAAATGTCGGGTGTCAGTAGTATTGAATAGTCGTAAAAGTCTAATAAAACCGTGTATGGATGTAGTGCTCATAGAGACAATAGGGCCTAGTGTCATGTTATGTGGACAGAAAGTACCACAATTTAAAAGCCCGCCTTGGATGTTGCCAAGCTCGTCAAAAGTTTTCTTAAAGAAGTACCAACTTACGTACTTTAAGTTAGGCTCACCAGTAAATAAATTGATTAGATTTTCAGAGTTTTGGGACTGGTAGGTAAATGACGTTGCTTACCCTTTCAGAAGAAAAAGGAAGGTGTTTTCTAATTATTTTACTTCAAGACATTTTCCACATTCAGTAAAAGTATAACTTTGTAAGTTCACCAACCAACCGTACTTTGTTAATTCTGCACATAAATTAGAGCCCGAATTAGTGTATCCCACGCAAATAATTATTTCAAACAAAACCAGCGCCGCTTTAGTTCATGTTAAATGGAATAATCCTTGATTACTTCGTCTGCCAGACCTTGGGAACTGAGGGAGTGTATGTTGTGAAACAATCTGAAACATGGATTGTTGAAAAACTTCTAACCATATTTATGAAAGCCAGGAATGTAAATCAGTTCATTATCATCGTCTGCCTGCCTTTTTCCAACTATGTCGGGGTCGGCTTCCAGTCTAACGAGATGCAGCTGAATACCAGTATTTTACATGGAGCGACTGCGTGGCGCAACCTGACTTCCACAACCCAGTAAATAAAAAATCAAAATTCATTTATTCAAATTAGGCTGAGGATCAGCACTTTTCGAACGTCAAAATTACAAAAGACAGTCCCCCAAAATGCCCACCCGTCACTACTTCCTAGTGCTTTAGCTTCTTTATTTTTTAATTGCATACTCTGTGTTACGTTAAGTGGAAGTGCGGAGTCACCTAACACAAGCATATAAATGCTTAAAAGGTGATCTCCAAATCATTTATGTTAAAAAATCTATGTAATTGAAATAAACATTTTTAATTTTCTTTAATTTTAGCTGGGAAGAAGAAATGGCGCAACAAACTCCCATAACCACTCTCAATAGTTAATACGATACCTCTCGGTCAGACTTACGGGGCTTCTGATGACCCGTAAGGACTGTCTAAGATCGACGAATGACAGGAAAGTATATCAAATACATTTACGCTATTTCTAGGATTATTCGATCGCAATTGGTTGTGTAACTTATGCAATCCTGGTTACTGTACCACAATTCAATTGAATTGGATTAAATCGCAGTATAGTTTTGGTTATTACATCTTTTATTTTTCTTCGATTAGCTCATCTTTTATCCACAATAATAAAATGATAGCTCATTCTGACACGAGAGAAGAAACACCTTTATCAGATTAGAGAGTACTTATAAGGTTATATCAATGCAATCTGGAAGGCCGATTCTCGTAATTAAAAGTGTTCAAAATCTAGTTGCAGTCTCATCTCGGCGACAATCAAATGTCAAAAACTTGTCAAAAATGTATTGAAACTCGACGTATTTTTGACAGATTGAGACTGGGAATTGCCCCTCTGTTCTAGTTCAAGTTCTAGGATTTTCGGAATACTCCCATTGTTTTGATTAGTCTGCGACATATTAAACAAAGTGTAGATTAACTCAACTTACGTAGACAAATTCAGCTGTATCATAATCCTGAACATTTTAAAGCCAGCTATTATCGTTGTTGTGCCAACAGAGCTCAATGTCCATGAAAACGTATGAAACCCTTAGGACGAGGCTTAGGGAACTTGTAGGTAGTGAGTGGTAGCGGGTAATGTAACTAGCCCATCGTGCCAAAGAACGAAAATGGCATCATTGAACAGCACGCTAGCTCACAGCACATCTGCCAAGGTTGTTAGAAAGAGTTATCCTAGCCCTGCCACAGGCAACTGAAGAAACACGGGTGGGTTTTAGTCAGTAAAAGTCTGACACGCCTTCCTTCCCGCTCCGCCCAGTGTGGGAGACGTGATTTGATGATTTCCCAACCAGAATAAAAAAGCTCACAGCTCAGTGGTGATTTCAGGCTATTGAGTGTGGGTTTTAGACGATATTTTTAATTACCTTCAACAAGTCCTCATAATCCACATTTTACTGTCGATGGATTGGCCACAGAAGACGGTATTGAAGTCTGTAGAAGAGATCTTTTCCCAGCTGTAGGACAAAATATTTGGCTTCAATGCTGAGTTAGGTACTCTGAAAACCGAGGGTCGAAGGTAATAACATTTCCTCTTCTTTCTCGTCCAAGGACATAAAACTCAACCAAACAATACTCCAAGATGAGCCACTCATCATTCAGCTCATCCTGTTCCAGAAGGAACGTAAACGTCCACACGCTATCACTTCCACTCCACGGCACTTGGCTCCGGAATCACGCCGGTCATTAGGGCCAATCAAATAAAGTGGTCACCGTCCCGAGGGGCGAGGGGCGGGTTGAGCGGGGGGGGGGGGGGGCTCAGGGAAGCGTATTGTTGCTTACTAGTCGAGTGAAGTGTCTGGAAAAGTGGATGCATGGAGGGAGAGTATCATAGTTATTAATTGTACTTTTTAATATTTTTAGCTAAAGTAAACAAACTTCCACGATAAAAAGAAGTCGTAAAAGGTGATAAAACATTCGGCATTCCATTTATAGACGCCATACCTGCAACAGGACAAGTTCTGCCCATACATTGCCAGCCTTCAAGATGAAACTGATATTTCATGTGCTTGTAATGCCATTGAACCTGCTCACAGATTGGTAGGTACTTGTTACTAGGAAGCTAGCGTACAATAGTGAAATTTTTTACAAAGAAAGCTGTGCCAAGTTACATTCATTATAATCTGTCCCCAATAACCGTGGCCTCATTACCACAACGTCGTCAGGAGTGAGCGTATCTCATGTCACGTCAGTTCTCGTAAAAATATCGCGTGCGGCTTAAATAAATCCTTCAAGCTGATCGTAAGGGGAAACCCAATTTGTGACATTAAATTAACTCGAGAATCTTCCCACGGGACATTCGCAATCTTCATTTTCATAAACGGATTTTTTATTTTTAGTGCATGATGGAAGTGGGAACATTTTCGTATTAAAAACAAGTTTTTAAAAAATAGACAAGAATATGTAAGTTTATGTTTTTAAAGACATTCAGGGACATTGTTTAGCCAACTGACTGAGACATCATCATCAGCTCCCTAACCCTTTCCCAACAATGTTGGGGTCAGCTTCCAGTCTAGCCAGATGCAGCTGACCAGTATAATACATGGACTAGAGCTGTTCGCCTATCTAACCTCAAACTGAGGCATTAGAATCAACTAAATGTTTAATTTATTATGTGTGTTTACGTACAACACATTTCTTTGATTATCATCATCATCGTCATGTTCATTTCAGCCATAAGACATCCACTGCTGGGCATAGGCCTCCCCTAATTTGGGGAGCTTTGCAATAATCTCCACGTTTGGCAGACCGGTAGGCGATCGTATAATGGTGTTAAAATGCGTAGAGAACGCTGCTATCTATTCCCTAGTAAGTCCCGGTCCCCAGTCGTAAGAGGCGACTAACGCCTCATACGACACCCACGAGAAGACATTGGGTGGTGGCACAAGACTAGACTAGACAAGGCTTTGAGTACACAAGCGGTAAAATAAGTTGCACATTCCTTGGTTTGCTCATTTCATTAACGTTGTTAATCATCTAGTCTAATAGTTCTTGCAACCGTTTATGGTATCTCTAAATCACTATAATTTAATCTTAACATCGTGAGAACTGGATAAGTATAAGTTAAATTAAGTTATAAATCAGGTTTATTTCATATTATGACATTTAGGTGCCCACGTTACAAATATTTTAATGTAGGTGCAGCTTTATCCGTTTGTCCTGGATGACATAATTAGGGTCCGTAAACGTGACCACTTTCTGAGTCCGAAAGGCATCAGAGCTCATAACGTAAAAACAAAACGGAAAAATCCTTGAACATAAAATTGTAGAAGATGAAGAACGATCATAAATAGATCACAACGATAAATCGATATTAAATTTAGAAGTCACAGGTAGGTACGTCTGCGAACCCAAGTGGGCAGATACCCCTCGTGCTGCCCTCTGTGCTCCTAAACCTGCAGTCAAGCGACCGCTGCCATCGTCGATGCCGTCGAAGTGACGAGCTATTGGACCAATCAAATTTAACAGCATCAGCGATACTACCGAGAAGTCACTAATTAATTAAATAGTAATTAAATAGCATCATTTAATAGCGTAGTTTTACTGTTTAAGTACGCTCAGTCAAAACGAAATACCAAGAATAATAAGAGTCTAAAAAAATATATCGTGAAAATTATTATGAACTTGGTTACGAAAAAAGAAGTCAAGTCGTAGCAGAAATAACAAGCACAAAGCTCCCTTAACAATTTGAATAGACAAAGGATCACAGTAACATGGCAGTATTAATTAGCGTAAAATAAAACAATATGGTTAGATTAGCGTAAAGTATAACGGAGTAAAGATATATCTGTAACGAAGCGATACGCGGCGGTCTCTGGCGTATTGTAATATAGTTAAATTATCATTAGTCAATTATCAAAAGTCCACTATGTGGATTTTAGCGAAAGGCAAAAAATACTTCAAACTAACTACTACTTCTAACTTTTTATAATGTGATATTGATATATTAAATAGACAAGAAATAGATTTTGATAGTATACACCCATAGGGTTGTAGCCCAATTGACTGTCACGCGTTTACTTATTTTATGCAGCCAGTATTTAGAATTGTACTTCGAACCTTCTGCATTTGTTTATTTCGTATCGCGTATTGTGTGTTGCACAGCGATATGGAGATTTCGAACGCAACGTTTTTAGCGTGACACGCCACCGTGTGGCCTCGGGGGCGTTTATTTAAACGCTGTTCGGATTGACAGCGCTTTGTTCGCTTGAGCTCGGTAACTGAATAATTTGGCGGATAGTACTCATAATTTATGCAGTGTGACCTTTTCCTTGTCGCATTTTTCAGCTTAGTGTCAGATTCGGTATTACTGAGACGACTTCTCAGTTTAGTATCCTTTTTTCCGGGAGGTTGTACATGTATGTTGTAAGATGAAATATCTTGTAAAATAGTTACTGCACTGCAGAAATTTTCCATTAACATTCGCAAAAACCTTGAATCATTACAATAAACTGAGGTAAAATTTTTCAGTCTTAGAAAAAGTCAAAATAACATTACCAAAATAAAACCAAAAAGGTCACATACTGTGTCCTTCCCCACAACAGCGGCGTACACCGTCGTTTTATAAATCAGCGAGTCTCGCAAATTTCGACCAACACGTGCTGTTATTTATCGCGACAAATATTGTTCGTTAATGCGCCATTAATAAATGGCTCCCCACTCGCACAAATATCGCCGGAATGTTTCACGCGGGAATTATATTTTTTGTAATTAATCATTAAATACTGTTTTTGCTGGTTCTTGTTTTATTTTATTTTCGCAATTGCGATTAAAGCTTTTTTGGGACATATCGGTATTTTTATTGCGAAATCTATAATTTGTTCGTACGATTTTATTGGTGTAAGCGGAATATACGTGATGTATGGGGATGATTGATATATATATATATCACGATTCACGATTTTATATGACCTTAAAGCTCCGACAAGAATGTCCGTTTTTTCCTAGCTTTGGATCTGCTGTTTTCGGTTAAATTGACGAACGGTACCAATTCAGACTTTTTTAATAATTCAGACGAAACAGTAAACTAACCATAAGTATGTAGAAAAACAGATAAAAAACAAAAACAGATTTTTACAAAACAAAAAAAAAACCGGCCAAGTGCGAGTCGGACTCGCGCACCGAGGGTTCCGTACAAACCTGTAGGTATAAAGTTTAAAATTTAAAAAAATATTTTTATTATATGAAGTAACTAAAAATTTACGGTTTTCGCAATTTTTCCTTTATCTGTGCTATAAGACGTTGCTTCGTACCAAATTTCAAAATTCTAGATCGACTGGAAGTACCCTTTGATTCCCTTGCGAGTTTCGAAAATTTGCGGAAATTTGCGGCATAAACGGCTATATCTTTTGATTGCGTTAGCTTAGAAGTTTGATTTTTTCACAGCTTCAAGGGACAGTAGACTTGAGTATTTGATATAAATTTCAGCTTGGTACCTTTATGCGTTCCTGAGAAAAAGGGTCTTGACAGACGGACGGACGGACGGACGGACAACAAAGTGATCCTATAAGGGTTCCGCTTTTTCCTTTTTAGGTGCGGAACCCTAAAAATAATAATAATGAGGATGCACAAAAAATGTTTTAAGAAAATTGGGAAGATAACAATAAACTTAGTCATCGTATATGTTAGAAACCACTTTTTAAGTTTCTTATTCACTGCCCTAGCAAAATATCAAAATGTTGGAGGTACTTTACGTGCATGAAGCCACATTAAGAAAATAATAAACACTACCTCCTGATCCCAATACGACTACGGATAAATTAGAATCTTCTTAATAGGCCCGTAAACTCAGGTGAGACGCCTCGCAGCCAAGGCCAGAGCCCTAAGCCGCATAATCTGGGGCTGTCGCGCCAAACAATATAGATAGGCGTATTAATTGCATTAGAGCCTAGAGCTTCGTCTAAGCGTTGCCTCTGAAACTGCCTTATAGTCTCACTTAAGCCATTTTTAACGTCTCCGGTGTGTACTTCGAGGTGGGTGTACACGGGAGTTTATTTGGAGCAGGTATGATCTGTATCTGCAGTGGTCTTAACATAAACTACGAGTATCTATACAAAGTGTTGCTTCTGGTATCACATAACGCTAGGGTATGAATGAGACCATATCAAAGAATCTACTGGACTACTACTACTACATTGATTTATTTTTCGTTTTAATTTTTCATACAAAATAGTTCAATGGCCCTTACGTAAAATATGATAACGTCGGATTTTCTACTCTTAAGAATTACTGGTTTCATGAAAATTATTTACTCGTGCTATCAATGAATATTTCACCCGTATTTAAAAAAAAATGTATTCGTTATGGCATATCAATAGGAACACGTTGTATACAGGGTGGCAGGGATATCTCCACGCAACCTATACCATGGGTTCAGTACATGATCCTGAAGCACCCTACATGGCCAACATTGAACATTTTTAGTAAGCACCCATAGGAAATCACCCCTATGTGTGCTTGCTATGTCCATTGTATATTACAGAACATTTTAGCTCTTTTGATCTAAGGTAATCCAACCATGAAATTACGGCAACTTTACTTATGTATATGGTGAATAGTTTTGTACATCGAGTAAGAGTTAAGAAAATTAACCAGCCAAATTCTAAAATTTTTAAACACTTAATACACTATCCTTAGCCGAATAATTTCACGACATAATAATATACCTGCGCATCATTGACCGATGATAAATTTATTAATTGCGTGAAAACTCAACCGCACCGTGCCCGATCTTTTGAATCTCCCGTACGTTTCCACAACCATTTCCACACTAATACTAATTGAGTGTACGACTCTCGCCAAGGATTATGCAATAAAAGCGATAAGAAACGCCAATTGTCTGTGTTTAGCCGAAGCAGCTAACTTTTATGTTTATAGAGCTATAAACCGCGCCCTCACTGATTGCGGGGATGTCATTAAAATTCGTTTTATTGTTAAACAATTGTGATGGAGCTGTCGTTATCAAGGGTTTTACTATTATCTTAATTAAGCCCCTTAACAATAATCTTACGTGGTTCTCGGAAAAGAAAGCTATAAGGAAAATTTCTAAATGATAGGTCGCTTGTTTAATAACAACACAAAATACTAATTTACTACCTAATTAGCAAAAGCTTAAAGTACAAGAATCCGTAGCATGTGGCGACTACTGTATGAAATAGGATTTTAATATAAAATACTTGATACTCAACAACATATTTAAGGTACCTTAAAAACAGAAAATCATGTTGAAATTAGATTTCTTCGTTTACTCTTTTGCTCTTATAGTAGTGTCAGTTCTGTCAGTTTTTAATCTGGGATCGTCATAAAGGTATAAAAACAAATCTTTTTATAAAAACTCCGTCTGAAAGGGTTAGCCGATTCTTTTAAACTTGTTATAACATCGCCTTTTGCTTTAGAAGTAAAACAAAATTGGATTTATAAAATCTCCCAGAACTGGGACGTCTTAGACATTCTGACAAGAAATAAAATATAAAGGGGCTGTTACAAGTCCCAATCGTATTGCTAAGCTACTAGAGTTTTCATGGTGACAAAAAACGGATATGCTATAAAATACTGATTTGTTATTATTGAAGTTATTGTGCTGCCGAAAACTGTAGGCCTAGTCGATTATTTATTTCACGAAAAAAGAAAATACACCTGCCCATGTTTCAAGTTCGTTACGTATTTGATATAATCAGAAGAAATATCACCGAGTTTATCAACAAAAAATCTTATGTTCTAGTAGAATATTTATGTCTCCATACCGAGCCCCGACACCACATTCAGTTATGCCCGTATCTTTTTTCACGTACTGCCTCAAACGGCTCCATCAAATCATACAGACGGGGTAAATCCCATGAATATCTTGACCACTGAGTTTTTCCTTCTCTTTACAATCCAAGATATGTCCGAATCAATGATTCGGCCGACAGACTCCATAGAGGCCGCTATCGCCGGAGGCACACCACAGCTCGTATAATCCGCACTATTTACTTGCGAATCGGGAAAAGGCGGGCCAGAAACAAATTTCCGCGGGGTCCTAACGACCCCGACCGTCATTTAATCAGGCTCAAGTGTTGATGCGATAGCCGCCACCGACGTTTTTCGACGTATCGAAATCTATCATGAAATAACCATTAGCTGTCCCTCTCCCACGCTGGAGTGTACGGGCGCAGAGTGTGATAGAACGATACGGTCGGCCATCTTAATCTAAAGACAGGAAATAACCAGTTCCGAGCGGCTCGGGCCGGACGTATCAGGATTTTTCCGGATTCCAGCCGTTTTGTGAGCTCTGCCGCTAAAAAGAGAGGTTCAGAAGTTCTTCCAACTGCTTGGTAATTTATGCGTTGATCAACGCCAAGGCAAGGAAAACAAAATGTGTTAAAGCCACTATTACAACGGTTCATGCACAACTTCTTATCTGGATCAAGTGTAACTAGTAATTTCTTCAATAATTATCTCACTGTCTCCACTACACGGCAAAATAAGTAGGAAGTCATTTTCACTTTCAAGCTGAATGTACCATCAAAAACCTGCATGTGGCTAGTAGCTCTGTTGACTTTTCACAAGTCCCTATACAATATCTTTAAAGAGTCAAATGGCTCTCCTGAAAATGTCTGTTCAGTGTCTCGGTTAATGTAAAGTGGGGCAGAAGCTCCGATGTTTAGCTGCGCGATGCTGCGACTTGAGTTAGGCTTATGTAGTGGAAGTCGGTAATTGTGATGGTCCAGCCTTTTTGCTGTAGCGCGGAGTTTGAGGCGCGGTCACGTTGTGTGAAGAACTTTCAGGATGTGGCTGTAACTTTATGCTGAAAGGAATGTTGCGTGGTAATTATGTTCACAAGTTATTACGTGGTCGCTTTTGTTTACGATAACTATGTGATTGGCTATTCAGAACTTTTTATTTACTTGGTGAAGAAATTATTTTCTCATAATGTTGCTGTAACTCGAATATCGAAAGAATAATTTATTACGGGGCGTATTTCAGCGTAATGCAATGCCTACAAGACGTTTTATGTAGGTGATTTAAAAGTGTTATTTCAAGGAAAGTTCTACACGTTCTTTCGTAAACTGAAAGGCAACTCAATAAAAGACCAGGCAAAAACCAATGCAATCCAAGGCAAAACGTTCAAGTTTGCCCTTATACCTACAATGAGTTTGCGTAATAAACAGGGTAGTAGGGACACCGATGTGCAAACTATAATCATGAATTAAGCACAGGATTCTAGAGCCCCAACGCAGGTTGTTAAAAGACATCTGCTATTCCATAGAAAATTGCAAGTGTCTACGCAAGCGCCCGAAATGTATGGAGCAAATATTTTTTACCAACTGTCGGGAAAGTTAACGCAACGCTAAGTTTAGGATGTTTTCGTTAAGGTGGATGGATGATTATCTCAGATGCCATTTTGTCGCTAGATGGCGTTAGATCCACAATTTGGAACATTTTCAATTTTTACGCCTAACTTAGAAATCTTTAATAGATAACTTTATTGTATGCGAAACCTAGGGCATTAACTTGATTTTTTTAGATAGTCACTGTGCTTGTTAACTGGTCTCATACAAAGATTTGTACATTCTAAAGATTTAGCCGCTTGACTTTACTCTTTACACACACATGCAAAGTAAATAGTAGTAACTTTCGACACCACTAGATGTCGTTTTATACAAAAGTTGAAAATGTCCAGATGGCGTTAATTTAAAGAGGACCGAATTAACTAAAAAAAATTTATTAATTTACATACTTCATATTATGTTCCAATCTATTTCTTATTAGTATAATTATTGGTCTAAGCATACTTTTGTTTCTAGTCTCGATACCTTTTCAACTTAGTAAATTATTCATATAAATTATTTTAGGTAATATAGGTACACTGTCCCTATAAGTTGTTGTAATGTAACTGAACCTAAATTGTAATGTGTAAATAGTCATCATCTCAGCCGCAAGACGTCCACTGCTGGATATAGGCCTCCCCCTATTTGGGGGGCTTTGCCATAATCACCACGCTTGGCAAGCGGGTTGGCGATCGTAGTGTGATGGTAAAATGCATAGAGAACGCTGCTGCCCATTCTCTAGTAAATCCCTGCCTTTTACGACACCCACGGGAAGAAATGTAAGGAAGAAGAAGGAATGGAAGTGTAAATAGTGACGTGTACTAAATAAATAAATAAAAGACTATTTATTACATTGTAAAGCTTTTTATTGTACTTTACTATAAATTAATAATATTTATTTAGTAAAAAGGGGTTAATATTTTCATAAAAATAATCGTTTTATTTACTCTCACTACATTTACTTAGATAGTTTCCGTTTGGATTCAAACCATCGAGTCATACCACCATACAAAGATAACATACTTTTTTAAATATTTTGATATTTACAATTATGATTTAGTATTATGTATGAATGAATTATGTATGTAGATTACAATATAAATAACATCATACGTAAGTATATATAACGGCACATGTATCTTACACAACAACACAAAGTGGTTGCTAGCTAACCATAACATTTATTTATGTTTCAAGAATACCTACTTATGATACAATTTTGAACTGCAATAAATATTCTTTTACAATTGAATTGTTAGGCTGGTACCTAAATACATGAGTGAAACTTATCTACACAGAAAAATCTTATATCTACACAGAAAAATCTTATGAACTAACAAAAAAACACAAACTATACATCGCTACGTGCAAAAATAGCTTATTAATTATTCTATAATGTTCCCACTGCTGAGACTCAGGCCTCTGAAATGTGGTGATGAAATAATTTACACAAAGCAAAGTGCCGGCTTGGATTCGAACCATCGACTCATACCACCATACAAAGATACTTATAAATATTATAATAAAATATCTTCTTTTTTATAATAAAATATCTTCTTTTCTACGCGCTACTTTTTGCAGTCGCCGCCGCCGCCGCGCCGTATCAGTCTTCTGCTTGTCACTTTTTACTTCCATTTATATAATTTCCGTGCGATCTGAATCAAATGCTGGAAGACGCAGTTTTCGCTGCAACAAATGAATTTACACAGTTTTGTTAGACTATTCTTACTGAACCCACACCTCAGAGACCTGCGGAATAAGTTAGGAAATGAGTAAGACTTATATTTTTATACCTTTTAATTCCTTGATGTCTAGACATTTAGCATTTTTCTCAACTCTTCTCAAAATAATTTCCGGCAGTACACATGTTTTAAAAAATGTTACCAACTTCGGCATCATAGCGTTGATAAATTCCTCATCCCGGTTAACTTCTATGACAGTCAATGGTTGGGTGACAGATATAAAGCAAATGAAGTAACATTTATTCATTTTGGTAATTCGCAATTGACCCTGGACCTAGAATCAAAATAATAATAGCTGTTAAAAAGAAACAATCCAAGAAATACATTATTTTTATACATACATACCAAGAAATAATGATATTTGTTACTTACTTGATAATAATAATTATGCTTTTTGTTCATAACTAAAACATCATTTTCCAAATGAATAGGAAAATTTCTATTTTCTGATGCTTCGCTAATATTTTGAGATTTCCTTTCCAAGGAGGGAAAACATTTTATTTCTACAATAGTATTTTCTGCTTCTATAATACCTGTAAAAAAGAAAAGTTTTTAGGCCTACGCTACTGAACCAAATTTAAAAAATTCACGCGACACAATATCCATAGGGCCAGAACCACAAGCAAAAGCTAGTTATTTGTATATTTTTATTATTGAATAATCTTACCATCAGGGCTAGCTGCTAAGAATCCAAATTCTTCATCAATGAAAAGTCCTGATGGCCTGACAGTTTTGCCATATTGTTGCATAAACATGCTCTTTGCAACATGTTCATTTTGTTGTCCATACATCATATCTTTAGTACAAATATTATTTTTGTAGAGAATGCATTTCACATGATTGTGACATGGTGTGGCATTACGACGTTTGCAAACCTAAAATGAACAAAGTGACAATCATAATTCTTGTACTGGCTTGTGCTGTGGCTTCTTAGAAAGTAAGAAACAAAAGAGGATGGCTGATAATATATCTTACCATTCCAAACTGGCTTGCTGTGAGACGGTCAGATCTGTATGAGAGATACTTTTCATTATCATGTTGACCCACAGTCTGCTTTTCAATTAGTACTATTTTTTGTGTATCTTCTTGGAATTTAAGCAATCTCAATTCACAGAGCCGTTTTAATTCTACCTCATTAATATCGACAGGGTCACTTGCTGCTGGGCCATAGTCCTTATCAGGTTGAGTTTTATTTTTTTCAGTAAAAAGCCGTTTTCGAGTCATTTTCTGTTGGCGCAATCTACTTCTCTCTTTTTGATGGACATATTTTTTAAAATATTGTCCAGGGCTCTCTGTTGTCTTTTTTTTCCATGCAGTTTGATGCCATTTATGTCCTACAGAATGAGACAATCCTGAAAAGCCAAATCATGTCACATACATGTCTGTTTGCAACCTAAGTTTTTATGATGACCATTGAAAGTTCCATAAGTAATCAAAAGTTGAGAAAAACCTCTTTATATTATGGAGAGAAGAAGTCATAGATCATGTGGGTTGCTAGAGATATCATATAATTATTGTTTTAAAATATCTATGAAAAAACTTATTTACCTGCTACATGAACACGCCGCTGATAAGAGCCTCCTTTTCCAAGACTGAGTCGTTTTCCACAGTTAAATTTATTAATGACACTCATAAAATTTTCTGCAACATTTGTTGTTTCGTTAGACAACCGTCCAGCTTTCAAAGCGATTCTTTCATTTGCAGCATAAATAAGAGCCCAGACCTCTGGTGCTGTATTTCTTAGGATTTCTACTTGGTTGTCTTGCTGTTTATTCTCGTCAGGTGGTAATTGCTTCACTGAACAGTAATATTCCTTACATTTTTCATGCTGTCCAAATACATGAAGTGGACTATTCCTTAAATCATCAGCCATTGAACCTGGCTGACTGCTATTGTGAACAATAATCTTTCGCGCTACTAGTGTCAATTTCATCAATTTAGGCCTCAAAATATTTCGTCCATACAGAGGGAGTTTCGTATTACCTAAAATCTTTAAAAAAATTTATTAAAACATAGGAAGATAAAAAAACTTTTTGAAAATAATATCTGACTTCTAAAACAAATACAAACAAAAAAATCGCGCTATAAGGAGTCAGTTACAAACAAACATACAAGTGAAGCTAATATAAAGCGTGTAAAAACATTGAAAATGCTAATAAAATTTGAGGTTTACCCTCAATTTCCCTGAGATCCCATCATCAGATCCTCATTTGGTGAATGGGACCACTTCAGGTGTATACTCTTTCAAATAAAAAAAGAATTTTGAAAATCGGTCGACAATTCGCGGAGTTCGGTGGACAAACATAAAAAAATACAGTCGAATTGATAACCTCCTCCTTTTTGGAAGTCGGTTGAAAAAGAGAGAAACATTTATTTTATAGTTGCGAAATCCTACTGTAAGTGAAATATTTGTTTTTTTTTTAATATAAAATATGTATACAAGCACTGAAAAATGACTGAATGGATATGGATGAAATTAGGCACACAGATATTTTATAACCACGACATAGGACCTACTATACTTTTTATCCAGGTAAACATTTTAACACGTGCAGAGCCGCAAGTAAAAGCTAGTGTAAAATCATTATTTATAACTCTAAGAAGTGGTTGTTTACCTTGTAAAGTGCACTCGTGTAGTTTTTTATAACATGATTCTTGCATTCAATTTTCTTTATTTGGTTTCCATAAGACACTTTTTCTTTCAAATTAGCAAACACTGAAGAATCCCCATCTCCTATAAAACTTAGGTACCGAAGATTATGCATATTCTCACTCTGTTGAAATCCTTCAACAATTATATCAGATTCCATTGCAGTAGATGGCCCAGTAAAGTTTTTGCAGCAACCATGACTCTTAGTGTCTGAACCTGTTCGCTCATAATACTGGCACATATAACAATATTTGTTCCTGACACCAAGATAAAGACATTTCTTGGTTTCCTTTCCAATAATGCAGGCCTAAAATTAAAGTTCTTAGTTCAAATATTGTAAGAAATCATAAATCAAAACACTGAACATTGTGTAAAATATGTTGTACTTTGGTATTGTCAAACATAAACTTCATCACTACAAACAAGCAAAAGCGTACTAATGTAATGAACACAAAAATATGGTATCAAGTTGGGACTTACCATTCCAGATGAAGAATCAAAGTTGTGACCATATGACCTTTTCAACCATCCGCCATCTACATATACAGTAATGTATGGAATACCATCTGAAGAAACATTTCCATTATCAATAGCAATAGACCTTTCTTGCTCACCAGCTTTCTTTATTTCTTCGGTCAAATGTTCATGCCATACATTGCCCAATTGTTTTTCAATTAAACGGAACGTTTGTCCGGTCATTGTTGGTATATCCATTAGACTTGTGATGTGTGCTGCTTGAGTGTAATAACTTCCAGCAGTCACAGTTGCCCATACAAATGCGGTGTTAATTTTCTGTTTCTTCTCTGTGCTTTGCTGCCATATTTTATTACACATGCTACATTTAAATGTTAACAAACTGTGAAATCCTTTCCGGTGTTCACTAATATACTCTATTTGAGATGACTCACAAGACTGTCGATGGTTTTCCATTTGAAATGCCCATTGGATCACATGTTTCAAGTCAACAATACGGTACCCTACCAAACCTGATAAGTTGTCACTTGATGTTCTTTCCACAGTTAGTTGATAAGCTTCAGTCTCTGAATCGGGTTGTGGCCAATCAAAATCAACAGTCTCTACTTGCTCTGTAACAGATTCAACTGTATTGGAGCTAGAGCTGCAGGCTATGGCTTCGTATCGAATTTCTGGTATACCACGCGAATAGGTTTTGGGCGTATCTTCAGCTGTCGAAAGGTTGGACAGCTGATGATGATCTTGAGTTGGACTGAAATAAAAGATAAATAAATGAAATAGGTAAGTACAGTTCATAAAAACAATGTTGAGAGACAGAAAAATATTGATAGGTCTGTAGGTACCTAAATACAACAGGACAGTCCGCGGTTTCTTCCATTACCTTCTGTTTTTTGTTACGCCATGCTTCCACCCGGCTGCAATTCGTTAAAACTTGCTCAATACATAATACTATTTGAAACTAACCATAACGAGCCACCTTTTCTTTTTTTTTCGTAAGGAAAAATGGCGGTAAACGAAGACTACAACACGAACCAACGAGTATCAAATACTCCACTCACGTAAATCTGATTCGAAATCTTATGGGAATCTAATTTACTCACTATAGATCATTAAAAGAACTTCCATGATGTCTTTTGAATGCTGCTTGCACTTTTTTCCGTGATTTTCGCGGTCCTGAATACACATGTCGTATATACGCAAGTTTATTCGTCGGGTTCATCTTAGGCAGTTCAGTTGCAATTCAATCTGTAATCAAAAAGAATAATTACAAACAACAGCAAATGTATCTTATTTATGAAATGTTTCAAGAAATTTGTAATAATCAGAAATAACACCACCATCAAGCTGTTGTTTTCAGAGAGAATATTTGAAATTTGAATTTGAAATTCGTAGTATGTCATGTGACGACAATCAACGAGTGTTGCTAACGTTTGATTTTGTATTTCATTTTCTAAATCTTACACTTTTGTAAAGTTTTAAGGGTAATTAATTACCATTATAATAATACTCTATATCACCTTGAAAATCATTCATTGTACATAAAAATAACACTTACCGTCAATAAAACACAAAAACACTTCACTTTTCAATAAAAACCAGGGCTTTGAATAACGTTAAAAATTTGGTATCGTTACTTTCATCGGACGAAGATAACGTTATTAGTAGAGGTCACGTTATGCTTGGTAACGATACTTGGCATACGTTTTACCGGTAACTGAGTACCGTTAAATTTTTATTTATTTTCTTTCATCTCTTTCTTTCGTCTACATTAATGAAGTTGCATTTGCATCGTTTGATTCAGGGCTTTGAACAACGTTAAAAATTTGGTATCGTTACTTTCATCGGACGAAGATAACGTTATTAGTAGAGGTCACGTTATGCTTGGTAACGATACTTGGCATACGCTTTACCGGTAACTGAGTAACGTTAAATTTTTATTTATTTTCTTTCATCTCTTTCTTTCGTCTACATTAATGAAGTTGCATTTCATCGTTTGATTGGCGATGTTGCCGTAGAGCGCCACCGTTCATGGCGTGCCGCTTAGGTTGCGTGGGTTGACAACAACGCATTAAGTAACGATAAAAGTATCGATACTAGTAACGGTAATGGTAACGTTATTTTATGGATTCGATACCAAAGTATCGTTACCCGTGTTACCGTTAAAAAATTAACTTTATGAAAATAACGTTACTTAACGATACTTATAGTGTGAATTTGGTAACGTTACCAAGCCCTGGTTTGATTGGCGATGTTGCCGTAGAGCGCCGCCGCACAGTGGGCTGGGATTACAAGGTTGGGTTTTAAGAGATCAAATATATTTTTTTGGTATTTAGGCATAAATTTAAAACGTTTTTATTCTTTGACTTTTTTTAATTTAACGAGTACTTTCGGAGATATATATATATATATCAAATTTGTATGAAGAGTCATGTTATTTTAGTTAAGCAATTTATTCCAATTAAATTGAAATTTAAAATAATGTATACTAAACGGCCTGAAAACCTCAATACCTACTTAGTTCTTAAAAAAAAAACAATGTTCGACATTTTCCACCACCATAGGTAGGTATGACGTAATTTGTTTTGAGACTTATTTCCGGGAATCAAGGGATAAGAGTGCGCGAGCGCAACAAGTTATGACGTGTCGTAACGTGATTGGTGCAACGATAGGGTATCTACGGAATGTTCGGTTGCATTCAAACGTACTTCAGTGTTCTATTACCCACCATAATAGACGCACTACCCCCACACATTCATTAGCAGCCTAGTTTGAATAAATGACTTTTGATTTTGATTTTTTTGATACTAGTAACGTTAATTGGTAACGTTATTTTATAGATTCGATACCAAAGTATCGTTACCCGTATTACCGTTAAAATATTAACTTTATGAAAATAACGTTACTTAACGATACTTATAGTGTGAATTTGGTAACGTTAACAAGCCCTGATAAAAACTGTTTCACGGATGGCACTCATTTGAATGGTTCTCAGTAATATGTAGCACAGTTTTTTAAAAGTAATAATAAACAAAGTAAATATCCCGTTTTAAGTTCTAATGATACTGGTGTTTATTGTTTCGTGTGGATTTCATGACAAAGTCTCTTCCGAGCCCCTTTTCTTTAGTAAAAAAAACCTCGTAGTAAAGTTTAGTTGCTAAATTGGTGTCCAGATTCTTAAATATTATACCAAAATGTTAAATTTTGCGTTGAAGTTATAGTAACACCCACCACATTTGTTTACCATTTATTTTATTGAAATTTCAATGCGTACTATTTTTATTTTTGAATTCTTAGCAAAGTACGATCTTTTAAAATGTATGGTACGATCTTCTAAAAAATAAAGTTGGCAACCCTGCTTGACGCATTTTGTGTGTGCTAATAATACTAGTAAAATAAGCAATTATGAAAAATCAAAGTGGTTTGTCTGTGTATTCACTAATCTTGCTGGTTTCACATGAATTATAAAAGAATAGAAGAATAAATATGATTCAATCAATAGATGTACGTAGTACCTACGTTTCACCATTGTGTAGGTAGCTTCGCTGATCGCCTGATTTAGTTATAACTTACTTATACATCAAATTCTATTCTCTGATTTTATTCAACCCAAACCAATGGATTAGTACCTAAGCGTATCAGAATGTTATCAGTACCTACTTACATACATTAAAAAGATTTTTAAATCTGGAAAGTCGTGTACTAGTAACTACTTACTACATATTTAAACTAGATAATACAATAATTACATTAGTATTGTATCTGTGTGAACCAAGGGCAGATCGCAGAGATATTTTTTTCACTTTATGTAAAGCATTCTTTCTCATTCCATAATAAAAAACATTTTATCAATCATAAAATGTTAACTCCGCGGGCAAACCCGCGCGCCCGGCGCTAACTTGCTAGAAACACAATATTCTGGAAACGATTCGCAAGTTTTCAAGACTCAAGTAATCACGCATTGACGGTATGGCAACAACGCGGTGTGCGCGCGCTGCCTCTAGAATGGCAACGTCGCATTATCGAATTTAAAAGATAAATTCTTTTAAAATGTTCGAATATCGAACAGCGCCATCTATTATGAATGTTTACTAATCGTAAACTCGTAACACAACAGCAACCAACTTTCTCAGTGGTTCTATAAATTTCTGTCAGATGGCGCGATTCAGGTCACTCACACATGTAAAGATTTTTCGTTTTTTATTCGGTCTAATTCTCCTAGAAATACTGTTTTTTTTATAAAATTTGGGCTATACGCGAACATAATACATTATAAAGTCTCATTACAGTTGCTTTTATTCTGCAGAAACTGTTTATTTACCGAGATTTCCACACCTGAAAAATGTATGGCGAGGGCTATCTAGGCATTCACCTTAAGTGTGTCGCGGTCGTGTCAACTTAGGGAACCACTGCCCTAGACGATCAACACATTCTGCAATTCGTGATATTGTGCAGTATAGTTGAATGTTTAGGGGTCGCCTTAGTAGAGCAATTTTGCAGGTTCACTACATACATTTCACCACAGTGGCATAGTGTGGTCACGTGGTACCCGACTTTCATTCACTCACGCAATTAAATATTTAAATGAACGAATGAGTATAACTGTGAGTCGACTACGGTACAGAGTTGTAAAGGCGGAATATGAAACTAAAAGGAAGGACCTATATTTATGGTTCATTATTTGATTCGAAGTTTGTGTGAACGTGTTTTGGTATGGATCCGGGTGCTATTATAAACCGGAATAACATAATAGTGGTTATTCGGTTCCGGTTTAAAAAATAAACACTCAACAGGCAAATGGAACAATTGAACATTATTCGTGAGGTTCGCGAGAGCAGTGGTGGCCCAGTGGTAACAGCCGCAACTTATGGGTAGGTCGTGAGTTCGAACCCAAGCAGGTACTTTCTGTAAATTATTTTATCACCACTGCTCTCAAAACGGTGAATTTAAACATAGTGAGGAAACCGGGATGTTTTAGAACAAAAAATTCTATGACACGTGACATCTAACAACCTGCACTGGACCCGCGTGGTGGATTATGGCCCACTGCCTGTCACTGAGAGGAGGCCTGTGTCTCAGCGGTGGGAATATTATAGGCTGCTGATGAGTTAGGTCCGCAATCGATTGGCAACAGTCTCTATTTGTCGTAGATATCTGTCAATCTGTAAGAGCGGATTGATGGTACAAGATATTTATTTTGCTAAAACATGAGTGTACACATAAATGCAAGATGTTACATAAAAGTTCGTTTGAATCACTGTCATGTTTTGCCTTGATGGCGTACAAAATATTACTGATCAAGAAGATCTGAATCATCACAGTTACACATGCATTACTAAACAACAATAATAAATGGTACAAAAAGTTCTGGACTGCAAATGTCATATGGTATGTTACATAAATAATCATAATAATGGTCAAAATAATAACTTAATGTTATGATAAAAAATAATAGATAATAATTCAAATATGTCAAAGTTCGAGATTGTCTCAAGAAGTTGTATCTTTTCCACCCTCAAACCTTTCAGTCAATGCTACCCAAGGATAACTCCAAAATGCACTACTATACAATAAAAACAGCAAATACTTCCCCCAATCCGCCACAACGGTTTCATCTTCAAAACGTTTCACATGTTCCTCGTCACAGCAAAGTATGGTACAGAAGATTGGCTTCATGCAAAGAGTGCAAAACAGGCGTACGCAAACTGTTACCGAGAATTCAGCGATTGTAGTAATTTTTACAGCGTAGAAATTATTTCGTCGCTGACAAAAACATTTCTGCCGTTTAATATAAAACTGTTATCACTTTTGTACGAAACAAGTGTTTTTTAATAGTTTTTGCTTTTATGTTCCTTTTCTCTATAGACGCGTACGTACGCACGGTCACACATCAAGCTATACATTGCCAGTATAAGCTGACATCTCATTGTACGAAAAGCCTATACAATGCGAGGTCAGCTAAAACTGGAAATGTGCAGCTTGACCTGTTACCGTGTGTACAGTGAACTCAAAACTTTTTCTAACACATCCTAGCAGCAAGGATGCCAACTCTGGGCGACGTTGCGACGTTGTATTTTTGCTCGTTGTATTGAGCCTTCTGTAGCTATTTATTCTGTGTTCATTCCTCGTTACCCCTAGTGCAGCGGTCACCCGATTAATTACACCACTCACTGTTTTTACCGCAAGACACCCGCCGGGTATATTTGGCACATTGTTAGCGAGTGTGGAACATTCTTTTGTCTATTCCACGCTTCATCGCCAGATGTGCGCCACACTACTTGGTTTTTGGGGAGATGTGTTGGGAACACTGACTGGGTTTTGTTTTTGTTGAGGAAACTGGATTGTGTGCAAAATATTCGTTAAAATAAAGTTGGCTTAACATAACTTTAACACAAAATTTAATAAAAAGAGCCTCCATAAATTCTGGGTTATTAACCTCGCTACCAAACTTGCTGAATAAATAATTTATGCATAAAACTAAGAATACCTACACTATTCTTGAATATTTCAAACTATGATAAGTAGAAAAGATTGATGACATTTAAGAACGACCAAGGTTAATCTAATAGATTCCCAATACTTACATAGAATGAAAACGTGAATGTAAATTTGATACTCATGCCCAAGCCAAACGACATTCTGAACACAATTATTATTTCAAGTTTATTTTTTCGTTGGAATTAATTTTGAAAGATATATTTTAAAAGGGTTATTTTTGAACGCTATTAAATGGGATTATACCCACCTGTCAGTTTACTCAGCCTCGGAAACAAGCGGATATCAGTGACTCGCGGGAATTATAAATAGGCAGAAGTATTAATACCGAATAGAGTTCGTTTAAGAATAAATGTTGTCTCTTGGAAGTCGTAAAGGTAACTGAGGGTATCAGAAATAGTGTTGAAGTGGTTGGTTTTGGTGTTTTCAAAATTAGTATGATGGTCCCAAGCATGGCAGTAGTTATTCCACAATCTTGCAAACCACATATATCCAGAAACCAAAGTCACTGAAATAACTTCGGAAACTAACCCAATACCAATGCTGATCCCTTGACCTTGGAGTAGGCCAGCCTTTTGGCCAAGTGAAGAATCGCCAAGCCGCTAGGCGATGAGCAGTCGGACCATACAGCCCTACAGTTTCACCCGCATATGGCTCAAACATATAGCTCCCGATATAGACATATTTGCCCCAGCGCAGCCCATTATGCTGCTGTGACTGAAGGAAGGATGATGGGATTGCGCAAGGGTGTCGACACACGTTGCATCCCGCATCAGAACCTTACCGTTGAGAAGGTCTTTGGTGTGGGATGTTTGCAAAGCATTATGGTCTTCAAAAATAGGTAAAGTTGGTTAATTTTGTTCATTTTAAACTTACAGTATAACATACAATGTGTAGAACCGGAGTGATTGAGGTTTTATTGTTTTTTTTATTTTTATTAAAGGAGTTAACCACTGGTGGATAAATTTGTGAGTTTTATAAATTCACCACCTTGGACTCTCGACAATGGATTGAGTTATCCTCACCTCAGCAGTAACTGTGCCAAGTGACCTCTTATTTCAAGGCCCCACACTATCGGGTCAGTGCATCGAAAAATATCTGTTTTTACGAAATTAAATCCGAATTAATCCTTGCGATACGAACTCGGTCCGTATTAAAATAAATTAACTCCTATTAGGACGCTAACAGTCTCTCTGTCCGTAAGTCAACCCTTTATCGTTTGATCAAAGGCCGTTGTTGTAAGATAATCCCGATTGTCAGCAAAAGTGAAGACAAGTTGAATACGGTTGGACATTAGATTTTAGTTTAATTATGTTAGTAGCTTTGGAGTCGGTACAGTACTGCTACGTAAATGCTTCGAACCTTTTCAAGTAAGCAATAAAATTGGTAAGTGCTAGCAAGTCACGTAAAGTAGTTCATAATTAATTTGACAATGCAACTTAAGGATAAAACACGCCAAAAGCTATCTGACCTACTTAAAAGCAACGATAAGGCTTCACAATCATCAGTCATACTTAAACCCGTTGATAGGAAAATCCAACAGAGAAATATGAGCGGTTACTTCACAATCGGGTTGTAAAGTGTCGATCGATCACCCGACAGATCTGCTCTCCGCTTTGTGTGTTCAACAAGATAAATGATATCTGCGGACCTGCGAACCTTGTGTGTTGGTGTAATACTGCTTGCATACGAAATCTTAATCTAGTAGGTGTAAGACCTATCACGCTTTTGGTTTTCAAGCATAGTGGGCATTGTGTTATAGATTTCCAAATAGGCTGGTTGGCTGTTTGTAAAGAAAGTGGTTAGCGATCACCGAGGGTGTTTTCTGGGGTTAGCTGGCCCTCAGGTAACTCTGTGGTGAAAAATATGAATAGTTTGTTGTGCCATCAAGGTTAGAGGTCACAAAACCGCGAGTAAATTAAAAACCGGTTTTTAGAATTTTATTTCGTCACCAAACCACTTTTCCGTTTTTTTTCGGTTATTTCGATCTTTTTTCAATTAAAACAATTTTTATATATCGTCGACAGTTGTTGATAAGCTTTATTGCTAAATCAGAGAACACTAGAATAAAATGAAAAACTCTTATTGAGTGAATAAACTAAAAAATAACAACAACAATTATAGTATCTGAGAATCCACAAAACATCTGGCGTAAAACAACGATAAATTATACTCCATTCTCATTTTTGTAATTCGATCGTAAAATTGAAAGAATGTCTTAAGTATTATCATTCAGCGAGATTTCGAGCCTGATTTACATTATTATTCAGAATGATTAATGAACACAGAAATGCAGTATTTTAACTGTAAAATCACGTAAATTAACAAAATCGAAAAAATAAAACTCGTGCCACGGTGATAAAGGTAACCGGCTGATAAGAAGATTCTTTTAGACTCGACACTCGGAGGAAGGAACTTTACAAATACAAATTATTGTACACCTGCAAAAGCCTCCAATTTCATAAAGGGCCAGCTCGACTTTAATGATGGCAGTTACATCATTCTCAAAATCAGTATCAATAGCGGTGGACGTCCTTTTTTTTGGATGGGAAATCATCACTTGACATCTCCCGCTCTGGGTGGAGCGGAAGGACGTATCATACTTTAACTGACTAAAACCTACCCGTGTTTCTTCAGTTGCATATGCCAGGGCCACCGCTCTTCCGAACAAATCCACGATCCTTGGCAGGCATCGGTCCTCGCCGACCCCTTCATTAATGCTGACATCGCTTTGAAGTCGCGCGTGGAATACAACGCGCTGTCGACGGGGCCTGGTCCTTATCGGGCGATGAGCTACCCATTGCTCGCCACTCATAAGGCCGCGCCTACAATAGCCGGAAGTCCGCAATGAGCGTGAGGGCGCATAAATTGCCTCTCCCTCACGCGCTCCGCCTCCTCCTTCGCGAGCATTACTGCCTCTCAGAAGTAGGTGATGGCTGTTTTTGCCCTCTCGCTTCGTACATGGCCTGGGTCAGGGCCGGACGCCAAAGATCGCCGCCGCCAATCGCCTCAATGAGGAGACGGCGGTGCTCCACCCAGGCAAGGCACACTTCCACCGTATGCTGCAACGTGTCTTCCAGAAGATCCATATAGTGGTAACACCCGGGCGTTTCCTCCCACCCTATCCTGAATAGGAACCTCGTGAAGCACCAGTGTCCGGTGGGGACCTGCGTAAGGCAGAATGTATGGCGCCTCTCCAGCCACTCCTCAAAGAGGGGTAGCGGTGGACGTCGTACGTCCATTGTTAGGTTGAGACTCAGACACCAGACTTTTCAATTGATTGATACTATACGTCGGCAAAGACAGCAACAATGGTGTGGTCAGTATAATAATTGTAATTGATGATACAATATGTATACATTGTGAAAATGTCATATCGTTGGATAAGTTATTATTTTAAAACAAAACCGAAATAATAGAAAACTCGGTTTTTGCTAAACTGAAACCCGGTTTCTAAAAATGGTGTTTCCCAAATTTCGATTTCAGTTGAACCGGTTCTGTGACCCCTAATCAAGGTCTGTGGCATTTTTACGTTTGAGTCTACTCGAAATCATTTTCCAGGGTATAAAATGTTACTAAGCCGAAATAGACAGAGGGTACGATTTCGCCGGACAAGCTCTTTGTTAAAGAGCTTTAAGTCCTGTAAATTTCTATACTGACAAAATGTGAAAGATAATCTTTTACATTTTGTCAATCTGGAAATTTAAATACATGTCTAGTCTATGTAGGTTCATAGACTAGACATGAAGAATGTTTTAGTTTTATTACGCTTAGGTAAGCAAAATTCAACTAAAACTTTGCACAATATAGCTATAACTAAAATGTGCGCAAGAAAGAGCTCACCTGTATAATTTAGCTCACCTATATAATCCAATGAATCTAAAGCGACTCCACGTTGTCAGCTCGCTTTAATTAAAAATGTTAATGTCGATGTTAAACACAGGAGTTAACGCGTAATACCACAGTACACGAAATTCAGAAGGATTATTCTGTTCTGCTCTGGAAAAAAACTCTTCAATCTTATAGGTATCGCAAAATGATCATCCACAATAGGTACGTTTATAAATTTGACAAATATTTTAGAGTAGTTATCAAGAAGTTTGGGATCTTCATGCAACTTCCATCATTTGACCACAGTAACATTTATTGTATCTTTTAAGTCAGTATAAGTTATAAGTAACCTCAAGCTATTTATTTGGTATCACAACAAAATCAAAATACATCAAAATCTAAACATTTTTGTTTCACATAAACCTACATCGGCACTTATTAAACGTCAGAAGCTAGGTGCAACAGTAAACAAAACATTATAATTGATGTTAAGTTAATTTGTGCTAAGTGGAACTTCTGTCTATTCTGCGCTGTGAAATCAATGTGTATTCTGTGGTTGTATCGATACATTTTGATTAAACTTATCTGTGTTAAGCACTGAATGTACAAGCGGTTCTGTTTGCACGTGCATGTAAAGTGAAAGTACCCCTTATCTAATATATACGAGACGACTACCTCGAGCAACTCGAGTTATGGATCAGGGTTCTAATTACGATAACTAAGAACAGCGATCCTTATTCCTCCCTCTGCATCTCAATTATGTAGAACCTTAATCCTTTTTACCTGCCTACTCCTTTTTTATCTATTGAAGTCTCCCGCTTTCAAATCACGAAATATCATTTTCAGTATGATCCTTTTTACACGCTTTATTTTATTTTTGTGTTAGTCGACCAATCACACGAGATTTGACAGATTTGCTAGGTAACTTGTACTGATTTCCAGAATCTAGGAGTACGAATTAGTCACCTGTTTAGAAGGAATATGCCAGAAAATGATTGTATTAACCAGTAAACAGATTGGTTTTTACAAAATAGTGTAACATACAAAACTAATGGTTTTGTATGTTACACTATTTTGTTTACCCCATTAACATGAATTCCTTTTACAAAACCGATCCAATAATTCTCTCAACAACCGATCGAAACTAATCGAGTGTTTACGTGCCATTCCCGCTTCAGTAAGGGGATGACATTAAGCGCTGCGACCAAAATAATCATTGGTTGATCCCCGCGGGCATTCGGTCGTATTGGCGCGCTGACAAACAGATTGGGGATCTGTTTACACGTCATAATTGAGTCGACTTTCGATACGTGTGAACTGAACGAGATGAATTGTGTTAAAGTATTGGATTGTGAGAGTCACAGTCGCTTTATACATACAACAGCTTTTCACTAAATGCATATAAAAGTATAATATGCGGTACTTACATCAAAAAATTATTTAACATCATCAAATTTTTATTTGTCTGCCTATTTGTTCCGGCTAATCTATGAAACGGCTGGACCAATGTTGACGGGACTTCTGACTGGCTTATAGTTGATATTTTAAGAAGTAACATAGGCTACTTTTTGTTTCGGGAGCAGGTTCCCATGGGATAATTTCCAATATACACGCAGGTGAAGCCGCGGGCAGCAGCTAGTATTACTATAAAATTATACATAGCTAAATTGATTTTGGTGGCAAAGCCGCTCAGCGTGCTTTTTGCTACCTAGCCGTCCGACACCAATCTGTTCATTTCTTCAATGAGGCTGGGGTTGGGGTCTCGGCGTTTTTTCAGTCGTAAGTTTAAGTGGTATTTCACACTAGATGATAACAGTTAGGGGTTTCATTCTACCTACGTGTATGTAGGGGAAAGGGGGTAGCCCCGGCCAATATTTTGATCTTGATATTAATACTATATTTATTACGAGAAATATAAAGAAAACTACAAAAAAAAAACAACATTATATTTATTTACGATAAATATTGAAAACTTGAACAAACATATTATCAAATTGTAATTAAAGCCACTTCAAATACTAATCAAATTTTGATATCTTTTCAAAGTCGCGGGTAGCTCCGGCCACCTACGTGTTAGGGACTAAATAGTTTTTCGGCGACACATACATACATCACAGTTGTAGTACAAATCGGATGAAGTTATATCTGCGCATGCTTCGTGAGCCCAGTCTTGACATCCAAATGCAAACCTCCCATCCAATCCTCATCGAAAGTTTCTCCACAAATAATGCATTCCGCCTCCTGATGTTACGAATATGGCTCAAATGGAACCTTCTTCGCTTTCACCTGCATGTTCATGTTTCTTTTTATATTTACCATAACTTTAGTGTCTTTAGCTTTCTCCATTAATTACTTTTTTTGTGTTCTTCTTTTCCTAGCTGTCAGTCTTTTCTTTGGCGCATCTGGTAGAGGTGGTAAAACCTTTAGCATATCTTTAATGTTCCCAATATCAACGCTTGCACTTAGCCCTGCCTCTTGTAAGGTTTCTAAAGACACAGCTGGAACGCTATCTTTTGGTTCAATGTACATGGTTGGTATTGCTTCATTAAGTCGAAAGGCAGCTGACGACATAGATAAAGCGCAATTTGAAGGTATTAGTTGATTTGCGAGGATCGTCTGGAGGACACGGTAGAGCATACGGTGGAGGTGTGCCCTGCCTGGGCGGAGCACCGCCGTGTCCTCGTGGAGGCGATCGGCGGCGGCGACCTCTCGCGTCCGACCCTGGTGCGAGCCATGGTACGGAGCGAGAGGGCATGGGAAGCCGTCACCTCCTTCTGCGAAGCAGTAATGCTCGCGAAGGAGGAGGCGGGGCGTGTGAGGGAGTGGCAGTCTCTGCGCCCTCACGTCCCTAGCCGCCGCAGGAGGAGACGCCCCGGGCGTCGGGAGTCTATAGCGGACTCCCGGCCACCGTAGGCGCGAGCTTGTGGGTGGCGAGCAATGGGTAGCTCGCCGCCCAGTAAGGACCAGGCTCGGGTCGACGGCGCGTAGTGTTCCACGCGCGCCTCAAAGAGATGTCAGCAGCAATGAAGGGGTCTGCTAGGACCGACGCCTGCCAGGGTCGCGAGATTGTTCGAAAGAGATACCGTGACCCTGGCACATGGGCAACTGAAGGAACACGGGTGGGTTTTAGTCAGTAAAAGTCTGACACGCCCTCCCGCTCCGCCCAGAGCGGGAGAAGTCATTTGAAGATTTCCCATCCAAAAAAAAAAAAAAAGGTATTAGTTGATTTTCTGGTGCTGCAGGACTAGGAAACTGGACTGTTGATTGACTAGATACCCTCAAAACGGATGGCCCGGGTTACCCGACGTGACTTCTGCCAAAAAAAAAACATTCTGTTTAAACAACAGATTATTACACATTCATAGAAACTGAAATATACACAATAGCATAGTATTGCAATATGTAATCAACAAAATATAAACAATTACATACCTTTAACCAATAAATATGATTTCGGAAATAATTGATGTCACGCGATCCCGGTTCACCAAAAACAAAATGCACTCAATTACTCCCGAACTCAACGGTTAATCGACTTCAACTTTTGGCATTTGTAGAATGACTCGTAAACGCACCCAGGGAGCAAAACGAACTTCAGGGTCATATATCGCGCGAAGTGCGATTATTTGCTCTGGCCGAGGCTACCCACCGGCCAGGGTTACCCACCTTTCCCCTATATAATAATTTTAGGTATAATCACTTCTGGATTTTTCTACAACCGTCCAGGAAAAGCCAACTGCATCTCTTCTAGCTTGGTCGAAACAAAATATTGCGATTGACAAAATTATAATATGTTTAAAAGATATATGATCCCATACTTTGATTGACACAAAGCAAAAGGTTAACCCAGAAAATCGTCGTTTCGTGAAACCCAAAAAATTATCAAGTTACGACAATGATAATAAAAATCTGGCAACATCATATATTTGACGTTGTGAAACAACAAAAGCACGTAACTCGATACGTGTCATTGTTAACGCGAATGTGAAACACATAACCTCGCTCGTTTCAGTCGGGATCGAGTTACATTACGTTTGTGGTCTTTTATGTTAATGTTATTAACATTTTACCTTTTTACGTTGATACAATTAATGTTATGGGGGACACAAAATGGGTTGACCGCTTTATTCGAATAACAAATGTGTGAAAAGAAATTCCATCTCGGGTCAAGTGGTACCTAAAAGTTAAAGTGAAAATGTTGAAGTAAGAGTACCTATTTTATTTACCTATGCATTATTTATCTCGTAAGATCTTAAGAGTTAAGTTGACCGACTGGTTGAAATCGCTATCATTTATGATGAAACTGAATAAATTGTGAAAACTTAAAACTTACCTAGACCATGCACCCTTACACACGGTCTCACTCACACACACTCACACATACCTACCTACACTCACGCATACCCTCACTCACACTACCACTCCACACTACACTAGAACTCAAAACATACACACTTAGTTTTTCTTTAGTATATTTTTAATTTGATTTGTGCCTAAATTTAAATTCTTAGCTTAACTAAAAGTGTAGTCTGGAACAACGTATTTCATTTGTTTAGAAGGGCGTTGATAGCTCCGACACAGTTTAAAACTTTTTTAGCCATCTTCGTTTCTATTGTAATTTATGTCAATGTGTTTTTGTTCCAAAATAAAACTTATATTTGCTGTAGGTTGATACCTAAAACACAACGATTCGCCGGATTCAGGGTCTCCTGATAGCGTTCCTGATATTACTTAGGACTCTTTAATTTACGAATAAATTGGTTTTACAGGACTTTCGTGAGTGATTGTGTAACACAATCACAGTAGCAATGACTCTCATTTTGACAGTTCCACAACATTCAGGGCGTTATTTACGTTGTTGAGCAGACAAAGGATTATGCTAATTTTGGTACTTTCCTCCAATAGCCATGTGTGCTAGATAGCTCTTTTGAAACTGAACAGAAGAAGAAGACAGAAGTTGCTTTAGCGTCTTATTCCAAATCGTTATAGCATTACAAAAATAACGTTCTGTTTTAGATACTTATGGGAAGAGTTTTATACAGTTTCTGACTTTTCTGGTGCATTAGCCTCAGTTTTTCCAAAAATGTCTTTCGCAGAAATGTAACTGTGGATTCCAAATTCGACGTCGCGTCACTCATATCAGCCGTTTTACGTCAATCAAATTAGATTGTGAATGTCCTTCTACCACCATCGTTGACCACATAAGTTGCCATAGGAATACAACACGACCTGCTTTGATAAACAAATATCAACAAGAAAATCAAAAACTAATCACACTCCCACGCATTCACCGCCACTATATATTCGTAAAAAAAAACAGTTCAGAAATCCATCAAAGTGTCATCAACAAAGTTGAGCGCGACACGTGTACAGAACATATTCGAAAAAAAAAAAAACTTTTAAATAGGTGTCGGCGAAGTTTACATAAAGTTTGTATGAATTTGTATGGAGTTTGTATGAAGAAAGTTGGGATTGTTAGCCGGCGGCATCGCAAATAGAACCAATAAATCGATTACATACTTTATTACGAAACTTGATTCATGTCTGTGCAAGAAGGAGACCTGAGGGGTAACCGCATCAGGGTCGTGGACATGTTCGAAAGAGGTTCCGTGGCCCTGGTGCAACAGAGCGGCTTGGTAACGCATTATTCGGTGCGGTATTGTAGAAACTTCCGCAAACAGGCACGACGCGACATTCGTAGAAAATTTCATGTAAATTGTTCCACAAGAGTAGCGTCGCGCCTATCTGAAAAAGCCTTTCTGCTCATCTGTAGATAAAAGCAAAAAAGAATGTGTTACTAAACTCATCGCACATACCTTCCCCCTGCTTGTGATCGGAATGTTTCTGCGCTGTGCGGCGCGCGGCGTGGTGCATTTCAAAGCATGAATTAATTAGTGCTTAATGCTGACAGTTTTCGCCCAAACTTGGCCGTGTTGTCTGTTGGCCTTGGGTTGCGTTACCTTTTGAAGTTGGCTCTCCTTACTTTTCGGTTTTCGTTACTACAACGTAATATCATGCTTTATTTCCCTAAAGGATTGGACACAACTGTACTTATAGTACACCAAAATTTCGACAGTTATGTTTAAGTCCCATCTAATATAGGCGACACTTTTGCACCGGGTAAATATTCAGACTCGGGACTGCTACTAAGAACTCCCATAAAGAAAACCGCAATAACACTTGACCTGCACCTTGATCTCAGACTGACCTGGGCTTCGAAACTAGAATTTCATGGTCATCAGTAGCTCTTGCGACACTAGACCAACGAGGCAGTCGTCAGTACTATATAAGAGATTTATAAAGTTATCAAACAATCCCAAGTTAAATCGACAAACAGTATCTGACTCCAACAAATAATTACTGTAAATTAAGCCATGAATAAATTATATGACAATATTGTGAAATTAACACGATCAAAACTTGACTGTGACTTGGGTTTGTGCTGGATTACCTACTTAGTTTAAAGTAGGAAACGTACTAAAATAATTATTTTTATGTGCTCCGAATGTCACAACCAAATTGCATACAGGTATTTTGTATTCTTATGCAGCAAAACACCATATGAAATCCTCTCATTAACTCTGCAAGTTAGTTACGTCTTAATGAAGTCACATACTCCACAAAAATTAAAAAAGCCACGTCCTTCCGCTTAAACTTTGCAAGTATCCCCCCCTCCCTTCGCTCCCAGTTTCCAGTTTCCGGATATTCATGAAGGAGCGTGCATTGGAGGGAAAAAATGAGAGTCTCGTCGCCACCATAAAGTGCACGTGTGACGAGCACGGCACATCGGCGAGTTCGCGCCAACTTTCATATAACACAAGTTTTTCCCCCAAATGTCGGTGGGAGATAGGTGTTGCGGTACTGTTTGGGGCTTTGGTACTACTACGATTAAGTTAATGTTACTTTAACAACATTACCGGGCAAACGAACAACTGTATGGAATGTTGTTGAAATGAATTAAGGAATAGGTAACCACTTTTTCAGTAAAAATTATATGTTCAATTGGTATTTTAAACATTACCACCACCATGCAGACTGTTATCCAAAATTGTAAGCCAAAATCCCTAACAGCATTACACAAAGTTTTCCGAGCTGAATAAATTATTTACAAAACGAACAAAGGCTGATTTTTAACCGACTTCAAAAAGGAGGAGGTTCTCAATTCGGATGTTTATATTTATTTTTTATTTTTTATTATGTATGTTCGGCCATAACTCCGTCATATATAGACGGATTTGCAAAATTCTTTTTTTGTTTGAAAGGGGTTTATTCCGAAATGGTCCCATTTAAATTTCATATAGATCTGATGATGAACTCCAGAGATAGACACCGGAACTCTTTAAAAAATGACAGCAAATCAACCGCGATTTCTGCTATCGCATAAATATGCATTGTTTGTTTGGAATTAGTGCGGGGTGGATACCACAACTAAAAATTTAAAAATAAAAACTTTTTTACAAAAAAAAAACAACCGACTTCCTTAAAAACACTACAAAGTGAAAAATAACTTTAATTTCGGAAGTCGGTGGCCACAAAACCATAAATACAGATCCTAAGACACCGACTTCCGAAATTAAAGTTATTTTTCACTTTGTAGTGTTTTTAAGGAAGTCGGTTGTTTTTTTTTTGTAAAAAAGTTTTTTTTCAGCACGAGAACAACGCAATTTAAAATGAAAATTTAAAACGAAATCATATTTTTCATTTGAAACAAATTCACAATAAAATACTACGCTTGTTATAAAACCGACAATCCCCCAGACCAATTTCACAAACAGATTTTATCAGCATCCAATTCAAATGTCCGTAGAGCGAGTACCAGGATCGCATAACTCCTAACATGTGTTGTGACAATTTGTCTCTGCAACAATATTGCGGACATTAGCTGGCGCGCTGATTTCCTACTGACGAGAGGAAAGAAAGGCATTATAACACCCATTTATCTTGGGGAAGTCGTCATGTAGGCTGCTGAAAAAGATCATTTGCAGCCTAGGTCGTCAAAAGATAAAGTGGTTTTCTGTTTGTGTCGTAAAGACTACAAAAGGATCTGGAGAATTCTAGCTATATTTCATGCCCCAGCTGCGATTAACAATGCGGCGACTGAGTGCGGTTACGGAGTTTGTATTCTGTGAGGTTATTGCTGTCGAAAGAGGGGCTTACATGACACTGACTTGCCGGATAAACTATTAAGAAATAGAAATTCAATTCAATTAGCCAAACTAAATCAAAATAAAGCACTCCAATTAACAATAAAAAAATACCTTTTTAATCATTATGAGAAATGGTTTATAACTGCTCATCATAAAACTCTACGTTTATATAAGTAACTGCAAATGAACTAGGCCATCTTTCGCTCAATTAATGTCCGTAACTTCATTTGCAGTTAGAATTATAGGCATTGGAGCTGTGCCCAAATATCGGCGTAGGCTTTGTGACCCGCGCCATATTGGAAACTACTGTCAATTGGAAATCGTGGTTAGTTATCCTTGTGTATAATTTTGAAGTTATTTTTGATTAGGAGATGGTGACTTTGTATAATTTTTAGGACTAGGTATAAACAACTTCATCAAAAATTAACTTGATTGTCTAAAATTCTTTCCTCAGTACTGAATGAATGTGTCGCTATAATGAAGTATCCAAACCTATGTTTTATTGCTGCTTTAAAAATACTTTTCACAATTTTTTATTTTCGTACATAGAATTCTTAACTCTAAGACTCCATGTAAAACCTAAGTAGAAGTTATCATTAATTTTTCTATATTCGTTTGTTACGGTTTAACTAAGTTACATACCTAATTTATTGATTAGATACTGGCTTTTGCCAGCGGCTTCGCCCACGTACTATACATATAAACCTTCTTCTTAAATCAGTCTGTCCATTGATGAAAACAACATTTACATCCGTTGCGTAGTTTAAAAGATGTAAGCGTACAGATGCGGGAAGCGACTCTGTTTTATACTATGTAGAGATTTTGCATGTCATCACTGTATATCGGAATTTGTGTTTTTGCACTAAATTTTATGTGTACAATCCTTTTGTGCAAACAAATTATTTTGATTTGATTTCCAAATAAATAAGCCTTTATTACTCTGCAGGATGCCTAGCAACAGCGTCATCTTGACCCAAAGATAATCGGTAAGTAATCAAGGACAGTATTTGAAGAACTCTGCAGCAACTACTTTATTCAAACATTTTTATTTCCAGCTTTTATTTAACTTGTAATGTTTGTATGTAAGTTGTCCTCTCCAATTAAACTTTACAAGTTATATTTGATCCATCTCCCGGGGTTCAATTGAGCTGAAATTTGGAACATGTATGTAACGTTGGTGACAATACAATATTTTGGTATCATCGACCTGATCTGACAATGAAACCGGCGGTGGCCATATGAACTATTTAACGAAACGAAGAAAAACCCCGAGTCATCATTCCAGATGCAAGACGTTAACTGCTGGATAGAGGCCTCCTCCAATTTGGAGGCCTTTGCCATAATCGCAACGCTTGCAAGGCGGGTTGGCGATTGCAGTAAGGTAGTAAAAAATTTTTGCAAAAAAAAAAAACAACCTATTTCCTTAAAAACACTACAAAGTGAAAAATAACTTTAATTTCGGAAGTCGTTGTCTTAGTATCAGTATTTAAGTTTTTTGCGTTCCTAGAACTTACTAACGTCTACGTACTCTTGCGTTATAATGACGAGTCATCATCATTTCAGCCGAAAGACGTCCACAGCTGGACATAGGCTATTCCCAATTTGGCCGGGTTTGCCATAATCGCCACGCTTGGCAGGCGGGCTAGCGATCGCAGTATGGTGGCAAATGCATAGAGAACGCCGCTGTCCATTCTCTAGTAAGTCACTAAGTCGCTTCTTACGAGAAAAAATAGCATGGTGCTATTCTTTACGTGCGGCACCACACGGAGATGTTCATGTTGTCGATGAGTATACCTATTATATAGTTCATTTTTAGGGTTCCGTTGCCAAATGGCATAAAACGGAACCCTTATAGATTCGTCATGTCTGTCTGTCTGTCTGTCCGAGTATGTCACAGCCACTTTTTTCCGAAACTATAAGAGCTATGCTGTTGAAACTTGGTAAGTAGATGTATTCTGTGAACCACAGTACGATTTTCACACAAAAATAGAAAAAAAAAACAATAATATTTGGGGTTCCCCATACAAAGAACTAAAACTCAAAAAAAAAAAAACATCAAACCCATACGTGTGGGGTATCTATGGATAGGTCTTCAAAAATGACATTGAGGTTTGTAATATCATTTTTTTCTAAACTGAATAGTTTGCGCGAGAGACACTTCCAAAGTGGTAAAATTCGTCCCCCCCCCCCGTAACTTCTAAAATAAGGGAATGATAAAACTAAAAAATATATAAAAGTATGATGTACATTACTATGTAAACTTCCACCGAAAATTGGTTTGAACGAGATCTAGTAAGTAGTTTTTTTTTAAAACGTTATAAATCGTAAACCACAATTTACCACTTTCATTCAGTCAACTCAAATTAAAAAATTTAAAAAAAAAACATTTAATTTCATAAACATAAACCTTACGCATAAACTGTGAATACCTGCAGGTCTATACGGAACCCTCGGTGCGCGAGTCCGACTCGCACTTGGCCGGTTTTTTTACTTCTACTTTATTTTTACCTTAAAACGATAACAGGACTGATTTAGTTTCATGCAACTCAAAATCCCAAGAATAAACCGATTACATTCTTGTATTATTATTTTGTCTCATAATGTTTCAAACTTAAGCAAAAATCTATACTAACATCTGCTTAGCGTGTACCGTGTGGTGCCGGACGTAAAGAATAACACCACCCCATTTCTTCCTGTGGGTGTCGTAAAAGGCAACTAAGGGACTTACTAGAGAATGGGCAGCAGCGTTCTCTATGCATTTTACCACCATACTGCGATCGCCAACCCGCCTGCCAAGCGTGGCGATTATGGCAAAGCCCCCCAAATTGGGGGAGGCCTAAGTCCAGCAGTGGACGTCTTACGGCTGAAATGATGATGCCTGAGCCTGATCTCTCTCCGGTCGTGTCGGATTGCCGTCCCATCGGACTATGAGAGTGAGGGAAGAGTGAGTGCTCCTGTGTCTGCGCATACACTTGAGCACTATAATATCTCCCGCGCCGATGGCTAGTCTCCGTTGAGATTGGCCGCCGTGGCCGAAATTCGGTCTGGAGGACTATATATACGGCTGAAATGATGATGATGATGACCTGCTTAGCGTAAAGACCTACGTGGCACCGAAAACCAATAAAGTGCTTCATTTTAACAATCAAGTAGGTATATGGAAAAATGAAGTCGCTTCTGGTTTTTTATTTTTGCTGTTAGTGCTAACAAATTTTCTCGAAATATGTTCGTCAACATCGAGAAATTGAGTGAAGTATGGAAATTGATAGACTTGAGTCCGAGTAATAACGATTCGCGAGTTTTGAGAAAGGAGTTAAAACTTTTCAAACGCAAAACAAAATGTAGAAATATTAAGGGATTTTAATACATACGTTGTTAAAGAAAACACCCGGAGATTCCTACATCCAAAACACAGCGGCTTATTTATAATAATAATAATAATCGTTTATTTTCTCTTCACAAAGCTGACTTAAAGTTAATGTGTACAAAAATAAGGTCTCAGCTGTATTTCACCTTTGTGAGAGACTGGTGCCTGATAAAGGTTTTACAAAAAAACCTGTGTTACAGGTCACCAGGCCCCATCCACGGCTAGAATTAGCTAATAGGTACAGGGATACCGTGCAAGAGTCGCAGGCAAACAATATGCATAGGTAACAAGAATGAAAACCAAGTAAGAATACAAAAAGAAAATAAAAAATATGCTTAACACAACTAAAGTATTAAGTAATAAAATATGTAAAAAAAAAAAAGTAAAAAATAATAATTAAAGATTAAGAAAAAAAAAAATCTGCAGAAGTTGAGTAATGTTGTGAGACGTTATGTGAATCAGTGTTTGTCTTGTGTGAAGTGTTAGACTAGAAAGAGATGAATGTGAGTAATTTAGATGTGCAGTGTGTGAATGTAGGTTTGTTTTTGTGGTGTGAGTTGAGCGAGAGTTGTTTTTTTTTTTTTTTTTATAGGATGTTAGAAGATTAGAAACAGCTATGTTTGGGGTTTGTCAAATTAGTTTTACTTCATGACGGACAAAATATTCTCAGTTTTATCATAGTCTTTATTTATCTAAGGTTGTTGTATTTAAATTTGAAATTCAGGTTGAATTTCAACTTGAAAAAACCTTTGACTTCCAACAAAAACAGATACCGTCGAATAAACACAACCGTTTCCACGAGAACTTTTAAAAACTCCACAAAGTTTAAAACACCAACCTAAATATTCATATTCTCAAAGTAGGCTTTCTAAAAACTCCTAAAAACAACGAAAAATTTATGAAAAAATAACAAGAGGCTTACACCCGTTTAAATAAGCACCGGACCGCGCCAACAATCCTTTAAATACAGTAACCCTTCGGACGCACTGTAAAAAGATTCCCTACTAAAAAGTACAACGGGGTTCGTTGGACCTCTGCCATACCGCCCGCTGTCTGTTTAGAATGGAAACAGTGAAATGGCGCAGATTCAACCCTTTTTGTAGCTAAAAAGATTGGATTGCATTCGCCTGACGCTAACATTTATGTGGGTAAGACAATGCTCTTTGTGTAAGACGCACAGACAAGTTATTGAGGTATGCATTCGAATTTGTGTGCGATGTAGAGCTGAATACAAATGGGCGTGTTTACTTAGAAACACAATAGTAAATTACTTGTTCCGAATTGTACAGACAACAATACGTTGCTTAATGCATGTAGTGCAACGCCTAGTATATTAAAATATGACTCAACAAACAAGAACACGAGTTTACACATTCATTCTAAGATCATATCGAGTATAAAATCTCGGCATTAACAGTACATAATTTGGAGTAAAGCTGACAGCGTGTCTAATGTGTGACAGTATCGTGGAGATCCGAGTCGAAGTTACGCCCGAACCGTGTCGGGATGAACCGGGACCCGCGGGAGGTCGGACCGGCCGCGGCGGGGGGTTACACAAATTAAATTACGAAAAACGGTCGAATCAATGTCTGGCGCTTACGTAGCGTACCGACAGACCGACAGACTGACAAATATACGGAATCAAATTGCTGTGAACGCGCGGTTTCGGAAAATTGCGTGTATGTCAGTTTTGTTGTGATTTTGTTAAAGTTATAAAAGATTGGACCCGATGATACGTGTTGCGAAATTGGATTTGTAAGCCGTACGAGCTCGTAAATATCGTCACAACTATGCACTATTAAAACTTTGTATTTTTAACCGACTTCAAAAAAAGGAGGAGGTTATAGTATGTTCGACTGTATGTATTTTTTTTTATTTTTTTTTATGTATGTTCACCGATTTCTCCGCCAATTGTCAACCGATTTTGAAAATTCTTTTTTTATTCGTAAGGGTATACTCCTGAGGTGGTCCTATATTAATTTTGTGAAGATTTGATGTATACTTTGGGAGATAAACGAAGGAACTCCTCAAAAACAAACAGTACACGTAATGTGATTTGGATATTGTACTAAAGATCAAAAATAATTGCTGGTTCTATCCATCCATCCGTGGTGAACTAATTATAGTCTTCGAAGATACCGCATGGAACTCCTCATCGGTGAACAGTACATATAGGAACTTACAGTGAAAGGTTAGAAGGTTAGGGGATAATTCTTTGAATATTATAGGCACGTTTAGACCGTTACTTGTATTCTTATATTCCGTTGAGCTGATGATGGAAGGTACAACTCCTTATCGCTCAGGAGTTAGAAGATATCTTGTCCTAGATAGACATACTCGTTGACATCGAGAATTGATTCCTCAGCAGACACTAGAGTGGGCTCTTACCCACTCTACTGTCTGCTTAATAAAAAAAAAAGCAGCCTTAATCATTTTGGCCTGGCCATGGTTGGTTTTTTTTTATGTATGTTCGGGCATAACTCCGTCATGTATAGATGGATTTGCAAAATTCTTTTTTTGTTCGAAAGGGGTTTATTCCGAAATGGTCCCATATAATTTTCATATAGATCTGATGATGAGTTCGGGAGACAGACACCGGAACTCTTTAAAAAATGACAGGAAATCAACCGCGAGTTCTGCTATCGCATAAATATGCATTGTTTGTTTGGAATTAGTGCAGGGTGAATACCACAACTAAAAATTTAAAAATAAAAACTTTTTTACAAAAAAAAAAACAACCGACTTCCTTAAAAACACTACAAAGTGAAAAATAACTTTAATTTCGGAAGTCGGTGGCAAAAAAACCATAAATACAGATCCTAAGACACCGACTACCGAAATTAAAGTTATTTTTCACTTTGTAGTGTTTTTAAGGAAGTCGGTTGTTTTTTGTTCTAATAATGCATTTGTTTTTGGTCAACGACGTCAGTCAAATGATCCACCATATAGTGGATACCAGCAGCAATAGGTAAAATGTTATACCCGAGCCTAATCACGATCAGTATAAGAACGTTTTCTTGGAAATAACACGGGAACGATCTGTGACTCCCGCATAAAACTTAAGGAGAAGATCTATTAACAACGGTTAGACCTGCTGTCTTGTCAGGGTAAGAATGTTGGGCCACAAAAGAGATGAATGAAAGTCCATTGCATGCAGCTGAGATAAGAATGCTAAGAGCTACGAGTGGTGTTACACAAATGGATGAAATAAGAAATAACATAAAAGGAAGATTATCAGCGGTATCTGAAAAGTTGTGTGGAAATCAGTTATTAATGTATAGACATGCGGTACGGAGGAGTGAGACAAGTTTTGAGTATAAACGTGGATGACTATAAGGGAAGGAAGTGACCAAACAAACGACGGATGGACTGTGTAAATGATGATATGGTTAGAAAGGAGGTGACCACCGAGATGATGATTAATAGAGAAGCCTGGAAGACAAAAGACATGTTACGCCGGTCCCAAATAAATTGGGATAAGAATGATGATTTTCTTGGAAATAAACTTCTGGAGGGAAAAATATTTTTCTTTTTAAAAGTTTAAGTTTATTGAGAAACGGTCATTTTCTCAATAAATAAGTTTATACAAAAAATATTGTTGTTACATTACACTGATTCTCAGCTGACATTTTAGTTCGGGTGCGTCTGAACTGATCCTATTCGCCTTATTTTAGTTTGTGTATATATAGTTTATTTATGAAATTATAGTATTGTCATCGGTATTCGCAAAATAAATAAGTAAGTTTTCAACTATAAATGAATTAGTAACCGTCAACTTTAGTTTCCATGAGCATCTTTTCCCATGAGTAAAATATGAATATGAATTAAATATCTTTCAATCACTTACTAAAAATATTGTACAAATAGTCGAATTTTCTTTTTTTGTGTGGCGTTGAAATTAAATGGCGGATACAGATGTTCAGTAATTGAGATATCATTAAGTAGGTACTATACTCATGGGTAAAGTTGCTTATAGAAAGATAGTTGATAGTAATCAATGTTTGTACACCCACACACAATAGAATGTAATCATACTGAATCATAATGATAAACACAATCACTATGTATGATACGCATCAAGTTACCGTATGCGAAATTTCCACTCGAGATACGAACGGATCCAATCTCTTACAAGCTTCCCATCGTTTGTGAAATATAGGGTGCAGGAGCCCTGGGGCTACGGTATAAAATAATATCGGATATGAAGGGAAAATGGCTGATAAAGGCGCCGCGATCGACGATGCTATCGGGAACTGACAGTGGGCCGGGAGCTAAGAACTAGTTTTTTTGTTCATAATAATTGGAAAAATTATGTTAGTAATGCAAATTCTAAATTGAATGTGTTTTACGTTGATACCATTAAGAAGAAATATACTGATTTCATTATAGGCTACCTATGTAAAAAAAGTGTGTTTAGCGATAAAAGTATAGGTAATAGTTTATCGACGACTGTGTTTAAAGAACAACAAAAAATTAGACAAACAGATAGGATACTCTTAAAAAAAAAATATAAGTGACTAAAAGTATGTGCAGTACAAAGAAGCCAGTAATGCACATTTACTAAACTCTTGTTTTTGCTAGCTTCACATGCAGCATTTCATTTTTACCCCGACGTGCCAACCATTTTGCACTATATCGTTAAAACTCACATCTTATTATAGCGAGTATGTGTCAGACTTGCAGCTGACTATAGAACAAAAGTGCTAGTTGCTGACCCAATTCTCAGCAGTTGACTTTTACAACTAAAAATAAGCATCTGAAGAACTATATTCATCTCTCATTTCCAACTCCTAGTACCTATAAAACACGGTACGTGCTATATTTCTAGAATATCTTCAACATCAAGTTTTAACCAGGTGTCAAAAACTTTTAAAATAAATCTAAAAGTTTTCATATAAATCCAAGTTTGAGTTAAAACCTAGATACGAAATCTTAAATAGGCAAAAAATATTTTAAGAAAGTAATTTGAGAAGAAATTTTAAAAGTGCTATTTGGCTCTCGGCCTAAAACCGTTCTCCGTATGAGTAAGTTTTGTTCAAAACAAGGGGTGAAGCCGGGTGGCGCGCTATATCGCCGGAACATTCACTACTTGCCCCATTTATTTCGTTAAGATACAATAATTTTCCTTTTCTTTCGTATCTCCGGTCTGGTGTATTGCTTTTGTCTGTACAAGTTTTCTTGGACAAAGAAATAACTACGATCCCGCCATGTTATAGGTTGAACCTTTCTTCAGAATTTAGCGAAGAATTTAACGTCTTGTAGTTTCCTATTATTTAGTGAAACTCGTAAATGTCAACAAAAGATAAGGTTTAATTTATGAATGATGCTTTTATTTACAACCAAGTACGGCGCTTGAGTTTTCAAGGCTAACCAAATTGGAACTCGCCACAATTTATGACGGAGTCAACATTTTTCATTTTGTCGTCTAAAATGTTATGAGCGTAATAAATTAGTAGAAACATGAGCATCGAAGGCCTTTCCGCTAAATTGCACCAATCTATATAAAAAATATGACCTTTTCAATGGAAAATGAAATTACGTATACGGAATAAATTACTTTTGATGAAAATGGTATTATCTTTAACGTTTTCCATTTGGAGCAAATAATAATATTATTTAAACGAATTGCTTTTGCTTGGATTTGGAAGTAGACCATAAATTCTAATAGAAATTTAACAACAGTCGTCATATCAAGAAAACGGGTAAAAATTTCTTGTGCATAAAGGATTTTACGTATCAAGTTAAATAGTAAATTTAATATTTTCTTCAAAAATAAATACATCACAGATTTTATTTCCGAAAGAGGTAAACCAAAGCAAGTACTTCTTGTAAAATAGACCTATCCTAACTTTATTCAATTAACCCAGTATGCATGGAAATCATGACGTAATTTAAACAAAATCGATCGTTACATTTGAATTTCAAATCTAGTTGTGCAGGTAATAAAAAATACGAATATTTTTATGAAGTCGTAAAGTGCAGTCAGAGCTCCCGCGCTACAATCCGTGATGTCATATTTCAAGGGAAATGAAATACTTTTTATTGCAGAATTTCGCAGTAAAATTTTGGCAACACTGTACTCTGTACTGGCGAAATGTTACGGATGATTCATTATTTAATACGATTTTAAACAGAACAATTATTATTTTATATGATTTTTTTTATATGCTCTCTATCACGTAGCATTGATAATTTTTTTTTTCTATTCCCTTTAAATATACTTAACATTAAGTTTACTTTGTAACATATAAATAACTGGGTTAATATTTTTAATTCTTCCCATATCCCTAATAATTTTATTATGGCCTTCTAAAGATTAGGTTAGACCCTAATCTTTAGAAGGCCGACAGAAATATACGTTCCAAAAAAATCTACTTGAATTAACTTCACTAACCTCTATGTCCAGAACGCCGTTCATCATACTCTCAACGACCTTAAATATAAATATCCAAAACCGTTTCACAATACACACTATTAACGTGGTTTAGGGGAAAAATCTCAAGTTCCCCTTTTCGCAATTTACCGTGAAGTTGGCCGATGGTGGCGGGTAGACGTTTATAGCCGGAGCCCTGCTTTATTGGACTATATATCCTGGGACCCTCAGCAAGCCCCTCGATTTTTACACCATATATAAAAAACATGTGTGATATTGGTTTAGTACCGTTTATACGACGTACGGCGTCCTCGCTGACATTTTCTTTGGACATTTTTTGATGATGAAGTTTTTAGGCTTGGAAATGGGAAATCTATGGCCTGTTTGATGGTGTAAAATTAATATTTTCCTTCAAACAAAGACGGCTTGTAGATATAATAGACAACGACCTGCGAGATAATAAACCTCTTTTTTTGTAAAATGAACATGGCACATTTGCGCCATTTTAAGAGAAAATGCCCACTGAAATATTGTGAATCAAAACATCGAATTATTGCGTCATTGTTTTTGTTCTACATTTAGCTACCCACAGATTGTACTGTGAAACATGTAGAACTGGTCTCTCCGATAACTTCTATAAAATATACCTGTGCTTCTAAATTACAGACTAATCCATTTGCATATAATAATGTTATAAATAAATGCGAAAGTCTACCTGTTAACTTTTCACGTTTAAACGTACAGTCGTTATGAAATTTGATAGATAGGACCTGGAAAAGGACATAGGCAAGTATTCATTTTGAATATTGTAATAAAAATATCCAAAACTTGGCCGTAACTTCGACTGCGTGTAGCAGATGAAGTTGCGGACCGCAAGTTAAGTATAATTACTACTACAGCGAAAGTCTGCTCCAAGCAATACACTTGCCCATACAATGTAGACTGCAGACTTGTGCTCCACACAGAGTACAGTCTGTGGTGTTCGGTTACGCTTAGAGAACGGAGGAGGTTTCTTATTTATTTTCCTGCTAATATTGAGACAAGCTCATGGGATTTAACTATTGCTACTTTTGTGAATTTTAACACTATAATCTTAAAGGTATAGATTATTGAAGAGGGTGTGTGATTTTGAGTTCGTAGCAGTCAAAGTTCTTGACAACGGTTTATAATTTTCAAAATCCTTCAATACATTTACTATCATAAATGAAAATCCTTTCAAAATGGCGTATAGCCAAACCGTATCAAAAAACTCTATTAAGTCCTTATTTCTCTGCTACTTACGAAACTACTACGAAAAGTAATCTTCAAAATAAAATATTATCGAGCACATTCAGGAACCCTTCTCACTTTTCACATCGAAAAAATTTCCTCGGGCTAAACAAGCTTCAGAGAATAGGCTATTTTACAGAATAGATGTTTATAGCCAATCTGTGCTTGATTTATAGACTATTGGCCGATGTGATTTGAGCGGTAAATGATGTGCTACTTTACCACCTATGTAATATTCGTTACTAGGTGTCATGTTAAATGAGACTGGACTTTCTTAGGAAAAAAAACTTTTTAACAAAAAATTATGAGTCGGCGCTTTTAGTGATCTTTGTTCATTGATTTTTCAGCGCCGACTCAAAATTTTAAGGTTTATTATTTTTTGCTTTTCAGTTTTTTCGGCGGTTTAATTTTTTGTTAAAAAGGTTTTATTATATGATTTTTTGTAGCTTTTATGTACTAATAATACTTGGCAAGGTATACCCTATCCAATGAAAAAATAATTATCACAATCGGACTACTATGTAAAATGTTATGCGTGGTCATACATAAAAAAAAACAAATATACGCGTCGAATTGATAACCTCCTCCGTTTTTTTCGTCGGTTAATAACTCATTTAACTGTAGATTAGTGTAATTGGTTTGTTATCCTAGAAAATGGTGTTATCTTTTCGTTGTCCAGGCATTTATTGGAATGCAAGGAAACTTGTTATTTACTAAGAAAAGACAAATTAACGGAATTAAAAGCAATTTTATTGCTAATTCACTATTACACTATCCTATTTAAGAAGGGCTGCACTTTCACGAAGGTTTTGCATGGACGCATAATATTATGAACTGATGCCGACTAAATTACTACCGTCAAAAGTAAAATGCGTAGTGTAAGTGAGTAAAGCTTGTATGTATGATACAGCTGACATGGCACAATCTCTTTAAAAACCAAATATAGAGTCGACATCTGAAGTTTGAAAAGTTGACTGCTGATGAAGACTGCACACTCGTATCAAGGGACAATTGCATCTAGGAATTATGACGGTTTTTTTATGAAATCAATTGAATTCGATGCTGTCGAAAACCTCAGACAAAAAACGATCAAGAGTGCTCGTACTTGTATTAATCCAGCTCCGGACTAACACGTGTAGGGATCCGAACCACCGTACAATAATTTAACACAAAGTATATTTAAAACACGATTTTTGCATGACCCTCTTAACTTTTTTCCTATATTTGTTGTTATAACGGAGCACAGTAGTAACGGGCACATTCTGTGAAAATTTCAAGTATTTACCTATTATAGGTCTAAAATAGAGCTTAAAAGGTTATACATGCCATGGATCTTTCAATACACCTCAAAACCATCAGAAAAAAGGCTACGTTAAACAAACAGCATGCGTGGTTACAACCGAGTACAACTGTACAATTGGCAAGGGTGTAACATGCCGGCAAGGTTCGGTTCGGTCGGGCCGCAGGACTGTTGGGCAGGCATCGACCCGCGACACGTGCCCACAGCGTGACGGAAATTTAAACTGCTGTATTGACGACCATGTGGTGGAGCTGCAGAAGGTTCAGGGTTGGTATAAGTTTGAATTGACTTAGACTCGGTAAAGGATGAGTTTAGGAGGACAGTGGTGTGTGACAAATGTTATATGAACACGATACCCTACTTTTTATCTTGTGTAAGTGTAGCGCCATCTATCATATATGCCTATACAACGTCTCAACATCAATCGTCGGGCAGTTGCCCACCAAACATGACTCACGTCTGGTGGGAGGAGTCTCCCTTTTCTACGGAGAATCTTACACCCTGTTCCTTTTACCTCCAAATAAGTATCACATTATTACAATCGTTATCAGAATATTCAGCCTAAATAACGTTCTCACTGCTGGGACAGGACAGTAATAATCTAGCACGCGAGTCCACTGCGGCCCAATCTCATCTTATCACCATCTATGGCTATAAAACATTCTTTGGACGGTTCTGTCATATATTCCCGAAATACGTAAACAATTTTTGGAGGAACCTATTAACATAATATTATCATGTGTATTTAGCTATGAAGTTATAACATTTGTTCCCACTAAACCTACTGTTCCTGTGTCCTTAGTGGTGTATGCGGCAGTAATAATCGTTAGTGGACTCGTCGCAGACCTGCAGCCCGCGATACGTCGAAAGGAAATCTTTCCCTTTTAATATTTATCCCTGAAAATGTCTCTTGAATATTTATTCAGAGTATATTGTCAGCTGTTGCCAGTTTTATGTGGTTTTGAAACAGTCATAATGGATGGTGGACGCATAAGAGTTTTGTAAATCATGTTTTTGTGAATGGCAATAAAATAATTTCTTCCTTGTATCACAAGCCAGACATCGTGATTTATGAAGTCTTTATCTACAAAATGTTTTACTATCCTATCTTAGGACATTTAGTCTCGTACTCACTTAAAAAAAAACCGGCCAAGTGCGAGTCGGACTCGCGCACCGAGGGTTCCGTACAAACCTGTAGTTATTCACGATTTATGCATAAGGTTTATGTTTATGAAATTAAATGGTATTTAAAAAAATATATATATATTTGAGTTGACAGAATGAAAGGTAAATTGTGGTTTACGATTTATAACGTATTAAAAAAAAAACTACTTACTAGATTTCGTTCAAACCAATTTTCGGTGGAAGTTTAAATGGTAATGTACATAATTTATATTTTTTTTAGATTTATCATTCCCTTATTTTAGAAGTTACGGGGGGGGGGGGGGGACGGAACACATTTTACCACTCTGGAAGTGTCTCTCGCGCAAACTATTCAGTTTAGAAAAAAATGATATTAGAAACCTCAATATCATTTTTGAAGACTATCCGATACCTATGGTTTTGATGAAATGTATGGGGAACCCCAAATAATATTGTTTTTTTTTTTCTATTTTTGTGTAAAAATCTTAATGCGGTTCTCATAATACATCTATTTACCAAGTTTCAACAGCATAGCTCTTATAGTTTCGAAAAAAAGTGGCTGTGACATACACGGATAGATAGACAGACAGACATGACGAATCTATAAGGGTTCCGTTTTTTGCCATTTGGCAACGGAACCCTAAAAATGGGCATTAATTCACGAGCACGGTTTGGGGGCTGGTTTTCATAATGTACAACAGTTAAGAACTGCTGATTCTCAGTTTAACAAGATTAATAGATTTTTCACAGTCATTTTGTCCCAACTCAACCCTCTGGTTACACTGGTCTGTGACGTAGGCGACAGTCATAATCGTTAGTGGTCGCACCACCGCTGCAGCCCGCGATACGTAGGAAGGAAGTTTTTAATGACGTCATCCGTTTGTGCCGAATGCTGCTACATCTCCGTCTCCTGTACCAGCAGATAACCGCCTGCACCATGCTGCTGCGATTTTATATAATTGCTTTATTAGTCTAGTAGCAGAGCGAGGAAACTGTGGAGTTTCTTGATGATTCCTTTTACATTGGAAATGATAAGTGTTCTATGGAAACAAAAATAAGCAAACTATACTGTTCACGTTTCAAAAGTAACTAATAGAAATAATGATGATAAATTCGCATTAAAAACTGTGCTAAGATTTTTGATTCCTTGCTTTCAATCCAAATCCAGCACAAGTTTCTGGTAAATGCCTTTGTTTTCCTGCCCTTTTTATAAAATTGGGCTATCGGACACATATAAATTCGCGATTGATTACCAAATTACTTTTACAACAAATTCGGGAAGATTCTGAAATAGTTGCTTTCGTCAGTTATATTTAAAACATCTCTATATTCAGATTAAACCAGCCGTAGATATTCTGTAGACTGCCCCGAGTCCATTCCATCGCTAGTCGAGCATCCACGGAAATGTACGCGTGGATAACCTATATTGGAAGGAAATTAATTGAAATACCGATAAAAGTATAAGGAAAAAAATATAGGGAAACTCACGATTTGCAAATGCTTATTTTATCTTTTGTTGAAACGAAGTTTTAATGCAGTTTGTCGTAGGAGTAATATTGTACAAACCATCACGTAACCAAAAAGCGTTAACGTTATGCCCCCTCCGTGGCACTTTTTATTATACTTAATAGAAAGAGACACAGAGTGAGATATGTTTCATTGTTTTAGAGGGTGCTGAAACCAATAGTAGGTCAACATGAAAATCCAAGATGGCGAAGTTTTCAAGGATGTTGTTTTAATGTTTTTCGAGGTTGCCGATAGTGAAGTCAAAATAAAGTTTAAGTATTTTTAAAATCGAGAAAATGACGTTACTGTTGAGGTTGAAGAAAACGCGTAAGACATTTTGTGCCTGACTAGGGTCCCCCACCCCACAGGTTTTTTTTGATAAAAATGATTGTTCATTGTTCAATTTGATCAAATAATTCAGTAGGATTGGTAGGATTTCAGAAACATAATTAAAATAATAGTCAACTCTTTCGAAATATATTTATAAGACCCCGCTAACATAATTATTTAAAGTCATGTCCGTTACGGCCGCGAAACTTATTAAGTTCAGCTTCACACTGCCTGCAAAATTCAATAAACGAAGGAAATAAATTGTCATGTTAACACCCGTATTTATAAACTTGCAATTACTTGCTGTTAAGTAATTTCTTAATGAAGTCATTACTTGTGCATAGATTTCTTCGTTATTAAATCTTATTCTATAGTTGAGTAATGCACGTTATTCACTTGAATGAAAGCTTGAGTAAGAATCAGCGCTTAATAGTTGTGGTAACACTTCTGGTAACACTCTGTTCCTGGTTTTATTAGACTTTATCTGTGAGATATATCTATATCGTATAGTATCTTACTTTAAAACCTAGGTAGTGCAATTTCTTTTAAAACAATCTTCTGAATAATCATGAAATTGATTCACATTACGAAATTTAGCTTTTCAATTTCTATACTCAGCAACTTTATGTATGTATACCGGTATCATATATCACACAGAAAGTCCCTTCTATGCCTTCCTTCATTACTATGACCGCAAAATTAAGCGCAAATTTTGACTATAATCTAGCTAAGAATTAAATTCTAACTTCAAACAATTACAAAACTATAAAATAAAATTCATTTCTGAGTAATAACTTTTACTTGTTTATAAATATGGGTGTTAGTATGCTAATGGAAGAAACTGAAACTTGTAATAAGTAAATAAAGTTGTGACTATATTCCGTAACCATTTAAAAGTAACTGTCATAAAATTAACATGTGTCAAAGTAAAACCCAACGTCGTAATGTCCAAACAGCACTTTTAACTAAAATTAATTAACATGAATATATTATAGCAACAACCACGTTATAAACAAAAACATAACTTGTGCTCTAATCTCCTAAACCGCTGCGACAATTTTTATAAAGTCACTACCAACTCACCTGCTTCATTTGATATTCTAAACCGTTTAATGTACACCGTAAACATCTAGAGACAGGCCATATCAATAAGATATTCATACTAGTATATCAGTTATTTATGTTAACGATAATAACCTTAAAGGCAATATCGATTACGCATCGGTTTGGAATATCGATTTAACTGTCATCGAGTCAACCTACGCAAGAGAGTGATATTCTTAGAAACCCTTTGTTTATAGTGAATATCAAATTATCAATGTAGCGTGATCATTGTATTGAGTTTCGAAATGTTGTGAAATACTTATTGTAATTGTAAAGTACTCAATAAGATTCAAAAAATTACTTTCTCTTCACATATAAAACGTCAGAAATTCAGTGCACGTCGGTTTTAATTTGTTTTCATTGTCGTCTTTAGAAGAAAAACTGGCAGGATCAGTAAGTTTTTTTTAGTTTTCGTCGGCGACTGATCGAGGATGAAAATCAATAGTAATGATTGCTACATTCTCAGCCTTTTCAGGTGGGAATAAAGTTTAAACTATCAGAAAGCAAAGCAAGAGGATGATACAAAGTAGAGACTGACTCACGGTTTAGGCGCATTTGTATCTTTGAACTTTTGAAAGATGCGCATAAACGCGACATGTCAAGTATCACTAAAGTTTATATCTTCTGCCCCAGTCTAATAAACACCCCATTATAACTATATCAGTCGCAGCTCAGCCCTGCTTTAGTTGCGGCTGTAAAGTTTACGAGCGCTAGTGCTGCCCAAATAACGTTATTAAATAATCGTTATTTACCGGTATTAACCGCTATTTAACGATAATAACTCAAACATGTCAACTTTTGATGGACGGTCTATTAGTGGTTGGGGTTAATTGTTTTCGATTAAACAATTTTGTTGTAATAACATTATTTCCATATATCGCTTTTAATAAATTGCGGTTGAAGTTAATTTGATTTCATTGGTTATTTTAATATGATTAGTATAATAAAATGTTGCAAGTTTCAGTTACGATCCGTGTCGTCAAAGCTAGTACGTTTTATATTAAAACTACTGAAGCTTTAAATTCGTCACCCGCGCTTTCCGCTGCCTTACTCAAAAAGAATGTAGGGGCATGCCCTTTAGAGTTTAGGTTTCAGCATACTAACCCCCAGGCTATTATAAAAGCTTTTAAAGATCTTAAAATTAAATCAACAGAAGATCTTTGGGGAATGTCTGTCAAATTTTGTAGTTCTATTATTGAAACCATTGCACCCTATTTAGCTTTCATATTTAACACCAGTGTAGACCAAGGAGTCTTTCCGGATCTGATGAAACACAGCAAAGTAGTTCCTTTGTTTAAATCCGGTGATAGTAAAGAACCAAACAATTATAGGCCCGTGTCAGTTCTGCCAGTTCTCAGTAAGGTGTTTGAAAAGTTAATGCTCAATCAAATGTTACGTCACTTTAATAAAAACTCCATCTTTCATGAACACCAGTTCGGTTTCACCAAAGGGCGTTGTACCACCGACGCTGGTGTTACCCTAATAAAGAACATTTTTAACGCCTGGGAAGAAGCACAAGATGCCATTGGAATCTTTTGTGACCTTTCCAAGGCGTTCGATTGCGTAAACCATGAGACACTTTTGCTGAAACTAGAGCACTATGGAATTAGAAATACAGCTCTTGACTTAATAAGATCATACCTGAAGGATAGAACAGTCAAAGTCCAAGTAAACGGCGTAAACTCATTGGGGTCTGAAATGGCAATGGGCGTTCCTCAAGGCTCGATATTGGGTCCATTCCTCTTTTTAGTATACATTAATGATCTACCCCATCTACTTCCAAACCAACCGAAGATGGTGTTATTTGCAGATGACACATCATTGATATTTAAAATCGACAGACGGTCTCAAAATCTTGACGACGTCAATAACTGCATTCTTCAGGTCCAAGACTGGTTTACGGTAAATAACTTGGTACTTAATAAAAAAAAAACCAAGTGCATTAGATTTCAATTGCCTAATGTCAGAGGTAGCGAATGTGACATCTTATTGAATGGGGAAAAACTGGAATTTATTGATCAAACGGTTTTCCTAGGAATCACGCTAGACGAGAAATTACAATGGGGACCTCATATAACATCTCTTGCGGGGCGGTTAAGCTCGGCCGCTTATGCTGTTAGAAAGATAAGACAGTTAACAGATGTAGAAACCGCGCGTTTGGTCTATTTTAGCTACTTCCACAGCATTATGTCGTATGGCATTTTACTGTGGGGTAGGGCTGCTGACATTGAATCCATTTTTATTTTGCAAAAGCGAGCTGTCAGAGCCATTTATAATCTATGTCGCGGCGAATCCCTCAGGGAACTATTTAAAAGGATTAATATTATGACGGTACCTTGCCAATTCATTTACGAAAATATTATGTATGTAAGAAAAAATCTACATCTTTTTAATAAAATAAGCGATAGACATAATTTTAATACTAGAAATAAAGACAAGATAGATCAACCATTTTTCAGATTAGCAAAAGTACATACATCTTTTATGGGGTACTGTGTTAAATGTTACAACAAAATACCTTCTGATATATTGCAATTAAATGAAAGGAGGTTTAAAAGTCATATTAAAAGTACACTTTGTAAACGAGCTTATTACAAATTAGAGGACTACATTCAAGATAAGAACGCTTGGAAACATGCTGGTCTCGCTCCATAGGACAGTCTTAGAGTTTATCAAACTAGTTGCTAACTTAATTGTGTAGATAATATTTATTTTTTCTTCTATGACACTGTTTTACATTCTGTAATTACTGTAACTCACACACTGACAGTTTATATGGGTAGTTCATATAATTGTTTTTTTTATTTAACTGCTTTTGTTAATTTATTTTTATTTTCTTTTAATTTCATTTTTTGTGTCTATGTATCATTTGCATCGTTGTATATGTAAGCGGGCACGCCCTTTATGCCTGGAGGCTTTAGTAAGATTTTAAGTTCTATTTACGATTTTTGTTTCATTATTCATTTCAGCTTGAGTTTAGTTTTCAATGTTTTGTTGGTATAATGGCGTGTGCTAGCTGACATATGGCGAATAATGTATGTTTTGTTTTATTATATTAATAACTTATACAATATTGTATGGAATCAAGTTCTTCTAACTTAACAGACAGCAGTGCTGCTGGGGAGTTTGTTCCGCCACTTCTTCTTCCCAGCCAAAGCACTAGGAAGTGTCGAAGGGCGGGCGTTTTGGGGGGACTGTCTTATGTGACTTTGACGTTCAAAAAGTGCTGACTCTCAGCCTAGTTTGAATAAATGACTTTTGATTTGATTGATTTGATTTGATTATTTATATGTGATTTTAATATAGTTTCGATAGGATTAGGATACTTCGTAATAGCGTTTACATACATATAAGGTATTTCAGATGATTTTTTTATCTAACTATACAGAAAATCTTACCTTGTAAGATGTGGTAGTTAAAAACTTTTCCAAGCAAACAAAATCTTCCCTTAAAATAACCAATAATTTTTACTTAGGCGTAACCAAAAATAACCCATGGTAACTAAAACGATTTGTTCATAAATAACAGGAACCGACAATTTACCGCACTGTTCAACCCTATGACTTCCGACCTGAACACGTCACATGGCCGCATGCCAATACACGGCCCATAAGCCCATTGTATCGGAAGTCCATCTCTTCATCCATAACCATTTGGACACCGCACGGGGCCGGGATATCCATGGAATATTCCAGAAGACTTATGGTGATACCAGTTGGCGGGTATACAATGGTCGTTGATAGGATAGGACGGTCTTTGATTGAACTATTGCAAGTCGGAGCCAAGAATTTGAAGTGAAGCCAAGAGTATTAGTTTTGATATAGCTACAAGGTTCTTAAGAGCTCAAACGTTCTTGGAACAAGATGTATGTCCGTCTGTCTGTATATTCAGCAAAAAGCAGGGGTATATGGAAATTTAGAGAAGTCATTTCATTTGTAAGTCAGTATGCAGACAGATGCTGATGATGATAGGATATTTATGAACGATGAACATGTCCTACGATAACTTTCCACTTCCCCTTTCTCTGTAGATTTGAACGGAGCTCAAAGAGTTACACCGAGAAGCAAAAATTAATAATCATCATTGCTAACATCGTTGAAGATTGAATTTATTTCAGGTTTCTAACATACGAAATACCTCATCACACAGTTAAAAAGAAAATACATCTGTTGCCGAAGATAAACTTAGACATATCATCAATCAATAGATTGTGAACAACAGTCACACCTATTTGCATAAAAATACCATTCTGTTGAACGTATCCAACCTGTCACACAATTAGACAAAGGCGCTCTCCAACTAGTTACGACAAGATAACCCCAGCAGTCAGCCCGCGGTCGGTTATGTCCACAATTTGTACATATCGTCGTAAGTACATACATGGATCTTCTCTTGGGTGAAAGCGCTGCAACAATATAACACTCGGATTAAACGTGCTGTCCCGTGTGTGCCCGGGAGCGAAGCCTTCTGAAAGCGTTTTGATGGCTACGTAAGTAAATATCTTCTGTTTAAATGCAACAAAGATTATGTGGGTTTTTTTAGGTAATTATATGACATTATAGTATAGTAATTCTATGCTCTTATGTTACTTCGGAGACTGTCATGTATGAACGAGGGTGGTTCTTGCCAATCAAAGTGATGTAAGTACTTCTGATAAGAATTTATCGTTCGTTGGTTCGTAGAATGATGCTCAGTGAGTAGCACAAGCTACATGAAAGGTTCGGAACGATTTAATCGTATTATCGGCATTAGCTTTTAAGTGTAACGTTACAGTGTGCTGCGTTCAGAAGAAAGGATATCTAATTAAAAAGGTGCACCTATAAAAGTATGAAAAAATGGAGTGGTGATAAACGTGATCACCTTGTATTCCCTGCTGCCTTTTAACATCAACACAAGAACAGCACCCTAATTGCGTAATGTACTTTCAATCAGAATCTGAATTATTTTAAAGATTATTTCTAACCCACTGCGTGTTTTGTTCTAAACAATTGCCTGCTCAACAACGTAAAGCACGCAATGAATGTTGTTGAACTGTTAAATTGATAGCGATTCAGTAAGTGTTCTTTTCTCAAGTCATCTGTTACTGAATTTAACAAAAATCTTTATATCCATATCCCAGTACGTCCCCAGTCACCGTGCACAAATGAACTCACAAGTTAATACAGCATAACTTTGTGGAATTAGTATGCATTGTGGAGCGTTCGCCTTATCTAGAGAACAATGCACTTGTAACACTGTTCATAATATTATTTTGGGAGCTAGCAACTGCACCTGGGTCTGCTTGCTAACTTTACTTAGGAATAGGACTGAAACAGTCGCTTTTGGCAAACAATGTTAGTGTGTGTGGATTTTATTTAGATCTGATTTTGGGTGATGGTAATACTGTTACTTACTATAATATTGTATTATTTTGTACCAGCAAACTTATGTTGTCTTTACAATTAAAAATAGAATTATGTAATCTTAATAATGACTTCGTCTTTCAGTTTCCAGAGGGGTAATTGTGTCAGTTGTTTACATTATCAGTTGTAATCGCTTTCATTTTGACAGTTCCACAACATTTATGGCGTTGTTTACGTTGCTGAGCAGAGGATGTTTTCGGATATTTGAAAGACATAAACGTAATAATTAAAAAATCTTCTTTTAAAAAATCTTCGGATTTATAATCTATGTAAAAAATTTAAAAGGTCTATCTTTTTCTTAAATTCAATAGTATGGGATTCTACATACATCTTTCAAATACAGTTTACCTTAAAATGACCTCGACAGCTTTCATTACCAATCTCTGTTCTCTCTACACTAAAAGTATTTCACTTTGTCCGTAAAAGCAAAGTCAAAGACTGCCCAGTATCTTTTTTACAGTTGGGCACAAAAAATATCCACCTCAGAAAAAATAAACTAAGTACCAAAGCACTGAAAAAAGTGCTAATGCTTCAATAAAACTTTATTTAGTCCTCGAGAAGACCTCTGAAGAGTGTGAGGTGCTGGTAAGCACCCCATCTGCGAGACTACTATAGTTTTACGATCGGCTATTGTTTTTAATGCCCTTTAATACAATTGTATGGAATGACAAATGGAGCGATCTGTCTGTTCGCAATGTTATCGTACTTGCGTACTTGTAAAGGTAAGTGCAGATGAATGAAAATTGAATTGTACTGAGAAGTGGATTTGTGGAAAAATAATGAGTGAAAGCGGTGTTAATCGCGCAGAATTGTTTATCAAAACATCGAAAAGTAGTCAAACACCATGTGGTGTTATAGTAACCATCTACAACACGAATTGGATGCCTGTTACGTTAGCCGTTTAGCCTTGCAAAGCGAGTTCAGAGAGAAAATAATATGACTTCAGTGTAAAACAAAATAATTAACATTCTCATTCTGACTGCTTTATTACTCTCGGTGTCCTCACATAACTCCTACGTCACAGTGTGATTTAAACCCGACTCATTTCATCCGAACCCATGACTCCACCAACTTTTACGACGCACTTCCCACTGCACCGCGATATTCTGATTTTTACAATTCATGTATCACAAGCTTTACAACCGAAACTCAGAATAGCGCAAAACTAAGCAACCTCTTAGAAACTTCACTGAACTGATATTAAACCTAATTTACTTCAGTATAAGGTGGATATTTGTTTATTTTCTTGAAATTTAATTTAAAACTGCGGTGTGCACTTATATCTCGAGGGATTTAGCGTCAAATTGGATTGCTTTTCTACAAGTTGTGCATTTGCATAAGGACAAAAGATGTTAACGCCATTGGTCGGGTGTTTGTGTATTTGTACGTTGCAGAGAACAGGCAGTGGAAATAATGTGAAGCTTTTTCTCGAATATTTAGATTATAAGAAAAGAGTATGCTGCAGCTTTTATTCAAGTTTCCCAAAAACAACAGTAAGCAATTTTCTTTGCAACAGCTTCACAAAACAGCTTGATATTTTTATCTCATGTGGTCAGTAAAAAAATGTTAACAGTAGTTATTTTAACTATTCTAAAAGGTAAAGTAAAAACTTAATTTTGTACCAGAACGTTCATAAAAACATTTGGCAAATGTTTCGCAAATTATCTAAGTGGAAAATCTGCATGTGCATTTTTATCGTGAAAATACTCTTTAAAACGTTCAAAACATTCCGACATTTTAAAACGGTTTAAGAGCTAAGCTTTAAATAATATTAGTCTGTATTCCTGCAATGAAAAACAAATTATAAAAGTGTGAAATTAGAGCTCATTTTGGTTTGGAAATAAAAGTATTTACAAGGAAAGCAATGCATGTTGCACCGAATGAAATATTGAAAATTCCGCGGGACGTGTGTGTAAAACCACTGAAAGTAGTTTTTCAGTTATTTTGATCCTTATGCAGTAAGATACAAGGAACATTTTTGCGGGTCTCAATATATTATAAAATATGTTTTGTACGTGTTTCTGAGACTGGCTTTGACACTTGTCGCGATGTTATTCAGTCTTCGCTTTAAAAGACCTTTCACAAGCGATTTATAGATGTCTCTATACAATTTCAAAATGTACGTTTTTATCTTCTATTTTATCCTATAAATGCATACCTAAAACAAGATCTTGAAAGAGACTAGAAAATATTCTTCTCTTTTATTATGTTTCTAAAATCTGAAATAAAGTAAAAGTAGCAACTATCTATAAAATTACTCTACACAAACCTGTTATTTTCACTATTGAAATATTCTTCTGATTATTTCTTAAGACTATGTAGAAGTCTCTATATTTCCAATCAGTCTAAGCACTATTTAAAGTTACCATTCCGTGTGAACTTATTATTTTCGTCCCTGCAGAAGATCCTTGAATGAGAACTTATATCCCCGCCTCATAACTTCTATTGCAAACCGCAGCAATTCCAACGTCTCGTGTGGCATCACCTTTAGATTGAAAAATATTAGAGTACGCCATGACACCCACTGTCATATTACTGGCACGTTGGTAAACGTTAACAAATTGCATGGTTAATGTGATTTGTTAGCGACAGAAGCGTAGTGACGCGCGTACATTGCTGCTTTTCGTTGATAAATGGTATTACATTGCGTTATTAATGTCGACGTGTAGCTACGAATTGCGTATTTGTCGGGTGCGTTTGACTTAATTCTGCGATTATTTGGAATTCTTCTGTAATACCGTGTTTGAAATTTCTAGGGTTTGAGTTTTAACCTTTGACATTTACTAGGAAATCTAATTAGATTCAAAATTCCTCTTCATTCAATTCATTTCTAAATAACGAGGAACCAATTGGTCATTTGGTAATACTCATAACTACGTTTCTTCCAAAGGTACCTACTACAAAGTGGTATTTTTGTTTGAGTGTTTTTTTTATGAAATCAAGATATCACAAAATATAGGTAATCGATGAGATATTGCAAACCATGTCCATTCTACGCACTTACTGAAAGATTATTTTAATAAAAAGTCCACTAACTCCTCTCCTCTGTACGCATAATTACTTCTCGAAAAACCTAATCAAATAACATTTCAGTCGTGTAGCGATAAATCTAAACATTTTCAAGAAAACTTTGTAGCGGAAAAATAGTAAGTGAACGTTTTCAAAGGCATCCCGCGAGCCCGCGACTGAGTACAGCGGAGTCAATTTATTTCTTAAATAAAACTTTCCACGCGCGAATATCAGGACACAAGTTTAGTTGCGTGGGTTCATATATTATACTTACTTTAGTATAAATATGTTGGGGTACGCACTCGGTGGAAAAACCATTTTTTTAGGACAAGAACTTTTGAAAAAAAAACCGAATTGTGAACGTGAAGCTTTTAATAGGAAAACATCATCATTTCAGCCGAAAGACGTCCACTGCTGAACATAGGCCTCCCCCAAGCACCGCTACTTCGACCTATTCTGTGCTTCTCGCATCCAACGGGTGGCGGGCCAATTTAATAGAAAAACATAACGTAATTTTTTGTAAAAAAAAAAAACGTAACACAAATGGAATCATTGCAGTTTTGGCTGCCTTTTCCATTTTTCCTGAAACGATTCCATGTTACGGAAATATAGCTCCTAGATCCAATGTTTGTGAGCTTCTTACACGAATGAAGCATAAAAGTCTACAGAACATTTTAAGTACAAATGAATAAGACTTTGCTTAGTATCCGCACTTAGAATAGTCCACGTACATAGCTTGTCGTGTCATTGTTTATAGTTATTGTTTTATACTGATTTTTTTATATGATAGTGATTTATGGGTCTTAATTGCCTGAAATAAAGGATAAATATATACTTCATTCGTCTGTGGGCATTCATCAGTACAGTACACGTCGCTCAAAATAATAGATCGTCAACCTTTTTTAACTTTTGCAACAAATTAAATTTTTTGTCAGTATTGCTTTATTACCACTAAGTTTCAACAATGAAAACGTGCGCAGCTTGTAACGTGCAATTCAATGATGGAGTCCAATGTGGGAGCTGCAGGAAACATCTGGATTTTGGATGTGCAAATATCTCGGAAGCGGGATGGAGAAAACTCGGCGCCACCAGAATGGCTCAATGGAAGTGCCCCACTTGTCGAACATCATCGCCAGCTCCGTCAGCTGTGGCCGCTCCTGAACCAGCCTCTCTCGAAACTATTTTGAGCGAGATTCGTGACATGAAACGCCAGCTACTCAATTTGCCGGCCCTCGTGGACGATATCCGAGTAATCAAGGACGAGTTAGCTGAGCTCAAAATTACATGTGAAGGCACTAGTGGTAGACTTGACGATTTCGACACTCGTCTAGCGGAGGTTGAAGCAAAGGCAACAGGACTCGAAAAGCTTCAGGAAACAGTGAGTTGTTTGCAGACTGATTTGGAGAGATCTAAGTTCGAAATCGCAAAATATGAACAGCGATCCCGACTTAACAATATAGAAATTAAAGGAGTTCCTACGCGAAAAGATGAAAATCTCTTTTCGATTATTGAAGCGATCGGCCAGAAGGTGAACTACAGCTGCCCCAAATCACAGGTGAATTATATCTCAAGGGTGCCTATTTTTAATTCTAACGAAAAATTGATTATAGTGAGTTTTTTAAACCGATATGTGAAAGAAGATTTTATAGCTGCTGCACGTGCCGTTAAGGACCTATCTACATCCCATATCGGGTTTCAGAGCACATCTCAGCGTATATATGTGAATGATCACCTGAGCGTGGAGTATAAGAAGCTCTTAAGTAAAGTTAAGACCATGGCCAAAGAGAAATATTACGAATTCGTTTGGGTAAAACATGGGAAAATCCATATATTAAAAAATACTAATTGTAAAGTAGCTATTGTACGGAATGAATCCGATTTAAACAAGATTGTGTAAAATGCTCCCTATTTTTACTCAGTTACTATTTTATCTTACATATTTGTGTTACTTCACATCAATCACATATATTTTTTGTGATCCTAATTATCTTAACATTTGTTTACAAAAGGTGTAGCACCTCAGTCGCACTAATGACCTCGACACCTCTCTTTTGTTTAGCTAAACGATTCCTTTATGTTTCTTATCGCGCTGTTTACTTCAAAGCTCTAATTCACTTAAATATGTTTGACTCGCTCTCGCTTGTACGCACCACGCATTACTGCTTGCTTTTTCGCACGGTTGTTTACTACGTAATGTCGTATGATTTATGTTTACCCGCAAACTTTTTAAAAGTTTACCTTCCTTACATGTTCGTATCTTTATTTTATTTTAATTTACATTATTCGTTGATGACTTCTGTTAATGTTATATTCGTACTGCCCACCGATTTATATTCCATTATTGAGTACTTTTTCAATGGCTAATAACGGTAATAACTTAAATATATATTATCAGAACGTTCGCGGTCTTAGAACCAAAACACATTCTTTCTATCGTCAAATGTTACAAAACTCGTATGATATCATAGTGCTTACTGAGACTTGGTTATTGGATGGCGTTTTAAATTCTGAGTTTTTTGATGATCGTTACATTGTTTGGCGCCGCGACCGAGACTATGTTTTAACCGGACAATCGCGAGGTGGGGGGGTACTCATTGCTACTCGTAGAGAATTATCAGTCATTTGCCAACCTAATTTTCATTCTACAGCAGAGGACCTTTGGCTATCTATACACCTAAAAAATTGTACCACACGGAAGAATTTAACCTTGCATATTTGTGATATTTACTTATGCCAACAAAACTTAGGCCTTTCTTTCTCTTCACAACTCTCTAATTTTCTCACAAAACTAAACCAAACAGTTATAAATAATATTTCTGATACCTTTCTCGTAATTGGTGACTTTAACATGAGCGGAATAAACTGGATTCCATCTGACAACCTATTGCTTGTCCCATCAAATCCTAACAGTAATGATGAAGTTTTGTTTTGTGATGAATTATGCACTCTTGATTTTGGCCAGTACAACACGGTAACTAACAGATATGGTAGAATACTGGATCTCGTCCTATCCAATGAAAAAGTTAGTGTAACCGAATGTTCTAGCCCTCTGGTGCCTATTGATGCCTATCACCCAGCGCTATTACTTAATTTGGACCTATCTGTAACACCTCTGCTTGATTGTGCGCCTCGTATTCAATTCTTGTTTGATAAAGGCGATTATGAATCCATCAGCAGAGACATTTCTATGACTGATTGGGAAACTGAGTTCTCCGCGCGGTCAATTGATGATGCAGTTAACTTCTTTAATCAGTCTATTTATGACCTACAATTAAAATATATTCCACAAAAAGTATCTCGAAATAAAAAGTATCCAACATGGTATAGTTCATCACTAGTTAAAGCAATAAAAGAAAAACATAAACACTTAAAAAAATTCAAAACCTACGGTAATATATCTGATGAATTAACATTCAAGCATCTTCGTGAAAGGGTGAAGTCTATGGAATTTCAATGCTACCGCAACTATTTGGATCTAACTGAAAATTCTATTAAAAATAACCCAAAATATTTTTGGACTTTTGTCAAAAAACGACATAGCTCTAATGCAATTCCAAGCACCTTGAACTATAATAGTGACACCTTGCGGACCGGGCAATCTATTTGTCAGGCTTTTTCAGAATACTTCCATTCTACTTTTCTCTCCAATCCCACTGTTAATCACCCGATCTCTTCACCTTTTCTCGTTAATGATTCATCGAACCTAACTTCTGATATCTGCAGCATCATCATCGATATCGATGAATTAATTAACTTACTTCATAAGTTGGATACATGCAAATCGGCAGGTCCTGACAACATCCCATCCAAACTCCTTGTTCGGTGTGCACCTTCGATAGCGCAACCCATTTCAATTTTATTCAGAAAATCTTTGAATACCTGCGTTGTGCCGCAAATATGGAAATCTGCGTTTATAACGCCCATACATAAAAAAGGTGTCAAAACAGACATAGTGAATTACAGGCCAATTTCTAAACTGTGCATTATAGCGAAGGTCTTTGAAAGAATAATATATAATCAGGTTTATACTGCTCTGAAAAATTCATTTAGCTCGTTCCAACATGGTTTCTTAAAAGGGAGGTCAACTGTCACGAATCTGATTCTCCTTAACGATTTTATAACCAATGCCATGTGCAACGGTAAGCAGGTTGATGTGGTTTATACAGACTATAGCAAAGCCTTTGATCGAATTGATCATAATATTCTAATATCTAAGTTAAATGGCATGGGAATTCGTGGCGATCTACTCCGATGGTTTTCCTCTTACCTTGTCAACAGGTCCCAAGCAGTAGTACTCAATAATTATATTTCTAGCTGGGTCCCTATTCCTAGTGGAGTCCCGCAGGGTTCGTTGCTCGGTCCATTGCTATTTATAATCTACATAAACGACATCGACTCTTGCTTGACTTCATCCAAACTTTTGTGTTTTGCTGATGATATGAAAATTTATACCACAATTTCATCACAAATGGATGTAGCGGCACTCCAGAATGATCTGAGTCGCCTAAAGGAGTACTGCCAGAAAAACAATCTGGATCTTAATCCCGCTAAATGTTCGGTTATTACGTATTCTCGGAAGTGCTCAATCATTGCTACATCGTATACCCTAGGCGATCAAGTTCTTCCCAGATTAAACTCCATCCGTGATCTGGGGGTTCATCACGATTCCAAGCTCAGTTTTGAAACACACGTTGATGCATTAGTCGCTAAAGCCTCAAAATCACTGGGTTTCATAATGCGGTTATCCAAGTGCTTCACTCAAGCCAAAACTCTGAAAATTCTATATTGTACTTTTGTTCGAAGCCAATTGGAATACGCATCTGAAATATGGAACCCATGTTACCACAAATATATTAACCGCATTGAAAGCATCCAAAAAAGGTTCATAAGGTATCTATGTTATCATCAAAAAATACCGTATCATTCTGAAAACTACTACAACCTATGTAAAAAATTTCATATATTGCCTTTACTCAACCGCCGCGAGATTTCTGACTGTATGTGTTTGTTGAAAATCTTTAACAATACTATAAATTGTTCTGAAATTTTAACAAAATTTTATTTCAACATTCCCATGAAGTCTAAGCGATACAATCCACCTTTACGCGTGCCATTTGCTTCAACCAATTATAGGCAGAATTCGTTCATTGTGCGTGCAAGCAGAAATCTTAACAAGCTTTGTAAACAGTACGATATAGACCCGTTCCTAACTAGCGTCTCGTCAGCCAGGAAGTGCATAAGCCGTAATTTTTTCATGTAGTTCTATTTTTTTTCATGCATTCTATCTTTTCATTCGTTTATTTTGTTGTGATGATTATTATTTAGTATGAGCAACACAGCTCTAACACTGTATATAATGTAACTTAGTGTGAATGTCCTTAGAATTAAATATTTTATTTTCTCTGTTCCTTATAAGTGGAGACCTGTAATTGGCTTTCTGACTAATATACTGTTCTTGATCTGTTCGTTGTAGCTGTAAGTCTCCCATGTTATTTAAATAAATAAATAAATAAATAAATAAATAAAAGTAAAAAAGCAAAAAATCCCAGACTTATACCACCGAAAATAAAGTAAGTTTCCGACATTAAATATTGCATTAATTTGACACAGCTGATGGGTAATTTTCCAGCCTACATAAACGGTCGCGGTATATTCTACTAGTGCGTTCACTACATAAGGCTGGTCTCTGGTGAGTTTAAGCTAAGTGTATGGAGATTGTGTAACCGAAGCGGCCGCGGTCCACAGCGTTCACGTACTACAGCACTGGAGTCTGGAGTTCTGGACCTTATACAATACTGTGTTGTTTGTGTTTCAAGACTTCATCAAATACTGTTTTATTGATATGGCAAAAGGTAGATTTTGAATAGGAGACGTCAGCTAAGAAAGGATTTTAGGAAACTCCCCCGTAAAGAGGTGAAATAGAGCGTGGAAATTTGTACGAAAGTCCGTCAGCTTCGAAGCTAGGCTTTTAAAATTTTGTATTAAGGCTGACGCTTAAAAATGAATTACTGGTTACTGTAATGTATAACTGTTTTTTGTCCCAAATAAATAAAATAAATAAATAGATGTATCTCAGTGTTTTTGATAATTCAGCCCCTGAAGAACTGAAAAATGTGACGACGTTGTGTGTGGAAAGTCCTTCATTTTCAACGTAAACATCACTAAATTTACTATTTACGCGTATTGTTGGAAACAAACGGATTTAAATTTCTAGCTTCTTGCTAGTCCATTATAAATACCTATCATTTCCTAACATTTATTAGTACATTTTTAATTTTGATTGCCGCTGATATGAGTCGGCGTTTTGAGTCTTTGCGTAATCTCTATGATTATTCTAGAACACGGGTCCAATCTCTGAAGCAACGTGGTAGGTAGTTTTGTAACATAATATCAAAATCGTGTATCACAAATATAAAGGCACATTGAGCATGTACACGTATGATATACAACCGTCTTCATTAACCCTTACAAGGATACAATAACACATTCATCACGACACATATCCTCAACAACAAATCTACAATCCCTGACTATAATAAATCTTCAAAAGAAACATCTTTCGTAGCACTTAACATTAGCTACTGATGACTCATTATATCAAACATATTTATGTACTACCCTATTTGGGAAAAGCATCATCTTCATATAGGTATGTAACTATAGTCGGTTTTCATCTATGCCTGTGTGATAGCGTAGTGATTCTAAATTACGCAATGGATTTAGATGTCCTTTCACCATCATTTATAAAAAACTTGATTTTGATAACCGGCTTAATAAACCTATCTCTTGAATCAATCTGTCTATTGATGAAAATTTCATTCAAATCTGTTGCGTAGTTTAAGAGATCTTAGCGTACAGACACAAGAAGCGAGTTTTTAGGGTTCCGTTGCCAAATGGCAAAAAACGGAACCCTTATAGATTCGTCATGTCTGTCTGTCTGTCTGTCTGTCCGAGTATGTCACAGCCACTTTTTTCCGAAACTATAAGAGCTATGCTATTGAAACTTGGTAAGTAGATGTATTCTGTAAACCGCATTAAGATTTTCACACGAAAATAGACAAAAAAACGATAATATTTGGGGTTCCCCATACATAGAACTGAAACGCAAAAAAATTTTTTTCATCAAACCCATACGTGTAGGGTATCTATGGATAGGTCTTCAAAAATGATATTAAGTTTCTAATATCATTTTTTTTTTTCTAAACTGAATAGTTTGCGCGAAAGACACTTCCAAAGTGGTACAATGTGTCCCCGCCCCCCGTAACTTCTAATAAGGGAATGATAAATCTAAAAAAAAAATATGATGTACATTACCATGTAAACTTCCACCGAAAATTGGTTTGAACGAGATCTAGTAAGTAGTTTTTTTTAATACGTCATAAATCGTCAAATCAAATATAAAAATAAAATATAAAACATTTAATTTCTTAAACATAAACCTTATGCATAAACCGTGAATACCTGAAGGTTTGTACGGAACCCTCGGTGCGCGAGTCCGACTCGCACTTGGCCGGTTTTTTCATATTAAAATAAAGATATTCCGGAAAATGTACATTATACATTAATATTAAATTTGAATAAAATAAGGATATTTTCTCAAGTCCTAAAACTCATGCAAAGCAGGGGCGTGCCGCTAGTATTCATATAAAATTGAGTCGTAAAAAGCAGTTCACAGATCGACAAATCATCGGGCCACTGGCTCATTACTCTCAAGTTGACAGACGAATTTATAAGGGCGGCCATCTTGTGCACACATCTCATTTGTCAGGGCGTCTCGTAAATCCTTCCAGTGTATCGCAGCGAGCCGAAGTTGCTGTGATGATGTTTTTGGAGTTTGTTTTGCTGTGTTAATGGATCATTAGGTTGATATTCAAATATAACCATAACCATCATGTTTTGAAGAATCAACCACCAAACTACTGTCCAATGTATTAGTCAAGTCTAGTTAAAGTTTTGTGATAGGGTGAAAAAATGAGACCTATTAGGTTATGTCTTGGCTCTCCTATATCATACCCGAAAAGCGTAAAATCAGTTTAATAGTATGCAAAAAAAATATAGATGACCTAACAAGTACATAGTAAGATGTTTTTGACTTCAAATTAATGAAGTATCCTAGCATGAGGATAATATATAATGTTCATAACTTTGTTCATAAACAAACAAGCGCAGATTAAAACCAATTCACGAGGCTGTTCCCGTATAATTTAGACATACAAACACACGCACCCGAATATCAAACAAACAGTAATTAACATATTTTTACAAAATCAAACGTCGGGTTAAATAAATTATTCGCTCGTTTACTTTATAACTTGTCTATACAAATAGCCCCGGGTTTATCCAAGCACATGGGTTGTACCCGGGTTGGGTTGCACCCGGTTAACCGTAACCGGACCCTAAACACGGTTCTTTGTTGATATAAATTTATTGAGCGCATAATTTCATGCGCACTGGTTTCCTAAGGTTAATTGTTCGGTTTTTGGAAACCGAATTTGAAATGGATTGAAACAAATTCGAACGCGTTGCGTGTTGTCAATTAAAATCCTTAATTCATACCAGCTTTTCAAAGAAGAAGCACAAATTGAACCGAGACTACTGGCACTTTATACGAAAATTTGAGAAAAATGAAAATTGAAGAAAAGTGTAAACTGATTGAAATCTCATAATTATTCTATGGGATGTAATAACAATACAACCTACGGGTAAATTTCAGCGCAAAAAAACGATCAAATCAAACAACAAACCTAATAATCACTAGCAAAAAAGACGTATTTGCTTCAATAGCTGGAACATCACCTTTCAACAACACTGGAATCAATATCCAGAACTAAATAGTCAATAAAAACGCGAAAAGAGAAATAAATGTCCTCTTCAACGAGATTTGTTTAGACAAAACACTCAACTAATATTGCAAAAGTAATGCAATAACGAGACGTACCTATAACGTCCCATATAACAATTATGGACGTCTCCCTCGCGTTGTAAGTGTATTAGAAGAAATAACAGTTATGGAGAGAAGGGAAGTTGTGGTGCAAGAACCTACTCCACGAAATGCGCTGGGTATGGGACTGGGTAAGGAGAGGACGCGGGTAGATAGGCAAACTGTCTGTCAAAATAACAGTCGATTTGATAGGGGGGAAATCTAGAAAATCTTTAAGCCGCAAGATAGACTGGCGTTTCAAAAAGGATTGACCGCTTCAAGAAATCGTACAGAGTTGCTCGCACATATTTATATCAACCTATTTAGAGACTTCGTTGAGGCTTATTTTATATTTTTTATTTTACCATTGATACTTGGCTGGCTTGATTGTTAATTTCAAACATTTGTACACCCTATGGCATAACATAGCGCTCTTTATTATCTTTATAAATCATCATGAATGTATTTATGTTAAACAAATGAATAAATTACTTATGAGTACTTATGACTTTTTAAATGTCTTCTACTGATTTTCACTACTTAGTAGGAATATTAATTTCGAATACCACCAGAATACATAACAAAATTAGCAGCAATAGGCTTGTTAATGGTTAAACTCCTAAAGCAATTTCTGTTTTAACATATAAAGTAAATGAACATGATTGTAAAATGTATTTGTAGTAACAAATACGATAATATCTGTACAACCAGAATCATTTAGTTCGGAACCTATTCGTTTGCAATTTAATCGGTGTTGAAATAAAATTATCGTAACGTAAATTACTGTTGCGTTCCAAAACAGTTTAATGTTTGTAGTTGACACGTGCTCTGCTAATAAACTAGCTATATTAAATTCTATCTGTATTCATTATCAATTAAATGCTTTAACATTTCATAATTTTGCCAACAACATATCATTTGAACGACCCACTGAAATGTTTTATCTAGTTGAAGACATTGATGTAAATAATTATTGGTATTTCAACACGAGAATTATTCAATTTATCTTAACAATTGTGAGCTCGCTTCAGTGCACTTTCTGAAGTCGCAGCCCTATTCTGAAGCTCTTCGGAACTCGCGAAGGCTTCTTTAATTCCGGTCCATGGCGCCTCAGATAAGAAGTAGATCGAAGTAACTTTCCGATGCGAGAACTTCAAACAATTAAGCCTTTATTTCGCGCTTCTAACAATGAGAAGTAATTAGCGGAGTGCTTGACGATTCCGGAATTTTTTACAAACGGAACTTTTCAAAACACCCTCCTATTGTTCGTAAATTTCCATCAAACTCCGCGCTGACCCCGGGGAATCTTATTAACGGAGCGACGCTCCAATGTTTTATTGAACCTATTGAATCTATCGCGCGGAGGCTCGACGGAAACAACCAATATGCCGTAGATAACAAATCTTTGGAGCAATTTAAAGGGCCATTTTTAATATCCGCTCGAGGTCAACATCCTTCCCTTCGCACGGCCCTGCCAGCGGCCGCCGCTCTATGTATCATATTAAATTGAATAAAGGTTGATTTGTAGGCCTGAAAGAACGTTTTCAATACTCCTTATTGAACCATTATGTCTAATGGCTGTGACAATAGGGCATTACAAATTTGTCTCGACGAGTTCCAGCCTGGTGCCGAAGGAGCACAAGAGGAGGACTGATCTCGGAAGACAATGTAGATCTTATAGTTATCAAGTGAAGGTTCCTTTTCGGGTAGACGCGGGAGATGTCCCAATTGAGTTTATCACCGGATATTGTAAAATGGTCGTAGTTAGTTGGCACAATGTGTCGGTAGGCATCGACGGGCTGCGGCACGCTTGCGGCCCCCGATTGTGTTTGGGACTATACTAAAATTAATTTGATGGCTACACTCCACAGCTTATGGTATTACGTTGGAAGTGGTTGAGGCGTAATTAAACCCCAAAATGAAGCAACCAAGCAAGCAGTAAACGCGGAACACAAAGTAACCCAAAACTGAGTTCTGTTGTGTCTCATCTTAACGCTGGATGTTAAAATATATAAGAATTTCGTAACGTAACTTTTGTTATACATCAAAATTACGAATATTAAAGTTTATTCGTAGCACAAAACGTACCTATGCTTTACTATTATATTTAAGTTACCCAAAAACGCTACGGATTTTGAAGCGACTAACCTGGTGGACAGATGCAGTCTCCTACATCTCGCTCCTTCCGGGACAGCTCCGGTCCTGCACTCAGAACCGGTTCCTCCACCTTGCCTGCGGCTGCTCTGCTGAGCTCTTCGAAGTGCTTCTCCAACACTATCACACGTTGCTCCAGGGTGTGCTGCCGGTACAGCCCGTAGCCACAAATGACAAAAAAGAATAAACAACAACACCACAACACTACAATGTTCAGGACATTTTTGTCACCGTCCTGTCTGAAATTTGGATTAGCCATTTTTGGATGAATGATTAATGATGGCTAAGGATCATTGTCAAGACCGCTGTGGCCGTGAGGTCAGACGTGTATGGATCAATTGGCTCGTGTGGTCTGTTGCTCGGTAGGCCGGTGGGTTGGCACTGGGGCCTCCGCGCGCTCCCGCGGGAAAGGAAGTGGCCCGTCCATCGTTAACTGCCCTTCTAGTTGTGTCGATTACCGCTCGAGTACCCTAACAGGACCAACTACCAAACTTTGATGGACGTGTTACATTGTGCGCTCCGGATGCTGAGGTTTGTGATTGTTGATCTGATCTGTTGAATTATTTATGTATGTGATGTATGACAGATTATGCGCAGCGTGTACAGGTGCATGTTTTAGAATGACGTGTGATCTAAGGTAAATTTTGGACTGGAAAGTTTACGCAAGCTAGCGGTACTATATACTAATAAGAGATACTTAAGTCTCAATTATGAATTAAGGCACTGATTAATTCACATTATTATGATTTATGTACATAACAGCATATGGTATATATATGCCCAGGTTTTAAAAGGTGTGTGCTATTTAGGAAAGATTATATTGGCCATCAATAAAAACTTTTTTACAAAAAAAAAAACAACCGACTTCCTTAAAAACACTACAAAGTGAAAAATAACTTTAATTTCGGAAGTCGGTGTCTTACGGATCTGTATTTATGGTTTTTTTGCCACCGACTTCCGAAATTAAAGTTATTTTTCACTTTGTAGTGTTTTTAAGGAAGTCGGTTGTTTTTTTTTTGTAAAAAAGTTTTTATTTTAAAATTTTTAGTTGTGGTATCCACCCCGCACTAATTCCAAACAAACAATGCATATTTATGCGATAGCAGAAATCGCGGTTGATTTGCTGTCATTTTTTAAAGAGTTCCGGTGTTTATCTCTGGAACTCATCATTAGATCTATATGAAATTTATACGGGACCATTTCGGAATAAACTCCTTTCGAACAAAAAAAGAATTTTGTTAATCCGTCTATATGTGACGGAGTTATGGCCGAACATACATAAAAAAAAATAAAAAAATATAAACATCCGAATTGAGACCCTCCTCCTTTTTGAAGTCGGTTAAAAAGTATTTTACACATAATACTGAGGCATTCACACACGTGTTTCTTCGATAAGACAACGTGACCATTTATTCGAATTAAATTGTGCCACCTTTTTCTATGAACGAAATAATTCAATAACGTATTAATTTAATTACCCACCGTGAGGAACTATTGTTACAAATATCTTTTACACCATTTTGTTAAAAATATAAAGCGTGCTACACAAATATACATAACTACAAAAACAAATGACGATCTGGGTGCCAAAAAACAAACAAATAAATACTAATGATAATTTTCATTGGAAAACTTTCCTTGTACTCTTAGCAGTAATTCCGCCGTGGAGTTCAAGGTTCGCGGCCGTCGTAATATCTCCGGGGTACTAAATAAACCGCACCCAGCCACCCTTTATGATCGCAGTAAACATTAATGTCATATAAAATCAGAAATCTTCGGCTCGATTACCATGACAATAAGCAGTAACTAAACGATTTGCATATATATTGCATATAAATTGTTCTTCAATCGCGTCGCCAACAATTAAGCGTATTTCTGGGTCCTGTTTTACATGGTGGCTAATGTCCCGGGGTGACGCTGATAAAAATGTAAATGTTGAAGCTAACCTACGGGTCCTATTAGTTCTACCAACTGTCAGGGGACTAGGTATTTTTCATCTCCCCCGCTGTGAATAAATCTCTCGAATCTAGAAGACGGTGTAAGGAGCCCCCTTTCTGTCCTGATAGTGTTTGCAAGTGATAAATGGTACGGCGACAGGTGAATCTCTGTGCGTTTAGGATGGCCCAATCTTGGATTGTGGATTTGGGTGTGAAATATGGAAGTGGAGATGATAAAACGTTCTTGAGATGACCGCGATTTTGGGTTATCGACTGTTATTAATGGTGTTTTTATGGCAGTGACGAAGATAGTATTATTTTGCTAGCATCCATATCGTAAATTGTGTGCAAGCAACCAACTTAACATAAAGAAGATTAAAAAATCCTAAAACCCGACTGCGTAAAAAGTGAACCTTTAAAAGATGGAATAAAGAAAATTTTATTTTAAGAGGTTGTCTATTTAACATACACTTAATTATTAAAGTTATTATAAACAATCTCATGCAGTCAGAGGTCTTTATTGTTAAGTTTAAGAAGATGCCTCCGACTGCATCATGTTGTTAATAGTATAAAATTTCAATAACATTTTCTTATTTCTATCTATTTTAAAGTTCACAAGTTCAGTTTGAGTATCGCAATATGGTGACTGGCTGTCGCCATATTGAATTTGGAGTACCTACTGTCATGTCTTTAGTGACACTCTCAAGATTAGGACAAATCGATTGACGTAAGAATCATAAAATCAACCCTCGCGTTTGATCTCTAGAGTACACAAAGAAACAAACATACGTACGTACTTAGGCTAATAAACATAATACTCTCCTTTGCGTCGCGCAGTCGGGTAAAACAGAAGTTTATTGAATAAAACGTAACTAGACAAACACCGTTGCTAGTTTTAAACAGTACTGAGGTAGAATCAAACCAATAGAGCAATGTAATTTCATTAAATATTTTAGAAATGTCCGCGAGAAAACGCAAACGTTCCCTAAATTCCTTTGTCACTCTGCTATTCATTACTTAAAAAGCGCTTCAATGCGCTTTTTAAACAGTCGACATTTAAACGAAACAAAGTGAAAGAATTCCTCGGATCCACTAACAACGGCCCGTCAGCGATCCAGACATTATTGTAGCACATTACACCGGTAGTAACGCGACACGCAGTGCAGGGTGTCTCCAAACATGCCTCTAACAAGGGTAAATTAAAATTCCTTCCCCGTTTTATACGCAGTGGGGTCACCCTTGTTTAGAGGCAAATATCTCCGCAGAAAACTTGGGTAAAACGTTCTTTTCACTAATTTCTACATCCAATACTTGTTTTGTATACGATCGTAAGTTGACCTCAATTGTTGAAGCAGCAATGTATATGCTGAATCAAGCAATGTAGTTGACATTAAAAATCACCTGCGTTGACAAAGCGTGAGGTGTACATGTAATTTATGGGTTACCTGGGATGCGGGAAACAAGATTTTATTACACACTTGTTTAATTTCCTAAACATCTCCGAAGGTTTATGTTTATAATTAAGTATGGTGTTAATTAAGGGGCAGAACTTCGAGGAACGAGGTGGCTGACCGGGGATTCCGCAAATCTTAAAGTTAAAGAGTTAAGTTTCATTGCGCAAGTCTTGAAGTTCGTTTTAAGGAGAGGTTGTAACTTCAATGACAATTAAACGGAAACCAGCTAAATGAAAATGAGGGTTCTGCTTTTAAGTTTTATGGATTTGATGGTTACAATTCTCTGCATACTTATTATAAAGAATATGATAATTTCATTCACAGCGTTATTTTACTGCACATTCGGTTTATGGTAATTAGAAATTCTTTAGACGGTTTTATGGAAAAAAGATATATTGCCATGGATAAATTGAACTCCTTTAGAATAGTTTCAGTGTGATTAACCTACACTTATGTAGATTGAAAATCTTCTGCGTTAGCTGCTAAAGAAAAGTTAAGACAACTTGCAAAATTTTAATGCAGTATTTTCCATCGGTTTTTTTCAGGCAATTTAATGAAGGCCGATCTTTACAAATTAGCTGCTAACCAAAGACGTGAAATTGCCACAGATTGAATTGGACAAATAGGCATAATTCCAGCACCCTAATTATGTAACACACTATTAATCAGAATTTGAATCATTTTGAAGCTTATTTGTCCTCCATTCTTTCATATGTTCGAAAAAAATTGTCTGCTTAGCAACGTACACAACGCCATGAATGTTGCGAATGTCTCAAAATGAAACCAATTCCTACTGATAGTGTAGTACGCAATTACCCCTCTGGCAAGTTCCACCTATATTAAAATGGAAAAATCATGGGCCCATTTCTAACCGACAGTTGAGCCCCAAAGGGCAATACAGATACAGGTGAGTAGTCAACCCGTCAGATATGAAATGTCGACTTCATACAGCTAATTTTTATTTTAATGTCGTATAAAACTGATTCCGTTGCCCTTTAATAGGATAAATACCTTCATTTGAAAAATTAAAACATATTAAAGCAAGAAAAACAGCAGATTAAAATAAAAGTAATCTTCAAAGGCATTTCGAAAATCACACAAAAAACAACACGTACACGGAAAGGCCAAAAAGGCACAGACTAACAAGCTTCATTCAATTAAGCACTTTTAGGAGAGGGACAGGAGACACGGATAATGAGTAACAAACGCCAGAGAGCAAGCTCAAACCGATCCGATTTAAAACGACGAAAAAACGGATCCTGGTTAATCGGTATTAGATGGTCTGGTGAACACGCCGGACACCTGTAGTACCTGTACATTTGTGATTGGTAGCTCTGCATGTGAGACTGAAATAGGTGATCGTTCGTATTGGTGAAATATATCTGCGATTTGGGTGACAGTGAAAAGTTATCAGCATGGGTTGAACAAGTTGAATTGGATTTATAAAGAGCTTGATCAAATTATAATTTGAAATGGCTTCTGTCTTTGGGATTGAAATTGCTTGAAATATTGTAATTGGATTTTCTTGTAAGTAAAATTCAGCACCTTGCGTTGTTTAATGTGATGTTATGTTATGTCAAAAGTAATTCTACTTGATTAATATATTTTTATTATTGCATGTAAATTAATGTCTTAAAAAAATAACGGAAATTCCAAAAGAAAATTAATTATATATTTATTGAAATATAACTGTTATCATTTATTTAAATGTAAAATTACTGTAAGTACCTAATGTGTTGCATGGAATAATAGGCTTTTTTATTTTATTTATTTATAATTTCCCATTCCTTCCCGTGGGTGTCGTAAAAGGCGACTAAGGGACTTACTAGAGAATGGGCAGCAGCGTTTTCTATGCATTTTACCACCATACTGCGATCGCCAACCCGCCTGCCAAGCGTGGCGATTATGGCAAAGCCCCCCAAATTGGGGGAGGCCTAAGTCCAGCAGTGGACGTCTTACGGCTGAAATGATGATAATTTATGTCAAATAATCCTAAGATTGTGGAGAGCTCTTTGCAAATCATTCTTGGTTACGAACTAGAAAAAGCTTACAAGCTGTTAAGAACAATAATCGATAATACGAGTAGTATGAAACTGGGTTATTGTTGTTACTAATTCGTTTTATATTATGACTGAACTAATAACCATATCAAGAAACCCAACTCAAAATAGCGAGTCCGAACAATATTTACATCAGAATCTTATCCAAGTTCCACCCACGCGAATTTCGGTCGTTGCAAAACTACATGTAAATCAAAATGTACGTTGTTTTAATATGAATTTATGGCATGTTAATGGCGCTTGTAATTCCTGTAACGACAGCCAGAGTGCTCGCATTAATCTAGTCCAATTGTGAGTTATTGTGGGTATGGACTAGCTGCTAATTGACTAGGTACCTCGATGCCTAGGTGTAGGTGGTGCATTGTGTCTGTGAGCTGGGTTTCTGCTATAGCATATTCTATTGCAAGGATGTCTGGTTAGTAAGGCCTTATACCGGTTGACATTTTTTACCGTCTCGACCTTCATGTGGTGTGTTGTGTAACTAGAATAGAAGGCAGGAAGGCCTTCAGATTCATCGTAGGTGACTAAAGGAGCGCGGGACGCGGGTGGACAGGGATGCGTGTGCGGCTCGTGCGCCTACGAAAGATCAATGAGGCCGCCTATCGGCCGGCTTCAAAGGGTAGGACCACGCTCCGAAATCAATGATACATGCCGCGCATTGAGTAGGGTGCGTATGATTTGAGTTTCGATGGATTTAATTTTTTTTTTTTTGTTTTTTTTTTCCAAATTTCTGTTTTTGTTGTTCTAGTATGAAAATGTTACTTTAAATGTGTAGTATTTATTACTAGATCAATTTAATTACATGTTATTCAAAAATAAAAAAAATAAAAATTTCTATGCCAAAAGCTTCTATTCCGTTCACCTATTACCCCCATTTTTTTTCAAGACGCTAAAAAAAGTCACCCAGTATTTCGTTGTCACATTAAAATATTTCTTTAGTTTCTTTTTTTATTAATGAAATACTATTTTAGTCATTTTTATGCATACTCGTCGACTCGTCATCATCATCATTATTTCAGATGAAAGAAGTCCACTGCTGGACATATGCCTCCCTCAATTTGAGGGTGTTGCCAAAATCGCCACGCTTGGCAGGCGGGTTGGCGAAAGCAGTATGGTGGTGAAATCCATAGAGAACGCTGCTGCCCATTCTCTTGTAAGTCGACTTGCACAAAGTTAATTTATTTGTGGACAAATCCAGGATTGCAGAAATTTGTATTACTTACTTTGTTTATTATGCAGAAGGCACGTTTCAATAACACGCTAAACAAACAACAAAAAGTTACGGAAAAAGTACTATGTATAACTTTATTACATAAAATACAAAACGTGCCAACTGCTTAATATGTATTTCTGGAATTGTTAATTCGCCCACAATGTAATTAACTCTGCGCGAATTGCCTATAGAAAGTATTATTTTATTTAAAAGTGACAATTCGCCCGACTCGGGCGAGTAAATTCGTGCGTATCGACGAATAAGTAGTTTTTTAATGACGCTGGGGTTTTAGCAAGATGCTATACTTATTTTATATGAATTTACATTGTTTTCTTTTAGTCATTTATTATGTTATAAACCGGCTGACTAATAGTGGCGGGTAGGGGATTAAATCAATTGTAAATAAATTACTAGTTATCTAGTGATGACTGAAACATGAAGATCAATATTGTACGCTGTGTAGAACAATATCTTGCATCAAGATTCGAGCGGATTGACAGCTCAAAACTCACTACACTTTAGTTTTTACGGTGGCATGTTTCAGAACAGACCAACTAGAGTTCTTTAATGATTGCTCATCAAGTGATACCGTTCCATGTTCTGATTTTCCAGTTAGAGAACTACTCCTGTCTAGGTGATATCTTGGCTGCTAGTGTTATGAAACCTGTAAGGCATCAATTTTGTCAGAAACATACTCGTAGCAGCTCACTGCGACTTGCTACTGCAACATCGCGTCTTGAGTAATATAAATTCGTTTTCGGTTTCAATTACTAATAAATCCTATCAAAGTTCCTCTCAGATATAAACTTATTTAGTTATCGTTGTAGCTGTCTTTATCAATCTCAAGAACGAACGTGTTTTATGAATTCAGTAGCAGATTCAAACGCCAGTAACAACATCACAATGCTTCAGTGAAACGATTTATTGTGACGTCACAATCTGCCAATGCTGTAAGTGCTTCCTGTACAATTAGGAACAGTTATCTGGCGGAAACTAGTTGCTTCATAGCTTTTAGCCAATACTCAGTCAATATAATTGCCTTTGGAAGTAATGTCTCAATCATTTGACTGATTTATTAGATATTGTATCAATCTATTCCCCTAATTACCATTAGGACCAGAGCGTATAATTAAATTTAAATGTGATTTTAACTTGAGATTTATTAGTTCTATTTATTGCAGTATTGCGAGCAATTTGGTTTTTGTAGGAGGTGATGGATGGGACAATAGCATTCGTCTGTTATACGATGACACTGAGACTCATCGTAAGTACACGGCTGGTACACAATAGGCGCTGATAGCTTATGACAGAGCTCTGCTGAGACTACCGAGACCGTTGACCTTCAGGATGATATGAAATAAAATTTATGAAATGAAATGTTTATTTATTTAAGTAGATCTTTTAAGACTCTTTACACTACTCGACGCCTACATGAGGGATTGGTCCTTATCGGCTCAGGATAGAGTTGAGTGGCAAAAGTAAATGGAGGCCTTTGCCCTGCAGTGGAACAATACAGGCAAATATTTAAGATACTAGTTGGTGCCGGCGTTTCATAGCTGAATGATTCCTGAGAAAAAATGTTGAAACAAACTCAAAGGTCATGGTCTTTTTTAAGGTCATAAAATAATATTATTAGAATTTTATCTGACTCTAACAATGCAAGACCATGTCTGGAACAGCATTTTGAAGAAAGAGCCATTACAGTTTTGAACTGACCTGTCTCAACAGACGGCATGCATGTATCAATCATCGTGTAGCTCAAACGTATTTAAGGGAGCTAAACGACCCGTCACAAGACGCTACTAGATTTGCAGGATATTGCGTAGGCTGTTTGCAAAATACTCAAAACCGTCAGACAGTTGTAGAGTCATGTATTCAATCGACTCTGCATAGTACTCACATTCACAGTCAGTGCTCTCTTTAAATATCATCAAACATATCAAAATGATAGATTGTAATAAGTTATTTAAACACAAACCCTCACTAGTGATTCTATCCTTTAGTTTAATAATAATCGGAAATGGAAGGATATGATAGGTTATGATTCCGGCAGTTGAATGACCAACAGGCTATAAACCACATCAATGTCGATGAAGAGTGGCTATCGTTGTGTGGTATTGTGTATATGTAGTCTAATCAATCTACAATTGCTGTATTACTTTTTAACATCTTAAAATGCTTCCAGAGAGTGCGAAGCATGTACGTTGAATGGTAAGCCAACCTACCGGTGGTACCTGACGCATGCAGTAAGCTACATTGTCAGACACATTAAAAAAATGCATTTGCAGCGCATGCCTCTCCTTTTCTGGATGCAAGACTTTTTCACATTTTCTAGAAATGTAAATGTAATGTGAAAGAGATTATGAATTCTCTTTAACACTAGTTAAAACTACAGCAACGTGTAGTTACCATAAGTGAACCGTCAGATTATGAAACCAGTTGGAATATTCTGTTTTCAGTTAAACTATGAAGATTAAGGAATATAAATGTATGGAAGAATACATACTGGGCAATTCAATTATATTGAAATAAGGACAAGACAATGATGATGACTATGACTGCAATACATTGTGAAACATAATGTCTCACAGATGTATGGCATTACATTGACTAATATTAACAAACCAAAAAACTTGTTTCAGATACTTTCCTTAACTTTCCTGGTAATAGAAGTGGAACAGTTAGGTGTAGTGATGGTAAATTCCCGAGAACATTCTCGTTGCGAGAACTTTGCTGTTAAGTTCTCGAGAATATTCTTTTGGAAGGGAATTTACGAGAATTTAAAAATTGGATGACTGTATTGAATCGGTCTATTTTTAGAGTAATAGTTTTGAGTGCATTTGAACGATTTACGAAGTTTACGTTAAAATAAACTACTCTACAACTTAAATTGTCAGTAAATTCTCCTGAGCGAGAACATTCCCGAGAATATTTCCGAGAAAATTCTCATAAATTCTCTTAAACTTCGTTTGGTATAAATGTTAAATTAGGATTTCTGTATTAAAACAAACTTTATGAGTTACAAATTATCAGCTTTAATAAAATAAAAACCAAGTTTACGGTGTAAATAATTAAAAACAAAATAACAATCACAATCCGAACAATTCTTGAAATAAAATTACTTATACTATTCGTTCATTGACAGTTGATCCATGTCATCTAAGTTGATATGGTCTGTTTCCGTCAAGATTACTGGCTCATCGTCTGCCTCTTCTTCAAATGTGTTCTCTTCTGATTCTAAATTGAGTGTAGGCTCTTCTATTTCTCTTGTGGCAGATGTACTTGGTTGTGGTTCTTCGGACTCTTTGTTTATTGGTTTTTGTTTATTTATGATTTTCCAATTGTGAGCAATCAGGCAAATTTTGGCTGCTTTTTCGGTATTTAACTTATTACGTTTTTTTTTAATGTATATTTAAAAATGTGGAAAAAGAGCGTTCCAGAGAATCAGAAGTTGCTGGAGCAGTCAAAATTTTCAGGGCCATTACTCCTAATTCTGTTTTAGGATATAATGTTTGTAACCACGCAACGGGCTTAACTTTTTCAGCAATTTCAACTCTGAAATCTCATACAGTAACCTTTTTCGAGTAAAGTATAAAATAACAACAAAAGAAGTTGACTTTAGACCCTGAAATCAACATACATATCTATAATTTATATTATAAAGCTGAAGAGTTTGTTTGTATGTTTGTTTATTTGGTTGAACGCGCAAATCTCAGGAACTACAGGTCCGAATTGAAAAAAATATTTTTGTGCTGGGTAGCCTATTTATTGGGGAAGGCTATAGGCTATATAACATCGCGCTACGATCCAAAGGAGCGGAGTAGCAATGAAAAATGGACGAAAACTGACAGGCAATTAGGTGCGATGGGAAGGGTCACGGGAGCAAAAATTTGTCGCAGACGAAATCGCGGGCAAAAGCTAGTATTGTATAAAAATTTTGCAATTTTACTTCCAACTTTAAATTCTCGCAAATTCTCTGTCAAAAAGAATATTGCAGAATGTTGCAGAATATTCTCGATCCGAGAATATTCTCAGTGAGAGAATATTCTCTCGACCCATCACTAGTTAGGTGCAAGACAGTGTGTGAGTTCAGTGAACACAAATTTAATTAATTCTTGGATCAAGCGAATATTTGAGGTCAAAAAAGTAAAACATGAACAGTTACTCACCAGACTACGACAAAGCAAAAACGATTTCGACGGATATGTGTGTATGTGACAGTAATAAGCAATTTTAAGCATAATGGCATATGACTACGATTTTCAGCTATTGTATATTGTCTTATTTCATATTTTTAAGAGTGTGATTAAATAGATAGGAACCGTTGCTTTTATTAACTATTATTCACATGCACATGGAGTCCAAAGTAATTTGAGTAGAAAGCTAAACTAAAAGTACCTCATAGTGCCTATCAAAATGCTTCTACCAAACCACTGAAAGAGGAAATAGCCATAATAGTTTTAACAGCCACCAGGCAGCTCAGCATTTTGCATCCTCCCAGATACTGTCAGAAGCAGGCCAGAGTCACCTCAGAGTAATCCGAAGCACTTTAGCAAATGGATCTCATTTAAGAGCTGCCGTTACCAGCTAATATCTGTCGCCTTAGTAATTAATTTACTAATTAGTCGATTGAGTGCGAACCAGCCGGCTTGGTAATGGCATCTCGGCATCAGATGACATTATCTTAACTTACTTAGACTGTACTTTGGCTTTATTAAGTCAATAAGTATATTAGGGAGTCTGTAGTGGAGGAAAGTTGTGAGTAAGTGAATAAAACTGTAACTTGGAGAACAGTTCAGTTTTCTTGTCGGCTCTTTGCGAATTTTAAATTCAGTTGTAGTTAAATAGATGGTTCCGTTCATCAAATTAAGAGTTTTGAGTACTTTACAAGATGAGAATACTTAACAAGTTATATATATATATATATATATATCTAATTTATAGTTAGTACTTTTAAGAAATTAAGCAGGTGTTTCTATCTCGTCTAAGACATAGTAGTTTATCGTACTAAAATATATCAATATCTTACTGTAACCCCTATTATTATTATTTTTTTGGATGGGCAATCATCAACTCTTTCACAATTCATTTGGAGTCGCTAACAACATGTCTTATTCTTCAATACTTCTCTGTTAATCGTCAAATAATTTTTATCATACACCTTAAGAAAGTAGCAGCCATCATCTACCCAACAACCCCAAAAAAATATTTTCCTTTTAAAGTATCTTCATCAACTGCACAGAAAGCAATAAAAAAGTGAAGAACACACTTTATTTAGTGCATAAAATAAATCTGTTTAGAGTTAGATCGTTACGAGCCGCGGAGGGTAGTCGCGCATAATCCGGCCACTCTCACAAATGTCACTTGAGGGAGAGCAGCAATAAAGTAACCAGTGAAGACTCAACGATTATTGTTATAGTGCCTGAAAGCCTTTTGTTTTGGTACTTCTTCTTAACTTTTTCGCTTTCTTTTTAAATCTGCTTTGAATTGTCTTGAGTTGGCTTGATTTGTTTGTTTTTGTAGTGTCTAAAAATGTCGAAAATTTCATGATTTAAAATTTATTATGTTACATTATGTTACTGATAGCGCAAGCTGATAGTTATAGTAACAATTTATTAGGTCAATCCAATAAGTTTGGCTCTTATCATTGTTGACATCTAAGTAAGACTAACAAAACATGTAAATTGTGTGTCTTTCGTTGTTTGACTGACTCTATTAGTTTTTATATTTGATCATGGAAGACGTAGGGTATAAATGTCTTAGAATTACATCAAGACGATGTTTACTGACGAAAACTGAGCCATGATAATAAAGCCCCTGAAATAAAAAAGAAATGAGAGTAAAATAAGAATTACGAGAACCGTCCGGAAGTCCTAAATTATGCATTGCCCAATGTTTACGATGAGAAAAAGTCCAAATAAGAAAAGTATTAGCGTTAAATTTAAATTTTATGAGTGAACTTAGCCGACCCTCTGAGAGAGGTCTCTCGACCCTCCTCTCTAAATAATAAACCTGGCTAATGATACAAAAAATCTTAATGAAAAATCCCCATTGAATATTTATTAGGGAAATATTAAAGTTGGGTAGATGTAGAACACGAAGGTACAAGAGATTAAGGCTTGTAAGAAACAGAAAGTGGAGGCTTTGAATAAAAAAATAATCCTAAATGTTAGCTTTGATCATTTAAAAATAGGGTGCTCGTTTAAGTAATTTTAAAATGCCGTCAGGATTGTTGTGGGTACCGGCAACAATCTTGAATAATTTATAACAGGTACCTACTATGAATAATTTAATCGAAAAAACTAAACCATTTACAATTATTATCCTTAGGTACAAATGTCTACTACTGCATGTGTACTACTACATAGGTACCTATCGCATACATAAAGCCAAGACAGCGAAACTAGGGAAAACCTAGATGTCTTACAAAAGTATTGTACAAGTATTTGTATATTATGAAATGCAAAGAGTTAGAATATAACAGTTATTGATGGTGGCGCGTTTGTCGGTTCCCTACAAAATGGTTGAGCTGTATGGTGCTGATCCACGCGTCAAGTTCGTGACCGAGCGCCGTTGGTTGAGACTGCTTCTCTTCCAAAGGTTATTTTTAATACTATATTTTTTAGAATAGTTTCTTCTATTTTATACATTTTATTCACATATACAAAGAATATTATAGCCAAGATTTTGTAATATCTTGATTTAAGAGTGTCCTTGGAGTTTCTTGCCCGTTTTTCTCCAAACAGATCTAAGCTTTGGAATGGACGACTAGTTTCAACTTTCCGACTTACTGATCGACTGATTGACAATTCAAAATTGAAAGTTTGAGTTTGAGAAATACAAAGAGTTATTCTCGAAAGAGAAATAGCCTCTCAATTAACAATCGAGTTATCATGGCATGGTTATAATAGGTTGGGGAAAAAGTTTCTTCGCATTTTTTAAGAAAATTCAAAACATTTTTTTTTAAAGTTTATTTACATTTAACTAAAATATGTAGGTACCATTTCGTTCGATAACTTTTTGCCATCTTGTAGGTAGGGACATGATCCCATTGCTATAGAAATTTTGGGACTTCTGGTCAAAATACCGCGACAAGTGGTTTTGGCAGTCCTCTCGTGATGTTAACCTGACACTGCCTAAAGAATTCTGAAGAGACCGAAACAGGTGGAAATCTGAAGGTGCAAGGTCAGGACTATACGGCGGATGTATTAACACCTCCCAGCCAAACTCTAACTTTACCTTTTTTGTAGTAAAATTTTAAAATGTATCGAATTTCTTCATTAGATTCACTCATCTTGACGGTACGAAAAACAAATGAAAATCACACATTTTCCTAATTTGAATTTGGAATTATGTTCTTTAAAATTTAAACTTTCAATGATACCAAAACCAGCCAGATACAAATAGTATAGCCAAAGAGATTTTATTACAAGTTCATACATACTATAATGCGAAAAGACTTTTTCCCCAGCCTAATATTAACACTCGGACGGGACGTAGCTATCCATTTTAAACTAAAATGGTGATTTTATCGTACATGGCATCACTCCAAACCATCGCTAGTTGTGCTCAGCTCGAGAGTGAAAAAAGCGTAAAAAGCGGAGCGCAAACTACATTTTCCGGACCGCCGCGCTCGGGACACGCGGTTCAGCTTGCAGTCCTGTACTACGTAATGGTTGCAAATTATACTTGCCTCTAGTATTTAAATATTACCACATCTTAAAATAGTTTAGTACCGTTAACACAAAAGATGATCATGTTCCCAACATTATACTATTTTGAAGCAGAATGTTACATCTTTTATTGATTAGTCAAAAGTTCCATTGATCGATTAACACAATAAAACCAAAATAAATATTTACATTGAGACAGTGAGAGCCCAATAATTTCGGCCCCGACTGCCGAGTTGAAGATCGTGAGTTCGAACCCAGGCAGGCGTTTTACTTTGTGTAAATAATATCATCACCGTTGCTCTCATAACGGTCAAGGAAAACATCGTGAGGAAACCGGCATGTCCTAGAACCAAAAACTCGGAGACATGTGACATCTACCAACCCGCACTGGGCCCGCGAGATAGATGACGGGTCTCCCCCTTCCCCCCTCACTGATCCCCCTCTCACTAAGAGGAGGCCTGTGTCCCAGCAGAGGGAACGTTATATGTTGATTTTGAGACGGTGTCAACTCGCATAAGTAATTGCAAATGTACTGAATGCATTATTAACTAACTAGCTTTTCCCAGCGGTTTCGCCCGCGTATTATACGTATAAACCTTCCTCTTGAATCACTCTATCTGTTAAAAAGAAACCGCATCAAAATCCGTCGTGTAGTTTTAAAGATGTAAGCATACATAGGGACAGACAGAGGGAAGCGACTTTGTTTTATACTGTGTAGTGATAAATTTTCTGTGAATGTGAATTTTCCTTGAGTTACTTCAGACTTTAAACTGAGACGCTGAGGGGAGTAGGTATAGCATACGTCATAATCGTGCGTATATAAAGCGAATCGTTATATTCACCTTAGTAGGAAGATAAAGCTGATACATTTCTTTCTCACAGCCATGAATAATAATTTCTAAACGTAACAAAATGCGGGCGTCTGCGTCTGATACGTAGTTAAGTTAAACTTGCACATATGATATGCTCCCTAAATGCCAACATTACGCTTGACAAATGGTGGGACTTGCTGAATGTTAGCGACGTGGTCTGCGTACAGAATCACAATCATATCTAACATTCACGGGATTATGACGTACTGTTGCTACACTATTTATTGTCCTTTGTCCTTTTATTCTTTGAATAAACTTGGATATAACCTCCAAAATTCTAATATTATAATGTTTACCAATACAAAACGTGATCATGTTTTAAAATAATTTAAGTTTCATAAGCAAACCCTGCCATAGAGCCGGGGTATCAACCAATTTGATGTAAATGCTGAATAGTGAACTGTAATATTTCAAGAAGGAACATTACCATTATACCGATAAAAATATCACTTTAAACTTATATCTGAGAAGAAAATGAACCCAACAAATATAATTTTAGAAACATAAAAGACTTTTTCGTTTAAACATGAAAAGAAAAAGTTCAAATAAACGTGCGTCCTGCAAACTAGCATTGACTAAGTTGAGTAGTTCCACTAAGTAATACTAAGTATAAACGATTCATCAGGCTCATTAAAGTCGGTAAACCAAGTTGGCCGCAAAATAAAAAGAAGTAAATCTGAAGTTTTCACATCGGGAGAAGCAATAGGTTTGTTATAGCGGTGCAAGTTAACGAACACTAGCGATTTATTGTTGACTTAGATTTGTCTTAATACTATCTAAGTGGATAAAATCAAAAATTAAATTATCCGGAAAAGAACTGGAGTTACTGACATAGCTCGCAGAGCTCGCCTAAAAGTGGCTGGCGCAGACTGGATACGGAAGGCGGAGGACAGGGTGTTGTGACGCAATATGGGACAGGCCTATGTGCAGCAGTGGACTGCGATCGGCTGAGTTTATTGATTGATTGGCTATGTAACTTACATATCATGACATCACGCCTGTTTCCCCCTAAAGATGAGACAGATGTGAACCTATACAACACTATCTTCTTACTTTGGTACACAAAGCAGAATTTATATCACAGTTTTCTTCTAGTTTAGTTTTAATTGTTGAAACGTAGATTGAATGTATTTTAAGACATAATTTAAAAAAAAAATGTTATAGCTTCCCTTTTCATCACCTGTAGTTAAGCGATGCCATGATTGTCGATGGCGCACGGTTGCCCAAAACTAGCTTACCTATCGAGACACAGAACACGGTAAGGCATTCCTCACCTAATGTTGTACTATGAATGTACTCCTGAAACTTTCAACAACATCCACACACAGTCTATAACTTCCACCAGCCGTGGGTTCCGTAGAACAAAGTGTGGTTGGTCCAGTTGGAGTTTTATCAGCAGTTTATTGGGCGCGTTTCCAGCGAAGCTCTAATGAATAAACCACTACGTATTGGAGACAAACATTTCTTCTTGGAATTACGCAGGACCGACACAATACAGTTACAAGTTGTATGGGGACCACAGAGAAGTAGAAAACAGAGTTTATGTTACTTATGTGAATGTGTGTGTGGGTGTGTGGGTTAATGAAGATAGTTGTTGTAGTATGTGTGGTTACAGCAATTGTTTTGTTTTTATTTATAAAATATTTTTCTTTCAGGATAAGTTTTAAAATTTTACTGTTGTATATTAACTACATTGCTTTACCTCAACTTCATACTGGTTAGAATAAGTCCAACTCAACATATTTGCTGTTGATAGTTTAATATCTACACTAGGTTTTGCCAGCGGCTTTGCTCGCGTGGAGGTTGAAAATTATCCCAGGGGATTTTACTAAAGATAAAAAGTATTCTATGTAGTAATCCTGGGTATGACCTATCAATGTGGCATATTTTATCCTACCCGTTAAAATATTTTTGTGTGAACAAACATACAAATTGTCAAATATATAATATTAGTAGGAGAATTAGGCAGACTAATTAACTGACTTTGTAAGTAAGTAACGTAAATGACCTTTCATCGAATTTAAGAATGGGTTTGTCTTAGTAAAGTACCATACATACGTGTAAGGAGGTCAACTTAAAAAAAAAAAACATAATAGAGCCTGAGTAGGCCAAAATCAAGACGTGTGATATAAACATTAAACATAACAGTTTCTTTTATAAATAGAATCCTCAGCGATGTAATTTACAGCAACTTATATCGTCAACGGTATGGGATCCGGCAACAGTGTCGGCTCGGAAATGAAACACATTCGCAGCTTTGTCCGCAGCGCGCGACGGGCGGAAAATCTCACACTTTTCCGGTCACTACGCACAGTAACTACGTACTGCGGGGTAAAGTAGTTTTGCTACCACAAATTGATCGGCTTGTGTGGTTCAGATTTCTTTACAATGTTATAAATATTACGTTATATTGTATTATGGCGTACGCAAAATATCGTCAAATATTGTCGTGGAGTTGCCACGACAATTACTCATTACAATGATTACATGTGTAGTTTTGTTGGGTTCTTTTTAGGGTTCCGCACCTCAAAAGGCAAAAGCGGAACCCTTATAGGATCACTTTGTTGTCCGTCCGTCCGTCCGTCCGTCTGTCAAGACCCTTTTTTTCAGGAACGCGTGGAGTTGTCAAGCTGAAATTTATATCAAATACTCAAGTCTACTGTCCCTTAGAGCTGTGTAAAAATCAAACTTCTAAGCTAACGCAATCAAAAGATATAGCCGTTTATGCCGCAAATTTCCGCAAATATTCGAAACTCGCAAGGGAATCAAAACCTAAAGGGTACTTCCAGTCAATCTAGAATTTTGAAATTTGGTACGAAGCAACGTCTTATAGCACAGATAAAGGAATAATTGGGAAAACCGTAAATTTTTGGTTACATCATATAATAAACAGAATAAAACACAGACAGAAATAAAACCTAGCTAAGAAACAGAACAGAACTACGACTCGATTGTCGTGATGGGTGAACTTTTACTTATATACCTACAGGTTTGTACGGAACCCTCGGTGCGCGAGTCCGACTCGCACTTGGCCGGTTTAAAAAAAAAAAAATAAGTTTTATAATATCATTTGGGTGTTTTTTTTTTACCTATTAGACCTGCACCTCGATTAGGTCCCACGCTATCAATCACAATCTGAAATTTATTGAAAGATAATTACTATTCCATTGCTTCATAATGTTGTCTGCTCAACAACGTAAATAACGCAAGGAATGTTGCTGAAAATAAAAGCCATTCTTCATACTGTGTGTGTGTTACGAGATTACCCCGATGTTTAGTATTTGAACATTTGAAACATTAATTTCAAGCATCTTCCCTTTTGATAAAAAGAAAAAGCAAAAGATGCTAATACTCAGGAATGGAAAAGGCAATGAGTGACGACGATTCGAAAATTTCAACGAAAATATGTATGTCTGCGTGTATGATCATTCATGTGTGAAACGAATAAGTATATGTAATTCATAAATAAATAAATGTGAATACATTTTTAATAAAAGAACCAACATTATATTTATTTTAATTTTATAGAAGAATATAAAACTGAATCAATTTCTTGAAAACTAAAATACCAGTGCTTGTAACAAAGCCATAACTGGTACTTCGCATAAACTAACCAACAAATAATACCGAGCCACGAATACGAACTATATTAAAAGTGTGCAGTGCTCGCATATGAAGTAACAAATCGAGCCATACGCCATTTTATTGGCTTGGAGTGATTCCAACGCTGTCTGTGTACAGTCAACCATGCCCATGGTTGCAATTTGACACTGACAGTGCATCTATGTAGTAGGAGTAAGGGTTTTTGTCGTTCAGGTGTTACAGCTGAATGTCGGTTGACTGTACCGGGGGTCAGGTACTCCACGCAGACCAATATTTGTAACTCCTGAGTTATGCTAAGGACATGGACATTTGACACAGCTGCAACTGTGTAGCTTTTAATTTTGGCGATTTTAGAGCCGATTCGCAATGAAAAAAAGCTAAAAACATTATAAAAGATGGGAACGCAACGAACGTAAAATTGCAAACCAATTTCAATGTATCTGATATCTTTCATGTAAAATTTAACGAAATGCAATCACAGTCTGTTGTATCCAATACCCAAATATTTATGAACAACACAACCAGTGTTGTTCCAACATTTCCCAAGTATAACTTAGGTACATATTTGAAAAATGGTTTGTACATATTCAACACCACTATGCACAATATGTACGCCCAGTTGGATATATCAATTCATGTTTTGAGACTTGAGAATATAAATTATAACTTAAAGCTGTGTTTGTGACCATATGGAAATATTACTTAGATTCAATCTACACGGGTTAAGTAAAACTTACATACAATTTTATTGAGACTCAATTCGAAACTTCCATGAGGAAAATATACATGTATGTCAATAAGAATGTATGAGAACTGATTGCGGAGAACGATCGACGTGGGCTGATGAAGTCTTGTTCCGTTTTCCTCGTGAGGAGTTGATGTGGAAGAGAAATAATGTTGCCTGATGAGATGTTTCTTTAGTACAAATTATTTCGAAACAGAAACTAAGTGTTTTTGTGATAAATGAAATATAAATAATGTTCCTCAAAACTTCAAATGCAAAACCTTAGAAAAGGCAAATAGAATTGCTAGCTTGCTGTATAATTTAATAGCTATCATTGTTATTGTACAATTTGTGTCAAATTGGCATTTACATGACAAAGCAGCAATTCCAATATGATTCCAGTCTACGATAGTAATAACAAACATCGTAGCTCCAGTAGCAAACGAAAAATGTACTATTATTTGGATAAACTGAATGTGTCCGGTATATGAACTTTATTGTAAACAATCCAAAATTAACAAGATTTAAAGTCTCAGAAACAAAATCCGGGACGTTTAACGAGTAAACAGCATTATAAAAAGTGGTGCAAACTGGCTCCAGTACAAAGGCAACTTTTCACAACGCGCTATGAAACTGTCACGCCTGTGGCTGTTGGAACAACTCCAAGCTTCAAGCCTTTATTTAACCAACCCCCAATCTAATTACAATCTTAAGATTTTGTACGTAGCGTTCATAGTCGACTGGACGCTTTTTATGCAGTTGATGCAGTACTTCGTTTGCTTTAAAAAAATGTCCTTATGCATTTTTTTTTTTTTTTTTTGTTATTCTTAAATGATGAAAAGTTTTAAAGGGTTAACTGTTAGGTCAGTTATCTTTGGAGATTAAAAGTTCTAGAACCTAGGAAGCTTAGCTTCTACCATACTACATATTATCTTATCTAACCCAACTATATAGGTATATATCCTTTCAAATGAACATAGTAATTTTTCAGAGTAACTGATTATTAGCTATAGAACATAAATAATAATTTAAAAGTAGCAAATTTCAGTTAAAAATTTAATACTGCCGAATGCAAAAACGTTAAATAGGTACAGATTTAATAATCCTTAGATCTCAAATTAGAATTTAATGTTTACTTTACGAAAACATCCTAAATTTACTGTACCTAATTGTTTTTGAAACCATACAAACATCAAAACTAATTCTAACGATAACGGAATTAATTATAATAATTCTAATAATAATTTCAAAGAAAAACATGAAGCATCTCTAATTCCATGAATCAGTATCAGAGAAAACTTTGTACAAACCAAAGGGTTTGTTGTTATGAATGTTATTAGAGGCAAGATAACCGTACAAATTATTATAATTAGAATTGATCCCGTACAAACTTGGCAAATAGAACCCATAGTTTGATAGGAAAACAGCGAGCACTGGGTCGACGGGCAAATGATTCAAATTATTATATCCGTATGGCAACTGAACCCGGTAGGCACTTGTTTTTGGACTTTGAGCTTTACGTTGAAGAGACATGTCATAGTTTTGTAGTTTATCTTCACTGTTAATATTGTATTTGGACAGGATTTTGTAGAACGTTGATGTTAGATTTAGGTTTACGTCGGTAGGTGGGTCATATTGATATCCATCATTTTCCGTTGTATAATTATCTTCCGGTGCTGTTGATGTATCACTATCTTCAGTTACTTCATATGTCTTTGAAGTAGCTACAGCAATTTTTAAATTTTCAATAATTGTTTTTTCATTTGCCACACTAGTTTTTGCATCAGTTTCATCTAGGTCTAGAATATTATCGTCACTACTATCAATATCATGATTCCACACTTTTTTAGCTTTTCTTGTGTTTTCTTTGCTGTTCACTGTAGCTTGATTGCTGTTGCCTGTTTTATCTGAAACTGTGGCAATGTCAAAAGGCTTTTCATTTAGCACTTCAAAACTTTCTTTGAAATCTCTGAAATCTTTTTTGGTGTTTATTTTTCTTTGGACTAAATTATTATCATAATCCATGGTAGGCTTCTTCGTGAGATAAACAGGATATTCCGTTGATACTCTTCTAATTTGATTGTAAATATCATTGTGCGACATTGGTATCCAGCCATTGGAGTAAGTTATTTGTTCTGTTGATATTTGATTGATGAAATTGAAGACCTGGAATAAAAAAAAAAAACAATAATTAGCATAATGATTTTTAATTAAAAAACCTGGAATAAGGTAGCGTCAAAAACATACTTAAAAGTTAAATAAATATTAACTATTTTGCTATTATGTTTTTTCTTATATTATATAGAAAACAATTATTTTTATTGCCAAACACTAATCAATTAATATTTTATCAACACGGCCACCTAATTATATATCAAAGTACCCAATTTCAACACTATTACCAGCAAACACGAGTAACCTTACAACAAAGAAACTCTTTCAAACAAAACTTAAGCTTTGCACCAAAGAAAACACTTTGAAAACAATAAAAATGCGACTCACAGTAAGTAAGACGAGGCCCCGGTTCCTCAGCATGTCACCACTTAGGACGAGTGGCCGCAGCCAGCTCTCGCGAAGGTATGACATCTTTGTGCAGCATAGTGGATGCACGCATTTACGTAAAGCTGAGTTACACGTGAAAGTCAGGGTTTATGGGCTATTGTTGCGAGTTCTGGAATGTAAGGGATCGTTTCTATGATATGAGATTGAAAAGAAAATACGAGGACTGGTATTTGTTTAATAGGTTTCATGAAATTAATGAATTTTGTTAAGAATACGCGGATTGTTACTTCAAGAACAAAATATGGGTGATTTAATAAGTTTACGAAGTAGGTACTGCAAGATTTTTCACTATCCTACAAAAAATTGTATCTAAACATAGAATCGCTAGAGATTTTGAACCTTCTACATTTCTTAGAAAAAATAAGAAATTGCGTCAAATTAAATCCCACGTTATAAATTCTATAACACTGTACAGTTCTTTAGCTATTTTCAAAGGTCACAAGAATTAAGTAATGCTAACTAAAATCTATTCTCAACGTTCTCCAAACTTTGTCAAACAAAATATTTATAGAAGCACGTGCATGCTCTCGCAAGAACGCTATCATGGCCGCAGCTTAAGGCGAGCACAGCGCAGGGCGTGTACAAGCGTTTTCTCATCTTAATTGCTTCTTTGCGCCACTCAGTGGGACAAGGAATTGCTTTCAAGCGCGAGCCGCAATCGCACCTACGTTTACATTGTCTGTCTGTTTGTTTTACTTTATTAACTCTAAAGGGTTTTTAACTTTCTTAATGATAAAATGGTTAGCATTATTTTCTTTTAAGTAGGTTGGTGTAGGTATGCAAATTTGGGATACTGGTTTGGGAAATTTTTGGTTTTGTTGCGTGCACGAGACGCTGGTGGGTACCAACACATGTATTGTTAATGATTCAGTATCTTTTTACTCGAAATTACTTTTTACTAAAATTTCTCTCTACTGTGGAAGCTTTTATTCAAATTTAAAATGCGTATATTAACAAACTAATACTATTAAAAAAAAAAAAATTAAGGACTCGCTCATCGAGGGTTCCGTACAAACCTTCAGGTATTCACGGTTTATGCATAAGGTTTATGTTTATGAAATTAAATGTTTTTTTTTTTTTAATTTTTATATTTGAGTTGACTGAATGAAAGGTAAATTGTGTTTTACGATTTATGACGTATTAAAAAAAAAAACTACTTACTAGATCTCGTTCAAACCAATTTTCGGTGGAAGTTTACATGGTAATGTACATCATATATTTTTTTTGAGTTTTATCATTCCCTTATTTTAGAAGTTACGGGGGGGGGGGGACACATTTTATCACTTTGGAAGTGTCTCTCGCGCAAACTATTCAACTATTAGAAAAAAATGATATTAGAAACCTCAATATCATTTTTGAAAACCTATCCATAGATACCCCACACTTATGGGTTTGATGAAAAATTTTTTTTTGAGTTTCTGTTCTATGTATGGGGAACCCCAAATCTTATTGTTTTTTTTCTATTTTTGCATGAAAATCTTAATGCGGTTCACAGAATACATCTACTTACCAAGTTTCAATAGCATAGCTCTTATAGTTTCGGAAAAAAGTAGCTGTGACATACTCGGACAGACAGACGACAGACAGACATGACGAATCTATAAGGGTTCCGTTTTTTGCCGTTTGGCAACGGAACCCTAAAAAGATTAACTTTAAACATCAATTTAAATTAAATTGTAATAAAAAAAAATTTGCTTTTTTTTACAAAAAATGATAAATTAAGTTATAATAAATTTCTATGAAATCAACAATGAACAAATATATCTTCCGTAACAAATCAATCAAATCAGCCTATCGCAGTCCACTGCTGGACATAGGCCTCTCCCATGCTGCGCCACAACACCCTATCCTCCGCCTTCCGCATCCAGTCTGTCCCAGCCACCTTTTTGAGGTCGTCGGTCCATCTAGCTGGGGGGCGTCCCACACTACGCTTGCCAATACGCGGTCTCCACTCCAGGACTCGTCTGCTCCATCGGCCATCGGTCCTTCGACAAACATGGCCAGCCCACTGCCACTTCAGCTTGCTGACCCTGCAAGCTATGTCGGTAACTCCAGTTCTTTTCCGGATAACATCGTTTCTGATCTTATCCATCAAAGAAACTCCGAGCATAGCCCGCTCCATAGCGCGCTGAGCGACCTTAAATTTGTGGATCAGCCCAACCGTCAGTGTCCACGTTTCGGCAGCGTATGTCATGACGGGCAGGACGCACTGGTTGAAGACCTTGGTCTTCAAACATTGCGGTATCGGTGACGAGACGACTTGACGAAGTTTTCCAAACGCTGCCCAACCCAACTGGATCCTCCTGTCGGCTTCTTTCTCGAAGTTGTGTCTACCAAGCTGTATGACTTGCCCAAGGTAGACATACTCCGTCACAACCTCGAGAAGCGACCCTTCGATGCGGATTGGACTCGGCAAGACCGTAACAAATACTAGTTCACAAATGAAACAAAAAATACAAATTTGAGGAAACTTTAAGCATCAACATTAGTAGGTCATTGAAGTTTTAATCAAATGAAGTTTTTTTGACGAATGACAATGTTAGCAAAATAAAATCTGATTCACAGGATTACTGTTATGTCTTTTAATATTCATATCGTAAAATTATCGCAGACGTGAACCGAATGATTCGGCCGAATATTCGGTTCGGTACATTTTGGACAGAATATTCGGCCGAATATTCGTATTCGGTTGAACCTACATTCGGCGCATCTCTACTTATTAGTATATTAGCTGTCAGCAAGTTTGTTTTGCTATCCGCCATGGGCCAGCTGCTCTCTCCACAACTTTGGATCGAAAGCTTGATCGTGTAAGATTTTATAGATAGACATAAAGCATGTAAGAACTTACTGATCAGTCATAAATAAGAAAACTTTTTACAAAAAATTAACAACCGAATTCCTTAAAAAAAACACTACAAAGTCAAAAATAACTTTAATTTTGGAAGTCGGTGTCTTAGGATTTGTATTTAAGGTTTTTTGCCACCGACTTCCGAAATTAAAGTTATTTTTGGCTTTGTAGTGTTTTTTTTAAGGAAGTCGGTTGTTATTTTTTTTGTAAACATTTGTTATTTTTGACTTTTTAGTTATGGTAGATACCCCGCACTAATCTAATCGCGTTATTCGTTCATTTGTTGCGCAAATACTTAATGCAAATTTAAGACTTATATGGTTTTCACATAGATCCCATTGTTCGAATGAAACCAAATAAAAAAAGAATCATCAAAATCGGTTCACCCAGTCAAAAGTTATGAGGTAACAAACATAAAAATAAAATAAAAATACAGACGAATTGATAACCTTCTCCTTTTTTTGAAGTCGGTTAAAAAAGAACTACTTCTCATACCCTATGCTATATAGTTCTCATAATTGTCGATCAGAGTCGAATAACAATCTTTTGTCAACTACTAGCAACCGTTACCGCAATTTGATGGCATTATTACGGAGATCATGCCAGACGCAGTAACATGGGAAACAGATGCTACGGTGGTCCCTAACTAAGGTCCACTTCACTCCATAACTCTTCGCAAACCACTGAAATTCTCAAGCCCGTCCAGACCAATTAACATGCAGATAAAATTCGGAACGCTCCGTAAATTTTTGTTAGCTGCGGTCGTCGACAGAGGGCGTGCGGATACACAAATTTATCTAATTACCGACCGTTAAAACTCTCCTGCAGACTTCAATTATGCGTTCAACAGATCTAAGTGAAATCTCTTAATTTGAACAAGTTATTAGTACCTGTTTTAAGTGCGAAACTTGGAGAATTGGGCTTTTGAAGTTTCTCGTCTTGTATGTGTTTTGTTGGAGTTAAAGTAAGTAATGACTGTGTAGCGTTCTGGAATATGTATGAGTCGTAACAAGGCAGCTTTGTGTAGATTGTTTCTTATAACTACTATATGAATATTTTCTACAGTGCATTAACGAGTTATCTTTACAATAAGCAAAATAAAATATCTTATCTTCAAACAATGTGCTGTAATGGGAACTTGAATTTCGTACTGCACAAAAAAGTCAAGAAGATTACTTGCTTAAAAAATTACATCCTGTATCAATGTGCCGTATTCTAGACATTTCATAAAACGGTTAAACAATCAATTGAATATTCAAATAAATTTTAGGTGTTAATCAATTTGCTGGGCAATGAATTTTCCTGACTTTCAATCAATCAATCAATTACATTTATTTCAGAAAAATCCATACACACACATTTTAAAAACTCATATTTTAAGAACAAACATTTTAAATACACACATCTTAAAAACAAAGGGCTTGTGGCTAAGTAAGAACAGCCGCACGGGTCGATCGTTCAGGTTAAGCTACACTTGCCGCGGTTGGTCCGTTGATGGGTGACCGTCTTTACATACCAAGACCCTTCCGTGTCTCGGAAAGCACGTTAAGCAGTTGGTCCCGGCTGTCTTTCGTAGATCTTAGACAGTCGTAATGGGTTGTCAGAAGCCCGAAAATCTGACAACCAGTCTTACCAAGGGGTATCGTATTACCCAGTAACTGGGTTGTGGAGGTGAGATAGGCAGTCGCTCCATGTAAAATACTGGTACTCAGCTGCATCTGGTTTGGTCTGGAAGCCGACCACAGCATAGTTGGGAAAAGGTTAGGCAGATGATGATGACATCTCAAAAACAAAACATTAGAATAAGAAAAACCGGCCAAGTGCGAGTCGGACTCGCGCACCGAGGGTTCCGTACAAACCTGCAGGTCATCATCATCATCATTCGTCATCATCGTTTATGAAATTAAATGTTTTTTTTTTAATTTTTATATTTGAGTTGACTGAATGAAAGGTAAATTGTGGTTTACGATTTATGACGTATTAAAAAAAAACTACTTACTAGATCTCGTTCAAACCAATTTTCGTTGGTAGTTTTCATGGTAATGTACATCATATATTTTTTTTAGTTTTATCATTCCCTTATTTTAGAAGTTACGGGGGGGGGGGACACACATTTTACCACTTTGGAAGTGTCTCTCGCGCAAACTATTCAGTTTAGAAAAAAATGATATTAGAAACCTTCATTTTTAAAGACCTATCCATAGATACCCCACACGTAAGGGTTTGATAAAAATTTTTTTGTGTTTCAGTTCTATGTATGGGGAACCCCAAATATTATTGTTTTAAAAAAAAATGATATTATAAACCTCAATATCATTTTTGAAGACCTATCCATAGATACCCCACACGTATGGGTTTGATGAAAAAAAAATTTTTGAGTTTCAATTCTATGTATGGGGAACCCCAAATATTATTGCTTTTTTTCTATTTTTGTGTGAAAATCTTAATGCGGTTCACTGAATACATCCACTTACCAAGTTTCAATAGCACAGCTCTTATAGTTTCGGAGAAAAGTGGCTGTGACATACTCGGACAGACAGACAGACAGACAGACAGACAGACATGGCGAATCTATAAGGGTTCCGTTTTTTGCCATTTGGCAACGGAACCCTAAAAAGAAAATATAGAATACTTTGAATGAATATATTTTTTACACGCTTTATTTATTTATTTATTTTATTATTTATGTACACACAATAAAAAAAACAGAGTGATAAGGCATATTAAAATTCATTTAAACTATGTAGACTTATCGATGACAATACTATAATTTCACAAATTTGTGCCATTATCCTTGCCAGGGTTACCAGGACAGCAAAAAAACTGTCTTCGAAAACTACGCTGACATAAGTCACAAACTACGCTGACATAAGTCAAAAAACTATGCTGACATACGTCTCAAAATTTGAAAGATCCAAAAAAATTTAATATAAATAATAGTTTTAACCTTATATCAATAAAAAATACCTTAAAAAGCACCCCACGCTTTTTTTCCATTATTTTCTACTTTTTAGTTTGGTTTTCTATGGAAGCGTGTTTTTTAGTTTTTTAATCCTATTATTTATTTTCTATTTTTAACCTATATTTCGGTCCTTACAAAGATCATCATTTTCAGTCTGTCTAACCCACGAGGTGTGCACTAAATTCATCCGTAGTTGCTATACTGCCATCCATATCCTTTGCATGATCTATGGTACTTAAAGCGATAATATCTTCCCCAACACGACACCTGCCAGGTTCTTCCCATAGACACTCGTCATTCAGACCACCCCGTGCCGCGTCATTATCATTAATCACTTGACTAAGATTGATGGCTCGAATATATTCACTTTTCATATTTTTCTCGGTAACACGATTAGATTTTCACTGTTTGCGGTTTAGGGCAGAGTTATTTTTTCTCTCAAGAAGTTAAATAACAAGTTTCAGGAGATAGGAGTAGGGGTTAGGAGGTTGCTATTTAATTTCATATCCATAGTCTCCATGTGGGATAATTATTTAGTTCTAAGAAGTTAAATCCAAACTTAAAAAAAAAAGTCAAAAAGTCACGATCCGTAGTTTTTCTGAGAACTAATATATTAATGGTACTTATTCTTGAAATCGGATGCGAGTCGTCTAGAGCTCTTAGCCACTAACAACTCAGCACTTAAAAGAAATACAATATGGGTATATTTCATTATAATAACACACGAACAAAGTTATGATATTTTAGCGAAGATTTATTTATTTTCACATTGTTCATGCTAATGAATATAAACCTTGAAAAAATTATTCAGTCTTTAGTTAAATCAATTACTGTATCCTTATTTTTGGTGTCCAGTGTTTCCAAACACTTGAACTTCCTGCGTGTTGGTACTGCTTTCGAAGGGCCATTATCAGTTTTAGTCAGAATAATATTTCTATCCGAAGTTGGAGCTGGATCATTTTTGTCAGAAGTATAGGTTTTAACTCTGTAACAATGATATGGTTAAGTACCTACTTATCGGTATCGGCGAGAAATTTTGTTGTTGATGACAATGCAGTAATAAATTAGATAAGAATATAATGTTACAATGTTTGCGATACTGGATAGGTGTACATAGTAATATTTAATTACGTCTTAATGTGAATTTTGAATTCACCAGCATACATAATGTTTTCTATTATTATTTTGTTTTTACCTTCTGCAACTTTCATCTATTAATTTACCAAGTTCTTTCATATCAGGTCTCTGCTTAGACATTATTATTTGTGATGCTATCAGTGGAGTGGTTCTTTTAGTAATATCTCAAATGAAAGGACGCGTGATGTCTATGCTATTACAGTGAAGACAACGATAGCGCGATTCAGAAAAGTACAGTTTCTATACAGTGACATCTATGTACCACGTTGTGAATTATTACAATTTATTTAAATCAACGCCATCTATCGCAAAAGAGGCAAATAAGTTAAACCACGAATGAATGAAACGACTCCTCATGGTTCGCTGCACGCTCCGTAGTAGTACTAGAAAGTATTAATAGGTAGCGCTGTGATGTACTAAAAATAAATCGCGTTGAAGTTGAAAGCTCAGGCACGGGAAAACAGTTGCAAAAGACCAAAGATGGGATGTGGTTTTGGTGAAAGATGGTAGGTATAACGACTATGAATGCTCAACATGCAGTTCTGATAAAAGACCAGGGGCAGTTAAACAAGGCTATTATGGTACAAATGCATTTTTTTGAGTAAGCTTTACTGCATTCTATGATAAGAGGAATAACGGGTCGGCGGCATCGAAAACGTGAAGATTATTATTTTAATTTTATGGTGCCTCGTCAGTTAATGAAGGTTGGCCATCAACTAAAATACTTCTTCTGGTTCTTAGTGAGGTGGAACAGTTCTGTAGCATTTACATCAGCTTACCTTGTTGTAAGTTTTTGTTTATGCTGGAATCAAGAAAACTCAGTTCTTATTTTTTCCATGAAGAATATGAATAATTAATTATCTGGAAAATAGACAGTACTTATTTTTGGGGGAAAATAATTATGAAATGGAAACATTTAAGACACATAACTTCCTCTTATATCACAGACTATCTACTCATAAGGATCCAACACATCGGAAGCACAAGATCAAAGAACTTTACATTTTAGAAATTCACATTTCCATATTGGAGAAGTCTATAAGTTATAACTATTCACTAACAATGTGAGAAAGTGATTTTATATGAATTGGTAATGGAGAATTATAATAAATGGCGAGTTTGAATATTTGCCGGATGTTCGTAGACATGGTCATGGACGGAAAGATTCGGATGCGGTGTTTTGAAATAGATTTTGCAGAGGTTCCGTTTTAGCTATGATGTTAACTTGTTAGCTTGTTACTTCTGCTTGTTAGATCTAAATAAAATTCTAATTTAACAATTAGTATGGTAATAATAACACTACCTATTTTACGTTTTGTGACAACGATAATGTCCCAAGTTTCGGGATTACCGTGGCCGGAATAATAAATCGGGTGTATTATAGTTCTCTCTCCATCTGAATAACCACACTACATCTTGCCTACTGTATAGGAGGAGGTCCTTCTGTCAGCTGTTAATAGAATAATTTATATCCCATAATTCATATCTGTTCTCGAACCGGACAGGATATTGCACAAAATTCTTTAAGTTTCGAAGTTTGACCTTTCCTAATAAAATTGCCACATCCATTCTGAAAGCAGGTCTAATCTGTTGGCCAGTGAAAGTAAAAACTGCGTGAGTGTATAACACGTGCAAATGAACTCAGAACCGGTCGCGGTCACTGTTATCTGACTACTTAGTAACGTTATATCTGATACATAATCTTTATTTAGTAACATTGTGATCAATGATCATCCATTAGTCTTGATAACTGCTCAATAGTACAATAACTGTGTCATTCATGGCATTGTTGACGCTTATATCATTACTCGCTGTTGTTTTATTTATAATTACGTTTGCATTTAGTCCACCAGAAGAAACCGTAAACATTCATGGAAATTAACCCCATCAGCATTTCAGAAACTCTTTTACGTAGATCCAAGTATTAGTTACTTTAGGGACGTTTGACGGGACTAATTAAGAGCTAGTAATATAATATTATTCCTATTAGCAAAATCATACACACGCAAAAAAAAATCAAATAAAAAAATGAAAATGAGGGTCTTGATAAAAAAATGGTTAACGGATTCAAGCAAAGCCTTTGATTGTGTTACCCAAGTTTTACTCTCAAAGTGTCATTGATACCGCCGTCATGTCCGTGGACACAAGTACTGATTATGTCATTACAGTGTACCAATAAACTGAACTGTACAATTTCTAACAAATTGCTATTTACTTGTCGGACTTGTGTGCTCCGGTACGCTTCCTGACCTTCAACCGGTTTGCGGTTCCGTAGGCAAATGGTTCTGTAACTGTCTACGGTTTTGATGTTAGATATTGAATTTTCACAAGGTTCACTAAAAAAACAATCAAAACTTGACCTGAGGTATGCTAAATAAGGAATATATTACTAAAGAACAATCAAGGAAGAAGTAAAACAAACAATTTTGTTTGTCTCCAAAAGCATGCGGTGTAAAGGCTCATTGACGAAATAATGAAAACATCGCTAAGATAATAAAGAATCTGTTACGTAGTTCTAAAAATAAACAAAAGTTATTTAAATTCTTGTTTTTCTATCCACAAAACACATTCCAACATAACTAATGCCTAGATACGGATCCCAACTGCACTGCGCACTTACATTGTCCAGCGCAACTTGTATCTCAGGAAGTGATCGTCGGTTTGCAAGCAGTGGAAATGGATATGTCGGAATATCCGGGAAAACCGTCTGATAACACGTCCGGAACGACAAACTGACTCCCTTTATATTATAGAAATACTTAATTGGGGCTTGGGAGTTTTTTGAAGGTAAGCTTCAAAAAAGCGCATTAACACCTGAAAAGACTTCTTACTTGAAATGATAAATTATGTCTAAAGGGAAAAGTACGCAAAATAGTGTCGTATTACGAGAGTGCTGGAATTGGAAATACAGACAATATGGATAGGCTTCGCAGTTACAATGTGTGCTATTTGGCAAGATATAAGTATTGGTAATTTTTTACAGGTGTGGCTATAATGTCAGACGATTGCCTAAGTGAAACTAGTTCATTAGTATTGAGCACCTGTCAGTTTACAAAACAATACGATAGGTTCGAGGAACAAAATAACGATACAAATGGTGGCAAAAACAAAAAATACAAAAGCAAAGACACCATGCTTTTGTAATTTTGCTTGCCTTGCACTTGCGACATTAAAGATATTTTTACTTTATAACCGACTTCAAAAAAAGGAGGAGGTTCTCAATTCGACTGTATAAAAAAAATGTTTGTTACCTCAGAACTTTTGAATGGGTGAACCGATTTTGATGATTCTTTTTTTATTTGAAAACTGATGCTTCCCGCATGGTCTCATTTTAATTTGGTTCAGTTATGGCAATGGCATCCATTAGAAAACCATATAAGTCTTAAATTTGCATGAAGTATGTGCGCGACAAATGGACGAATAACGCGATTAGATTAGTGCAGGGTACATACCATAACTAAAAAGTTAAAAATAAAAACTTTTTAACAACCGACTTCCTTAAAACACTACAAAGTGAAAAATAACTTTAATTTCGGAAGTCGGTGGGAAAAACTTAAAGACAGATCCTAAGACACCGACTTCCGAAATTAAAATTATTTTTCACTTTGCGGCCATTATTTTTTTGAAAAAAGGTTTTTATTTTTTGCTTTTTAATTGTGGCAACATACCCGAATTCGTATACGTTCACTTGCAAAGTATTTAACAGGAAATTATTATAATTTATCATAAACTAAGTGGAAAAAAACGTACTTATTTTACTGAAGTTAACTAAAAACCACTAATTCAAACTTGATTTTTATGAAACATCTCGGTATGTTTACCCTTTTGTACCAAAGAATAAATTTTTCAAATCGGTTTTATAAATAACGGAGTTTTGAGGTAGCAAATATAAAAAAATAGAATTGAGGACCTCCTCCTTTTAGCAAAGTCGGTTAAAAGTATTAGACAAGCGATGTCGCGTGAGAATAAGCTTTCTTACATAGGTCGTCATAAAATGCTGTCATATGATAAAGCAAACATATGAAGCATACTGAATTTTGTCATTTACACTACAGCATTAACAGCAAAGAACAGCAGCATCCTATTTCATCTCATAGGTGTCATAAGACGAGACTAAGGGAATTACAAGAGAATTGGCAGCGGCGTTCTTTACGCATTTTACCACCATACTGCGATCGCAAACCCGTGTGCTACGCGTCGCGATTATGGCTAACCACCCCCCAAATTGGGGGAGGCCTAAGACTAGCAGTGGATTTCTGTCGGCCAAAATTATGATGATGATGATGACTACAGTATTACATACAAGACGCTGCAGCTAGATATACGTCCATTTAACATAATCCCTAGGAATTCTGGTAGCAAATCCTACTTTGTCCCAAAAAAAACAACGTAAAAGAATGATATCAAAATCCTTCAAACTAAAGAAATTATCTATGGGGTAATTACGATGACACCAACCAATAACCAGTACCGCCCAGATTGGACAACGTAGTTACAAATCATACTATTGTTGCATAATTCGTAATATTCACGGCTTTAACACAATAATTGACGATACGATACGATACGGTATATAATTATAATATTGCACCATGACGCTTCTTCTCAATAGGTGCTCCTCAGGCGTGGAAATTGTATCATCCATCGTATGACAAGGAAATGAATAGGAAGACTGTACATTTATTATACTCATAACTGGACTTTTTTATTTTATCGTCTATCAGTCTGGGGGAAAATAATGTATTACTTTATTAAAAGAAAGGTAAAAAGGAAAGGAATAAGAATCCTTGATGAGATATGCTGAAAAAATACAAGAAATAGATTGATCTGTCCGTAATACCTATAATTACCATTTAAGCAAAATGATTTGAGGTAGCCGTTAATTAAAATTGACATATATGATAATAAGTAAAAGTGTAATATCTGAATGTTAATCTAAGATAGCTAGCTTGTTGGATATGTATTATTATATTAAGTTAAATTTCGTTTTATCTCTTGGCTGCTCTCCAAAGTTCATAGAGACGGTTGTCTGTCTAATAGAAAACGTTGCAATTTCTGTTGATTAACTTAATTATATCTTTAAAGACTACCGCTTTTTAAAATAAGAAAGTGTTAACTATGCGTACTAAATGTCTGGCTTGCCAGCCCTTGTCACGATTGTGAAATATCGTGATTGACTAATTGGACCCTAACACACTTTTCATAATTCAAATTGGGTGTTTTGTATGGACACCGTCTGCATCCTTTCACATTCCTGCATCGCTTACTGACCTTAGTCCTAAAGCATGTGCAAGTTAACTGCATTTAGAATTAAGTAAAATTTCATCAATTTTTTTCAATTTTTTCATTTCTATCTAAGTTCATATGAGTTTGGCGAAGTACGTCTGTTCTTGCATAAATTCTCTATCAGCCGTCATCTCAGAGTTAACTCCTTTCTTTTCTATATAATTTCAAACAACATCTGAGAAAATACATAGATAGTCTTCTCAAATATGGCAATAGGTTTTACGAACAGGTAATGCTTAACTACATGCAATAGTAAATTGTTATGCACCTAATTATTTTAAATAGATACTAAATTAAACACCTAACTTTAAACAATAGACAAATCTAAAGGTTACTTAAGTCGAAGTTCACGGGACACGCGTCTATTCTTCTCTTTATATAGCCATACACATTTAAAAAAAAACCTATTTACACTCTAATATCTTGATAAATTTCAAATGATCTGTAAGTGCAAAAAAACTGTTAATGATATGAAAAATCATGAATATTAATTAAATCGCGCCACCAAAAGAGAAATTGTTTTTACATCAATGACTAAATGTCTAGAAGTTCTAACAAACAAAAATGATAAATAATTTATGAGCTGTAGAAAGCATTAGATACTAAATGTTTATGTCACTTACCCCACAACAATATCGTGTCTAACATTTGAAGAGTCAATAAGTCACCGGAACCGTCAGTCAAGTGAACAAGTGTCTCAGTGATGTTCAGTTTTGTGTTTTATTCCGCCTTCCTAAAGTATTGCATGAAACAATAGTACTTTTTGAAAGCATTACTAAATTTTTATACAACCCATTAATTACCGAGCCTGTTCACAACACAAAACTAATACTGAAATAAAAGAAACAAGAAGGTGTTGATTTGCATGTAATGGCAACCAACGCAGTTAGCGTAGTTAAAGAATCTTGGAAGCCAATATTGATCATGAAAAACTTTCATTTCTTTACAATTGAAGTAAGTAGCAGAACAGTTGCAAAACATGGTGATTGTGATGGATGACGTATGTAAGATGAAGGGGATGAATATAAATGTAAATAAGACGAATGTCATGGTATTTGAAAGGTAAAGAATGTATTGGTGTGTAATGTGAAAACAAATTATAAGAGTGTGGAGCAAGTGAGTTCGTATATTTGGGAAGAAGCGTGAAAGTTGAATAAATGTTGTGGAAATACGTTCCTTGCGAAACACTATGAATGATAGGCTGAAGAATTATAAGGCAAGAGTGCGGTTTAAAAGAAGATATAGTTACACATTGTTTTTAAAGTATGTTTAGATGGTTTGGTCATATTGAGAGAATGAATGAAGGGTGACTAACAAAGGCAAGATGTGAGTGGAAACAGATGTATGAATGTAATCGAGGTAAAAGGAGTATGTATCGATTGTAGCAGGTGGCATTCTGTAGTTTCTACCTGCTCCCATGGGAAGCATGCGTTAGTTTATGTATGTATGCATGAAGTTAGTATTCATAAAAAAGCTAAGCAGCTGTGCAGCAGCATACCTTTTATTCCACTTTGCTCAATGGCAAGGTTTTAAGAAATATTGCAACCAATCTTGAATTATCATTCTCATATCTATAGAGTCTATTCTCAACTGTATGGCATTCCCTTTCTAGTCTAACCAAACAGCTGAATATTAGCTATTTTCATGGAGCAACTGCCTATCTGTTCTGCACAACCCAGTGACTGGATTGCCAGACTTTCTGGTACATCCAGAACCAAGTTCATAAAACTTCTTAGTATACTTAATGCACCAGTCAATACAAGAAAGGCATTCCTGCTGTACATATATGATATAACCAAAGGATTAACATACTAGCCCATATCTTGTTGCATCATAGTGATGATCTTGTCAAACGCAAACCAAATCCAAAGTTGCGGATTGCTTCTGAGTTCCGCACGCATCCGTCACGGTTGCGGGCAACACTGGGTGCCGTAGAAAGCATCACTAATGGTTGCGCAACTCACCACTACTGTGCTGTGGGACCTTAATATGCGTAAATAGTGAAGGGTGATGATCATCTCCGAACACTGATAATTATAGTTTGCAATTACGTCGGGTATTGGCTAATATTCTGGTGTCGGTGGATTTAAATGCGTGGCGGATTTTGGGCCAACAGATTGAGGAGCAGGGAAATATAGTAACCAATATGACAAATATACTGTATTATAGTGTAGTACTCGTAATTAATAGTAACACAATATAGAAAGAAGATCTATACTCAAGCATTGTGTGGACCAAGAATGGAAAAGAATCCATTTTGAGAGTCAGCCAACAATACAAAACTTTACCTATAAAGTTATAATCATTTTTACCTCAATCAGTTCATGAAGAAATTTTAATTTAATGTATACTAATAATGCAAAGCTGAAGAGTTCGATGTTTGGTTGAACGCGCTTTAATCTCAGGAGCTGCAGGTCCAAAATAAAAATAAATGTTTATGTGTTGGGTAACCTATTTATTGAGAAATGCTATAAGCTATATGACGTCACGCTGCGATCAAAAAGAGTGAAGCAGCAACGAAAAATGAACGAAAACTGGCAGGCAATTCGATGCGACGGGAAGGGTCAGGGGACCAAAATAAGACGCGGACGAAGTCGCGTGCAGAAGCTAGTTATAATATATTCAAGCCATCATCAGCCTAGCTTATTCCCAACTATGTTAAGGTCAGCTTTCAGTCCAACTAGATGTAGCTGTGCATCAGAATTTCACATAGAGCGATAGGTTGTCGCTGGCCTCCACAACCTTGTAACACGATACTCCTTGGTAAGAATGATTGTTAGACATTCGATCTTTTGACTAACCGTAACGGCTAATGGTATAATAAAATTATATTTAAGCTATTGTTTATCTAACTCTTACAACAAAACTACGACATCAGTTCGTTTCAATCAAAGGCCGTTGAACTTTAGAAGCCGATTGAACAAGTTTCATCAAATTGCAACTTTCTTCAAGCGTCTCCGAGATATTGAATAATTTTCGCATAAACTTTTGCACACAGTTTGTATAAATAATACATTAGGCAGATGGATTTCCATCGTCTATCTGACGTCAAAGTCTATTGGTTTAATTATAGGATTATGCAACGGAATAGTTACAATATTGGAATTAGGAATTAATTTAAAATGACAAACAATTGAAGATTAAGTGATTACATTTATAGAGAACTAGCTGATTCGACAGACGTTGTTCTTATACAAAAAAAAACCGGCCAAGTGCGAGTCGAACTCGCGCTCCGAGGGTTCCGTACAACCTGCAGGTATTCACAGTTTATGCATAAGGTTTATGTTTATGAAAAAATGTTTTTTTTTAATATTTTTATATTTGAGTTGACTGAATGAAAGGTAAGTTGTGGTTTACGATTTATGACGTATTAAAAAAAATACTTACTAGATCTCGTTCAAACCAATTTTCGGTGGAAGTTTACATAGTACATCATATTTTTTTTGTTTTATCATTCCCTTATTTTAGAAGTTACGGGGGGGGGGGGGGGGAGGACACACATTTTACCACTTTGGAAGTGTCTCTCGCGCAAACTATTCAGTTTGGAAAAAAATGATATTAAAAACCTCAATATCATTTTTGAAGACCTATCCATAGATACCCCACACGTATGGGTTTGATGAAAAAAATGTTTTTGAGTTTCAGTTCTATGTATGGGGAACCCCAAATATTATTGTTTATTTTCTATTTTTGTGTGAAAATCTTAATGCGGTTCACAGAATACATCTACTTACCAAGTTTCAATAGCTCTTATAGTTTCGGAAAAAAGTGGCTGTGACATACTCGGACAGACAGACAGACATGAAAAATCTATAAGGGTTCCGTTTTTTGCCATTTGGCAACGGAACCCTAAAAACCCATAGAAAATAGACTTTATTTTTTTTTACGAGTGAAAACATTTCCGGGAACCTTTGCCTATTTTTTTCCTAAAAACTAATTTGTACTATGATGATAATTTTAAAACAAAAAATACCATATCGGTCCATCGTATAAATAACTAGCTTCTGCCCGCGACTTCGTCCGCGTAAAATTTTTGCTCCCATGGCCCTTCCCATCGCATCGAATTGCCTGCCAGTTTTCGTCCATTTTTCGTTGCTGCTCCGCTCCTTTTGATCATAGCGTGAAGTTATATAACCTATAGCCTCCCTCAATAAATAGGCTACCCAACACAAAAAGTATTTTGCAATTCGGAAAAGTAGTTTCTGAGATTAGCGCGTTCAACCAAACAAACAAAGTCTTCAGGTTTATAATATTAGTATAGATGAGCTTACTAAAGAACAGCGTTTCATTTTTACCCGTTAGTTATGTGACAGTAGTGGTGGCCAAGTGTTAAAGGCCGCGACTAAGGAGAAGTCATAGATTTGAATCCCGATACACGCTTTACATTGTGTTAATTATTCAATCACCACTACTCTCACAAGGATGAAAGAAAACATCGTGACGAAACCGTTATGTCCTCGAACAAAAAAATCGAAGACATAAACCAACCCGCACCGCACTGAGCCCGTGTGGATAGATTTTGGCCAACACCCTTTCACCGAATGCAGGCCTTCGTCCCAGCAGTGGGAACATTGTAGGCTGATTATAAGGTATGTATGTACGTGTGGGATGTACGATCATCTGTTCCCTCATAACTTCTAAACTAAGTACTTATCATAACTTTAGCACTCTTGTTTTGAATCAGCCTCAACCCAGTTACAATCAAATAAATAAACGTTCTTGGCACTGAAGTCTTTCCGACTAAATAAGGACTGCATGAACTTACCAATTCATAGTGGAAAAGAACGCTAAACGTATTGAACCGGCACCACTTATGAACAAGCTGTTACACTTGCTGAAGGAAATGGGCTGTTACGGCTGTTAGCCAGCAACCTGTTGATAATTGACTGGTATCAGTTTTTGTATGAATATGTTAAGTGCGCTCCTTGAATGGTACCCTCCGGGGAAGTATTACAAACACACCGAATTCTATGATTTGATGATTGATTGGTTCCTGTTTAAAGGGTCATCAAACTACACGAATAGTCTACTGCTAAGTGCAAGGTGGGGTTGAAAGATATATGTAGGTCGACACTGGTATATGTAGACCCTGGGGTAGATTAAACTTAGTTTTTAACTTGTCGTCCGGAAGGGACCAGGCCTGGGTCGACGGCGCGTTGTGTTCCACATGCACCTCAAAGAGATGTCAGCACACATTGAACGGGTCCGCCAGGAGCAATGCCTGCCAGGGTTGCGGATTAGAGAGAATAGAGTTAAAACAAAATATAAGGTTGGTAACACACCAGGATTCAGCTTTGACGGCGTCGAAAACTATACATTATGTAGATTATCTTCACTGGTTGTCCAACTGCATCCAACATAAAAATACATGGTTTAAAATATTGCCGTATTTAAATACTATTTTAAATGCAACTTCTATTAAGGCACTCAATTAGATTCTGACTTCGCTAAATGTGCTTTTGCGGTTTTGGTAAACAAATTGGATATCACTTCTAAATTTCTTGTTAGTGAGCGATTTCTTTAAAATTTTCAACATTTTTATATATTCTATAATATTGATTTCTTATTTTATATAACACATTATGTATTGTAATCTGATCTGTATAAAATGTAAATACGAATACTTTGATCACTTCGAAAGAGCAAAGGTTATGTCTGCTAAAATGCAGTGATTCCGGAACAAAATAATCTATACAAATACAATACAATACATTTAAATAAAACTGAAGTGTCTGTTTGTAATTTCAAATTAATAGCTTTTTACTAAACGCATACTGAAGCAATGATGGTACCTTTAAAAAAAAAAAACTATTTTAATTTTTTTCAGTCTATCTTTTTGTTCCCGCTGATCTCCAAAATGGCTGGACCGATTTTGACGTGATTTTCACTGGCAAATAGCGGATGTTATATAGAGTACTTTAGGCTACTTTCTGTCTGGGTAGCACGTCCCCGTGTAGTAATTTCCGAACAATACGCGGGCGATGCCGCGGGAACCGCTAGTATATAAATATGTTGATAGGTATTAAGTATTGGTTACGTTGTTCTTAACACTTAACCTGTTGATCTTTTTGATAGAAAGTGTCGCATAGTAGTGTTTATAGAATTGGTCAATATCTGATCAGTTTAGCACTTTTTACATTAATTTAATTAATTTTATGTAATCTTAGAATAAAACTGTTTTAATTTCATTTTTATTAATATATAAGGCATAGTAAAATGCACAGAGAACGCTGCTACCCATTCTGTAGTATGTCCCTTAGTCAGTTCTAATGACACCCACGGGAAGAAATAGGATGGTGCTATTCTTTACGTCCAACACGACACGGAACAAAAATGTTATTTAGTTAAATCGTAATTTTACAGATGTGCTTTTTTTACGAGTGCTTTTTTTTTTGCAAACTTCGATATTTAAGTTTGTATGTTACTCTTTTACCTTGTAGGATCCAAACTGCTAGATACATTAGATTAAATTAAATCTGTACTACTATTATAAAGCTGAAGAGTTTGTTTGTTTGTTTGGTTGAACACGCTAATCTCAGGAACTTCTGGTCCGAATTGAAAAATTCTTATGGTGTTGGGTAGCCTTTTTATTGATAAAGGCTATAGGCTATATACTACCACGCTACAATCAAAAAGAGCGGAGCAGAACCGAAAATTGGCAAGTAATTCGATGCGACGGGAAGGGTCACGGGAGCAAAAATTGCGGGTAGAAGCTAGTTTTTTAATATGTTAATTAATCACTTAACCTCACCTGCTCCTGAATAATAAAAAAATAGAATATGATTTAAATAAATTTCCGATAACATCTTATCTTAGTTCCATAACGCAAACTCATCAATCTATTGCACATTGGGTGTGGTCACTTGTCCAGCTACTGCTATAAAACACACTAATACATCAAGTCCGACATTAATCGTTTAGCACGTATATATTAAACTGACACCATGCAACACGCATTGTGCAATATCTTCGGAACACTAGTTGCAAAAGATGCGCTCCAATTTGATGTCTCTCGCAATAGGCGATATTATTTGTAAGAAATTCGGAATGGCATTAGTTGCAGGGTTATCTGTTCTTATTTGATTTGGTACCTAATACCATCTGTTCCGTCCCGTGACCACAGACAGCCGACAGTACGGCAGTTTTTTGTTTAGTCTGTGCGCCTGCGCATCGTGGCGTGTAACGGAGTGACAGCTGTCACTTGTCAGTTTGATTTTCACTTGAATTTGATCTTGAAAATGGTGGGCGGGTTGGTATTTTGTCTTGAGAGCCTTGTTGTTAATTAATCTTGTTGAATCTATAGTTTTGTGGACAATTTGTTGTGATCCAATTTGTTTTGTGTATAAGCAACCCTATTTGACGTTTGAACGGGTTTTATTTTGGAATTTTATTGAAATAGTTTGAGGTTATAGTGTGACCTACTGGAACCGCATGCTGGTGAAAATCTTTAGCGTCTTGAGCGGCCTGAATCCTGGAATACTTACAGATTCACTACACAATACAATATACACTCATTTACATACATAAATCCGGGTAGGCTCGGAATCGAGACCCCTGAATTCCTCATCCAGGTGAGTATTTGAATATTTGTTAATCAGTTCCGCGCACGGCGGACAGTTCGACCCACGCTTACCTCAGACCCGCCTAAAGCTGGCCTATTTGCTGTCTGTCTTGGAACGTGAGGCCTGGCGTCGAACAACCATCTGAAACCATTTCTCCTTAGGACTCACAACCGACGAATGAAGGGACTGATGAAGGGACTCGATCTTGTCCTTTGGGGTCCAGTGTAGTTCTCTAAACAATGATTTTCTCCAAAGCGACTCACACCACGTCTTTCGCGTACGACTTCTAGGTGGATCAACTTGATATTTAATTTATTTACACTATTAGTTAGAGGGTAATCAAGTTCAGCATACATATTACAGAAAATACTTTTTTTACCTATCAGAAATTCCAAACTTTGCACTTTCATAGCCCTGTAGTCTACAAGGTCTAAGATACCTTAGTCTGAATATGAAGCAACTTTTCAATTAAAACTAAAAATCTATCGCTGTTGCTCCTAAACCACAAGTTGCAGTCATTTATATGTTATGTGGTATCGAAACATACACATTACTTCAGTGTTAAGTCTAGGCTTCTCACGTTAGCTATTATATTTTATAGCTTAAAATTAGAAAGATACAAATACCTATCGAAATAAGGTTTCTTTTGCAAGGTCACATGTTAATTGCCTGTTAAGCAAAGACTTGAATAAAATGGTCTATTTTGATCACTAAATAGTAACAAATGCGTGAGCATTTACTATTGAAAAATAAACTTAATGCAACTCGTATAAGGTTAAGTCATGTATTAATATTATTTAATTGAAATTGTAATATAATTTTATTGCAATTGCAAGTTTTAATAGCTTACAATTAAGTAAATAATTGTACGGGCTACAATTTATAATTGTAAAGATAAGCAATATTTATTGACTAGTTTTGTAACAGCATCACAATTTTGCCACATTAGCCACGACTTAATTCCATTTTGTCCGTCCCGTGGGTGTCGTAAAAGGCGAGTAAGAGAATGGGCAACAGCATTCTCTATGCATTTTACCACCATGCTGCGATATTCAACCCACCCGCCAAGTGTGGCGATTACGGCAAAACGCCCCCCCTTTTGGGGGAAGCCTATGTCCAGAAGTCAACGTGTTTCGGCTGAAATGATGATGATGATCAGCGACATAACCGAAGCATACGTTTCCACGAAGGGTACCAAGACTATGCTGAAGCAACTGTTCTTGTATCAAACTGAAATGCCAAGCTCGTTCTGAGCAGCAAGTTTCGGTTAACACGTCAATTATTTGACGTTTGTTACGTTTACAAGTGAATCCAGGCGTAAGACACCATAATTTCTCTCGGATAGAGCACAGCATCAGTACCGCTAATCCCTGCAGGTATAGCGGTCACGTAATACAATAATTTCACCCGACGTTGCTTGTGGTCGCGCGTCGCATCCCGCGGTTTATCTTACAGAACAACGGGGATTTACTGTTCGAACATTTTCGTTTGTTTTCAATGATTTTGTGGGGAAAACTATTATGTTTGGTGGAGATTGAAATGTGAGGTTTCGTGTTTGTTGTAGCTGATACCTTTACCTCCATTGCAGTAGTTGTTGTTATAATTATGCATATTTGTCTCATAAAAGAAAAAAAAAATACTGTAGAGAGTTATGAAGTGGGTTATTGGTTGAGTTCTGCGAAAAAATGTTTCTGGTCACCGCTAGCGATGATAAAGTAATACCTGGATGTTAAGCAATAAAATCATATCTCATGTATCAAGCAATACTATCGAACAAAGTCTTATCCCAATAAGCTTGGTCCTATACAATTATTCAGAATGATTTATATCAACAGCCATTATTTACTCATACATATTTTATTAGTTACTACATATTTCATTATGATTTATTACCATCTAAGATTAAACTGAGATAACACTTTACTGATACAAAGATTAATCCGCAGTAAACAGGCCTTACCATTACAATATCAGTGACTATGTATGTCATTGAACAACGCGACTTTAACACCTTTTATGAATTGTATAACAAAGATGGCTAATCTTATGAAGCAACCAGGCTATCAGAAATTACAGGCAAACTTGACTCAACGCAGCACTATCTACCATACATTATTATTACACCGATGCTATCATCCGAAGTGTAAAGTGTGAAATATGCTATTACGCCTCTTCGAACAACCAGGGGGTATATTTTTGCAATCGAAGATGCTTATAACAGTTTTCGCTAGATAACCTTATCTGATTTTGTGCGAAGACCGTAGTTGGTTGCTTAAATCATGCGTTGCAGAGTTTAGTTTGGTGTTTATGGTAATTATATGTAGTGTAAACTTGCTTAGATTTTCTTTTAAAATCTCTGAGAAAATAAATCATGGAACCATCTAGATGAAACTAGGACTCAAACGTGAAATCATCTTTAAAATACTCTATAACTTCTGAGATTATTTCGGCCTTTCCTCCCAGAGTAACGGAATAGAAATCCATATAAATAGTTTTTATAATATTACTGTATAAATCTTACAAAAATGGGTACAGAAAAAAAAATACATTGATAATTGTAAAACAAGTTAGGTGGTCTCTGCTTGTAATTTATCTGAATGATAAGAGGTTTTTAGCTTGCAATGAACTGCAGTGCTACAATTACTTATATTCTAGTTCACGACTCTATCCGAAGTTTGTTTCGGTAATAAACTTTTCACACAAAACTATCGCGAGTTGCGATACATATCTCTGTGACTAAAAATTGCATTGTCATCTTATTTACTCAAATAACAGTTACATCATTGACTCGCAAATGGTTACTATGAAAAATGACCGTACAACGAGTGTACCAATATAGGAAAAGCATATACGATTGAGCATAATGCTAGTTTGCAATTCTTGTGACCACCAAACGTGTAGGAGCAGAAGTCACTCTTGAATTAAAACTTAAGTAGAGAAAAATAAACTCTGTAAGCAAAATTGAGAGTGAATTTCCGAAAACACTGCCTACAAATGCGAAATGAGAGAAATCGAATTAAATCCTAAAATTGGGGTTATAATAAACCTTCCAAGGTATTTGGCAGTTTTTTGCAGCATTTTCGCATATTTGTAAAAATGTATTTTTTGTACAACCTGGTTTCACTTTTTTCTCTTTTACCCCAGCTATTTTATTTTCGATTCGACCATATTGTAGTCAGCACTACATCCAAATATCCGCTTCATGTTTTAACCAAAATAATATCTAATTTGTTCTTTGCACGTGATACAGTACCTATATTATTTTTTTTGCTTGGGGCTATATTGTGGAACTTCTTCAAATATTTATTCAGTCGCAGAATGAAATGCGTGTTACGCATGCGCGGCGTGCGCGTGAGTTTGCGGTCTTCTATATTTGTATAGAGGTGTTAGTCTATGAGAGATAATATTTGTGATCAAATATTTGAAATAAAGATTATTTTGTGATGGATGAATGAGTTTATTTGAAGAAAGTGATTAGGTTTATTTGCAGTAAAATATTCAAATAAAGTTCTGGGTTTGGCGTACGGCTTAGACTAACATCTGTTTTGAAAAGCATGTTGGTTGGTTATTTAGATTATAAATCCATTCCAGAAGCATCTAATGTTTAGCCATTCTTGTTTTCACAAAAATTTGGGACGACCTTTGTTTTATTCTTATACAATACTCATTGTTTATTCACAAATATTTGTTTAGATTCTCCAGCTCTATACAGTTTCTGGCCCGCCCGGTACTCACAATAAAGCCCTATCGTTAAGAATATGTAGTAACACAACATTACATCGAGGATGTCGCCGGCCCATGAAATTGTCCAGCGCACCGCCCGCTTCCTAGTCTAGAACTCAATCTACAAATAACTGGGTATGTACGTCTGTTTGCATTGATGTAAGTGGGTCTTATTCAATCTAGGAGACGCTTGTCAAGACGAGCTCGACGAGCCGTACATAGAAAAAATAAAGCGTTATGAATTCGCCGTCACGGGGTATTATATAAATAATCAATCATATTAGGATAACCTCGGTTAATAATCTTGAATTTGGTCCTCTGATTGCAGTGGCCGGACAATCAACATTTTTGAGAAATACCGATAAAGAAGGTGTTTAAAATTATCGTCACAGAATCATTAATATATGAGGGAAAACAGTGGTCTGCTGCAATGGTGTGCATTTGGAGAGGCCTCTGTCCAGCAGTTGACTACGGTACGCTGATGATAATGATGATGAATGGTCCGCTAAGAACATTTTTCAGATTGTGTTTGATCTCGAGGAGAGTTTTATCAAGTAAGCATGTTGCAGTTAAATTTATGTATTCCGAATTACACCGTTTTCTAAACCCTCATTAACATTCAATGCTCCGTAAACTAAAAGACAGTATGATAATCCAATCCTACAAAAAGTAAAACAGACATTCGTAGGTATGCTTACTGACGTTAAGCGTGATTTATTTTGTTCATACCGAAATAGAAAATTATAGTTCATTAGGTTGAACGGCCAACTAGCTGTGACTAAAACCTGCTGGTTCACTTGTATAGGTGATAGTTTGATTAATTTGTACGTTTTTGTTCACTCGAGAAACCTTATTGTTTTGGGTTCGTTGCGTGACCTGTAAGCCTGTTACGTGTAATTAATTGTTACTGCTTCTTTTGTTTCTAGATTTATCGACTGTTTCATGTCGTGTGGGTATGGAAAGTATGTTCTTTCAGTTTTTGTTTAGAAATATAGTGAAAAAGGTAATAGTTTATGTACTTTGCCACGCTGCTACATGTTTCATTATCAGTTTTGTCGAAAAGCCAGCAAGTTGTAAATATATTTTTGACATCCAACCCAATCAACTAAATGTCATAGTAGAGTAGTTCTCCAGTATGCATTTCGTCGAAAGCGGCCAATTTCAAATGAGACTAAACTTTGGCGCTCGAGATATTGTAAGAGCACTAAGTGTGTGCGTACTCACAGGTGCACTCTCTCTTCTTACTCTCTTAGTTGGATGGACTTTGCTTGACCTGGGCAGCGAACCTATGGCCCCAAGCTCAGCAATTACACTTGCAACCCATAAGGCCAACGGGACAATCAAATAAATGTTATGTTTTAAAATAGAATTTTGTGAAAAACGTATTGAACAAGAATCTACTTCTGCATATTCAAATTCACACTTCAGAAAGAGCAAGATTAAATTTAATTATTGTATGGACGTGAAAATATCGATTTTTATCTCGTCACAAAAACAAGTTTACAATGATTTTAGCTACTTATACAGAAGCAGTAACGTACTCAAACATTATGCAAGCTAATGCATAATCATATTGCACTGCTAACTTTTTACCTAATAAATAAAATAGTTTGTATAATTTTTATATTTTATGTAAGTCGTCGTGACCGTCTTTTATTTTCACTTATTCCATGCAAATTGACACTATGTATGCAATTTAAATATTAACTTTTAATTATAGCATAATGGTAAAATCTACATTAGTTATAGAATTAATTGAATACGTGGATACAGTAATTATAAGGTATTCAATGAATTCTTGGGTTTCATTATTTTAGTCCTTCTTACATTATCAAATGTCAGAAGGGAAGGACAAAAATAATGTAATTTTACACTGGACAAAAAAAAACACCTCCTACAAAAAAAAAAGACAAAAGTTATAACTAACTCTAATTGAAATCAATCAATCTATCAACTTTATTTTCTCACCACGATATCCATAAATTATTTTACATTGGTCAAATTCGACATTGATACACAGTTCAGGTAGGAAAAATGAAAATTAATGAATAACAAGGAATGGTTATAAGATAAGTCATCACTGCGAAACTTTGAAATCTTTCTCGATTCACATCTTGGTTCATAAACTGTGCGCAAATCTTAATATGGCAATTTCTACTAAAAATATGTATAATATTTAGAAAAATATAAAAATTTATGTCCTGCACCCTATATGACAAAACGATATTAAAAAAAATATATATCAATAAGTTTTAAGTGATTATCGAGTTAACAGAAAAACACGGACAAGCAGAGAAACGTCCTACATTGTGTAAGGATTTAAAACAGTTTTTGTTTTCTAATGCTCATATTTCGTCTTTTGTACACACGAGTAGGTACTACCGTAAGCTCATAAAATGTGAAATCCCGTCAAAACCGCACGAGCGCGCATGTATCGCACGCGCATTAATCGTAATAAAACGCATTATCGTGACTTTACTGTGCACAGTTGGGCAAACGCCAAACATGAGCGCTTTCTAATGAGCCTGCGTTACCAAAGGGTGAGAGAAAGTCAGGTTAATGAAGAATTTCATTAGTTTGTCATGTTTATGTAATTGGCAAGCTTGTGTCCGGCAGGTGTCGTATTGCCTTGCAAAGCAAGAACCTTACTTTTCCTTAAACGTGGAAAATTTACAGAAACATACAAATGTTACATGCAAAGTCAATCTCAAATCTATCTATCTTTCATTTTGATATTAACTAACTATGGCACTATAATATTACAAGACAATGGACATTCTCATACAGTTCTATTGAGAAGAATGGCGAGCAAGCATGCACATATACACAAAACGTGGAACAATCGGCGATTGGCGAAAAAAATTTGTTTTTTAAATCTCCGGTTGACAAGAGAATGCGTACCTGATACCTGTTAGCTATAAACAGTCGTTTTATAGATAATTTTACATCTGACAACAACCATATAGCAACGACCGTAAAAATCTCTGTGATGCAAAATCAGAGGTAAAATTAACGAAGACTGTACAAAACGTGTGAATAATATTTTCTACTTTACTAGTTCGAAATCAAAAGTCATTTATTCAAACTAGGCTGAGAGTCAGCACTTTTTGAACGTCAAAATTACATAAGACAGTCCCCCAAAACGCCCGTCCTTCACCACTTCCTACTGGCCTGGTATTGACTGGCCTGTTAGTCTAGTGGTTAGTGACCCTGACTGCAAAGACTGAGGTCGTGGGTTCGATTCCCACCCAGGACAAATCTTTCTGTGATGAGCACAATCATTTGTTCTGTGTCTGGGTGTAAATTATCTATAATATGTACTTATGTATTTAGAAATATATAAGTATGTTTATCAGTTGTCTGGTTGCCATAGTACAGGCTCTGCCTAGTTTGGGATCAGATAACGTTGTGTTGGTTGTCCTAACATATTTATTTATTTATTTATTTACTGCTTTAGCTGGGAAGAAGAAGTGTTACAACAAACTCCCCAGCAGCACAGCTGTCTGTTAAGTTAGAAGAACTTGATTCTATACAATAATATGTAAGTATATAATATTATGAAAATAAAAGATACATTAAATTATTTGCCATATGTCAGCTAGCACACGCCAATATACCAACAAAACATTGAAAACTAAACTGAAGCTGAAATAAGGAATAAAAAACCTTTTTAACAAAAAACTTAACCGCTGAAAAATCTGAAAAGCAAAAAATAATAAACCTTAAAATTTTGAGTCAGCGCTTTGAGTGATCCGTGTTCATTGATTTTACAGCGCTGACTCAAAATTTTAAGGTTTATTATTTTTTGCTTTTCAGATTTTTCAGCGGTTTAATTTTTTGTTAAAAAGTTTTTATTTTATAATTATTTGTGGCTTTCATGTACTAATAATACTTGGCAAGGTATACCCTATCCAATGAAAAAAGAATTATCAAAATCGGACTACTCTGTATAAAGTTATGCGTGGTTATACATTACAATCAGTGAGTGAACAATCAATCATCCCCTGTTTTCCGACCCTTAGGGTTCGATTTCGTTTTCTAATTTTATATGGGACCATCTTCGGAGTATACCCTTCCCAATTTTTTTTTATCACGATGGTACTACTAGTATGTAAAAAGTTATGCGTGATCATACATAAAAAAAAAACAAAAAAAAAAATACACGTCGAATTGATAACCTCCTCCGTTTTTTTTCGTCGGTTAAAAACAAAATCTTCAACAGAACTTTTAAAACCTAAATAAAGCCTCCAGGCAAAAAGCTTACATATACAACGATGTAAAATGTTATATAAACATAAATTGATGCATATAGCTAAGTTGAAGTAACAATTGTTAAACTAGGACCTTCGGAGTAAAATAAAATAACAGTTAATACAAATAACACTAAAAGAAACCATGGTCAGCAAGGCGAACACGACGACGAGTTAATAATGGTGTCCAACTGACAGGTGTAAAAACGCATTACCTCGGTTGCCGGAATGAACGTGCGTAAGTTGAACCCACGATCTGTGACATAGAAGCTAAACCTACGCAAAGCGAGCCGTCAAAAGTTAGTTGTATTTTCTCAATAAATTTATTATACGTCATTGTTAACAATCACACTACTTCACATGTTATATTTTTGCATGCACTAGCTAACATTGTGTGTACAGGCAAACTGTTTCGTTTTATTTAAAAGTAAACGACAGCATAATGACTGGTGAGACTTACGGGGTTCATGAATGACAAGTTTTTGTGAAAAGAGAGTTAATATGCACGTGTAAGCAAGCGTTTGTTGCCATGCTGTATTTGCATAATGTATTTAAATGTGCGCTTTCAAAACACAGCTGACATAGCTCAAAAGACTGCCCTTTAACTTAAATGGGACTGGGTAAGACATGTCTGCCGCATGGCGTACAAACTGTAGGCTGAAATAGTACAGAACAGTAGGTGCCCTGAGACAGTAAGGCGGGGATGCACCAGCGCCCATAGGTAATGGCGGGTTGACATGTGAGCTCGCGGAGGATGGAGAGAGAGGAGTGATTTTGTCCGGCTGTGTGACAGAAGAGGCTAACATTAAACAAAAAAAGAGCATTATTGTACAGCTTTACCTAGTAACAAACGCGTGATCATGCTTTCAAAACCGAGAGTTCATGTACTGTTTAACATAAAATAAACATTACAAATAATAAATCTATTATCTTTATATTTACTGTTTAATATAATTCACATAATTTTGAAATCATTTCGGAACTTTGCAAGTAGTTTTAAATTCATAAGTCACATTATGTCATTGTCTAACAGGTATTTTGAATAATACTTACTACACTTTCGTTTAAGATTTCACTTTATTTTTGAGAAATTTAAAAAGAATGACAGTCGTGTAACCGCTGATGATAATTTATTTCAAATTCATGAAGGTGCATTAAGTGTATAAAGTTCGAGACATACCCCTAAAAATCAGACACTGAAAGTCAAAACGAAGTGGTTTTCCTTACTTTTCCTAGTAACTACCTAGGAAGAAAATTAAACTCACGACCGCAACAAATAACAAATGCATACTTAACACACGTCATAAAACTGCAATTTTCCTAGGTGCTGTTAAAAGTGTCAGACGAAAATTTCCTTACACAGAGTGCATTCGCGAATTCTAACCTCATACATTCCTCACTCATCTTCACCTTTCATCCATTACATAAAAATCACGCTAATATGACATTCAAATGTTACATCAGATGTATTGGTTGTGTTGCGCGGGAGTTTGCAGACCCAGTCGCGTTCCGTTCAACGTCGGCGAGTGACGTGCCGCGTTCCAAATACAAACGATTTGACGCTTTCTGTCGCGCGGAAATTTTATGTCAAATATTTTGATTTTTGTTTTTGATTTTGGAAGTGTAACGTGATTGTGTTATTAGCCGTTTTTATTTGGATGCTTTTTCGGGATACAGGTGAGGTTATTTTCGTTTAGTTAAACAAGCTTTTCAGTGGTTATTTATTAAGCGGTATTTACATTAATATATGAAAACATTTTAAAAGAATATTTAAGATAGTTTTTAAGCACAAATAAATAAGTTTCATACCTCATAATTTTCACTTCATCGCTATTGTTTCAGTCGTAAACGTATGTTTCCTTCCATTTCCATATTTAATTATAGCTTTTCCAACACAGACAGTAGCTCTTAAAACTGTCTTCTCAGAATTACTATAGTGGTACAAGTGGTCGTTGAGATGTGCATGTAGCTACCAGCCGAGCCGGTAATGTGTTATAACTGTACGAGGAGATCGTATCTGTAATTAAAATGTTAGAAGCAACTGCAATGTGTTAATATACAAATATGCAATAACAGAGATTTGCTTGATGTTAACCACGGTTCAACAACTTTGTAGGTTAACATTTGAAGATGATTTTAACTGTTTTTCGTAATAGCCCTTTACTGGACTGAGTCAAGAGTACAGGCATTAATTTCTTACTGTTTGCTAATGGTAGCACGCTGCTATCACCAATTATTCAGCCAAGCATATTAATAAAAAATACATCGGTTATTAAATGTGAATGCACTTTTCATTAAACCCACTTTTTATAATACAATAATACCTACATTATTTCTAGGTTTTACTGTTGAGCTTTCATAAACCAAGTACTTTTCACAAATGAAGTTTTCTTACGAAATTAGCAAGGTCATCGACAGGTACTCGTCTAGTAGAAAATAGACTGAAGCGCGTTTATAATTTTCTTCTATATTATAGTGCATTAGAGTTAACGATATCCATAATTACAGCAATAAGTAATCATATTAATTTCATAAAGAGAAAAGTTTTGTATCGATCGATATGAAAGCTTGTCTATTGTCTTGTAATATTGTCTATATTTACCAAGTGATAGAGAAGAAATAAAAACTATTACTACTTATTTAATGTGTCAATAAGGTTACATAATTTGTAGTTTACGGTATTGAGGTCATTTCAATCATTCAACGTTTTGTGCTGGTGATCTTTGTGCGTGAAAGTTAATTATAATTGATCGTTGGAGTATTTTTGTATAGGTATTTGAAAATTGAACACAAAATCAGTTTAAGTTTATAAGCAAATAAGCTTTTACGGTGCAGTGGCTTCGCAGACAGGCGGGATGTGACTCTAGTAGAACAATTTTCAAGTTCCATGTTCCTAGTTTTCATAGAAATTGATTTCCTAGAGACGCGTCGCGCCTACGGGAGCTTTATTTTATCATTTTAATTCATAATTATAAAGAGTTAATTTTCTGTATGTTTGGTTTTTAAGCTTTCACGCTAAAACAGCTAAACGGATTTCAATGAAAACTTGCACATGCTTAGACTATGACTAGATTAGGACGCAGGTATGCAGGTAAAACCGCGAAGTGCAGGTAGTAATAAAAAAAATCTCAAGTAATTGAATCAGACATAAGATCGTAACAAGATTATTATTAAATAATAAATTCAGTTCGAGACAGTGTGGGACAAAGATTCTTATGAAAATTTCTAAATAAAAGCTCATTTACACATTCTAGTCAAAAGTAACATTTGACTAGACTAAAGTTTAGAGAATCGCGTAGTACTCTAAAATGCCGGTAGCCAAGTCTTTAAGTATTGAAATGCTAGTAGCCAAATGCACTATTGCACTTTGTGTATGACTATTAATAAAGCTGAGTTATGTCCGATCCACACAGTCTAATGCTAGTCTGGATCGTATTGTCTACATTATTGCAGTCAATCAGTCAGGCAGAGAAAGAACAACAATGCTTGTTCAGTTTGCACAGTTTAACATTTGTGGCTCTCGAAGCTGCGAGCTGGAATGAAAAGTGTACTGATAATCCAGTCACCAGATTGTTTGCTAAAATGGGTATATTTCAGTGGCATTCCAGGGCTAGTTTCGATCGCCAGACTGGAATGCTAATAAAATAATGTGAACCGGGCGTTAAGCTCTGATTATATTGTCGCATGCTTTTTATTATTAGTAAAATCAGTATCTAAGCCTATTCAAAGATCGTTTTAATGCCTATTACGCAGTTTCCCTAGCTTTTCTTTTAGTGCTACTAACATTTGATCTCTCCAAGTATTCCGATAAATCTAGGCAATTTAAGTTTATCTCAACCTAGTGTTGTTAGCAGCGCCCTAGAGCAAGGAAAAGCATGTTTCTGAGACTAAAGAAAGCGCAGTTGCAAATAATTATTGTACAATAATAAATAGATAAAGAAAGTGATTGTTAAAGTTTTAGTTACGACCATGAGGTATTAAAGAGATACTGTTCATGTACACTGATATATATGTTGTCATTCAAAACTGTCAAAAGAACTACCTAATTGGAAAATTTGGCTTTGCAAAGATTCCAGATCCATTCGAAATGTTCGAAAAAGTTACATTTGTACATTGTATCCTTCAATATAGGATATTACATAGCAAAGATATGTTTAGCTTCATAATGTACACCGATAACTCAGTTAGTCTACCCATCCATTCCAGACATCAATCAAAGACAAGCCAGACCGTCTACTTAAAATACAATTCCATTCCAACTTAGTCGATAGCAACGTTTGAAACTCAATTTATTCAATAAATTACATTTATTTATTCATACAAAATCAGCATATGAATAGCTTCACATTTATTACGGAGAAAATATAGTTATGAAACAGTTACGAGAAAAATGAAATCTTTTAATATATTCGTCGTTATTTTTACAATTGAAGTGTTCCATGGATTGCATAGTTTTGCGTATAAATAGGGTGTGCATGGTGATTAGAGAACAGTTATTGTTCGTGCATTATTCATGTTTCTTTGCTCGACTTGCGCAACACTAACTATTTGTTATTAACATCATATACTTTTTGCAGAACGACGAATGTCGAATGTGTGGTTTTACGTGTGGTTCCGTAGCGGTTTTAAAATTAATAGCTTTTGGATTCAGACTATAGATTGATATTTTTTTAAGCCCTTTGGATAGGCGTATGGAGATTTAGTCCAATATTACAGAATGTTGCTCAATACTCTAGCATTATCTTTGTACATATTTTTCTGTTCCTTTCTTCTTGTCTATTTATATGTGTGCATAAATGGTTAAATAAAAATAAAATAAATAAATACTTTAAACTATATTCAAGCCTTTAGATTGATTGAAACTAGTTATAGGTAGTATGAGATTTTGTCATTGGTATGTACCATAGTTGATATTTGTAAACTAAGTCAATTAATTTAGACAGGAGACTAAAGCGTCAACCTCGTCATATAAAATATGATGTGCACAACATAAGGTCACAAAAGGTTTTTTTTTGTATTATTAATTTAACTTATCCATAATAGAAAATGTGCTACATATAACCCTAAAAAATCTTAAATTAAATAATTGACTGATGTCCATTGTATGTCCATCGCAAGCGAGGTACATTTTTGTGAAACAAATGAACAGCGCAATCATTTCCGCTAACATTACTGAGAACAAGCAGACTCGTAACTCGTAATGTAATACAGTTACAAGAGTATTGATATTCCTGCTATGAGAACTTATTGTATTTATTCGAATCCTATAGTACCTATGGTCCTTTATATGTTGCTTTAGTATATTTTTTTTCTAAATCGATGACCCGTCTAACAAAACCTATATTTTATTAGACGGGATGAGTTGGACGTGTTTTAATAAATATTGGTCGCCCAGCAGTGGGATATCAATGGCTAATAAAAAATAATAATACTTAAAAATTGTTTTTCACCAATCTAAAAATGACATACACCACCGATAGGAAAACTACGAAGTAACGTGTAGAGAATATTGTTGTAAGGGAATTACTTCAATGTGCTTTAAGATTTAATTTGAGTTTAAACTACAACTATTTAATCGACATTTTACTAGTTATTTACCAAAGGAAATCTAATTCTCTCTTGCATCTTTAATTGCATTATTGACACAATGCATTTAGACACAGAATACATTCATTTTTTTCGTATGCATGCATTTGCAGGCTACCTTGCTTAAGATACTTACATTCATTTTATTTTTATTAACAAACACAGTATGGATTCTTTGTGGTCTGAAATAAAAGATTATTATTATGATTTAGCATCTCATGCGGTACCTTTAATAACTATTAATACCATTGGTTTATCCTAAGAGTTCGTCATTAGAAGAACAAGACCGTAAGTCAGACTAATAGAACCTGATCGAACAAGTTATCAAGTAATAACTGGGGTGAAGTGAACCAAGTTTTTGCACGATAAAATTAATAAGCAGAGAGTGGTTCACATTAAACTGCAGTTAGTTCCACTTACTTGTAGAGCTATTTATAAAGCATAGTTTTTGGTGCCAAATGTTGAATATTTTTTCAGTAATATTTTATGATCATATTTTTATCAAACCCATAACCAAAATATCAGTTAATGTTAATAAACAAAGTGACGAGCAAAAGTAGTATATTTTCCTTTACGAAATATTTAACAACTCTTTTTCTGTATTTGAACTTGGTACTCATTTTTTGTAAGTGCCTAGCTGGAGATTGTACTTGTAATACCGATTTCAAGTGAATGAACAATTCAATATAAAAGACATTATGATAATGCAACTACTTTAATGTTTACAACTATCACTATGCACTTATCATAACTCAAAATGTTCCAGTAACAGATATTATTTATTACACCATAACTATTGCCTATCAAACTACAAAACAACTCAATAAAATCTCATATATTTCTAAGAAGCGATATCTTCACCGGTCGTAATTAATCCTCAATGAAGCGCGTCGTAGTACCGTATGCGCGCGCGCCGTTACAGCTTCCCTCCTACTCCCACCTCCCTCGGGCATTCCCGTCTGCGAGACGTTCAGACACATGGCTTTGGAATATATGGCAAATGTGATGTTTATAACTTACACATCTTTGATCAGTACGATTCGTATTTAATGCCAAAAGAACATCTGTCGAAATTCATGTCAATTCTTCTCTAGAGAAATTGGCTATTTGAAACCATGAAACTAGGCTTTCCATGAGCGCCATGCATGGCTTAGCGGAAAAAATTGAATATTGAGTAATGACGAACACTTGCCTTATAACTGACTAGTATAGAACAACTAGTTATTAAAACGAACGGAACCAATTGGTGGTGTTGGTTGGTGGAGGTGTCAATTTTATCCTATTCTCATTTGGGAATTTTCTCGCCAGCTCATTCACAACTGCATTAGCTTATCTCATATTTAATTTGCGTTATTTTACGTTCCCATGGAAAACATAGACTGTCTTCAGTAAAAGCACGCACGTAATCTGAATTAGAATTATTTATTCATTATCATGAAAACATTCTAGGCACCTGCACTTTTAGTTAACCTCACTGACTTTTCATATTAATAGAACCAGATAAGATCTCCCTATCTGTGAAGGTTCCCCTCGCATCTGGAGCCACGTACAGTTCGTAACGGTATGGCGCATTTGTAACAGCCTACCGGCCTACCTGCCTCCTGCAGCCGGAGGCTTCACTGCTAACTTTCTCAGTTCTACATTATATTTCTCTAATATTATGAACCTAGAGATTAAGTACTAAATAGTATATTAAATTGAGTTTGAGAGGATAAAGTTAGGTTAACTGAAAGTCTATGAAAAGGTAATTTAAATAAGGTTCCTGAAGAAAAATTAATTAATTAAGTGTTTTTTCATCATGGCTAAATTCCCAAAAAAGATTTTGTCCATTAAAAATTGGGTTCATTATAGCACTTAGAAAATGTTGCACCGCTTCGTAGATTTCAGAGTAAAAGACATCAACGCGCTAATGAGTCTTAAAGTTTAAAAGCCTTTTCACTAAGTGCGGTGCTATTCTTATCCATAATCTTGTTTGACTTTGATAAAAAATCCTTACCAGGCAATTTCGGGAAGTAAATAATAATCCCTATGATGAAAACAGTATCTCAATCGTAAATGAATGAGGACCAAAAATCCTTTTTATCACCTAGGTATACTACTTAAATCGTCTTTCAATTAACACTATTTTATTTGTTTCCAGGTGAACAATGAGGCAGTGAGGGTGTTTCAGTGCGTGTTGTGACGATGCTAGACAGTGTGTGACCAGTGATCATCATGCATACAAAGACCTATCTGTTTGTGGTGGTCATCGCCGCAGTGGCCCGCCAGGCTTTATGTGAGTATTACTTTAGATTTACTGATGATATTTACTATATTACTAACTGACTATGTATGGGAGGTATAAAGAGGTGCAAGGTGTAAAGGATATCGATATAAACTCATACCATGAATTTAGTTCATGATTGTAGACCTACCAGAGTTGTTCGTAGGTTATTAAAAAAAATATATGACATAATACAACTAGTAACCCATAAAAAATGGTAAAATATATTAAAAGGCACTTAGGGTTTGGTATTATCATTGCTTTTTTATTTGTGTCAGCTAGCGCCGCTTCTCCGTACAGGTGCAAAGTATTGTTTTGATGAGATTTCCATGATTTTTCTAATATAATTATAGTTCAAACCGCATCAAAATCTATTGAATAGTCTAGATGAACTAAGCAGTCAAACTTACAGCGTCGAAATCGAATCGTAACCTGTGTACAAGATGATTAAAATTATTTAACAGTTTGGTTATACTTGACTTGAGGTCTATGTCAAAATGTCAGGGGGATCAATTCAAAATATCATTAACTGTAAGATTTTATTTCTTATTCTGCTGATGTTATACTAATAGCAGCGATGTTTTTATTCCAAAGATTGTGCGGATAATCTTCTAATTGACAAATTCTAGAATATTTTTTTAGTATGTACCTATACCATATTTTAATTAATGACTAATCTATGTATTGTTACAAAACATCACGCATGCCTTTGTAACCATGCAAAAATCTAATCTAACAACAGACACAATGAACTTGTATCATAACAAAAATAGACCCGTAACTTTAGTGGTAAATAATACAAACTCATAATTCCATAGAGTAACGTAACTAAATCTAAATAGTTATTTTTATGACAAAATTATTCGCTTAATTACAAACAAACTTAGTTCGGCCGCTTTCCAACTTTCTCCTCGCGGCGATTTTGTTTTAAAACGATTTGCTTCGCGATAAAACTGAAGCCTTTGTGAGATCGTCTGATATATAAACAGGAGTATATTGTTTGAAATGTTATATTTGGTTTGGTTATTATCTTTTGAATTGAGGAAGAGATTAGTAGGTATTTACGTAATTAAGTTTAACTTCTGTGTTGATAACAGCAGTTAGTATCGTTTCCCCCTGGATTTAGTAGGAGATGAGTGTAGACTTACAGATGTTATTTCTTCATCTCTATTATTTTGTATATTCATATTATCAATAGGTATGCCTACATTTTGGTATGTCGCAGTGAAGCGTAACGTCAATGCTCCAAATAAAATTTGAAACGCTCTTAATTATAATCGTATAGTAAGTTTTTTTTTTGTAGCTTGGCGTAAGTAAACAGAATTCCTTTGGATGCTTACGATAGAATAACAATATTTATTCGGCGCTTGTCTAAGAATAACATGCTGTTCTGTGGAAAAAAACACACTTCATCCTAAAAGACTGTTATTTAGGATGATTCGTGTTTTTTTTTCGGTGATACATCTGTAAAGATACAAACATATAACAAATGTATCTTTTTATTAGACAGAGCTCTGAGTCACGATCAAAACTTTCAAACTTTTTCTCTAGTATGGTAATAAACCTGAGATGCGATTGGTGATGCTTAATGCAGACGTTCCAAAACAGCTTCCTAGAATGCTAGAAAGAATAAAAACCCCTGTTTATATTTTTGTTTAAATCGATGTTACTTCTGCAGGGCACGACATTTTCTTCTCCTCCATTGAATTCGTGATAAAATAAATCTTCTTCGAATCACTTCCTCTCACGACACATAAGCCACACATATGATCCACTTCCATATCTCAATGATCACACGTCCAACATAATTCCCCTGCCAGTCATTCCCAGTCAAAACTGATTGAAAGTAAATTGCTCACATTACCCTCACACACACTACACGCTGCTGACTTTAGTTATCAGTAATATGTGGAGCGGCACCAGATCTCATCTCAGATGCACTGCATCTGGGTCAGCCTGTCAAGGTGAAAACGAAAGTTGACGGAGTGGGCAACTTACTATTGTTTTTTTAGAATTCGTGAATGGCATAGTTGTGTGAATAACTCAAAACAAGTGAATTATAGAAAAGTGTGGAATTTTATTTTGTATTGTTTATTTGGATACGAAGAGGGATTGTTTTTAAATATTTTATTCGGTAATGTAGGTATTTGTGTGTGGTTGTAATGCAGCGAGAAAAGAATTAAAACATCTTTTGTTTGTTAGTCAATTATAATGAAACTGAGATAATAATTAAACATAAAAAAAAAGAATTGTTTGTGCTGAAAACACATTACTAATTTATAAGTTAAAGTAGAGATTTTATAATCCAATTAAATAACTCACAGGAACAAAAAAGAAAGCCTACAAAAAATGACAGTATTTACATTACAGCACTCAAATTACTTTATGCATAATTTTATGGCCACTATAATTAATATTAGGACGATAAATAGACCGCTTTATATGCTAATAAATAACTTTAAACAAACACAGTCTATAAAAAGACCATTATTTAATTTACAGTAAGCATAATGTTGCCATTAATTTACTGCGAGATGCAAATTATGTTATGTCGACAAGACATCAGACTAAATAGAGAAATAAATTACGACTGTGTTATATAAAACACTTTTATTGTTATTTCACTATCATGAGTGGTGAATTCATATTAATTGGTTCTAGTAAACGACTATATAAACTCAAAGAAAGTTATCATATCTGTCACCTAAAATAATATTGTAGCTATAGTTATAAACGCTTATAACTGTAAATTACATATTATTAACATTGTATAATTATTTGTTTTTTACTCAGATGAGTCAGGAGTGGAGTTTCCAGATGGAGTCCGTGTTTCCTGATAGCTGTAGACTAGGTGTCTCCAAGTTGAGAGTGAACCTTTTTACTCCCAATCTATTTAGAAGTAGCCTATTACTTCTAAGAAAGCGTGCACCATCATCGCTCACTACCCAGTTAAATAGTGGTCAAACGTAACAATATTTAAAATAAAATGAACCGGACAAAGACATCTCGAAAAATCTGTTCAGGTATACACTGCTCACGTATTGTTTTTGGACGAACTCATACTGTAGTAAAAAATAAATCTGTCAGCAGGTTAGTAACGTGGCACACTGCTCATGAGGCGTCGGCTTAACGCTTAGTACATACTCAAATACTCTTTTCTAAAGCTTCATTTACACGGTATGATTGTATTGCCTGCAGCATACCATAAGTTAAAGCAACCATAGAAATCGTACGATTAAACGTAGCTTCAGTTTTATTGTGTGTCACATGCAATAAACGTGCATCGTGTTAGCCGTATGCGTTTAACAAGTCATCACACTTTGACATTTCTGTGTATCCACTTAATTTCGAAGACTGTTCAACTGAAGTGCTTTTACACAACGCTTAAAATGCTACCGATGTTTTATTGGTCTAACTTGTTATTGAGTATTAAGCAATGTTGTTTGTGTCATCATGATGTATTAGACCATCTGACATTTGAGTGTTTTATGAGCTTTGAAGTTAAATCGACGGTCGGCTTTGTTAGAGTGTGTAATTAGTGTACAATAACAAAGCATTGTTGTAATAACATGGACAACGTGTTTCGACTGTAGTTTAATGGATTTCTTAAAAGCAATTAAAAGCAATTAATTACCAAGAGCCTCTCTACCCTTCTCTATTTAGTATTTCAGACTGACGCCATTTTTATTTATAATTATCGTTTTGATGTGCACTTACAGGTTTCATATTTTGTACATATCTTTAAGCCCTTTGCAATATCTTTTTCACAATATGAAATAAAAATAATAATAATAAATAAATAAATATATACTTGAATAAAAATAAAACTATAGGAAGTCATGATAATATAAATCTTGGAAATAGATACCTATTGGTCGATTTCTACTGAAACCGTTAAAAATAATAATAAAACACCAAGTTTGTACCTTGAATCATAAATAAGTAGTATTAAAAAGCCAATCTAATAATAATAAATCGTAAAGCCAGTCTAATTGTAATTGAGCCACTAAAACTATGAACACACCCAGTTCCTGTATTGCTTATAACCCTCAGACTAGCTTAGGTATACTCAGAGAAAACCCAACGCGATACATTTCAAGAATGTCGACGAGACGTGCAATACAGGAAATTCACTTACACCACGCAATCAGATACTTACCCTTAATTGAATCAGACCAAATGGTTGAAGTAAGATTTCAGAGTTTAAAACCACATTCCATGGCGTTATCATAAACTTCAGAAATATCTCTTAATAACTTAAGTTTCATCATAAATTAACGAGAATCTTCTGACTTATCCATTTACACTTACATTGATCGTATTGATAAATTAATTCCTCTTTCCTCCATCTCTAACCAAAACATAAACGAAAAAAAAAACAAAAGAAAACCATTTGGCTAGCTTCTGAAACAAATAGTCACGTTTCCTCGCCAAAATAGCATATTAACTATGCTTAAAAATCGAATGGCGATCATATTATACGTAAAGAAAATTTTACTCGTTAATGTGTCACTGACATTTGAACTTAAATTATTGCTGTTGCGACACCTCTTGGAACATAAAATGGCTACATCTATACCTATTGCTTCGTAATCGACTGATTACAATATGTAAATTGTTTTCCTCACTCTCACTTACGGATATAAATGTCATTTATCTCTGTATAAATATCTAAGGCTGGGAATGAAATAGCATTTAGTCTAGACAGTAATCCAAACCCATTGAGCACAAAACTGTATCAATAATTTACGCTTCGAATATTTTAAATCAAACTTCAATTAACCGGTCATTCATAGAAAACCAAGGTCTAAGTTAAGCTAAGTTTAATCCCTTTTTGTGGTTATTATGAAAGTTAATCTTCGTTTCTTCACCAGGTAATTATTTATGCCTTAGACTGTCAACAGTTGCCCTTGTGTAAGACTTAGTTATGAAACTTAGCAGATCTCTAAAAATGCAATGAGGAATATTTAGGGCAGTTGCTTCAAAGTGATGATCATCGTAATCTTTGATCGTTAGAATTTGATAGGCTATTGATCAACCTTGATCAATCTATAAATGCCAACATTGGACATCATAGCATCACGTTGGTGACCCGGAGCCGCCCGTTTTATTTCACTTTATTTTCATATTTATGTGTTAGTCTCATGAAATAGGGAGAGAGCGTGGTTAACTGAGAGGACTACTATTCAGAAATTCCTATGGAATAACTGAGTTTGCCCAACCTAGAAATCAAACCCAAGACCATATGCTTAACACTTGTTACTGCTGTGCACTGTACTTGTGCTTAATCCTAAATCAGTGTTTGATCATGTATGCCATTACTAAACACAAGACGGAAGCTGACATATCCTCTTGACATAATTACTTTATAATTAACACAAAGTAATGAGTGGTTGTCGGTCATAGGAAGGAACTCAGTGAAGTGAAAGCTAATACAAGCGATAATCATAAATTCCCTGACATTTACCTGTAATCTTGTAAGTAAATCGTGATCGTCACTACCGCAGTATTTTTAAACAAGATAAAAACTAATTAAATACTTCCCGAGGATTTGCACATCGTGTGAACTTTTAAATGAGTAATTAAGCCACTGATAAACATTCAACCTATTTTGTTGTTTATGTTGATTAGTCTTGTCCTGTGTGGACTAATGATATATCGTGAAATACAATTCAACAAATCCTTTTTAGTCTGATCTAGGAATTAGACCTTATGTGTGTCACGTAAAGCCTTTTTAATCGCTAGACCAAAAACAAAAAGACTTCTCAATTATCTCACTTAAAGTTCTCTTCAAGGTCTAATTACCCCACCACGATAATCTTCAGACCATAACTAGATCATTTACGGATTATTCCAAAAACGACTAAAACCCGTGCGAAAATATCTGTTACATAAGACCTGATGAAACGCTCCGTAGCCCTTGACGATACCATAGACGCAGCCATAACTCAAAGAAAAAAATAACTCTGACTACTCCCATGGATTTCTCTAAGCCGAGCAAATTAATTAACGAAGAAAGGAGGCGGCGTGTCATCGCCATTATGGCATAAGCTAAACAAAAGTGGGCTATGACTTTACAACGTTACACTAACTAAACTCATAGCCTGTATTCAACCTTACACCTGCGAGATAAGAACGTCATTGACCGCAAATTAGGTGGCCAAACATCAGCAAGATCTAATACATCTAGTCATAATGATTTTGACTCTTATTCACTCGGCCCAAAGGTGGTTTTGATTGCAATATTAAAGTTGTTTCATACTCGTGGGACACGGCTTACTTAGCGTATAACAATAAAGAAATGGCGTCTAGTTTTATTGTTCCGTTTTCATTGAATTACTTTACGTTTGTTTTGTAAAGTAATTTCCTACGGGAAGTGGGGAAGTGCGATCTTTCTGATAATTCATTGTAATTATGAATGGGGAAGAATTTTGATTGTGTTTTATGCACTTGTTAAACGTATGGGTACAAGCTATACTACCTATTACGACACTAAAAATATATTGATACCATAGTAACAACGTAGTAAGAGATATTGACACGTGTGTCGTCTATTCCTTTTGACACGTGAACATTAATTATCCACCTGCCTAGCCTTTTCCCAATTATGACGAGTCGGTTTGTATAGAATCAGGTTTTCCTCACTGAGCTAAAAGCTATTACTGCTAACGTAGTTCGTATTTTTAACGTATTTCGCAGCTAACGTAGGTACTAGGAACTGGTGAAGGCCAGTCGTTTTGGGAAACTGTCTTATACTTTGACGTTCAAAAGAACTGATTCTCAGATTAAGTTGTGATTTTGATTCTGAATCGGAAGCAGCTAAATATTTGTTACATGGAGCTACTGCTTATTTGATCTCCACACAATCCATTCAATGGGTCCCACGATGCCCCTTGGTAAGAGTGATTACCGGGGTTTTTTGTTACCCGTAACGACTGTCAAAGATGTACGAAAGACAAGTTAGTCCATAAGATATTTAAAATTGTTTTAGTCACCATCTCAACTAACGTCACTAAACGGCATAGTAAATAATAGAAAGCTAATAGCTACCCATTGGAAGATTTACAATTTTCTGTGACTTTATTGAACATAAGTAAAGATGGTGAAATTATCTGTAGTTTAATAACTGTAGGTGTTCGTAAATATTATAGAAAGCTCGTTTTAACGATACGTGAGTAAGAAACATGATATTTATTAGGCAAATTTAGATGTGTTTAGCCGTAATATTGAAAAGGACGTAAGTTTAATACAAAAATGTAGCTAGATATCGGAGTTTTTTTTATTCAATGTCATATAACACAATATCCAGCGATTAATAGTGAAAAAAGCAACATTATGTAAAATAAAAGACCCTTTGTTTCTAGCCTTATTGTTGCCTTTTTATACGAACAACTATGCATTAAAAACTACTCCTAAATTAAATTTTAATCAAATAAATCAAACTTGTGTCGTTTGCTGTTTACTGTTTGTGTCTATTAAAAAAGCTTTTAGACACAATTGATTTCTGCCTGTGATTTTAGCCTTCCATTGTTTACCAAACGTATAACTCTACATGAATCATTAAAAAAAATTAGGCTACCATAGGCTTACATTTTAGACCACAAGCTTTTTATTTTGAAATTTAGATATTAAGGCTTAAGCCGTTGAGACGTAGTGCCTTGGTATTTAAAGTGCTACAAGTACCTAACATACCCCACATACGACACTCATTAACCAACTTACGACCGTTTAAAAGCCCAGTTACTAAACGTGTCTTATATATAGCGCTAATAAGCGTCGCGGCGTCGTCGTGGTTCGCAAAAAGCGTTTACTTGCAATCTTTAATGCCAATTTAGATGTGATGTTGCAATGCCTTACTTATACCCACCATGTTTAATGTTCTACGGTAGTATGGAGACCTGTTCTCAATTTACGGTTTAAAGGATACTGTATTTATTGACTTGTCTAGTAGTAACTAGGTTACGGGTGGTTGAATGTTCGACGTCAGATGAATATCACGAGGTAATGTGGATTTGGAATGGTCCCACGCACTGAGCAACCGAGGTGCAATGCTTGTTTCCTGTCTGTTTGAAAAATAACGTTTATCCTGCAGTGCGATTTTTATTAGTTAATTAGGCTTCGATAGCTTTCAACCAGCTAGCAGTACCTAAATCAATGTGAGTGCGAGAGGTGTCGACCTGCTGCGAATAGTAAAAACTCGAGTGGTTCATGTTTTGGACAATGCTGAATGCTTTTACTCCGAAATATTTTTAGCAGTATAATAATATAGTTTACCATAATGTAAAATAATAGCTGGAAGAGCGATAAAAATAAAAATAAATTAATATACAAATTATATTAAGGTTTATAAAAGTACTTTTTCAATTTCCTTGCCGAAAGACAACTTCCCAACAACTAGTTAGCTAACTACCTCGACTTGACGTCTGATAATTAAAGTAATTTACTTGACTTTAATATTGAACTAGGACTATATCCGCTCCTTTTATTAAGGTAGACTTTAAGAAGTTAATACAGGTTGTAAGATTGTTGCAAAATGGGCGGTTAAAGACTCCACCGATACTCAGTGCGCATGAGGTGCACTTGACCAAACTATGTCCCACATGTTGCCATGTGCAAAGGAATCCGCTGGACACGAAAAGCTCAAAATCGATCGAGGTGGCGGAAATGGTTGTTCAAGAGTATAGAGTGCCCAAAATTTACACGCATTGGCAAAAAATAATCCTACAATGTCGTCTATCAATTATTAAGTCCACGCAGACGAAGTCGCGGACAAAACCTTATTTTAAAATGCGAAATAAACTTTGTCTGTTATATTTTCACACCTTACCGGCTGAACGGTGTTGGATAAAAGGTTAAAACTATGGCCTAAGTTAGGACATAAAATACTTTTATTCCGGTAGTACGTCCCTTTGAGGTAATTTCCGCCATCCACGTAGGCGAAGCCGCGGGCAAAAGCAGTAATAAAATATATTTTTGTTTTCTCCATCGACTGTAAAAGAAGAAGGGTGTAATGAGACATCGACGTGCAAACAGTTGATTCTTGAAAAATATATTCCATTCAGCTGTACGTTTATTTCACACTATTGTAATAAGTAGAATGAGTGATTGTAGGTACTTACAATATTCTTTAGTGCCTTGACTGTCGTAAAATAGTAAATTTCAATCAAATTTCCGATGCTTTTAATCGATTGCTAAGCGTTAAATTGTGATTGAAATAAAATTGAATTGAAATCAGAGTGAACTTGAGTAATAATCTCTTGCATTTTATTTTTGTTATTTATTTAATGATCTCATTGAGGAATGATTGTAAAACACAATCAATGAAGACAATTTTGTAAAGGTTTGTAGATTTCAGAAAAAAATTGAAAGTTTCTATTCAACTTGTAAATAATAATTATACCTACGCTTGATGCTCGGTAGATAAATGGTTCAATAGTCAAAATACTTGATCTATAGTATTAAAATTTGAAATTGCTATTTAGTCTAGTGGGTGTTAACTAACAACTAAGACTGCAAACAATAAATTTTCTACTTAGTTCATAATAAACATCCACTAAGAAATGTTACATACTTTTTGTCTGAAGAAACTTTTCATTATTGTATCTGATAATTTAATTATTATGCTAAGATACTTGTACATCATAAAAAACTAAATTAACTCCTCTATATTTTATCACAAACCATCTTGAAACCCAACACGCCATATAAAACACACCACGCATGCATGTGTGTGGAATCCTCTTAAGCCACTTCCTCATATCTCTGAACTCCTGGTTGCGACGTGTCAATTGACCCATCCATCAAGCTGACAGCCGATCGTAATCGTAACTCTACTTTTACCTTCGCCGTATATTCCAGTTTGTTAATACATTTCCTGTATGATGGCAGATTAAGGGCTGTCGCTCATTTCAAGCGAAAACAGCTTTTAAATAACAAGTAATAGAAATAGATTCAATAATCTCCTAGTTCTAGCTAAGAGCAAACCTTTTAAATATTAATTTAGAAAATATTCTGTTGATATTTTTTTTTTTTTCATAATATCTTTGCTAATGTTATCAACTTACTTATTTAATTAGTTCTAGAATTGGATTATTTCTAATGACTTAATATCCTACAACATGTTACCATGATCTGTCTAGCATGTTCCCAACTATATTGAGCTCGACTTCCAGTCAAACCGGATATAGCTAATCAACAACACAAGCCCTTTACAACATGTTTTACTCAGATATTTAATCAGCCCATTCGCCAATCTATCATTCATTTTTCGTACAGATTTAAATTTCATGCAAATTTCAATAACTTAATTCTTGAATAAATTTTCTATTTTTCTATCACTAATGTCATTTTACTCCAGTATTTTCCAAGTGCGGCAGTGTGTTTAAACTAAAGCTCAGCTTCTCAGTCGATCGATCGGGTCGTTGGCATCGCCAGTGCGTCGCAAAAACTGAGGAAACGCACCTGCGCCTGCGCAGCGCCGACGTCGGCGTGTGTACGTAATAACATGAGAACAGCTGATTGTACAGAAAAAGTACAACACGTCCGCATTCTCCCAACGATTGGATGCGTGCTGTACTTTTAAAGGGCATTTTTTAAAGCTCGGAATATAAATGGAAAGTGGACATTAAAGGAAATTGTAACCGTAAGGAAATAACCACAAAGTACTTTTTTGCACTGAGCTTCGCTACCTTATACATCTGGAGTCAAGATCTGCTTAGCTGTGACTATGAATAAGGCTCCTCTCCAGTTGTGTTTAGTAGTCTCCTGTTTTGTTTACTGATTATAAATAAACTGTAATCAGTAATATGTACCTTTATTGTCAATATCTGCTTACCAATGAACACGGCTATGGACACGGCAACACCTCTACAGTCACGTTTCGAGAGTAGTCTTCTGTTGAGTAACTGATCACCTATACATAAACTCTAGTCCTAATCACTAATTCATCTACTACAGGTATTAAGTGCAATTCTTCAGGCATTTATTGTAGCTATAATTGAGATGCCTGTTTTCAATAGTTACTATTTATGAGATGTTCAATAAGAACGGTATAGTTTTAAGGAAGACCAAAGGTTTAATTAAAAAAACCATTACACAGGTAAACATCGTGCTATGTTTCCCAAAGGACTAAGCAGATGTGTACGAATTTCGCTGTCATATAAACAATACTGTCTTTTATCGAAGGTCGACTACTAAGATTATCTTATTATGTTTGGTAGTTTAAAAGACAAAACATTCTTGCGAGAGGTCATTACTACTCTGGATCGTATAGTATACTCGCCTACTTTGCACTTATGCACTGTCAGTGAACCATAAACGTACGATTATAAATTGTTGGACGATCGCCGGCGCGGCGGCGTGACGATACTGCTTCTTCTCACGTATCTGTGTGTTGTAATCGTGGTAATAGCCAGGTATGATCGGAACTTGACACTGAGTCTTTCAGACGAATATTTCAACTTTGACTTTAATTTGATTTGGTGCATCATTGGTATTGGATCAAGCATTTTTGAGAGTATGACAAGAAGCCATTACTTATGAGAACACTAATACTACTATTATGTAGACTTTCTAGACAATCAAAGGTGATTTATCTGCTATCTTCAGATCCATTGTCTTGGAAAATACACCCAAGCTGAAGTCCGTTTTTTGTGAAGTCTCTTCAGAGGGCTTTTAACAACACACACACGCACACACGCACACACATACACACACCCTCACACATACACACACACACACACATGGACTATTTTATTATTAGTTATTCAAGTAACAAACTTTGATTTTGATGTATTCTTATTTTTGACTACAATATTAAATTTATTTTTGACTACAATATTAAATTTATTTTTGACTACAATATTAAATTTATTTTTTACTTATTATGATTATTTATGTAACAAATTAATTTCGATATTATGTAGTTCACAACTTTTTGACCTTTTTTAAATTAGTGTTGGAAGTCATGTGTGAGTTAATATTGTTGTGATTATTTTATTTTCTAACGCAGTTATATTTTGTACGCCATTAAGGCAAAACATGACAGTGTCCCAATCGAATTTTTATGTAACATCTTACATTTATTTATGTGTATACTCACATTTTAGCAATATAAATATCTTGTGTATTGTAACATCGTTAAAGAAGCATCTAGTTGAGAGTGAAATCGCGAACACAAGCTAAATAAATTTTCATACAGTAATCATATTCAAAATAAATAATTCACCGCTCAATTATGATAAAATTTATCACACCTTGCATAATAAAATATAAATAATACTATGAATAAACAAACGTTTTCCCTTAGATAATATCTAAATGCTGTGATTTCCAAAGAAAGCGGTAAACGCGTGCGCATCAAACTGGTTGAAAGTTCAAGATCTCTTGCGTAAGAGAACTGTTTCCATAATAACTATTGCGGATTCGCGGCTCAACCTAGATAGGATTCTCCAACAGCTCTTCAAGAAATTATAATCTTCGATAGGATACACCTATAAATCAAGAAGCTGAAACGGTCACTAACCAATAAATAATAATTTAAAGTTAGTTTTTAGTTATTTTCATAATTTTATCTTATTCCTCGACGAGACGAGATCGAGGCCAAAAGCAGGACCACTTCACAAAACAAAAATAAAAACATATTGATGATGTATCGGACGTTCTTCTGGGAAAACGTGATGTTATATTATTTATAGTTTTCTCAAAAGCAGGCGCCTCAATACAGGATAACTTTTTATCCAGTGCGCAAATTGTAACCATGAATTCAGCATATCATTCTAGACCCCCTTGTGCAGAAAGTTTTTGTCGGTTTTACAAAAAAAAATCAGCTGTTCCATACATTTTGACCCTGTAGGTATTGCATTTTTCTATGAAACAGCTGGTTTTTTTTTGTAAAACTGAAATTTCTGCACAAGGGCGTCTAGAATGATATGCTGAATTCATGGTTACAATTTTCGCACTGGATAAAAACTTATCCTGTATAGTTTCATCTTTTACTAACTAATCCTCGTCATATCGTATTTAACGAATGATTGTAATTATCTTCTAAACTGATGCTACCTAATGCCTATAAAAATCAAATTAATTACATAAAATAATATGCAAACGAAAGCCTTGAGAAAGCGTGTGAAACTATTATGTTTAGCAAAGCGAATCGCGATAAAAAATATTTTACGATAGTTCTAAGAATACATTATAGGCGTTACTAATTTATTATTATGTTGACAATTATTGAATATAACTATGTAACAATTTTCCCATAACAATATGGATGCAACATCATTACCATATAGTCGAAAGAGAAAGAACTCCAAGCTTAGCGACACTCACCTATTCTTCCTGCATCTATTGGATATTTTTAGGCGACTCGAGGAGAGAGAAAACTAATCGGAATGGGAAAGGAAAGATGAAGAGAGACATTGTAACTTTGCAAGGGAAACCAAGAGAACAGGAGAGGATATTCGGGGTTCACAATTTCATAGCAAATCAAAAATCCCAACCAACTAACTTGTATGTATGTGTTCAAAATGGCAAGAATCATCCGCGTGAGTCCCTAATCATTTCAACTCAGTTAATAGTCCTTACAAATAAATATTCCACGTAAATGAGTATAAACACGCCATTACAATTACAAAATAATGTAAAGAGATGTAATTGTGACTTGTGATTTCCTTGAAGTAAACACGGAGGAAGTCATAAAAGCATGGCGCGGAACCACTACAGCTTGTAGGCAACTTGTTTTTATGTACAGACACTATTATGGAGGTAACAGCTTCATTCCAGGCGTGTGTTAAGGTGTTTATTACAACCTACTAAGTAACAGGTACTTACTAAAGTTGTATTTCTTTAAGTTGACCCAAAATAGCTCTATCATTTTACTCCTCATCATTTTGTAATTATGAAAACAAGTTTTCACGAATGTTTCTATATTTATTGGCCAAGTTACTATAATTAACAACCATGGTAACATTAAGTAATCACTGCATGACTCTAATCTAGACTTATAGATTGAGAAAAGTATTTTATAACTGGATACATACACATTTTGCTGTGAGAGATAAAAAAACGACCTCCTTTCCATCATTTTTGTTGAAAAAAAGTCTTACTTCCCAAAAACTCACATAAACAGCACATTCTTCGATAAAATTCCCATTACTTGCATTAAAACAGGTATGCAAATGAAAACCAAAAAAGTAAAAGTACGGTATATATTTTCCTGATGACTTCTTAAGTACCCACAAGGTCAAAAGCCTCATGATGATATAATAACGGGCCTGACCTACGATTTCTATTTCTACCGGTACCCGTTAGATCAATGTCTTGATTACTACCTTGATTACTTTTCATTTCAAATGCTTTTATATACAAATTATTTCTCTGGTATCATTAGGGTAATATATAAGATATTATTGGAACCGGGGAAGTTGATGAAATGACTAGATCTGTGCAGATAGCGGAAATATGTGATTTAGCAAATGAGATAGATATTAGTGGTAATCTAGTTGGATCTCCGGTTGAGACTTAAGATTTTCTTGCGGGATACCAATAACTTATTCATTTATTTCGTACTGTTACAAATGTACAGAGGCCTACTTAATGTCATAGGAAACTTACGTAATGTTCCTGGTTAATTTAATTCCTCAAATATTCCCACAATACGTATAGAACACTGATTCTTCAGATTCAAAAGGATATCAAAATAAAATGAATCTTAAAAAATAGGAAGAAGTTGCATTTTACCAAATGCTACAATAGATTAACACATCGATTTATCTTGGACATACCACACAAAAATGGACGAACTCAGATACCAAATTCCAAGTAGAAGTAACAGCAGAGTTGATTGATTGTGCAAGGGAGTAGATCCGCCACAAATTGTTTTATCTAACTGTTATTCATAGATCACATTGAGACACAGTTAATGACGGGCAACTAAACCGTAATCAAGTTATTTGAAGTCATTTCCCGGTTGTCACAGATGAGTAATTTGCCCAGCGTTTTTAAAACTGACGACTCGCTTCAACCTAATGTGCTGAGGTTGCAAGATAAAAAGTATGAAGAATAATAAGAATAAGCATGAAGAGCAATAATAAGATGTCCATTTGATATCAAAATCATGTATTAATTATTATTTTTTAATTACTACGGGCCACTAAATATGAGGACAGAAAAATAAATAACAAATAACAAAATACCAATATTATTTCTAAATACGATTCAGATGGCCATCTGAATCGTATTTATACATTGTCGGTATTAGGTCACACTCTTTCCCCCTTTTCAGTGTCATAATTGTGTTACATCTATGATTAATACACATGTAAATAAAACCGACCGTTTCAATCAACACACATTCTACATTCTACTAGATCTCGTTCGATCGGAAACACGTGTATCCCTCCGTCAGTTATCGTCAGTCTAACAAGTTCAGTCCGAACTAAAAAAAGACACACATCGGTGACATAATAACGGATATTAGCAGAGCAGTGTATCGGTAATAACGTCTTGGAGTCGGAGAAAAAAACGAAAGTGGTTGGACTGGACCGCGCTGGAGACTCACGGATAATCATGCAAATTATGTATACGTTTTATACAGTTGATGTTATAGAAATCATGTTAAGTTAATTTTGTTTAATTATGCTAATTAATGCAAAAAAAAAATGATAGTAAGGCGTGAAAGTAAGAATTGTGTTTGATAAGTGCGTTTGTCTGACATAAAGTCTCAATGTCAATTTATTTATCATAGTGAAACAAATAATTAATCGTAATGTAAGCATGCTTTTGGAACTATTTTTCATAAGTATGATAAGATACCAACTTATAACACTAGCAAAACGCGAGATTAAATCAATCATGAGGATGAATGATGAACAACACAGATTTAGTTTGAACGGTCAAGAGCATAATGTAAAACCAGTTTGCCATATTAAATATAATTGTGCACCACCTAAAGATTTTAATGAAGATCTCACAGAAATTTATTCACACGCAGTTACCGTTAATCTCGACCTTGACAGACAAATCCGACGCAACATTGACAGCGCTATTAGTATTACTAACGGAACTATATTGGAAAGGATATGAAAGCAACAAATAGAGAGATAGTCATCTATAATGACGAGAGAAAGGAGCGCCAGTCCAGACCTGGAGCGCAAGTCTGTTATAAGGCGAAGGCTTTATTCCACTGATTGCATAGAACAACGTGGTGTTTTGAAATATAGGACAGACACAACTAAGCATCGCGGCACTGAAAATTATAGAACTATAGTCTTCTTATAGTGTAGTGTGACTTTAAATGTGACGACAAAAAAGAAGAAGAATAAACAATGATATTGATAAATGAATGAAAAATATAAAAAAGAATCTTTAACTTTTCTATGGATAAAATCGCGTTTGTTTTCTTTCCTAGAAGATAAAGTGTCAGAAAGATTAAAGAAACATGTTTCTGCAAAAGGAAATATCGTGTGCAAGTTCCCTGAGAACGGCCATAGTTAGTAACTTCTGTCAAGTTTAGTCACATCAAGCTCTCGCCAAGCTGGTTGACATTTAATTAACCCTTTCTGGTCACTTCATCGGTCTCAATTTGAGGGTTCACGAATCAAGCGTCGTTTTTGGTGTTGTCATTTTAGTAATGCTTTATAGTAAACCTAACTTTTACTCACGACTTTGTCTGCGTTTATTTTGTGTTTCATAATTTTTGTTCAAACATCAAAATCAAAAATCATTTATTCAATCTAGGCTGAGAATCAGCACTTTTTAGACCTCAAAGTTACTTAAGACAGACCCCCAAAACGCAAACCTTACACCACTTCCTAGTACTTTAGCTGGGAAAAAGAAGTATTGCAACAAACTCCCCAGCAGCACAGCTGTCTGTCCAAGATGACACGTACCTGTTGTCCTTTTCCAGGTCCCAGACTACCTGTTTGTCTTTCATAACGATCGCTTGAGTATTTGAAGCGTGAAAAGGCAAGAAAAAACAGATCTTCGTATTTATATTTTAAGTTTGAATTCGTTGAGTTAAATTTTTGCAATTGTCACTTGGTAATTAACTATCCAATAGCAATCTTCTTTGCTTATGATTTTTACATCGTTGCCTTGCTACTAGTGATGATCTGTTTTAACCGATATAATGTATGTTGTGTCTCGTTGCTCATCCTCTCAGTGTACAATAAAGAATATTTAACTACGTATATGTACAACCAACCTATATATCTTTGGCTTGTTCAATAAAAACATCAGCTTAGACTGCAATGCCCTAGGAATTAATGGCCAAATACTAAGTCCCTTGCTACCCACAAAAACCAATCGTGATCATCTTTTTATGACTAATCAAACGGAATTACAGAACTTTGAATCGCATTGACACAAATCTAGACAATTGTTAGACGTATTATTTTGCAATCTAACAGTAGTACACTACTTATGCTCAAATGCAATGTTTAATTCGAATGCGAAGTTACAACATATGCTCGAATATGAAGTGTTTACTCTGCAAAAAAAAAAGATAACATGTTGACATAAAATTTTGCAACTAATTTAATCCAGGCAACGCTTTATAATAGCTGATACAATCTCAGACTGTTGCAGTATTGTTAATTTTTGGCTTTATCGGAGCTGAAATATAATGCGCAAAAGTTATGATATCCAACGGACTATAAGTTATCTGTTTACAAGTCGACAAGTAGCAATGTATTCAATTGTCAAGTGAGATGCAGAAAACTTTAAAGAAAACTGAGCTTTTTTTAAAGTTTCATCGTAAACTCATTATATTGTACAGTTTACACTATATTATTACAGTTTTTAGGTTTTCATTAAGCGCTTTAAGCCACGGAACTTTTTAAGTCCCAAGCTCTTCCGAAAAGGGGTCCTGTTAGTCACCAGATCAACTTACTCAATCTTCTAAGTCATCAGACGGCCACCCAAGCTACTTCTCAACCCGACCGCGTCCGTCGCAAGCAGATCATTCACTCCGCGATGACTATCTTATTTTAATACGGCTATTTTATTACGAACCATGTAGTATTGTACAAAATGTAGCTGATGGTATCTTTAACAAGAATGGCTTCATTCTGTTGTAATGCGTGAAGAATGTTAACCGTCGTAAGTAAGACACGCAATGGTGAGGCATGGAGGTATGTGCTATTGTTTTGGTAACCCCTAATTTTGACTTAGATTGAGGATAGTAAGTTATTATTGCTAATCAACATCATTGGTCCACAGAGATGCAGTGACATTCTTTCAATAAAAATAAATAATAGTTTAAAAAAAACTAAAAAACACGCTTCCATTGAAAACCAAACTAAAAAGTTTGTTGTGTGTTTTGTACTTTTTAGTTTGGTTTTCAATGGAAGCGTGTTTTTTAGTTTTTTTAAACTATTATTTATTTTCTATTTTTTAGGGTATTTCGAATTTTGAGACGTATGTCAGCGTAGTTTGTGACAGTTTTTTTGCTGTCCTGGTAACCCTGGCAAGGATAATGGCACAAATTCATGAAATTATTGTATTGTCATCGGTCCTTGACAGGTGTGCAAAGTTTGAATGAAATCTGGTCGTTTAAAGTGGGTCAAAATCGCGCTATAAGGAGTCGGTTACAAACAAACATACAAATATACAAACATACAAATATACAAACATACAAGTGAAGCTAATATAAAGCGTGTAATAAGGCAAGCATAAAATATTTCAAGTTGCTTCAGGAAGCTTTTTTTGCTTTTATCATTCCATTCTTAAATAACGTAATTAAAAAAAGTCAGTTTATTTGCAATGCCAAAGCAAACTATAACACTTTAGACCAGCCTTTCCCAAAATGGGCGATAACGCCCCCTTGTGGGCGCTGCAGGCCTCAATGGTGGTAAGAGACCCAGAAAAAAAATTGCGTTGTGTAGAGTCTAAACAACGCCCCCATTTTTTTTTCTCCCACAACGGGGCGTTATCGCCCACTTTGGGAAAGGCTGCTTTAGACGGTAAAAATATAAATCCAATCAGAGTTAGAAAATTATATAATTTTGTTATTAGGAAATATTATAGTCTAAATTATATTCGCGTCCCGTCGCCTAGCTCTGACTACAGATAGCAACAAAGACCTTGACGATTTGCCAAGTTTAATATATTAAGAGTACCTAGGCAATCCATCAGATTTCAGACGGTGATAATCTTGTCATAAAAACTAACGGGCGTTAATACAAGAAGATAAAGTAACTTATAATTAAGTTCTCAAACAAAAACATGAAATCTAACTGCTAAAGTTAGCGTTTATTTGTCTAAATTTGCACTTAAAATCATGTATCATCCCAACTACATCTTTCAAAGGACCATTGTACATCACTTTAACATGAGTTCCCATGCCAATTTGGTTTGGATAAAAAATGGCGCTGTTAATAGGAACTTTAACACTAAACCCCGCTATTTCAACCTATAAATACACAATGGGTAAGGAAGTGAGATGTTCCGCCACCTTGAGACTTGAGATTGACTATACATTAGAGCCAATGGGTTAGTAGTGTCAGAAGGCTTACATAACAAAAGACCTTCCATCAATAATAACTGAGATACTGAAAAATTCTAATTCTTTGAATAACTGATAAATATTGTTGGTCGATTTGATATCGATGAACTAAATTTTGGTCTTATCTTGAGTCAATTTATTACATTTGGTTATAACGTTTCCCTTATCATTATGCAGATTTATCAATTAAAAATCATATTATATGTTACTGGCAAAGACAATAAGTACATGATCAAAATTAAATTGAACTCGTTCCGGTCGTTTTGTCCTGTACTAATGAGATGTTAAGCGAAAAAAAGTGGACCTACGCATAGAAATTCGCCGCTGTGATTTCAAGCATGAAAAAAGTCAGTCTTCTGTAACCGTCGGCTTTGTGTTATGGCAGTGACTATTCAGTCATAACTGGGTTCCCACAGTGCATATTTAGATCAGAATCGATTCTAATTGCATATTATTGTTTGATTTTTTGCGTGAGTTAAGAAGGCAGAGACTGTATCTTTGATTGCTGTAAATGACTGCCTCGGACAAGTTTAACGACTCTTTCAAAGAGGTTTAATCATACATCTTATTATTATGCTAATTTAATATGTTACATTTCCTATTGTGACTGGCTACTGATGGTCGTTGATTTGCTTAGCCTTTCTTAATACAAGGTATTTGAGTTTAATTAAAATATATGTATGAACTTTTATACCCTGTTAAAGTTAAAAACAAACAACATGGCCGCTAATATGCCAATGTAATCTAATAAACTAGACGACTTATGAATCACGATTTGGAAAGAAGAAGTTAAAAACAATATCATTTAAAAAAAAAAACATTATAAGACAAACGAAACTGTTAAAATAAAAAAATAAAATATTGCTCCATTTTCAAAAGATAGGCAGACAAGAAGACATTTTTAATATTGACATGTATATCAATAAAATCTATCTGAGTTTGTTCCATTGTTTCTCTTCCGAGTAGTCGGCTACAGAACACGACCTCATTTAGTTTTCAAATATAATAATACTGATACTTTTGACGTGTAAAAGTTTCGACATCTAAGTTACAGAAATAAAACGTAATTTATCACTAAATGTATTTTCATCGAAACAGTCGGGATTTTCAACTAGGCACACATTGTTAGGGACCCAATAGCGTCCCGCTAGCCGTCCCATAGTTTACGGTATTTTATCCGAACATCGGCACGTATGAGAACCTGCCGTGTTATGGCGATCACACGCTTCATTGACGAGGCTGCCTTCATTGTGGGTTGTGAATGAACTACAATGTACAATGTATATGTTTATTGTCTCCCAAACTCATAATAATGATGGAGTTCAGGGTAGTGCCGTATTTTTATTAATTTCCTTGTTTTTGTTTCATGTTGCTGTAAAACTGAAAATCTATGGACAGTCATTTAAGCATTGGAATGCAATGAAACATTAAACATAGAGTATCTTTCTTTTGGAGTATACTTTCCAGTCAACAATCTTCTAGACTCTGTATCAAAAGTATGTGAATCTGAAGAATTGAGTTCACGTTCATATTGAAAGTCATTGTTATTATTTTCCTCCTCTCAGTGTGATACTTGTCAAATTACTTTAATGGATTAACAGGTGTTATGTAAGTAATCAGTTAATGCTCTTTCATTAGCCGTAAGATGGTTATTTTTTGTTTTGTTGACTGACACACAGTCGCCTTTCACGTTAACTGAGTGAATTTGAGGCCAGAGAGACACGTGGATCATACTATTGTGGTGAGCAGTTATGTGATTTATGTGGTACAATCAAAATGCACTAAGTGTACAAACGTCGTCGTTTTATTACCCAACACTACTCGGGCTTTGGATCAAACGATAAGAACGTGAAAAATGAATTTAGGATTACGGTATTGAAGAAAAAAAAAAGCTATTAAGTTATGCAATATTTTGTATACGAAATTTTATTAAAAAATGACAATTTCAAACATTTTCATGGTGTGGATGACAATAATATAATCAAAACTTTGATACAGCCAGCCAACCAGAGTCGTGTTTTATCCATACCATACATCGTTTGTTTGATTACACATAATTCAACTATATAAACTTAGACAATCTCTTTAAATTAACTGAGTGCTGTAATTTTGGAGCGAGGTAATCGCATAGGTTGACCTGCGAGATGTCATACCGATTTCTTTTTTACACGCTTTATATTAGCTTCACTTGTATGTTTGTATGTTTGTATATTTGTATGTTTGTATATTTGTATGTTTGTATATTTGTATGTTTGTTTGTAACCGACTCTTTATAGTGCGATTTTGACCCACTTTAAACGACCAGATTTCATTCAAACTTTGCACACCTGTCAAGGACTGATGACAATGCAATAATTTCATAAATTTGTGCCATTATCCTTGCCAGGGTTACCAGGACAGCAAAAAAACTGTCACAAACTACGCTGACATACGTCTCAAAATTCGAAATACCCTAAAAAATAGAAAATAAATAATAGTTTAAAAAAACTAAAAAACACGCTTCCATGGAAAACCAAACTAAAAAGTACAAAATAATGGAAAAAAAGCGTGGGGTGCCTGATATCAATAAAAAAATACCTTAAAAGCACCCCACGCTTTTTTTCCATTATTTTGTACTTTTTAGTTTGGTTTTCCATGGAAGCGTGTTTTTTAGTTTTTTTAAACTATTATTTATTATTGAAGACGGCTGCAGATGACGTCTGCCGTTGACACGGTTCGTTCGTGTGTATGCGCATTAAGATGTACATATACTATAAATAATTATATCACTGAAAACCGAATAAATAAATTCAGAAGTTCATTGTAACTCACATTACTTATGGCAAAGTATGTAAGTAGCAATACCACTACTACTTACGCCATGCATTTGAATACTGCAGCAGCCTCACCACAAAAAATATTCTCAAATCACATGCGACAAAAGATTGCGGATTTCACGGCTGGATTGGAAGCCATCAGTTTCTACTCAAGCGTCGCCATTGTGAAACTGTCGATCTATGGGAAAATACTCCATGACAGCTGCAAGACGCGATTTGTCGCGCAATCGCAACTTCATTGTCGATCTGATGGAAATCAATGAGGAAGTTTTTGGATCATTTTGTTATGGCTTGGGTAATGTCTAGATGGGCTCTGAGAACCTTCGCAATCTTTTGAACGTTTTCTGCAACAATATCTACACTTTTATTCGAGCTTGCCGTGGTGTTATCTCGGCTTTTCCTGCCAGGGTCGCGAGATTTGTTCGAAAGAGATATAGAGGCAACTGAAGGAAGGCGGGTGGGTTTTAGTCAGTAAAAGTCTGACACGCCCTTCCGCTCCGCCCCGAGCGGGAGACGTCATTAGATGGTTTACCACCCACAAAAAAAAAAAACGCTGGTTTTGGTATTCGAACTTTTTAATTCTGTAACTATACTAGTTCTGTTACTCATTACGTCCTCGATTAATAATATGTACGGCTATATAGGTACTGTATATGTAGTTTGCAATACGATATATTTCGCCGACTTCAAGCAAACTGGGTTATGGGCAAGATAATGCTGATGATGATGACGCTGAAAATAAAATTCTCTCAAATAAAATTATAATCTTTGGGAGTCTTTCCAAAATTATTTTCCCCGAAGATTTACTGTACTCAGTTTATAAAAACTTTTGCTTATTATAAACCTTCACATAGTCTAAAATATACTGTGTTAATGATGACACACAGTTTATTAGAAATCACTGTACCCAAAACAGTTCCATTTACGTTTCTTAACAGCGACGATTGCAAACAGTTATTAGCAAATACTATTAAACGATCACCTATCACTGACAGTTTTTCCCTTCCCAACAATAGGTCGCCATATTGAATGGGGTCCATTTGTGGGACAGTGTCGCAAGCAGAATAATTAGTTTTACCACTAGTCTGATTGTCTTCGGAAGCCAGCTCCGTTTTTGCTTTATTGTCTGCGCAAAATGTATGTTTATATGTTTGCGCATAATGGATATTGTTGGTTGCTATGGGTTATTCTAATAAGATTTTCTGTATATGTTTCGTTTTTGTCCGCGTAACTTACGATTATCAAACATTTTTCAACATTATATTAGATAGGTGGGACAGCCCCATACTGGGACATTGGATACGCTTTAATGCCACTGTGGCGTAATAATATTTTAAATTTAATTCATTGGTAGATATAAGCACTAACACTAGTTTTAAGTTGTTTATATACTAACCAAATGGACTTTAAGGGGCTGAAATAAAAGGTTTTTATTATTTTTTATTTTTATTAATTCATATGAATTAATATTTATTTTGTTAACGTTCTGATCTTCAATTGAACCTAAATGTCCTTTTTTTGGTATTGTACGTACTCAGTTGAGTTTCAGACATCAATCTACATAATAAATAAATAAATAATAATAATAACTATCTTAGGACAACCAACACAACGTTATCTGATCCCAAACTAGGCAGAGCCTGTACTATGGCAACCAGACAACTGATAAACATACTTATATATTTCTAAATACATATATATTATAGATAATTTACACCCAGACACAGAACAAATGATTGTGCTCATCTCACAAAGATTTGTCCTGGGTGGGAATCGAACCCACGACCTCAGTCTTTGCAGTCTGGGTCACTTACCACTAGACTAACAGGCCAGTCAAATAAGTACATGGTCTTCACATAAACTGACCAAGATTATTCCTGGATTTTACAAGTGAATGTGACCTCAGATTTTGTTTCAGTCCTTCTTCTCAGAGCAGTGCCGTATTTAGCCTTTTATGCGCCCAGTGCGAGCATAACCGCGCCCTTAAAATGTTTTCTAATCATAACCGGTTCTGACAATAAAATGGATTGTCTATAAAAATAAATCTATCATCCAAGAAGTAAGTTTTTGTAAACTTAATTTTAAGTACTTGGTAAAGTTTTGAATAAGGAAGTTCCCCGCGTTCGTCGCGACTCCACGCGTATAAATAAATAAATAATAGGTATTGTTAGTGGGTCTGATCTGGTCATTTCTGCGCCCCTCCAGGGTCTGCGCCCTGTGCCTGGGCACCGCTAGCACCGCCCTAGTTACGGCACTGTCTCAGAGTAGATAGATAGGAAACGCCGACCTCATCTAGTGTTAAAAATATGATTGACGTGTAAAATTACCTACTTGTACAAACCAAACCAAACAATTTCTTTGATGTTGCAGGTTGTAATTTCTACCCAGTGGGTGAATACCTGAGGTTCGTGAGGATACCAGAGAACCTGAAAGTTGGCGATGAAGTCCTCAGGGTAGAAGTGCATCCAAGGTATGTAAAGTTTATTTGTGTAAAATTACTATGAAAATACAATATCACAGTATATATTAAACTATGTAGTTACAAAAAAAAAACGTCTTGTTTATCTCGTACATAATATTGACTTTCTCAATGAAAAAAATGTTTTGGTGCTTTTTAAGATATTATCGAAAAGATAATCCTTCTGGTCATATCTGTCAATGAAATATTATTAACTATTGACACCATGCACCCCACGCTTTTTTTTAAATAAAACATTTTTTTCTTTCTTACACTATTATTCATTTACATTTATTCGATTTTTTATACTATTCTTACTTCAAATTTATTAAAATTTATTTTTTACTTTTTAGTTTGGTTTTCTATATAAAGCGTGTTTTTAGTTTTTTTTAAAACTATTATTTATTTTCTACTTTTTAGTTTGGTTTATTTATAAAACCGTGTTTTTTTAACTTATTAATCTACTTTCAATTCCATGATAACTATAAGTAACTGTTGGCTGTTACTGGTCATTAGCTACATCCATAATGCACACATGTTCAAAATTATAGACACGTAGCTCTTTTTATGTGTGTGTCAAGTCGACAGGAACGAACGCGGAGTGCGTACGTTCCTGTCGCTCAGTACGCCGCCGCCGCGCCGTCCCGCTTCGAGTTGTTCAGTGCACTATTCAAAACTGTCGAATAAATACATTTCATTATATTTATTTAATAATTTTATTTCATAAATAACAAATATAAACCTAAATTTACAATGTATAAAAAAATATGTAGGTATCTGTAATAGACTATTATTTACAAATTTTCAAAATAATGCAAAAATCGCCCTCGTACGGTATTAGACTAGTTCAAAAACGCGCGGCGTTCAAAGTGTTAACACTACTTAAGTTTTAGGAAATTATCCTGACAAGATTCCATGGCCAGCAACTGGTTTATAAAACAAAGTAAGTATTCAATCGTTCTTTTTTTTTTTTAGTACAATCGCAAGTAGTCAAACCATGAAAACTTTTACAAAAGTTTGAAACGGAACGCAACTGATGGTTGACGTTGACACTTGTGACGTTTGACAATTCAAGGTACAAATTAAAAATAAATACAAGTCTGTTATTTATCATTGTACATAGAAACTTAATTATATTCATCATCATATCTAATTGGTTTCTTAACTGTACGCCCTGATAGTGTCACATATGGTGCTGACTGGTTGGGGATATTATTCTCTGTCCTAATTTCGTTTTCTTTTTCAGGTACTGCTACAGTCAACGGAGGAGTGGTTGAAGTTGGTTTCAATATGTGTTCGCGATTTCTATGGAAAGATCCTTGAGGAGAAGTGATAATATAGCTATGAGGAAGACTATCCTTTTCTGATATTATACCAGGAACCCAAGTGGTTTGTGTTTAAAATAGATTTTGTCACCTATGTCTAGTGTTGGAAGTGTTTTTGTGTTTCTATTGTAATAAAATGCTGTTTTTAACTGTTGTTTTTTAATTTTCTTCTCGACCTTACTGGTGTCAACTGTATTTGGTGTTAATGTGGTGTCCGAGGTAGGTAATTTAGTGCGTAGTTGCGTGACATGCACAGTTGTGCAGGTGAATAACCTGTGTGTTTAGGAGTGTTCCTATACATCAGTAGAGCAATGTATGGGTCTGAGTTGTCAGCTTTACATTTTGAAAACATGGATTAAATTGAACCAACCTCTCGTTCCACCATTCCATTTGATCGACTCATGTATGGGCTTGAAGTAGTGTGGTGGATACCCCATTCAGTAGTAAAATCTTTAAATTCTTTACTATTGAAAGGTGGACCATTATCTGAATTCATGGTTTCTGTATGCCATGACGTGCAAATTAGTTTTTAAATGTATTATTAAAGTTTTAGCTGTTGAATCTGATTTTAAATAAGCTATCTCTACATATTTTGAATAATAATCTATAACAATAAGATATTTACTTTTGTTAAATTCAAAGATATCAACACCAACTTTCGACCATGGTAGCATCTTGTACTCATGGTGTATTATTGGCTGTTTAGCATTGTTATGACGGTAAGTAAGACATGTAGGACACTGTGATATGAATTTAGTGATGTCATCATCTATGCTAGGCCAGTACACAGTTGTCTTTGCATGGCGTATGCAACTGTTTATACCTTGATGTCCTTCATGGACCAATTTTAAAATGTAATCATGCATAGTGCTAGGAATAACTATGTTGTTACCATTAAATAACATTTTATTGAGAACATGTAGCTGATCTTTTAACTATTGTAACCATGACAATCGTAGAAACTAGGCAACTTCTTTTACCAAATCTTCGACCTGTCGAGACTTGTAGAGCAGCTCGTCGAAGTTATTAACGCATTCTCTCGTCACGCGTTTTCTAATGCGCGTGTTAAGTAGACCGTATGCCATATCCAATTGAACCTTCTCTGAGAGGTCATCCTTTGGGAACTTGGCTAATATTGTACGTACCTTAGCAATAAACAAGTCAGTGTTTTCATCTTCATGATGATTAATATTAAAGAGTTTACGGTAAAGGCGATGTGGCGGGTCATGTTCACCGAAGGCGCATTTTATTCTGGTGACGGCTTCCGACCACGTGCTGGTTGACTGCTTCACACCTTGCCACCAAACTGCAGCAGGTCCTTCAAGTACTTAACATCGAAAAACTGCGGAGAGCATTCGATGCTATAAAGCTAGCGAGAGTTTCTTGAGACATTGTAATGTTCACGGCGGCCGCGTCCGCGGCGCCATTCGAGTCCGAGTTTTCTTCTGACCGTGTTCTTGGCATTTTGGTCACTGAAGACACAGGATAAACAAGAAGAACACACTCCTAGGTTTGATAATAGTCCCCTACGGTTATTTTTTGTGATCGTTGCAAGTTATTTCGCGATCTGCACTCCGTAATACACTACACGAAATACCTACACACGTTGGGCAGCCCCCCTTATAGCGTCGGTGGGGAGCAAATTAGGACTCACTTATTACAATAACAGTTTATTGTTCAAGAAGAACAAGTTTAACACAAAAAAAGTCTTGACAAACTCACTTATTAGCTAGATTTTTATATTAAGCGCGAGCAGTTACCGCTCGAACGCGTCACAGATCAGTGTTGCCAAGTTCTTTTTTTGTTTTACCCCAAGTCTGATCTCATTTTACCCTAGATTTGCAGTTAAACGAAAAAAAATACCCTAAATTTTTTAATTTGCGTTCCTTCAATGTTCTATCTATATTTAAAACTTTTACGCCATTTTACTCAGTAATCACAGTATCGTGCGTACGCGCCAAGCGAGCAGGATACAAAGTACTTTGCGAACAATGCGAGCGGGCAGCGGGGCAGGGTTGGTAGGAAGGAACATGACAAGCGGAGAGGCGGGAGCGGTCAGTATGTAATAATTTAAACAGGTGCGTTCATAAAATCTGTGAGGTGTCTCATGTTTAAATTTACCCTAAAATTACCCAAACCGAGTTTTTACCCTAAACATTACCCTGGTGATTAAACTTAACCCTAAATCTAGGGTAAATTACCCTAAGTTGGCACCACTGTCACAGATGTACGGTACGTCAACTAACTAGCGCCCTCTAGCGGACAGCATACAAAAGACGCTCAGGCAAGTTAAGCCTGTCCTGGTAATCCTGGTCAGGATAATGGCACAAATTTATGAAATTATTGCATTGTCATCGGTCCTTGACAGGTGTGCAAAGTTTGAATGAAATCTGTTCGTTTAAAGTGGGTCAAAATCGCGCTATAAGGAGTCGGTTACAAACAAACATACAAACATACTAACATACAAACATACAAATATACAAACATACAAGTGAAGCTAATATAAAGCGTGTAAAAATCACATTATTGGTAAAGGATTAAATCTATGTTATTTTCTTCAGAAAACCCCATAAATTGTGCTATCTATTGTTAAAAAAACCGGCCAAGTGCGAGTTAGACTCGCGCAATGAGGGTTCCGTACAAACCTGTAGGTATTAAGTTTATTTTTTTATTATATAATGTAACTAAAAATTTACGGTTTTCGCAATTTTTCCTTTGTCTGTGCTATAAGACGTTGCTTCGTACCAAATTTCAAAATTCTAGATCGACTGGAAGTACCCTTTAGGTTTTGATTCCCTTGCGAGTTTCGAAAATTTGAGGAAATTTGCAGCATAAACGGCTATATCTTTTGATTGCGTTAGCTTAGAAGTTTGATTTTTTCACAGCTCCAAGGGACAGTAGACATGAGTATTTGATATAAATTTCAGCTTGATACCTCTACGCGTTCCTAAGAAAAAGGGTCTTGACAGACGGACGGACGGACAACAAAGTGATCCTATAAGGGTTCCGCTTTTTCCTTTTGAGGTGCGGAACCCTAAAAATCTACTTCACGAGTGAACAACAAAGATACATGCAATATCTCTTTAGAGCAATTTATTTAGTCTTTGTTGATCAATATCTTCTTTCAAAATAGTCTATGGTAACTGAGCCTACAACCAAACGCATCGTATTTGCAAAACCTCTATTTTCATTGGAAACCTTATTTCGTTACAGTAGGAACTGTTTTTATTCAAAATAAAAAAACAAGAGGTCCGCAATTCGGTTATATTTTATAATGTTTGTTACCTCAGATCCGTAATATAAAATAACTTTGAATAAATTTTCTTTTGTTTGAAAGGGTCCCATATTAATAAGAATGGTCCGATATTTTGGTTCTGTTTAGTAATTTTGGAGTTAGCTTCAACCAGATGTATTTTTTCAACTTAGTGTATTTCGATAATGCTATAATAACTCCATGTCACTGTTAGTTACTTAGTAAGGGAAGGTATGAATTTGGTTGGGGTAGGTACCACCACTAACATTTATCATCACTTTTTTAAATAAAATAAAAATACTCTGTTGACATCTCCGTATCATTTTTGCTTTGTGCTTGATCTTACCGTGGTTAACGGCCAGATTTAAGATTCTTTATCTGTGGATTTGGATAATGAAGAGTAGAATTTGTCTCTTTTATTTGAAAGTGATAATTTTGGTAGTTCTTTTCACAAAGTTAAAAACTTTGTGGATATGTATACATAACATGTGTGTGGAAATCGTCGATTACTTAATATTCAGTCCATTGAATGTGATCTCTTTACGTCAGTTACATGCATTAATATATTGTACTTAATCTATCAACTAACAAAGAGACTTGCATAAACAGGGTAATAATGTATTGCACTTGTGATTAATGTTCCAGTCGTTTTTTTTATTTTATTTGAAATGGATAGTTGTAATGACTGTCAGAATTAGCATTTATCGCTTATAGTTGAAGTTGATAACAAGTTTGATAAGTTGTTTTTGAGTATACTTACCTGCTTAAGTTATTAACTGTCCGTGATGATTAAGACTTTAATTATTAAGGTGGAATTTAAAATCTGTTAGGTTTGTATACTACTTTACGGTATGACAATGGATCAGCACTAATTCTCTTAGTCTGCTCGGCAATACAAATACCTAATACTATGAATGGCATTTTTAATAGTTTTTACGCACATATCCCGCAGGTTATTTCAAATGTCTTAAAGCCGAAAAGTGTATGGGAACTCACTATATGATCGATCCGCAATTTACGCAAGAATATCATCAATAAGTTTTTTAATGGTGATCCTTCTTCGCAGCTCCATGTAATGCATCATTATGATCTATGTTAACCATGTCTACTATAGAATACAACTTTGTCACCAGCAATGACTTAAAAGTTAAACCGAGGGCCTAGACAATTGGCATTAGCATTCAAAGCGTTTCGTATTTCTGCAGCGACTTTCAAAAGAATTAATAACATTAAATTAGGCTAAGCATATATGTCAACTTACTGCATTATTGACTTTTTCGTCATCGTTATCATTGATAGACTGTCACTTTATCTAGGCTTTCAGGACACTGAATGTCGTCAGCTATTATTTAACGATAAAATACGCCTTTATTTCTAGGGTTCTTTCGGGGTTTTCACTATAATATCTTAGGTTACACAGACAAAAAGCTATTACATTCTTATCCATACATTGTAACCATCTACGAACATATTACTCATTCCTCACATTCGTGACTCAAGTATCGTGTATTGGTTAAATAGCGCGAATCGATCGATTGATAATGCTCGAGTAATGTAATATTGTATAACCGACCGGTAATATCGATTAATTTTTTGTACTCACTTGTAGTAAAAAATATTAAGTACATTAGGTGCGTTTAAAAGTAATTTTTGAATTACTTGCGGCTACTTTTTGAGGTGAATGTTGGGAAAATAAAAAACTGTTGACAGTTAAGTAATAATTATGATTTTTATGAAGTTTTAAGTGAAACAATTATTTTGTTTCCTGCCAATGTTACCTCAGTACTCCACACAAGAATTAGATAGCAACTGTAACGTAGTTACTACTTACTATACACAAAATAAAACTCATCAAAATCTGACCATGTAGGCCATACACTTTGTTTTTGAAACTGTCTAAAACACTGCAATTATTTGAATTATTGCTAGTGTCTGCCTTCATCTTGAACTCCTGCTGAGGCTATTTTGTAAAAACCTCAACGTTAATCAATACTTTACTGAAGAGAACTTAAAGTGAGCTGTTATTTCATCACCTAATAAGTTTTTGATAAGGTGAGATTTTAGCAAAATCGCCTTCAAGTTTAACCATTTCATTTTCTCATCATGACCTCTTGACCTCACTTCTTCCGGATATAACTAAAAGAACCATTAATCGAAATTAAGTTAAATGAGAAATCGAAAACCCATAAAACATCTTCTCTTCCGCTAACACCATAACTTATATAATATGCATTGAAGCAAAGAATATATTGGCTGCGTTATATTATAGTATAACAAATACGGACCCATGAGAGTTATGCAATCACGTAAGAGTGCGGTTACCATCTCAGTACCGTTACAGACGAGCGGTTACGATGTGCGGCGCTTATGTTAAGTCTGCCGTCTGTACCTATGAGAAATGATTAAAACACGGTTGATGTTTACCGTGATAGTTGATAATACTAGTTAATTTTATGATGTCAAAGATACGTTAAAGTGTTTTGAGAGTTTATTTGTAAGTTAACAGCAAAGACGAGCGAAACAAATAACCCTATTTTTAGGGTTCCGTTGCCAAATGGCGAAAAACAGAACCCTTATAGATTCGTCATGTCTGTCTGTCTGTCTGTCCGAGTATGTCACAGCCATTTTTTTTTTCCAAAACTATAAGAGCTATGCTGTTGAAACTTCGTAAGTAGATGTATTCTGTAAACCGCATTAAGATTTTCACACAAAAATAGAAAAAAAAAAACAATAATATTTGGGGTTCCCCATACGTAGAACTGAAACTCAAAAAATTTTTTTCGTCAAACTCATACGTATGGGGTATCTATGGATAGGTCTTCAAAGATGATATTGAGCTTTCTAATATCATTTTTTTCTAAACCGAATAGTTTGCGCGAGAGACACTTCCAAAGTGGTAAAATGTGTGTCCCCCCCCCGTAACTTCTAAAATAAGGGAATGATAAAACTAAAAAAAATATATGATGTACATTACCATGTAAACTTCCACCGAAAATTAGTTTGAACGAGATCTAGTAAGTAGTTTTTTTTTTAATACGTCATAAATCGTAAACCACAATTTACCTTTCATTCAGTCAACTCAAATATATAAGAATTTAAAAAAAAAAAAAAAATCATAAACATAAACCTTATGCATAAACCGTGAATACCTGCAGGTTTGTACGGAACTCTCGGTGCGCGAGTCCGACTCGCACTTGGCCAGTTTTTTAGTTTTCTGCTGGTAAATCCAGATAATTTTAGCATCTCTTTTTTAAGTAAAAATGCAGTAGAAAGCAAATCCAAGTAACCTTAAAAGATCAGAGAGTAAAAAAATTATTTATAATTGCTATATTTTATTAATAATAACGTAATAGTAAACACGCACAAAAATTTTATTTTTCATTTCATATATATATATTTAATAAAAAATCCAGCTATTAGTTCCAGGATAGTGACCATTATATAAATATTGTATCTGTGTTGTAACTAGCTAGTTTTAAATTGTAATCTGTGGATAACGTAGTGGGTAGCATAAATGTTGTAAAATGTAATATTTAAGATAGTATGACTATTTCTTATTGTGCTACTGTTTATTTTTCCTTAAATAAATAAAATATTGCCTTACTATAGTAGACTCGCACAAATTCGCCTAAATCGGGTAAATCGACAATTTTCAATAATAATATAATATAATATATATATAGCGACTCGTACGAACTCATTACGTGCGAATCAAATAAAAAGTCATTTATTCAAACTAGGCTGAGAGTCAGCACTTTTTGAACGTCAAAGTTATATAAGACAGTCCCCCCCAAAACGCCCGCCCTTTACCACTTCCTAGTGCTTTAGCTGGGAAGAAGTGGCGCAACAAAATCGACCAATAACCCTGCGTATTACTTTACAGTAGATAATATTCAACTCTTCTCTTGTTTATGGAGCATTATTGTGACTAATGTGACTTAATAGCTAGCCGGTGTCCTTAGTCTTTAGTTTAGTCTGGATGGATTTCACAGAAAGAAAAAATATGCAGCGGTTAGTGAAATGCAGTGTAGCTTACACCGCATTTCACTAATTGTTGCATATGTTTACATTGATTCAATGATGATTCATTTTGATGTTTAATCTCCAACTTGCAAATTAATTATAGCTATAGTTAGTAAACGTGGTTCGAACGTGAGAAGACTTTCAGTTACTATCATCTGTGGTAGGGTCTCATGTTGTATTCCAAGGTCACCACCACTATGCAAAATTTAACACCAGCATTTGGCATTCACCAGAAAATTATTATTTTAATAAATATCCATAATTTTTTAATCATGTCGTGCTAATTTTGAGGTTAGTGCTAAATGTCAGCTTATATTGAGCTTATATAAGAATATGATAATTTTAGCTAATTAAGTACAAAAGTTATGAAAATTCTAGCATCTATTAGTTAATAAGTTACTAAATAACCGCAAAAATATTATATACTCACCAAAATGTCAAATTTACATTCGCAACACACTGAAAGTTTAGAAAATATTACAAAATCTAAACTTGAAACTTTTACGTAGAAAGTGTTAGTGACTTCCATTTGATAATATCGATGCATAATAAATGAATAATTCCACTTTATTAGAATTTTATTATCAAGATATGTTGCAATATGTACAACTTTTACTTAGTAATGAAAACGAACGTATTTTCTATTGAAAGCCAGCAGCAAATACACCGGATCTAGATGTTACTAAGTAGATTATGGTAGGCGAGGTATTTACATAAATAGTTATGTTTCTAGCTCTGAGAATTTCGCCAGTGTAAGTTCATTGACCCTAACAGAAAATAATCAATGCGTGCACGAATAAATTACTTATACCTTTTTCCAAAGTATAACTTAGCTAATATTACAAAACGCCTGGTTCAAAATGGGTTATTCCCAAAATACTCCAAAAAAAGTTCCCAAACGACTCCATGAGAAATATAATATTTTTAATTAGGTTTCATTCTACTCCATGATAATATTAAAATGTTCTCAAAGTAATCCACTCCATTTTATTAAATCATAATTTCAGCCGCAAGACGTCCACTGCTGGACTTAGGCCTCCCCCAATTTGGGAAGCTTTGCCGTAATCGCCACGCTTGGCAGGCGGGTTGGCGATCGCAGTATGGTGGCAAAATGCACAGAGAACGCTGCTGCCCATTCTCTAGCACCACCCCATTTCTTCCCGTGGGTGTCGTAAAAGGCGACTAAGGGACTTTTATTAAATAAGCTAATTTAAATATGTACTGAATTACTATAAAAGGGTACCTGACGTACAGTCACGCTCAAAAGCTATGCAAATATATTTTTAAATAAAAAGAAATGTATAAATAAAAGAGTTTAATTCCTAGACTAGAATTTCAATTGGAAGATAAGCTAGAGCACTACAATTAGCCACGTGGTCTTTTTCTTCCTTGGTTTTAATCCCAACATCGCGACATTTCCTCAATAAAGCTTGCTTAAAATGGAAGTTACATCCTTTTTTTTTTTGGATGGGATATCATCAAATGTCGTCTCCCGCTCTTGGGCGGAGTGTGTGGGCGTGTCAGAGTTTTACTGACTAAACCCACCCGTGTTCCTCAGGGTCACGGTATCTTTTCGAACAATCTCGCGACCCTGGCAGGTATCGGTCCTAGCAGACCCCTTCAGTACTGCTGACATCTCTTTAAGGCGCGCGTGGAACACTACGTGCCGTTGACCCGAGGCAACGACTAAAAGGCACAAAGGTATACAAAGCAATTCCTATTGACATCGATAAATCAAACTATTCCTAATTAAGAATTTTAAATGGGATAGTGAATGACAATCTACTATGTCTAAATGTAGTATTAGGTGTACTGACGTTTTGCTAAATATTCTGAACAAAAAGAGACCCGGAACGCCCACAGGTCATAAGGTCAGCGTTCCGAACGCCGCGTTTGAATCGCTCGTATACTTAAAATAAATAACAACGCAATACGCACTCATTACTAATGAAGATGACTCGTCTATAAAACGACTACAATAGTCAAAATGATAATGAAAGAAGGTTAAACTGTTACTTACGTAAACAATTTAGTTGGTATTTCTCACACGGATTATGTATTAAAAGGAAAAGACAAAGAATACAAAGACGTAAAAGGAATGAATTATACTGAGAGTGTTATAGAAGTAAGAGAAGAATGGTGACGTGACCTGTCCTGTTATATATATTTCAGTTGAATTTGTGTTATTAACTGCTAACTATATTTTTAAAGTAAATATTGGTACGTGAAGCTTTGAACTTTATTCTCGTCTTACGAAAATTAAGCGGACGGAGGAGTATGAAACTTAATAGAGTGAAAGTTAATGTGAAGAAGGAGTACAGAAAACAAATATTTTGATTTATTATAATGTATTTCTATTTAAATGAATTATGGATGAATTTGTACCACATGGGTGACAAATAGTATAAGATTAATTAAAGATTGATTCAGTCGTATTGCATTAAAGTCAGGCTGATATGGCTAAGCAAAATCACTAAGGAACTGACGTCGTAGTCTTCCTGGAAAATTTCGAATTTACTGTCTCAAGCTTAGTAACATAGAACTCTTTCCAACGGTAATAAAAATCTAACAATGGACTAGAACCAATGAAGCGTTTTTGGAATATCTTTGACTTAAACTGACTCTTTCAGGTTAGGTCACAAGTATTTTTTTATTATCATTAAAATGTCATACTTGATTTCCTACCTAGATATTTCTTTATTTGTTGACCTGACCTGCTAGTCTTTGGCTCCAAATATTATTGCGATCGTTACATAAAAAGCTCATTCCGATTCTGTTGATCAAAAATCTAAAGATCGATAACTTCTTCCAATTGATCGATACAATTGTAAAGTTATCTAAGTACTGAAAGTGCCGCCTTTCAGTCTTTAGATTAATCTTTTTTACGTAATTTGATATATTCAATACCTATTTTATTTTCTAGATAGATACTATTTTCATTCTTTTGTCCTTGCGATGTAATTACTATAGATTTCTTAGATGGTCAAGATTGGATTTTTAGTTTCATTATGACATTATCTAAATAATAAATTATAATGTCAATCAATATTATTATTTATTGGGAAATTAAACTGACGTATAATGTTTATAACTTATCAAAGAGGTTACAAGGCCTTTACAATAATCGAACACTTATTCTATTCCAAACAGAAGTGTTATCGCTATTGTATTGTAATAATTTATTGTACTTAATTTGTATTATACTTTAGTCACGTTCACAAGCACTAAGTTTTATTGTTTTATCATTGAAATTATTCTCGACTTTTCTTTGCCTACACTTAGGATTTAAAACGAGAGGCTGCGGTTTCACTTTTAAATAATTTTCTGAGGGAAATCTATTCTGTAGGTAATAATAGGTAATTTTAATAGCTTAGGTATAGCTTTCTATTCAATAATCTTATATAAGTTTCGAGGTTTGTTATGTAACGTTATTTACTTACTTAGGGATGATTGTTTATTAAATTCGTCGCTTATGTTATTACCTATAAGTAGGCAGTTGATTATCAATAAGTTTTGCATCATTAGCAATAATTGCTTCCGCATTTAGTTTCGGATACATCCAGTGGTCGGTTTGATCGCGTGATGAACTTTGCATGTGGATTTGGACAAAGCCTTAGATAATCTTTGACACAAACGTACACACGTTTGTGTCAAAGATTATCTAATGCTTTCAGCTGTGGTGGGATTGTATTGTCGTGAGCTTATTGATTCATTGGTTTTAACTGTTTGTCCATAGGTAAAGATTTTTGTAAAGTTTTACTTTTCATATTTCATATCAAGACAATGGCAGCATGTGAGAACATAGACTAGCGCTGCTTTTAAAGAAGTTTCGGGGGAAAATAATAAAATTAACACCAGACCAAAATTTACTGATTATGTACATACCGAAGCTTATCACAACATTTTAGCGAAGCCAGTTTAACATTGCAATGCAAAAGTAATGAACCACAATTAATGAATAATAAGAGTTTATCAACAAGATTTTGCAATAGAAGTAGACAATTATTAATAGTACTGTCATCGTACACTAACGATGTAATTATAACTGCTGTTGACAGCTATAATTTGCATATCATAATGACATAATGAAGATGGCTGAGCAGTAAGCATAACAAGGACACCACATTCTAATATTTGTATCAGTTTAGAAGCAATATTATGGCAATCGACTGCAGATGAGCTAATGATAACGTAATGTGTTAATTTTATTCAGATACATTGAACAGGTTTTATTGGTCTGGTGGTAGAACCGCGACAGGGAAGTGTGAGGTCCGGTGGTGTCAATAATTTTCTTTTTAACACGCTTTTATTCACTCAAACGTATATTAGTATGTTAGTATGTGCCTTTGTAGCGGAAATTTTGACCCCCTTTACGTCGGATTAACTCGAAATGTGGCATACTTATCACTGGATCAATGACAATACAAGAAATTTATAAATTTGTGCCGTTATTCTTGCCTTGGTTACCAGGATATCCAAAAAAAAAAACTGTGTTCGAAAACTACGCTGACATACGTCCCAAAATTCGAAACACCATAAAAAATAGAAAATAAATCGCACCCCTAGATCTAAAGGGAACTAACTCAAAATTCTTAATTTTTCAGTTATGCACACCTTTGAGTCTGTCATTTCAATACCTATCGACCAATAAACCAGATTCAAAACTATTTCCAATATTTGGAGTCGAATATTGGAAATACTTTTGAATCTGGTTTATTGGTCGATAGGTATTGAAATGACAGACTCGAAGGTGTGCATAATTCATAAATTAAGAATTTTGAGTTAGTTCCCTTTAGATCTAGGGGTGCGAAATGATAGTTTAAACAAAATTAAAAAACATGCTTCCATAGAAAACCGTACTAAAAAGTAAAAAACAAAGGAAAAAATAATCTACTTTTTAGTTTGGTTTTCTATGGAAGCGTATTTTTTAGGTTTGTTTTTGGATATTTAGCTTATTCCAGATGCTCTCATGTAATGTCATGTGCACATTATGTGTGATATTATGTTTATTTATACTCTGTTGCTTACTCCAACATTATTTTATAGTACCATCAAGGGAGTCTGTGCAGCTAGTTCACATAATTGAATTAGCTGCACCTACTCCTATGCTAGTTCAATTATGTCTAACTTCACAAAAGACCTGCACCTAGTTGCTTTGTAGAATGTGGGTGTTCTTAAATTCTCGAATACAAACAAAATGTCATACAAATAGTCTCCATTAGGGAAATAAAGTGTCGGCTCTTATAGCTAACAGAGCGTGCTCATAGGAGGCAAAATGCTCTGCTTTTGTACTTTAGTTAGCAACCTGTCCGGGCTTTTATAGAATCATCTATACATATCTACATACATAATAAAATTTGGCGGAGGCAAAACTTTTTTTATTAAATAATAGTGAAAAATAAAAATTGCTACGTGGTGTGGGAACTAGTATAGTATCGAAAATATAGTTATTAGAATTTCTTTAAAGTCAAAGTCAAATCAATTATTTCAATAAGGCAAAAGGTACTTCTGAACCTCAAAATTTACAAAATAAATAGAATTGATTCAAGTTGCCCCTTCCAAAAGGTAGTTTCGTATGGAGATAATGGGCAGAAACTCCACCGTTCATCATCCACCGAGATTTCTGGGCATAGAGATGGTTCCAGCTTTCGTGAAAAATTAGACATAAAAAACATTACCAATTCGACTGTGTGAGCTAGATAACATTTAGAACCATAATCTTTAATGATTCTAAGTTACTAGAGCGGCAATTCCCGAAATTTTAAGAAAGTTCTCAGTCTGATCTCAGTGTCAATCTGTCAAAAATACCTCGAGTTTCCCTACATTTTTGACAAGTTTTTGACATTTGATTGTCGCTGATATGATACTGTGACTAGATTTTGAACGTTTTTAAATACGTGTTATAAACTTATAAGTGAAGCTAAGCAATGAACCGTAAAAGGATAAAGATCACAGTGATACCTAAGTAATGACAGATTGGCAACACGTATGAATGGCCGCGATACAGTTCCCTCGCTCGACTTTTACTGCGCTGGGACAGCTGGGCCACAACAATGAGAGTTTCATGCGTTACCAGGTCGATATGGAAGTAAATCACTAGATCTGATTTTGAAATGACCCAAATTTATCTTAATTTAATCAGTCTATAATTTCCCCACTGCTGGGACATAGGCCTTCTTAGTTCGAGAGGGAGTGACCATTACCATAAGGCCACCGCAATTCCTTTTTCTTATAACAGTAGTTTAATGGCTGTAGTGCCATGTTTATTTTCGTTTCTGATTTAAAAAGTACACCAGAAACATGCTTTTTAAAGCATACAAGTAATTATTCACAGTACCTTAATCTATGTATCACATACTACACCACCTAAGTGGTTGAATTAAATCTGTCTAAAAGCCTCCACAAATAGATTTTTTTCACTTACTGTTTCTCAAGATTTTCAAATAATTATGTATTTCTCAGAGCGTCTTAGTTGTGAAATTCTATTAAATATATACATTTTTACTAGTTTCGATACGTTTTAAAAAAGCTCATCTTATTTAAATGTAGTCATTAAGATACAAATAGTCATTTTGTTCCGTTAACATTTAGCTAATTTCATAAGCGTTGCGTGTTAGTCTAATATGAAACATTATGTTATGATCTACTAAAATGCTGGTCTTATTTACGTAATTCTTTCACCGTTGGATAGTCATCTTTGTAGGTGCACTGGTGGTCATTCAGTTGGCCAGGAATGCGAATGTCACATTATTCTTTTCACGTGAGACGTTTATGCCGGTCTCCTCGATGGTTGCGAGGATGACTTCTGAGTGTGAGAGCTTAGGTTCGATTCCAAGTCATTCACCCGGGCAAAGTGTTAGTGCTTCGTAGTAGCCTGGAATCTGGACTTGTTCCAATAGGCGCACTCCATATGAACTCGATTTAAAACAATACTGGCGAAATGGCTCACAGATTCGCACCACTATGGGCATTTCATTATTATTTTCCATATACGTTAACATAGTCGATTACGGTATTATACCTGTTTTTATACAGTCCACTCCACTCTTTTATTATAAAAGTCCAGTTGAGTTCTGTTCAGTCCGTGTAGGTACTATGAGTACTTACACCTCTGCCTTAGGAAAAAACCGGCCAAGTGCGAGTCGGACTCGCGCACCGAGGGTTCCGTACAAACCTGTAGGTATAAAGTTTAAAATTTAAAAAATATTTTTATTGTATGATGTAACTAAAAATTTGCTCTTTTCGCAATTTTTCCTTTATTTATGCTATAAGACGTTGCTTCGTACCAAATTTCAAAATTCTAGATCAACTGGAAGTACCCTTTAGGTTTTGATTCCCTTGCGAGTTTCGAAAATTTGCTGAAATTTGTGGCATAAACGGCTATATCTTTTGATTGCGTTATCTTAGAAGTTTGATTTTTTCACAGCTCCAAGGGACAGTAGACTTGAGTATTTGATATAAATTTCAGCTTAATACCTTCACGCGTTCCTGAGAAAAAGGGTCTTGACAGACGGACGGACGGACGGACGGACGGACGGACGGACGGACAACAAAGTGATCCTATAAGGGTTCCGCTTTTTCCTTTTGAGGTGCGGAACCCTAAAAAACAGGCATGTTTTGAAATGGGATGGAATGATGGACGGTTCCAGAATCTCCAGTAGAATACTCCAATCCACCATTGTGAACTGTTTTGATTTTGACACTAGAACACCCAAAATCGGTTCCTAGATCAGATAATCTATAATTTGGAGTTTTGATCGAAAAGTCTTACTCTCAGTACAGGCTTCGGTACATTATTTATTACCTGTTTGGTCGAGACCTAGCTTTGGATCTACGGTAGATTGAACTAATAATTCTAGCCATCGTAGTCGTACCTAAAATACGACATTACTAAGATACAAAGTGATCTAATTCGTTTACCGTTGCATGATAAGTTGCCGTTGGAGACGAGTTCTGAAGTCGGTCAGGAATAAACATCGGTTAAAACTATAAATGATTCGTAAGTAAGATTGCCTTAGCAACATCTTTAAAGGTTACACGTACTTTGGTTAAGCTTTATTCCTGCCGGTCAGACTACAAGTGTAAGATAGAGACAGGAATAAATGTCTGTATCAAAGCAAGAGCTAGCTAAGTACCGTTTATCTAGGCCTTAGAGTAAGATGTGAGTTGAATTAAAAATAGAAAGAGGATTCAAATCTGGTCTTTTTATAATCAGAAATGTTTCAGAACATGCTTAAATGCTCATTGCTCCTGGCTGTGAGCATTTTAGAATTTTCTATAGGCATCCGAAAAGTGAATTCACTTTTCGTGTGCCTATATTGTTCCAAGGCATAACTACAATGACCTAATGTTGCATTATTCATTGAATTAGCTGTCCATACGTAATAACAGGTGAAGGGGTCGATCGATCAGGTTACACTTGCCACAGTTGGTTCGTGTATAGGTGACTGTCTTTACATAAATTAATCCGAAACCCCTCCATGCTTCAAAAAGCACAAGCAAGAAGCCCGAGAGTCTACCAGTCTTACCAAGGGAGTCGTATTACCCAGTCCTCCCGGTCTGATAGGCAGTCGCTACATGTAAAATATCCGACATAGTAAAATAACCCGAGCCGACCTCGACATAATTGGGATAAGGCTAGGCAGGTAAGGTAGCCTGGAGGATATTTCATATTTTCCTAGGAAAATCCTGATTAAAATGAGTTCGAATTAATACTCAGAAAATGATTGATGCTAATAAATTTTGACGAAAAAACTGTTCAATGAATATCGGATGAGCTGTTGATTGGCCCAAATTCGTAATTTTGACTTATTTATTAGGCTAACAGAAAAATTAATTGAAACACTTAATTAATCGTTTAGATGTCAAGGTATAGGTAGATGTAAAATCATGAGAATCTAGTGATTTATAATTATTACACGTTTTATAGTTCGGACACACACGGATTTCCTCATTTTTGAACTATGGGGAAATATGAGATCCTTGCCTAAGTTAGAAAATGTCTAATTTTCCCAATTAATCTTGAACCCAATGCCTTAGCGATAAAGTTGAAAATCTATTAAAGAAATTTGACAGATTTTTATAGCTTTATGTGCTGGCGTCTGTACGCATGAACTTGAGGTCCTGGGTGAGATTCCCTGGTCGGGAAAAATGTTCTCCCGTCTGAGATTTCTCAGTAGCAGCCCGCAGTCGGGATTTGTCTACAATGGAGCTTAAACATAACCGGCGATATGTGGGTCTGTATTTAGATAAACCTCTGCTTAACTCTTGGGAAATAAGAGGCGTGATGTTACGTTTTATTGTTTATAATATCATTTCAACTGAAACTAGAGTGATAAAATTATATATAATAACCTCGAGCTTCTTAGAGAGTTACACTAAAATAATATTTGTCAAGAAGAGCTCTGTGCTAAGAAAAGCAAAACGAACAATCATTCATTTTCATGTTGTTCAGAATAATTTCACAGATCAAATACTTAGTGAACAATGACAAAAAGATAAAAGAATACCCGTGTTTAATTAACTCTACTATCTCCATCATCTCTTGGTATTTACTACCTTACCTACCGACCTACCATATTCGTCTAAGATGACTTCTCACGATCAAAAAGCTTTTAAACAAACATGAATATCGATTGCATCACTAATTATACCGAACAACGTTTTAACACAATGGGTGGCACAGTTTAAATAAGATTTATATCTTTACATCCGCCATATTTAGCTTCCGGACGAACGCCGTGAGAATTTCCACTAATTTACTCATAATAACACAAATTAAAGTTATTTTCTCAGTTATTATGTCATTATAACACTTTTCGGGTTGTTATTTAGACGATTACTAACTTTTATACGGTGCGACATGCGGAAATGTTGGGTTAACAGACATTACCGTTTTTATTACGTTATTAAATAAGAAATTTGGTTAAATTACGTTAAGTTGTGTTAGAGTTGGAATGTATTTGGTGCAAACATGTTTAATGTCTAGACTTCATTAATATTTTGCGAAATTCTCATGTTACGATATTGAGTATAATGCCATCTAGTGCTAATATTATGAAACAGTTAGATTCAACCCTGAGAAGATTTTGTGGCAATACAGAGGTGGCACCGTTTTAAGCTAGTTTGAATGTGACAACACAGATGCCACGCTTACCAATATTAGTGAAATAAAATGAATAGTAAGTGATTAATATTTGACCAAAAGGTTAATTGACCATTAATAAATCGTAACAGAGCTACAGAAAGCCTACTGCGTAAGAGGTCCACGGTTTCATCTACAATAGTAAATTTTGCAAAAATAAAATAATGTTACTGACTTTTTTTTTTTGTCGTAGATAAACTTAAGTTTATCTAGGAAAACTGTTTTTGTTTAAATTCAATGCACAAATTATCATAACCTGTAACATCCGAAGGGCTAGGCAGAGGTCAACTTATAGTACCAAACAAACTTCGCCAGTTATGTTTCAGTCCCATGTAATAGGCATCACAAATTCAGATTCCCATTTTCAGAATTCCTAATTTTACAACTGGAATTGTGACAAACTTTTTCAAATAGTTACTTATAAATTGAGACTTCTACTGAATCATGCTAATACCAACTTTTCCCATCTTTACAGAAAGAATCTGAGCCTGCAGCCTGTAGACCGAGAAGAAGACGCGCACCTGTTTACCTACCGCGACGTCAACAGAACGCACGTGTCCGTTGTACTGGCGCAGAGTGTGGACGAGCTGGTCGACAGCGACTCTCCACAGAACGTCGTCAAGTTCCGACTGGGCTGCGACTTTGACGCGGGGGATGACCTTGTAAGTATATCTAAACTGATACATGAATATGGAAAATTGGTAGTAGGCTGCTCGATAGTAGTATCACAATCAACAACATAAATAGCAAAACCTGGTCTAGCACGCTGTTAAGACTCCATGCTGCACTACCCCATCTCAAATTTAAATTGTGCCACCGGCAACGTGCAGTCTTCGGTACAGATGACAGGAACAGAGTCAAGATTTAGAATAGCGCCAAGTATCATCCTAATCTGAGTTAGAAAATTTAATACCAGATGCTTCAGTGCTTTATAATGTGAAAATAATAGTTATTAATTTACTAAAAGCATACTGATGAATGTATCTATTGCCAGGGTCGCGAGATTGTTTGAAAGAGATACCGTGACCCTGGCACATGGGCAACTGAAGGAACACGGGTGGGTTTTAGTCAGTAAAAGTCTGACACGCCCTCCCGCTCCGCTCAGAGCGTGAGAAGTTATCTGATGATTTCCCATCCAAAAAAATAAAATAAAAATGAATGTATCTACAAAAAGCACGTATATCGAAAAACTATTTTATTTTTTTGCTGTGTCAGAAGTGCTGAGACGGTTGACGGGTCGTTCACTGTCAGATAGCTGATATTTTAAGGATTAACTTAGACATTTTTTTATTTTACAAGAATCTTATAATAAGTACAGTTACACATTCTTGTTTTCCGACATCCACGTGAACAAGGTGAGCGGGGGCACAGTTACTGATTATAATTTTGTAACAAAAGAACATATTCTTCATTACTTCCTTTTACCATCGAAAGTCACCGAGAGCAGAGTGAAATAAGCAAAATTAATCATAATCAACACCTATAATTTTCAACACTGTAAAGACGAGTTTTCATAAAAGTAAATAAGGGTGCTAAATAACGCAAAAAGGATGCTAAATATGTGCTATCAAATAACATCAAAATTGGAGCGAAATAAACAAAATATGTAATGTGGAGTGTGATGTTTCAAACTTTTAAGGCTACAGGTAATTTCTCACTTCCTCTGCCTACAAAATACCGTCGCTCACCGCGAAGGGGCCTTTGCAACACATCACCTCCCAACAATATTATCTGAAGTAGGTCAACAGGAGCCACATGTGCGAGTATTTGACAAAATTTAATATCTGGCTCGTTCGTCACTCAGTTTAAATGTCAAGACGGTGATTTGGAAGAATATTTCATAAAAGCTCTAACGTAAATGTTATTGCAAAAATAATATGGAACAGAAAAATATTGATGAAGAATATAAAATTAAGTTTTATGATTGTTCAGTTAGAAATAAATCGCGCTATGAGATTGAAAAACAGTCTTAAAATAGTAAAGGTTCATGTGTAAAGATTGCCTGTAGGTATCGAAAACACCGGTCAAGTGCATGTCAGACTCGCGCGCAGAGGGTTCCGTACAAACTAATTAGAGATCTCGAACGAAAAGATGAACTGTACTGAGGGACGAACTTAACTTGGCCGTTAGGAAACTGTTGTCTCCATAAATTGACGCGGTTAATTTATCAACTGCAAATAAGTTTGTAATCGCAAAAAGTGATAATTTTGTGATGGAAGTACAAATTAATAGTTTTCGGATTTTTTCCTTTACTTGTGCTACATGCATGGTATTGTTTCTTCCCAAATTTCAAAATTCTAGGTCAGCGAGAAGTCTCCTATTGGTTTTGATTCAGTCGTGAGAATCAAATATGCGCCATAAAATAAGCATAAATGGCCGTATCTTTTTTTACGTTAACTTAGAAGTTTGACAGCTTTAAGGGACTGTAGATCTGAGTATATGATTTTCATTTCAACTCGATATCTCTACATGTTCCCGAGATAAAGGAACCGGTCTTATCAGATAGACGGACAGGCAGACCGAAAGCAAAGTGATCATATAAAGATTCAGTTTTTTTCCTTTTGAGGTACGGAACCCAAAAAATAGCAGCAAGCACAATTTAATTAAATCTACTCTAAACAAAACAAAAATAATTGAGCCTAAACAATTTCAAAACAGTTCAAGAACACAGGAAGGGTATTTAAACTTTCATGGTCCGAAAATAATAACATTTCATGACACAACAAGGTCTTTAACAGCAAAGTTGATGAAATTATTTCTTTCCAGTTTGTAAAAGTCAATTTTAATGAGACATTAAAAACGAAATTAAGGGTGACTTACCCCGCTTTGAATACAAATCCAACCCTGCAAGGATTTTCAAAAGATTTGCAACGCGATTGCAAAGTTGAAGGAATAGTTACAACAAAGAAAATTCGTCTTTATGATGAGAAGTTTAAGGATTATTTGGAAGGCATTTTAAAAATGCCTCAGAAACAATGCGGCTGAAAGTTCCCAGGGTTGATCCAGTCACCTCTGATAGCCATGCGGCCTTCACCCAGTTGCCTTCGCGCCGTCGGATCATTCCCATACTTCGGGATCCCACCCTCGGGATCGCTCTCCGTCCTTAATTTAGCCATGGAGAGAAAATAACATTTTTAATGTTATTCCTCCATTTAAGGAATTCATCTGGGAGGGTTTAGGCTTGTTTGTTTAACTGTCTCGAGTTATATCGTGGTCAATGTTTCATGTTTGTCCTACTTTAGCGATGTTAAAATTTACGGATGTACTTCGTGACTACTGAAAATAATACGATGTATAACAATATTCTTACGTTTTTTTTTTTGTTTAAGCAAACTACGGGGTAATATTATAAAAATAATAGTTTTAAAAAAACTAAAAGACACGCTTCCATTGAAAACCAAACTAAAAAGTACACACAGTATTTTTTATTGATATCAGGCACCCCACGCTTTTTTTCCATTATTTTGTACTTTTTAGTTTGGTTTTCAATGGAAGCGTGTCTTTTAGTTTTTTTAAACTATTATTTATTTTCTATTTTTTAGGGTGTTTCGAATTTTGAGACGTTTGTCAGCGTAGTTTGTGACGTATGTCAGCGTAGTTTTCGAATACAGTTTTTTGCTGTCCTGGTAACCCTGGCAAGGATAATGGCACAAATTCATGAAATTATTGCATTGTCATCGGTCCTTGAAAGTTTGAATGAAATCTGGTCGTTTAAAGTGGGTCAAAATCGCGCTATAAGGAGTCGGTTACAAACAAACATACAAACAAACAAGTGAAGCTAATATAAAGCGTGTAAGAAACGAACTGTAGGAATGGTGTTCAAATTGAAGGAAAAAATAACATTCATTGCGTTATTTACGTTGCTGAGCAGACAAATTGTTCGAACATATGGAGCAATGGATTAGCAATAAACAAAATGATACAAATTCTGATTAATAGTGTCTTACGTAATTAAGGTGCTGCTCTGCATACTTTTTATTTGAAAACGATTAATTGATTCCTTTACAATAAATAAGCACACACTACTAGTTATATCATCTATATGAATAAGTGCCTACCGGAAAGAAGATGGTGACGAACTTCTACATACATACATAAACTGACGCCTTTTCCCCTTGGGGGTAGGCAGAAACTACGGAACGCCACCTGCTACGATCCTAACATACTCCTTTTGCTTCGTTTAGATTCATAAATCTGGTCATACACACACGCTCGTAGCAAGTACTACGCACCTGACCTTTTTGAAGAACATCACCGGCAAGCTTCTAACATCCACATAAAACGTTATCAGAAATATTATTATTCGGATTATTATATACCAATGAGTAACAATTTATAAACGTCGAACAGTTACATAAAAACCGTCTCTTTCACAACTCCTCCTAATCGCATTCCATTCAAAGCCACTGCTTTCATCTCATAATCACATCATATTTCCTGTAATTCCCATCAACGGAACTTCCAAATCTTACGTCGTACTTTTTCCTGTCGCCTGTACGGTTCATTGACACTTTGAGACGTATTTTCACGTTTAACGACGTCACATTGTAAATGCAAACGTAAAAATGTTCCGACCGTCGAATATGTACCATTTCTGTCAAGTCGACATGTTTTAGTCGTCCTAGAAAACTTTTTTGCACAGAATATTGTTGTTTCGATGTAGCGATATTTTGATAGCCTGGATTTTTATGAGCCATTAGCCGGTGTGAGTGGAATGGAGGCGTACATATATACAGGTCTTTTTCCAGAACTTTAAAAAATATGACATTTAGGGTATTTTATAATACCCACTGGGAACTTTCAGATTTGAAACTTTATAGTATTTATAAAACAGGAATTAAAATAGAGCAGTGGTGGCTCAGTGGTATCGGTCTTGACTTACGAGTTGCAAGATGTGATTTCGAAGCCATGCATGCGTTTATTTTGTGTAAATAATTTCATCACCACTGCTCTAAAAACGGTGAAGGAAAACATCGTGAGGAAACTGGCATCTCTAGGACCAAACATTCGGACACATGTGACATATGTGTGTGTGTGTCATCTACCAACCTGCACTAGGCTCGCGTGGTAAATTAAGGCCCACTCCCTGTCCGGCCTGTGTCCCAGCAGTGAGAACAATATATGCTGATTATGAACTAAAATAAATTTATTTAATATTAAAAGTAATTACCGGTTCTTTTTACATGCCGTACATTTACTAAGCGTCATAAATAAAACTGAAATGCTTCTGATCTATTTTACTTAAAATATATCTACAATCATAAGTCTCCCTACATGACTAGTCATAAAGGTAGACGACACACTCGTAGGCTTTCTGGATGACAAATGTATGCTCATACACGTTCGCATACAAATTGATACAAGCACTCAAGATCTAATAAAATATAGGTATTGTTACACAGAAAAGTTTTCTTTACACGTGTTATGCCACAGACCCCAAAGTAGATACATAAATAACTTTATTGATGATGCTTTAACCTTTAGTAAAACACGGAAGACTTGAAGCCTTAGGAATGTTAAAATGTTGAAAAATAGATCATGAGGAAGATGGCATATCTTCAACACCACGATACCTATCACCTGCGACCCCGCCTAGCCAATGGCTCTGATCCCCAGTTAAGCCGGGATTTGTAATAGTAATAAATAATAGTTTAAAAAAACTAAAAAACACGCTTCCATTGAAAACCAAACTAAAAAGTACAAAATAATGGAAAAAAAGCGTGGGGTGCTTTTTAAGGTATTTTTTAAATGATATCAGGCACCCCACGCTTTTTTCCATTATTTTGTACTTTTTAGTTTGGTTTTCAATGGAAGCGTGTTTTTTAGTTTTTTTTAAATATTATTTATTTTCTATTTTTTAGGGTATTTCGAATTTTGAGACTTATGTCAGTGTATTTTCTGACAGTTTTTTTGCTGTCCTGGTAACCCTGGCAAGGATAATGGCACAAATTTATGAAATTATTGCATTGTCATCGGTCCTTGATAGGTGTGCAAAGTTTGAATGAAATCTGGTCGTTTAAAGTGGGTCAAAATCGCGCTATAAGGAGTCGGTTACAAACAAACATACAAATATACAAACATACAAGTGAAGCTAATATAAAGCGTGTAACTACTTTCACCTCTTGTTGAGATGACTTGTATTGCAAAATTATCAGTAGCATTTTATAGTAATATCTAAAAGGTCTACATCAGCAGGCAGGTAGTTTCGAGTACTCATTCGTATACAAATGGGGTTAATATTTCGTGGTTTGAAAATTTCTAACGAAACACCGGACATTTACAAAGAAGTCTGGATATTTTAGATCGAACTGTTCTTGGGTCAAATATTTCAGATAAATGACAAGACTGCGATAAAGTCCGGCTGGATGAAATCCCTACAAAAATATGAATAAAGCTAACATCAGATGTTTTATGGTACTTATTTCTTGTTTCCAGATCTCAGCCTACCTATCAGTGACAGTGTACATAGAGGATGTGAACGACAACGTACCCAAGTTCCTCGACACTCCATACCATGTCACCGTGGATGAATTGACTCCAACAGGTGGGTACATTGAGGGAAGGTGGAAGGAAGTCAAGTTTCGGTGCTTTAGTGGCTTGGTTGTATTGGAGTATTTTATGAGATACAAGGGAGGCAGGTTGTATAACTTTTTGGATAAGGAAGCTCTTATACAGTGTGTCTGGTCACCGGTGTCCAACCCATTAAGGCGAAGCAATATGATCGATTTTATGGACAAATCCACCATAATAAGGCATTTTGCTCCTACTGTTTTGAAATGGCCGCCATTTTAAAACAGTAAAAAGACAACCAAATTTTTTTCACACTTCTTTAGTTTCCAGATTTTTTTTAGGTTTTAATGGTAGTTTTTGGTAAACTTGTTAGTGTGAACTTATTGCCTACTTTTGTAGCTATCGAACGAAATCACTTTTATGCCTGTGGGACTTCTAATATCGGTAGATATGGCAAAATAAATGAACCCGGAAATGGCGGCCATTTTATTTTTACTGAGTGCAGTTGCACTCAGTAAAAATAAAATGGTCGCCATTTAAAAACAGTAGGAGAAAAATGCCTTATTATGGTGGATTTGTTTGATCATATTGCTTCGCCTTAACGGGTCGGACACCGGTGATCAGACACACTGTATAAAATATCTTCACAATTTCAATAATAATTAAAAACTTCAAATAAAATATTTTAGAAGGAATCGAGCAGTTGTTAGTTCGTGATAAAAATAGTTAAGCAAAAGTTTGTGTTTATTAAGTAGATACCTACTCTTTATAGTGAATGATAAGACAAATATATCGGAGCACAATGCTTCGAGACTGCGTGATTGTGCATTAAAGCAATATCTTCTGGAGATCAGTAAAATAAGAGCTTAGAATAAATAAAAATCTGTGCAAGATATTTTTGCAAAGGAAGTTTGCGCGCCTTTCGCAATATTAATAAAGTTCAATGACATTGTCTGTGAACGTCTTCCACCAAAATATTACATTTTCTCATTGATCAAAAAGGACAAAATTTTGAACTGACTAAAATTCTTCAATATAGTTTTCCTAACGGATCCCCTTTTGTTTGTTACAAAATTCTTAAAGGTAAATGGGAAATATTTGGGATATAAAATTAATATTAACTCATGATCGGACCTTCTTCTATAAAATATATTTGAAATTTTACCATTCTAGACACAGCTTGTAAGCTCAAACAAGAGTGCTCAAGCAGAATACAAAGTCGTAAAAAAACATTAATTAATCTTTCTTCTTTGAAAATGCAATTTTGAACCAAAATGCAATCTAAGCTATAAAAGTCCTTTTCATTACACTGTTAATAATTTTATGTAGGAAACTTTGTTTTTAACACTTAGGATGTAACCCCAAGTGACCCTAGTAATAATTAGAATAAAACTTAAGAATTACGCCAGCACACATTAACACGTTAACTGCCATGTCGGACTATGTGTCCGACATTTTTTGTTCCATTCAGGCATTTTGACCGACAACACATACCAAATCTGAACGTGTCGTACCTGGCGGCCATGTTTATTACTCTTTCAGCTATATTAGGTTTCCCGTAGAGCGCAAAAACCACTGTGTCTATATAACTTTTGTTTACATTTACTCTCATACACTTTTTGGAAAGTATGAAGTCAAAATTAAAGTAAGGAATTAAATTATGAAAATAGGCTGTATATCATGTAATAAATATGATATATATATGTATTTATGGAATAAATAAACTATTTAAAGTGAAATAACACTAAGCACATTTTTTGACTTTTCTATTTTTCACCATGGCAGTTAACGTGTTCATAATAGATGAAAACTGATGGCGAAACTTTACATTACATCTACGCAAATCACTCAACGCTTAGCAAAATGCTGTAAAGTGTATGCATGATACACAAAATACATAGAAATTCAGCGCGTAGCGCTCATTACTATTCACCATTCATTTGTATGTTGCAGGCCTCACAATATTCAAAGAGATCCACGCGTTTGACCGCGACAAGCCAAACACTCCCAACTCGGATGTCCAGTACAGCATCATCTTAGGAGACGCCGAGGGTCACTTCGCTCTAGAAAGTTCTCACAAGCCCGTCCTGGTGCTGAAGAAACCACTAGACTATGATTCAGGAGATAAAGAGTTTTCTCTAGTTGTGACTGCTTCGGTAAGTGAAAACTAAACTGATGTGATACAAAATGCAGAAGATAGAAAATCAAGAAGCAGCATGCTGTAGTAAACAATGAATTGGTTTTTATTTTGTTGTCTGTATTAAATATTTGTGTGAAACCATATTTTAAGTGACAAAATAGGTGGCTAAGTCCGAATTTTGCTATTTCAGGACCGCGGCTCTCCACCTCGTAGCTCCAACGCGACAGTACACATTGTTGTGCAAGACAATGATGACCTGCCTCCCAAGTTCACTGCAGACCTCTACAAAACACAAATTCCAGAGTTCTATCCGTTACTTGTGAGTATCACAATCATATTATACATACTTACATTAGTTAATAAATATTACCGTTATACATATGCCAGACCCCAGATCATTTTTTTCCATTTCATTCACATTTTATTGTTGGCATTCATATACTTGTTATATTTTCCTGAACCTGAATTTTCGGTAATATGTCTTCTGATCATTAATTTATTGCTTCATGCACAGGTTAAAAATTGCAGTGAGGTGTATCGCAATAAATTAATAAAAGATTTATTGCCTAAGGCTCTTTGTGAGAAAAATTACGATGAAGATTCAATTTTATGGTTAATATTTTTAACCGACGAAAAAAAACGGAGGAGGTTATCAATTCGACGCGTATATTTTTTTTTTTGTTTGTTTTTTTTTTTTATGTATGACCACGCATAACTTTTTACATTCCGATTGTAATAATTCTTTCTTTATTGGAAAGAGTATACTCCGAGGGTGGTCCCATATAAATTTGGAAAACAAAATCGAACCCTAAGGGTCGGAAAACAGGGGATGATTGATTGTTCACTCACTGATTGTAATGTTTAACCACGCATAACTTTATACAGAGTAGTCCGATTTTGATAATTCTTCCAAGCATTATTCCATCTTGCCAAGTATTATAAGTACATTAAAGCCACAAAAAAATATAAAATAAAAACTTTTTACCAAAAAATTTAACCGCCGAAAAAACTGAAAAGCAAAAAATAATAAACCTTAAAATTATGAGTCGGCGCTGAAAAATCAATGAACAAAGATCACTCAAAGCGCCGACTCATAATTTTAAGGTTTATTATTTTTTGCTTTTCAGTTTTTTCGGCGGTTAAATTTTTTGGTAAAAAGTTTTTTTACAAATAAATAACACTATATGGTAAGATAAACTGCATCTCTGAGCACTATAAGACTTGTACATAAAGCAATAAAAAATATCAGAAGTGCATAGTCTACCTTACGGTATAATGGTTTTAATGGTACAAATGTCCACCATAAAATTGAATTTAATTGCCATTTGTCCTCACCAAAGACCTCAAAGTCAATAAAACTTCTCTTCAGTTCTAATCGAAGAAGCTTGAGAAATTCTTGACACATGAACTTTAGCCCGATGTTTAATGATCAACCTGTCTTACTTTCTAGCACTTTTATGATATGACGTAATACTATTAAATCTGCGAATATTACAACGCGGTTTTCCTCTAACATTGAACATTTACCTGCCGACTGAAATTATTATAAGCCATATAATCTGACTCTGAACCCAAACGATAAAAAAGGATGACCTTAATTGAGTCTCTCATCCTTGATTGACATATTTGCCAGGTAATGTGGTGAATTTTGGGGAAAAAAGTACCAAATACATAATAATTGATCAATTTAAATAATTTTAATGGCAGATTGGTGTAATGGTGGTACACGACTGCTGAGCTTGGGGTTCAAGATTTAATTCTTAAGTCGTTCAGGCAGTATCGTTAGATTTGCCAATCAAATTTCTCAGTAGTCACCGAGAGTATGAATTTGAGCTTGATGTTATCCGCCTTCAAATACATGGCGAATGATGGGGAATTAGGGACCCTTTTGCCTACCCTTTGAGAAATATGGTCGTATGTATTATATTTTGTGTTTAATAATATTTCAGGGGAAGAAAATCCACAAGGAGCTGTTATTCCCGGAGCCCATTAAGGCCTTTGATCAAGATCTCGGGGTAAACGCAGCACTACGATACGAGTTGGTGGCTGGTAATGAAAGAAAGCTGTTCTCTTTGGACCCTCGAAATGGCTCCCTATTCCTTGATAAAGAAATCGATTTGGATGCTGAAGCTAATTTACCAGGTATAATTTAAAACTTCAACTATCTTATTAGGTTGGGGAAAAAGTCTTTTCGCATTATAAAATGTATGAACTTGTAATAAAATCTCTTTGGCTATACTATTTGTATCTGGCTGGTTTTGGTATCATTGAAAGTTTAAATTTTAAAGAACATAATTCCAAATTCAAATTAGGAAAATGTGTGATTTTCATTTGTTTTTCGTACCGTCAAGATGAGTGAATCGAATGAAGAAATTCGATACATTTTAAAATTTTACTACAAAAAAGGTAAATATGCAACGCAAGCCGCGAAAAAAATTTGCGATGTTTATGGACCTAGTGTAGTGTCTGTGAGAGTAGCACAAATTTGGTTTAAGCGTTTTCAATCCGGAAATTTTGATGTCAAAGATGCACGTCGCTCTGGTCCCTATTACGGATAAAATGGATGCCATTTTTGAAAAAGTGGAGCAATATCGGCATACCAGTAGTTACGACGTAGCTGAAGAACTGGAAATTGACCACAAAACAGTTTTGGCGCATTTGAAAAAAACTGGGTACACAAAAAAGCTCGACATTTGGGTACCTCACGAGCTCACTGAAAGAAACCTAATGAACCGTGTACTCATTTGTGGTTCTTTATTACGACGTAATGAAACCGAACCATTTTTGAAGAAGCTGATAACTGGTGATGAAAAATGGATCACGTATGACAAGAACGTGCGAAAAAGGTCGTGGTCAAAGGCCGGTCAGGCTTCACAGACTGTGGCGAAACCCGGGTTAACTCGCAACAAGGTGATGCTGTGTGTGTGGTGGGATTGGAAGGGCATTATTCATTACGAGCTGTTCCCACCAGGCAGGACCATCGATTCTGAACTCTACTGCGAACAACTGATGAGATTAAAGCAAGAAGTTGAGAGAAAGCGGCCGGAATTAATCAACAGAAGGGGTGTGGTTTTTAACCGACTTCAAAAAAGGAGGAGGTTATATGTTCGACTGTATGTATTTTTTTTTATTTTTTTTTATGTATGTTCACCGATTTCTCCGCCAATAGTCAACCGATTTTGAAAATTCTTTTTTTATTCGTAAGGGTATACTCCTGAGGTGGTCCCATATTAATTTTGTGAAGATTTGATGTATACTTTGGGAGATAAACGAAGGAACTCCTCAAAAACAAACAGTACACGTAATGTGATTTGGATATTGTACTAAAGATCAAAAATAATTGCTGGTTCTATCTATCCATCCGTGGTGAACTAATTATAGTCTTCGAAGATACCGCATGGAACTCCTCATCGGTGAACAGTACATATAGGAACTTACAGTGAAAGGTTAGAAGGTTAGGGGATAATTCTTTGAATATTATAGGCACGTTTAGACGGATTTGCAAAATTCTTTTTTTGTTCGAAAGGGGTTTATTCCGAAATGGTCCCATATAATTTTCATATAGATCTGATGATGAGTTCGGGAGACAGACACCGGAACTCTTTAAAAAATGACAGGAAATCAACCGCGATTTCTGCTATCGCATAAATATGCATTGTTTGTTTGGAATTAGTGCAGGGTGAATACCACAACTAAAAATTTAAAAATAAAAACTTTTTTGCAAAAAAAAACAACCGACTTCCTTAAAAACACTACAAAGTGAAAAATAACTTTAATTTCGGAAGTCGGTGGCAAAAAAACCATAAATACAGATCCTAAGACACCGACTACCGAAATTAAAGTTATTTTTCACTTTGTAGTGTTTTTAAGGAAGTCGGTTGTTTTTTTTTGCAAAAAAGTTTTTATTCATCATGATAACGCTAGACCTCACACATCTTTAGCCACCCAACAAAAATTAAGAGAGTTTGGCTGGGAGGTGTTGATGCATCCGCCGTATAGTCCTGACCTTGCACCTTCAGATTTCCACCTGTTTCGGTCTCTTCAGAATTCTTTAGGCAGTGTCAGGTTAACATCACGAGAGGACTGCCAAAACCACTTGTCGCGGTATTTTGACCAGAAGTCCCAAAATTTCTATAGCAATGGGATCATGTCCCTACCTACAAGATGGCAAAAAGTTATCGAACAAAATGGTACCTACATACTTTAGTTAAATGTAAATAAACTTTATTAAAAATGTTTTGAATTTTCTTAAAAAATGCGAAGAAACTTTTTCCCCAACCTATTATATCATATTTTCTTTCTTTTTACTTTTACTATGTACTACCGACGTGTGAACAGCAGAAGTTTAGTAACAGGGTTCCATTGGCAACCTTTTGGTATGGAATCCTTAAAAGAGTCCACAATAACATTTACTTTTTACTTGCATAAAATATAAATCAGCCGTAAAACCAACCTGATTGTCCAAAACAAAACATTTAACAATTATAATTATTTGTTGTTTTCAGGGAACACGTTTGTGCTACAAGTCCAAGCGTCGCAGTTGGACAACCCACTGAAGACAGCGCAGGCGAGGGTTGAGATGGAACTGCTGGACCTGAACGATAACCTTCCGGAGTTCGAAGTGGACTTCTACAACATCAGCATTGTGGAGAATTTGCCCAACGGTATGTGTTTGGTACTGTCAATATATCGCCTACAGTATTTACTATCCAAAGAAAAAGTGTCTCTAGTGGTGTTTCTAATCTAAATAACTTTATATACCCGATTACTACAGTCCAAGTGTTCAATGGCATATTACATTTTAGAAATACACTGTCACATGGACATGGGCCTAATAAATATCTCACAGATACGAAGATCTCTAAAGTAGTTATTTTTCTAAAATACAATACGCCCATTTTGATTGAGCGCAATGTACTGGTGCATAAATGAATTTATGCACTCGTCAGTTATTGCTTACAAATATTTCAATTAGGACAGAAATTGTTACGTAAACTTGACGCTGATCATTTTCTTCCTTCAGGTTTCAGTGTACTACAAGTGATGGCAACGGATAAAGACCAGGGAGATAATGGAGAGTTTACGTATCAACTGCGGGATCCTGAAGGTGCCTTCACCATTGACCCTCGATCTGGCTGGCTCACTGTTAGAAATCAGGTAGTAAACTTGATTGTATAAAGTTTGATAATTAGTTAATATAGTGAATGCTTTAGTTTGAGTTTTGATATGATAGTTTCCAATCTATACGCGGGTGAAAAACAAGTAAATAGTGCACACAAGCAGGTTTACTATTTTCCTTGGTATTTTTAACAGATACGAGACGAGACGAGATGCAACTGACCTGCTCTTGATGAAAATGACCATACATTTTCATCAACAGCAAGTCAGTTGCGTCTTGCTTATGGATAAAATGTCTATTGATGTAATCCAAAAGTCAAGGACACCACGGCCTGTCTTGTAGTCGAAGTGCGGGTCGCTTAGCGCGGCACGCGAACATTAACGATATCATCCGACGAGCTCTTGTCACTGTCGGCGTTCCAGCTGTATTAGAACCCAATGGCTTGGCACGCGACGATGGCAAGAGACCGGATGGTATGTCTTTGTTTCCTTGGAAGGTGGGTAGGTCTTTAGTGTGGGATGCAACGTGTGTCGATACTCTTGCGCCATCCCATCTTCCTAGCTCGGCTTGCTGCGCTGGCGCTGCCGCTGCGGCTGCGGAAAACCTCAAGCGGCGAAAGTATAGCAACCTTATTGGTAATTATATTTTAGAGCCGTTTGGGGTTGAAACCCTCGGGCCGTGGGGTCAGAGTGCTCATGGCCTCTTTAAAGAAATATCGAAACGGCTGGTTAACACTTCTCGTGACCCAAGGGCTGGTTTTTATTTTGGCCAGCGGCTAAGCATTGCTATACAGCGTGGTAATGCCGCCAGTCTCTTGGGTACATTGCCGGTCGACAGCGATGAGGATGAATTTTTCGACGCCTTATTTTAGTTTGTGTATATAAATATAGTTTTAGTTAAGTTAATATATTATTTTGTTTTTTTTATTGATTGATTGATGTGAAATAAAAATCCTGTATATAAAAAAAAAAACAAAAATAATAGTGTGTATTTTATCTACAGAAGTATCAGATGCCTGATATATTTTTGCCTTTCCTCATCGCTCAAGGGAATAAAACGTTAATTATTCAAACATATTTTGTGACGGCATTAATTTGGATAAACTTCATATTAGATTATTGATTTTAATTTAATGGCCACTTGCATTGGCAACTAAAACGACGAAGTTTAATTCATTGTGAAAAATTACAATTTCAACCATCAATAAAAATGATTTGAATTTGCGTAGGTCTTATGATTATCTCACCAACACTTAATTATTTTCTAGACTGTTCTAGACAGAGAACAACACGCATCACTCAAAATGAAGGTGTACGCCAAAGAGAAAAACCTCAGTGTAGTTGGAACTTTCCTGGATAAGAATCGTATTTCTAAATGGCGAAGAACTGCTACGACTTCTAGAACGCCACTAAAAGACAGAACAACTTATGTGTTTCCAGATAAGTTAGGAAATAAAAATGAGAATATGGAATATGTTGATGAACAACTCATGTCTTACGTCAATGTAGAAGTCACACTTCTAGATGCTAATGACAACAACCCAGTCTTTGTTCCAAGTAATTTATACGAATTTGCAATTAAGTCCAATGCTAAAGTTGGTACATCTATTGGCAAAGTGAAGGCTGTGGATCCTGATTTAGGAAGAAATGGGATAGTCTTGTATGATTTGCAAAGAACAAGTAATTTGACTATTACGTCGCCTTTCCAAATCGATGCTAAGACTGGAGCCGTGAGTATTGCCGAGTCACCGATAGTTGAAGGAAGACACGCTTTATTTATTGAAGCTTCGGATCAACCTGCCAATCCTAGTGAGAGAAGATACTCGTTAGCTGTTGTTACTATTGATGTTACAAGTGCTACTAAAGGTTAGTCATGAAATGATTATCACAAGCTATTATGTTCAAAATATTTGATTGCTTATTTAGTGCAAAATGCTGAAGTTGGAATTTAATAAAATTTATGTATTTTTTAGGTCCCAAATCAGACAAGCCAGGCTTCATAGGAGCACCATACGAATTCTGGGTTGGAGCCAATGTTGGTATCGGAACAAGTGTTGGTCAAATACGTATCAATGATGCAATGGAAAAGACTGATGTATCCTATGATCTATTACATAGCTATGAAGAAGGAGGTTAGTATAACCTGGGCTTGTACAATTATGCTATTTTTTTTTGTCACCATACATTTTACTTGTTATTAACTATTAATTGAGTTGCTATATTTTTTTTTTTGTTGCAGTACCATTTGCAGTAGAAGAAAGATCCGGTGTAATAACAGTCGTAGACGAGCTGACCAAATATAACAGACCCATGTACGACTTTGAAGCGGTAGCAATCCAAGAAAATGCTAATCTAAGTATAACCACAAACGCAACGGTTCACGTAGTTGATGTGAATGACGAGAGAGGAGTGTTGTTGAGGTATTATTATATTTTTTCTTATTATTGGTCCATCCTAGCACGTAACATCACACGTTATTCCCAAAATATTAAGCAATGGTGTACCCATCTTCCATCGTCTGTAGCTTTAATTAATTATGCATGTAGCAAAAGTATGGCTTGCTTTGGTTCCAATGCATCTCTAGTTATCGTCTATTATATTTTTGGAATAAGCTCAAATAATTTTATTTCAGAGGTGCACATTCACCGCTTGTATTTCACGTAAAAGAAAATATAGCTGGTGCAACAGTGGGTCAAATCTTCCCCGTCAATGTAAGCTCTTCGCAAACCAACAACACTGGTAACATAAGGTTCATTATCGCTAATCAGCAGGATGTTACTGACGATATTGCGATAGGTAAGCTTTACAAAATCTTCAGTATCACTTATTAAATAATTCGCCAATTCAATGTCAGAACGTACACAATAATAAAATCTTATGTTCCAGGACAAGACGGTACAATTTTTGCTCAGAAACCTTTAGACAGAGAAAAACGAGAAACGTATAGAATGACAGTAATCGCTGAATTTACTAAAGGTATGATATCTGGAGCTGGCATATACCAAGTTACGATACACGTTGATGACGAAAATGATAATCCACCGGTTTTTGAACTTCCAATGTATGAAGGTTCTATTGCTGAAAATTCACCTAAAGACACTGAAGTTAAAATGACAAATAAAATAGTAGCTAAAGACGCTGATATGGGACCAAATGCTTCTTTTATGTACACACTATTTGGTGATGGACGTGAAATGTTCCATGTTCATGAAAATACTGGAGTAGTAACGTTCATAGGAAACAGATTAGACAGAGAAGAAAAAAGTTCATATGTACTAAAAATTGTTGCAAGGGACAGAGGTGGACTTAGTTCTGAAACTAAACTGACGATTTCAGTATCAGATGAAAATGATAATCTTCCTAAATTCAATCAAATTATCATACCTTTAGGAGAAAATATAGAACTCCTCGAGTCAGACGATAAGTCTACTGTGAAAGTTTATCGCGAACGAAAGAATAATTCTACTTCGGGGATAACAAATTTGGAAGCTAAGCCGAAAAATAAGTTTGCTTTGAATTCTGCGTCTTCTGGACCGTTGTTCATGGTACCTGAAAACGTTGCTATTGGTTCAACAATTTTGAAACTTAACGCGATAGACATGGATAGTGGCATAAATGGCCAAGTACGATATGAGTTCGTTTCAGAAGTTTTTATACCTCCTCACAGTATGTCTGCTAAAGGTATGCAAGTAAAAAGATATTTTGTCATCAATGAAAGACATGGTCACATTATAGTTGCAAGAACATTACCCCCAGAAGCAGAATTTAGATTAAATATAACAGCATTAGATGGTGGAGATTTGAGTGATCACATAGCAATTAGATTCTTCATAAAAGATATCAATGACCATTTCCCGATGTTTAAAAAGTCTTGGTACAGTTTCAATGTAGAAGAAGCTCAGTATACTAGAAGAGTGTTAGGTAAAGTAGATGCCACCGATGCTGATTTTGGACAAAACGCTAACTTGACATACTTTATTCAACCTAAATCTAAAGACTTGCCATTTGAGATATCACCACTGACTGGAGTATTCAGTGTTAATGGAGAACTAGATAGAGAAAATGAAGATAAATACGTCATCACTGTGGTAGCACAAGATAATGGTTATGATAAGAAACTTTCATCTTCTGTCAGTGTTGAGGTGCAAGTATTAGATGTAAATGATAATGCACCTAAATTCTATGCATACGATGAATTGCTAGAATGGAAACACCCAGAAGCTGATGAAATCTCAAATCACAACTTTGAATCAGTCATGATGATGCCAATATATAAAGCAACGTTAAAAGAAAATGCTCCTATTGGGACGGTAGTCACAAAAGTTTATGCAAATGATACTGATTTCATAGGTAATGGAAATGGTCTTATTTTATACAGTCTTCCCCAAAGAAAGAATCAACTGAATGTTTTCGCTATAGACTCGAAGGAGGGTATTATCACAACAACGGGAAGACTTGACTATGAAAGTCAGACTGTTCATAATGTGACCATTATTGCCTCTGACTTGGGCTCACCAAGTTTGAGTTCCACGGCTATTCTGATGTTGACAGTTACTGATGTTCCTGATGAAGTAGAAGTATCTGATAAACCAGTGTTTATTTCAAGGTATTACGAATTAGAGATTGAAGAAAATGTTCATACACCAGTCGAGTTAGTAACTTTGAATTTGACGGAACATTACGAGAACTTTAAAATGAAGTATTTCATTTTGAATGAGAATGATTCGGATGTAAAGAAGTCATTTGTGATTGATCCTAGAAATGGGACTTTGTATTTAGTGAGAAGTCCTGATAGAGAAATGAAAGATGTTTACGAAATTGTAGTCAGAGCAGAGAGGCAAAAGATAAGCAGAGAATTACCGCACATGATATACCCTGTAGCCGATGATGTAATGGAGGGACTGACTAAATATGATGTTAAAGTCATTGTTAGAATAAAGGATGTGAACGATAATGCACCAAAGTTCACTAATGGCGGACGGCCCCTAGTCACAGCAATTCCAACTACAGCACCGTTTGGTTATCAAGTTATACAATTAAAGGTAAGTGACTGACAATAAATTTAATTTAGTCTACTATTAATTAATTCCAAGTTATTATGCTTGGCAAAATCCATTGATACATACTTTACAACTAGCTATTCTTGTGGCTTCGTTTACGTGAGTGTGCATTTAGCATAATAAATTCATGGTCGGTAAGACAAAGTTTTAAATTTTAAACAGAAAGTAATTATGAAATTATTCACCCACTGTCTATTGATTTTGTAATAAAAAAGTATTGTACAATCGACCAAAACTCTGGGTCACATATAAACCATTTTTTACAAAGTTGTCAATTACCAAAAATTATGTAACTTTTTTTTTGTGGGTGGAAAATCATCAAATCACGTCTACCGCTCTTGGGTGGAGCAGCAGGGCGTGTCAGACTTTTATTGACTAAAACCCACCCGTGTTCCTTCAGTTGCCCATGTGCCAGGGTCACAGCCATTTACACACGTACACAAATAAAGTTATTTCTAGGAAGCACTGCTATAAAATTCGCAGTACCTACTTTTGAAAGTTAGTAAACCTAAACATAGAAATAAAAACTTATCGCCTCTTAAAATTAATTAGCAACATTAATTTATGTCCAGGCGACGGATGCAGACGTCGGGATCAACGCGGACATCCGGTACCAGATCATCAACGAGCAGGCGCCGCGCTTCGCCATCGACGCCGTGTCGGGGCGTGTGCGGGTCGTGTCGGCGCTCACGCGGGACGCGGGCCGAGTGTTCGGGTTCGACGTCAAGGCGACAGATAAGCGGGGGGCTGATGATGGGAAGTCGGCGATTGCTAATGTTTTCGTGAGTGTAGTAGAGTAAACTTACTTCAACGTTTAAAGTGAATTCCAATAGCGGACGACTTATATTACACTTATAACAAGGCCATAAAGCACATTAATGATTTTGCAATTCTGCATGGGAGATTAACACAATATTAAGAATTCAGTCTGTTACATTTTAAATTTGGTACTATTCAGACTTTAAAATAAACCCAAAATTTTTAAAAGCCTTTTCAAATTTGAGATATTATTAAGCAATAAATTGCAATGTTCCAGGTATACGTGCTTGATGAGAATAAACAGCTGGTGCTGGTAGTAGGAGCGAAACCGATGGAAGTAGAGAAAGGAATAGAGAACATCACCAAATCATTGACCTCTATGACAGGATACGACATAAGAGTCAGAAGACTAGAGGCTCACAATAAGGCTTCCATGGACGGTTATGCGTGAGTTTTACAGTCTTTGTTTTCTGTTTCATTTATTTGACCATCAAAGACATTTGAAATGATTTCCTTTCTATTTTCAGGACCGATTTGTATATTTACGGAGTGGACCCTTTGTCGAATGCCATTATTGACATGGATGTCCTTCAGAAGTGAGTTTTAAGTACTTAACTTTTATATTTTGAATGTCATCCTACTGTTATAAATCTAAAATATTGAATGCTATAAAAATTTAAGGTGCTTTTATCTGCCATCCACGCTGTACCTATAGTTGGCTATGAGAGTGAGAGAAAAGAGAGTGCTCCTCTGCTTGCGCACACATTTGAGCACTATACTATCTCCCGCGCCGATTGCTAGTCTCCGTTGAGATTGGCCGCCGTGGCCAAAATACGGTCTGGAGGACTATATAGGTGGCAGTTTGGTCACCTGTCCATAGTATTTGTAATTTAATTATTGCCTACCTATGGAGCTAAAAAAACCATCATTTCGATGATTATTGATTGTGTCAGAAATCACCAATTAAAGAAAGTTTACATACATTTACTTTTATTTCTCCAGATCCCTAATGAAACGTGAGACGGACCTTCGCCACAACCTGGCAGGGTTCCGCGTGCTGGAAGTAGGTGACACCGCCATGGTGCAGGCCCGCAGTGGACGCCTGTTCAGCACTATGGAGATCAGTGTCGTTGCTCTCGGGTGTATCGTGTTCGTTGGTGCTTGTACCACTGCTATTTGCATACTGTGCGTAAGGAGGAGTCGAAGGTAATTTTAAATACCTGTTTATTCAAATATAATTTTGGTTCATTCAAAAGTAGGTATCTGGAGTGATTGATTTTAACCTCGTGGGAAGAAAAAAAATCTTTATGTTTTTCAAACAGATATTGCACTTATTTATACCTACTTAGATACGTTGCTAATAACCAGAGGTCGGAGTAGGTAGATTGATTTTACGTACTCGCATCATGAATAGTCATAGAAATCACAACATGGATAAGCCTTTTTTCCGGAATTTCATTTTGGTACATACGGGATTGAATCAAATATTGAGAAAATAAGGATTTTTAAACTAGGTACTACATTAGAAATTTATATGAATGCGATAGATAAACATTAAATTATTTTTTTCTTACTGTATAAGGCCGATCACCTATATATTATTAATAAAAAGACAGCAAAAAAGTTATACATTTCTTATTCATATTGATGTATTCTTTATTCTACGCATTACTACATTTGAAATTAATTACAAAATCCCTGAATCCCGGAGGCATATCCATACTAATATATACGTGCCAGTTCATTGATCCCATTTCAATCTACCTACTCCGACCTCTGCTAATAACGGATGGTAAGCAATTTTTTTTCGCTTATCATTTTCAGGAAACACCACCATCATAGGCGAAAGCATGTGACCCACTACTTCATATGAAATTACCCTCTTGTTGCATGAGTTGTAGAATTATACTTTGTTCTTAGCCTTTTTTGTTAGTAAAAATAAACAAATCTCTTAAAGTTGTAGCGTTTCCTGGCACTTAACTCAGACTTCTTCTTATTTTGGTATAATAAATAATAGTTTTAGTAGTGTAGTAAGTATATTTTTTATTTAAACTTGATTAGCCGCTGATTTTGGTATTTTTAGTTCTTATGTTTTGTCTTTTCAAAGTTGTGGTATGTGATAAAACCATACAATTTAATTACTTTCAAGCTTTATTGTTTTTACTAACAACGGATTTTATTACCCAACTGCTGCATTGCATATGAAATGCAGTCTGATGTAAGGTCAGGGTGGCTAATTCCGGCATAGTTTTTTTTCGACTTACATTTGAGTGCCCTTATCCGATGAACGTTTTGATTTATCATCAATGTTATGGTCTCATGAAAATAATAACGTTTTAAACTTTCAAATACACCTTACCTCAACTATCACCAGTACTAGGATATACAACTTTTTTTTTAAACTTGACCAGGAAACGGATTTTTCCTTCTAAATCGGGAAAATCAGTCATACTGGTAGAATTTATTGAAATCTTTAGTGGTTTTAAGGAAACACGTAATAATGACATGCGTTCGTAAGAAACTGTCAAATATGTGCTTAGCGATCTTAAAAATGAAGTCTCTGTCAGGTTAAATACGTAAAAAACATTTTTGGGGGCTATTTCGGCTTACCTAAGCAAGCAGGGGTGGTCAACGTATTTTAGTGGAGCGTTATTAGCTCATTTCTTATTATTCATTCAATAGGTATCGCTATTTTGCACAGAAAATTTATAATCTTAAGATAATTCACTATACTATACATACAACGACTATTTGTGATCATAAAAAAAAAAACAAATTCAGAAGAAATGTCCCTAAAATTGATTGAGGAGGCGATTTTTCTGTAACTGTTACACAAATTGTATAATATCTATTCTCTTTCGAATGAACTTTTTTTGAACTCCAAGTAAGTACATATGTTGAATATTGATTGGGTTTCTTTTAAAAAGTTAGGACAAAAAAGGTTTACGGTCTCAGAAATGGGTCAAATTCGTCATATGACGATCAAGCCCCCTTCAAAATAGACGGAATTATGCACTTTATGATTTCGAGGTTATAAATTTGTTACGATCAATAATCTAATAATTTTCAGCGTTATCTTGCAAAATAATACAAGAAACCTTTACAAGGACCCTACACTATATACATTGAATTCATTTGACACTGTAAGTTACATAATTTTAAACTTACCTTCGAAAAAACAGCAGCGTAGGACACTCACATTTCACTTTAAAAAACCAACTGAACTTTCTTTTTACCCATTTTTATAGCAACTATAGCCATCTAGAGAATTTTATTTGAAGTTAAAGGTAATGCTGTTTAATCGACACTTCTACAAACGCTGCAATTCGACTGTAACGAGCATAATTTCAAATAGACGGTTACGCCCCATACACGGAATATGCCACCCTGACCTTACTTATATTATTAAATAGCTTCTGCCCGCGACTTCGTCCACGTCAAATTTTTGATCCCCTAACCCTTCCCGTTGCATCGAATTGCCTGCCAGTTTTCGTCCATTTTTCGTTGCTGCTCCGCTTCTTTGATCGTAGCTTGATTTTATATAACTTATAGCCTTCCTCAATAAATAGGCTACCCAACACATAAATATTTTTTTAATTCGGATCAGTAGTTCCTGAGATTACCGCCTTCAACCAAACAAACAAACACTTCAGCTTTATAATATTAGTATAGATTTTATTTTATATCTCCTATAAGCGAGCAAAATCATAAACAAAACCCATTAAAAGTGGTTTTATATTTGGGTCTTCTGCCTACACAAGAGAATGTAGTATTATTCGGTTACTTAGCAAGCCCGTATTTTACCATGAGTTCTCAAAAATTCCAATCTCAGCGGCTCTACTCACTTTTAACACACCACTCACTTCAAACTTTTGCCCTAACAGACGACACCAAAAACCATATTCCCAGCAACGACTTAACGCTTTCTCAACTGAGCACCTAACCAAATTCGGAGGCCTCTTCCCGTCCGGCGGCAACCAGTGCCAGGAGCTAAACCAGAGCTACAGCGAGGCGGACTCCTACATCGATGTCATCAACCACAATGTGAAGAAGATCTGCCCTCACGGGAACACGGTGGAGGAGTTCGGGAAGGCACACCAGAAGTGTGTGAAGACACAGAACCAGTTTGGAGAGGACCAGTTCAAGCACGAGAGGATGTGCATCAAGTTCAACCAGCGGCCGTTGCAGAAGAGGTATGAATGTTATCGTTTTGTTATTTAAGTTCTAACATTCCTTCCCTTTATTAGACGTAAAATTGCGTAATATGATAGTCCTAAAGTAAGCCATAAACAAAAAAAAAAACTTATGATGTATGAAAAAATATATTTATCCATTCATTCCAAGGCATGCATAAATCAGGTAGATACGTCTACTTACTAAACTCTGTTACTAAACATTAATACGCACAAAAATACTAATTATTTAAAACATCCACGACTCTATGCCAATCTTTCTGCGTACACTTAAAGTGAAACAATAATAATAGCATATATTGTGTTAGAAATACATACAAAAGTTGTATCCAGTACAAGCTTGTACGTAAAACTTCTTAAATATCAATATGATTGATTGTAAATTTACTTTGTTTAACCGGAAAAAGACGTAATAATTTTTTGTCTTTTCTTTAATCGAATAAAAGGCCATTTTCGCACTAGTGTGTTCAAAATAAGATGATAGTCCCGACGACCCAACCTGACCTGACCTGACCTTTTTGCCTGTTTTATAATAATATTAATTTATAGGAAATTATATTAATTAGCACCTACGTACGTAGACAGTAAATAGTTAAAAACGATTAGTGCTACAGGAGATGTTTTTAATACCTATTTTAGAAAGGTCAGATTTATTTAGGTATTTGAAAACTGAACGGGACTTATTAATATAGGTAAGTCATACCTATAGATATTTATATCCTTGCGATTAAGAAATATTTAAGGAACCGTTTTAAAACTTTTGTTTAAAGTAAAAAAAAAATGATAAGGAATTAATAATTACTCCCTTCAAATTTTCTTTGTATTCGATCACAAGACTTCTCAGAACGAACGACGTTTAATGATAACTAGATGGATGATCTTGCCATGGATAATCTTCCGGCAACTTCGCACAAATAATGTACTCAAAGGTTAATTATTAAATAGCAAGTCTCAACAGAAACAAACTAAGATCCTTAGGCCGTAATAATGTATTATTTAAACAGCTACTGAAGATTACACGGTGTTTCCTTGTAAACTATACTCTCAAAAATTAATTATTAATTAAGGGCTAATTAGAAGGGGTTACTTCCCAATTTCCACATAGGAACTGTAATAATATTTTCTGGTATTTTTTCATATTTTTATAACTTTACTTTTACTTCATTGATCGTTATTTTTCGGTGATTATCGCACTTTGAAAAGATCTAAAGACTAATGTCTAAAACTCATCTAAAAACCTAGGTTAAAAGATGTTTACTCGTAAACTTATGCTAATATTTCTTTGAACGCCCGACGCAAAAAGAGGGGCGTTATAAGTTTGACCACCATGTGTGGTGGGTGTCTGTGCATGTGTTTGTTTGTGGCACTGTAGCTCTTAAATGGGTAAATCGATTTCAGTGTGGTTTAATTTATGTAAAAGAAGGCTTTCTAGCGGTAATTCTTAGACATTTTTTGTCAAAATTGGTTCAGCCGTTTCAACACGACGACCATTTGATCAAAATATTAACTACAACTTTTTAGACTTAAAGGGCCAATACATAATTACATATATTATTTTTATTTTTTACTTTTTATAGTATTTGTTTTGGTCGGGAGACTTTTAAATTTAACTTTTTGTCTACATAAATTATTTCCCCTCCGAACAAAATTGCTTTATGTACTTTAAGTTACCTGGGGACTGGTAACTTAGTCAAATTACCAGTAGCAAAGTGAAAAGGTAGCTTCACATTAATTTATTACCAAATAAGTGGAACGAAATGCGTCAAGTTAAATTACGTGTGAATTTTCTTTTGACATAGGGGCATTGGCCTCAAAATATAACAAAAGTTTAGTCAAAAGGACCAACTGCCTAGGATCTATCGACACAACCATATTGTTTAAAACCTATGTAGTATATGTCTGAAACACTACCTCACTTCTTAAATATAAATTTCATTATTTTCTCTTTTTAGTCTTTATAAAAATGATAGCTTCAACAACTAACGGTCGACGGACCATCAATCACTAGTGGAAAGAACTTTATTTTTAATGTTTTCTACAAATAAAACTTTTTATAAGAACGTTTTGATGGAATGACATGAGAAGGTTCTTCTAAAGATCTATTCTATCAAAAATATGAATGAAAATGTTATGTTATGAAGTTTTTAGTATACTTTTTGAAGTTGGAGGTTTAATATAATACTCCTTGTTTTTATCACCAGGCTTTTAGGCCACAAAAGTAACGTGTTCCAAACTCAACACGACGCAACCAATCAAAAACTAGTTACTAACGCGTTAGTATGTCGCGTTTTGTTTGGAGCGCCATTGAAATACTAATGCTGTGACATTCTGGTAACTCATTGGGGTTTTGAGTTTGAACGTGTTTCTTTTGAGTAGCGACGTGGCTTAGGTGCTGAATAGTGGAACTCATATAAACTATTGTATATACAGTCTAGTCGCTAGGCAAGCCGTAAGTACACAAAACCCGCACCAGAAACTCCTAACGTCGTGTATTCATTGAAGCAAACGCGCCACAACATAATTATTATATTGCCATATTTCGAAGGAATCAGGCCAGACCACATTCATACACAATACATTGCTACTTTATAGAGCGGTATCGCCGTGCTAATTCTCCGTAACTTTGTTACCAAAATTCTAGTAAATGTATTTGTATTATAAATAATACAATATCTGGAAGAAGGTAATATTTTATTTAAAAAATACCAGAAAATTTTATGTATTTCTGTATCAAGCTTCGAAAAAGTATCATATAGGTAGAGTAGTCTCATTTCCTACCGTCTGTATAAATTATTCAGCCCACAGAACACTTCTGCTCCATAAACACAATTTCTGATCAACAACTTTTAGTTCCAGAAATACTACCAATAAAACTATCATATGACCTACTTCACATAACAGCACTTGTATAATTTGACTTAAATAATTTAAATCAAGAACCATGTTGCCTAAAACCTGAACCCTTAACGCAGGTCAAGGCGTACCCAGCTCCGTTCGCATCCGTACTAACACTGCACCGACATACTAACACCTACAGCACATGACCAACAGATCTAAAACACTTTACCTATAGGAAGGGGCAGGATACATCGATAACGTCCGTGAATTCCAGTGGACAAGACTCCGGCATCGCGGAGGCTACGCGGTGTCCTTGCGGCCAGTCCAGTCTGCACACTTCTGAGGAAAGCAGCGGGTTGGTGACCTTTTTCCAATTAAACTAGGTTTTAGGAAGGCATTGAATTGTTACGGGCTAAAGTATTGAAGGTGAACATGAAGCTGTAATAAAAAAAATGTATCTTCACTGTATGAAAAAATTAAAATATTAAGACTTAACAGCGTTTAAAAAGTTTCATATTACATGGGCACTTATGGACCGTCAGAAAATAGCTACACGGTTCCAATTGGTCGTATCATCATGAATTACATCCTGTTGTTTTATTTTAACATATCATAATGTCATTCAACCATTATACAATATGTTCACTTCCAATGCCCCACAGTAATCTCGCTCTCGTGAAAAATTCCAACATTGATCATACTTACATTTCATCCAACAATTCCAACAATATTTGATCACCACATCATTGATTTTTAACCCGCAGCAAAAATTTGACTAACCTGATCATTCAAAGGCATTTCAAACTCAATTTTAATTCTTAGGTGCAGTTACGAAGATTCCTTGAAGTCTACTCGGAACGCAGAGGGCCGGGGGAAACCTTACCTGGTGGAGCACGAGCCTCGGTTCCTGAGACGAGCTTCCTTCACGCACCAGCCTCTGGACTCGAGACAGTTCAACTACAGACGCCAGTCCTTCTCAGAGAACATGCAGAGACACTTCCCACCATTCGAGAGGATTGGCTCTGGAGGTATGATGACCAGACAGATCTCAACTCCTAACGTCTCAAATCTAACTCAATCATACTTCTTAAGTGGAAAGAAAAGACTCGAAACCAGAAGAAAAGAAGTCCTCAATGAGCCTATGGTGGATTACGACCATAGTGAGGGAGAGGACGTGTTTGATACCACACATAGGATGGAGAGGAGAGCGAGTGGGAGGAATCACAAAAGAGGGAAGTTCATGGAACTGGGAGGACAAGCTGCAGTGTTTGTAGCCACCCCTGCAGCTGCTGAGATCATGAGGAGACAAGGCAGTGAGCGACTCATGTTTGCTAGACCGTTATAGTAGAAGCCAATGAAGCCATTTTATAATAAACTATAAGTTCGTTCGTAAAGACCTAGGTGTACCTACGTTAGATTGTTAAGACGATTTATGTTTAAAGATTCTGCACCTGAGTTTGACATTTTGTGACTATAAAACAAAATGATTTATGAAATAACATTTTAGTCAAAATTACTTGGACTTGTTCAAGCGAATGGAAACTTTTGTGATGAAGACTACCTACTTTTACTTATGCCTACCTATTCCTTAGACTTTGTAAAATAAATAATAATACACACAAACATGTAAACGATGAGATTATAAACATCCTATATAATAAAATATTTTGATAGTGATATAAAATTGTTATGCAAATGTGTTAATTTTTGATTGAGTGATAAAATGTTAAAAACAATTGTTAACTTATGAATTATTGTGCAATGTATATTTATAAATATGTAATTAAGTGTATATTCTATGGAAATAATGTAGAGTTTAGAGAAAGTTTGGACATTTTATAATAATTTCTTGCCTTCGTCAGCTTTACTATTTGGTGTGTCCAAAGAATTCATACTTTGATATTAAGTGCCATTTGGATGATGTCTCTACATTTGTAGAGTTCTATGAATGTAGACCTTGTTACTGTCTGATAAGATTAATGTTTAACCACCTAATAACGATGTTATGTGTTGCGAAAGTAACGATTTGTATTTTTGTAAATATTTTTAGATGTTAAGAATTAAATGACTTAAAATATACCTACCTGAATGTTTTTGATTTGAAGAAAATAAGTGTTCCTTTTTTATTTTATTGTCGTAGTCTGGAAATGAAGTTATGTGTGAGAATACTTTAGAGGGGTTTATGTCCTGCCCTGGATTACGTGAAAACTTGAAATTACCCATAAAAGTAACGACAACGAAAGTATTAGGTATGAACACTTGAAATAAAATATTATTATAGAAAATAAAGATAATTTATAGTCATTCTGTACTCACAAATGGCACGATAGTCATCAAGATCAAACCAAATGTCCTTTATTCAAATTAGGCTGCGATCCAATAAATACTTTTTAGGCGTCAAAACGCCGTTCTTTCACAACTACTAAGTGTTTTAGCTAGAAAGTCTCCATTACCATTATCCACTGTCAAAGATGAGAAAAGTCACATCAACATATCTGTCAGTCCCAAATCAGGACAACCATAAATTTATCATTTTGACAAAAATTGTTTTGTCACTACCGAGACCAATAAAACAGATGATAACCCTGAAAAGAAAATATCAAAGTCCCAAGTACAAGAGTAAGCAATATGTCAATACTTATACAAATAATAAAAGGTCCTCACTTTGTAAACGTATCCCTTTGAAAAACATCGCGAATATGTTGCCACATAAATAAAAACAGAGAAAACAAAAGGGAAACGTATTGCTTGGATGTGTTATTGTAGTACTTTTAGTGGGGTGACCATGTTTTTGGGAAACTTACAACTTACGCGGGACGAAAAAATCTTTTCAAAATGAGATGCAAAACATGTTGTTAAAAACAACTAGGTGAGTCTCATCTTATAGTCATCTTATAGTCATCGTATAGTCTACTCTCATACTTAGCAGAATTATTTTTTGAAGAAGATCAAAATCTCACCCGTGGGTAAAACTTAGGTATACAAATGTGAATGAAAAGCCTGGTGAAATGTATTGTTATAGCCGAATAGAAGCGAAAAGAAGGCTTGATGTAATATGGGAAGGAAAATATTTTTTGTAGTCAGGGAAATGAATTGTTAAACAAATTGACATCACTATAGCCATTTCATGTATCTATCAAAGAAGGACAGTCGTATTTGAGTTGGAAGTCAATCTGCTTAACAATTAATTTCCCAGTCTTTACCAGTTTACGAAACGGTTCTCTAAAACTGCCTAGATAGCAAGCCAAACTCTTGATGCACTTACATTTTATTAGTTTTAGCCTACCAAGCAAACAAAAGTTTGTCAAATAAAATTAATACTGCCGCTTTATAACGATCCGACAAGTTATTAAAGTAATACACTTAAACAATTTACACCATCAAGAACAAATCGAGATATAATATAACAATTCATTGCAAGTCAAACTGTTTCCAAAGTCCAAATCGCAATGAATTTAAAATGTCTTTAAGAAAATATTGTTCTAATAGAATATATTTTGGAATTGTAAAGTTAGTTGAAAACTTGGAAAGGCCGTTAAAATTTTGTTTAAGAATTAGTTGCACAAGTGAAATCTATTTAGGGGACTAAGTTAGTTTTTGGTGAATACCATCCTTAGTAAGAATATGCTAAAATTATACTACATTAAAAATTACCTATCCAAAATCAGGATATTAACAACCCCAAAAGATTATAATTAGCCCACTCAACCCGAATCTGACCTCTTATCTCAAAAGTTTCACATTTAAAATAGGTGACGTAGAAAGTAATTAATCTATGTCCCGAAGTTAATCCGGGGTTAAGTTGGCCCGGAACATCCCACCGTGTGGTCACCCCAGTCCATTCATACTTGCGCCCAGATGTGGCATTGAACTTGCTATTTTATTTGGATTTTGGTCGTAAGGACTTGTGACTTTAATGTGACTTTTTAGTTCAGTTTCTGAGTATTATTAGATTGGCGGATAAGTAGGCTTTTTTTACGGCAATAAAGTGAGAGTAAACAATTTAGGTACTGTAATAAATATAAAATGTAAAATATTAAAACATCGGTAGCGGGTATCGTAACGACTCAATAAAAAAAAATTTTTTTCTTTCCCTATCTGCAATCGGCTTATCTAGCCATAATCAGATGTGGTCTCGTTAGGTTAAATATATTTTTAACAATGTGACTCCATTGAGCCGACATCGACATGAAGCATGAAGAGAGCTATTCTCAGTTTCTCTGATCCAGGTCCAATATCTGCCATCTTTTTAGGCGTGTTGTGGTTTGGTTATTTAGGAGGTTCTTAGCCAATTCATTGACATGCCCTAGTAGTCTCTTCTTGTATCGTGTGCAGTTTCTGCTTACTTTTTCCTTAACCGTGAGCATCTTTAAGTATTCGTGGATCTTGGAGTTTCTCACAAACCACCCTGCGCCTGATATTGATCGTAAGGCTACGTTTTGGAATCTTTGTAGAATTTCTATGTTGGAGTTACTAGCAGAGCCCCACAGTTCTATACCGTAAGTCCACACCGGTTTTATGATGGCTTTATAGACCAGTAGTTTGTTGTTCGGAGATAGCTGTGATTTGCGTCCCAATAGCCAAGAGAAGGTCTTGTATAGCATTGTTGCCTCTTTTTTCTTTGCCTTGATGTGATTGGCCCATGTTAATCTTCGGTTTATATGACATGTAAACCCCAAATATTTTACACAGTCACTCGTTGGTAGTTACTTTCCTTCCATATAGACTGGTGTACATTCTCCTTTTCTTAGAGTAAAGGTTGCTTGCACAGATTTGCTTACACTTGGCTTTATTCTCCGTTTTTGGAGCCATTGTTCTATTTTATCAATTTGAGTTTGGAGCTTTTGTGTAGCAAGGTCAGGATCTTTGTCACTCGCAAGACATGCAGTGTCATCTGCATATGTTACTGTCGTTACATCTTCAGTATTTGGCAGATCTGATGTATATATGGCGTACAGTACTGGGCCAAGTACTGATCCTTGCGGGACTGACGCAGCGATGTCGTACAGGTTAGAGTACTCGTCTTCATATTTCACTTGAAACCTTCTTTGGTGCAGGTATGATTTCATGATCATGAAGAACGAGTTAGGTAAAAGTGTTTTGAGTTTAAAGAGTAGTCCCTTGTGCCACACTCTATCAAATGCCTGTTGAATGTCTAGGAACACCGCTGAGCAATATTCCTTTTTCTCGAAAGACTGTCTAATTTTATGTGCCACTCTATGTATTTGTTCCACAGTAGCATGGTTCTCCCTAAACCCAAATTGGTGGTCGGGAATTATTTTGAGCTCCTCTAATATTAGTTTTAGTCTTCGTAGGAATATCTTCTCAAACACTTTTGATAGAGTTGGGAGAAGACTTATCGGTCTATACGAACTAGGGTCAGTTGGAGGTTTCCCTGGTTTAGCCATCATACAAATCTGTGATATTTTCCACAGTTTAGGAAAATAGTTAGTTCTAAATACAGCATTTACCAGCATTGTTAGAAAAACTATTGGTTTTCTAGGAAGTCGTTTGAGTATTTCGCCAGTAATAAGGTCGAATTCAGGTGCTTTTTTGTTTTTCAGATGATTTATGGTACGTTTCATCTCTCTCGGTGTAACTAACTTAATTGGTAGTGAGATTTGTTGATCACTATTGATAAAATTATCCAATTCTTTCTCAAAATCAACCATTGTAGATGGATTGGGGGTAAAAATATTTGTTAGGTGTTCTCCAAAGACTTCAGCTTTCTGGTTTGGTTTCCTAGCCCAAGTTCCTGTGGGTGAGGTGTGGTGTGAGGTATATAATTAAGCGGCATTAATTTATTTATTAATATTTTATATTTATTTAATCTTCCAAAGAGAGTAGTTATCTTTATTCTGAGCGGATAGTGTAGACAGTTTCTGTTGAAAAGTATCATTACTGTTCTCATTCATCATGTCCTTCAGTTCTCTAGAAATCCTATTAAATTGTCTTCTGTCATGTTCTGATTTACTTGCATGAAGCCACCTCCTTGTTTTACGTTTTTCTTCAAGTTTACGGCGTATTACAAGAGGTATGTTATATTTATTAAACGGGACTTCCAAAGTCGGAGTAGCACGCCATGTCGCCACCTGTATCAGGTTTGTGATGTAAAATGCTGCATCATCAATTTCTGCCTCAGTTTTAAGACTCACTCTTAAGTTTGTTTCCTCTTGTAGATATTCGGTAAATGCATTCCAGTCTGTTTTATGATTGCTTAACTTACAGCTTTGTATTTTGTGTATTATTGTCACACTCAGTGTAAGTAGCACTGGCGAGTGATCCGATAAGGTGCCAGGTGACGATTCTATTTTTAGATGTACGTTTGTGAGCCCCTTTGTTATAAAGAAATCGAGTAGATCTGGAGTTCGGTTAGAATCTGTTGGCCGATAGGTTGGTTCGCCTGTAGAGAGGGTTATTAATCTGTGTTTATCTACACATTTCTTTAGCTCTCGACCTCTAGTTGTTGTCAGTCTGCAACCCCAGTCTGTGTGCTTGCTATTCCAATCACCGCCGCAGACATACCTGTGCCCCATAGTGTCAAAGTACTCAGAAAGCATGTCCTGCTTAAGTTTATGCTTGGGCGGATAATATACAGAACTTACGTTGACAGGACCAAATTTGTCCTCTACAGTGACAGTAGTGGATTGTAGCCAGTCTTCTCTAAATTCGCTATGAAAGAAATGTCTAATATTATTCTTTACAAAAAAAAAATATTAAGACTACATTTCCATGTTAAGACGACAATACAAATTAAACCAAGTCGCCTGCGATCCCATGTAGACAGGGTGACAGGAACATCGATGCGAAACTGAAACCATGCTTATTCACAGAAAAATGTAAAACCTACGCGATCAAAATGTATGGGAAAGCAAATTTCCACCTTGTTTAAGGCTGTGTTCAAGTTCCTATCAAATGGTACCCATACTCTTGTCTTGATAAAATCCTTACGATATACTTGCAGAATCTTTGTTGCGTCTGCGCTTGCAACTCGAATGTGTTCCGTTTTCATTCATATATTAAAGTCTAGGGTTTACATAATTATTAAAACCTACCTAAATATTTCAAATCAGGCATAGTCTGCTTTCAATCGATACTTTTTTATAAAAGAGAACTATGTGAATGAATCAATAGTCACTAGATACTAGATAGCTAAACTCAGCGGACCAGTCATTATTTTCACTGGAATATTATTTCACGGTTCTTGGAACTGGAAACTTGGCTGGAACAGCTTCACCCTGCCATTTAAACTTGAAACTATTAGTGTGTTGTGTAAATAGTATAGTCTGAACATATTTCTATGGTTTAAACAGAGATTGATATTATAGCTACTTCATTGCTAACACACATCACATGTCCTGGATTTTTTGGTTCTAGGACATGCCGGCTTCCTCACGATTGTTTCCTTCACCGTTTTTAGAGTAGTGGTGATGAAATAATTTGCACAAAATGAAGCGCCTGCCTGGGTTGGAACCCTCGACCTACAACTCGTAAGTTGGAGTAGATACCACTGGGCCATCACTGCGCCATACCGAACTGGTATACCTACTTACATATTTTTCTGAAACGCCCTTTTATACAAGGGACCAGGGTAGGGAGGTACCCAAAACATCGATCATAACAGAATCAGCCTACAGTATTTCCACTGTTTGGTACCTGAGTCTTGGCAGTTGGAACAGTATAGGTAGGTTACTCTCTGGGAGAGGGAGTGGGCCATAATCTATCATGCGAGCCCTGCGTACAATGATGGACGCCACATCTTCAAATTGATTTTAGGATATGGCGGTTTCCTCCCGATGTTTATTTTTTTCTTCACAGTTTTGAGAGCAGTGTTGAAGAAATCATTTCCACTTAATAAAATGCCAGTCTGGGTTTGAACCTTTGACCTAGTTCTAGAAGTTACGACCTTTTCTACTGTTCTCTGGACTGTTAGACCAATATCAGTACTTTAGTAAAATAAACCGTACGACGCCTACACAACTTCAATTATTACGTAACTAAATGTAAAGAAAACCAAGCTTCAAACACTACGAACTAACTAACAGTTAACAAGCAACATTAACAAGAATTTGGTATTTCGAGACCATTTCGTAAAACAACTAAAGATATTGCGTTGCAGGAATATGATACCCTCTTTACAAAGTTTGTGATGACATTCTGATATAATTCTGGATCTTACGACATTAACTTTAAAAGTTCTATAAATAAACAAGGTACCTGTACTTAAACCATTCCTAGTTTAGTGGGCTATCTAAATAATAATCCGAATAAGGCACGTATTATAAACAAAAGTACTTTATTCAAATTAGGCTGATAGTCAGCACTTTTAATTCAATCTCCCAAAACGCACGCTCTACACCAACTCCTAGTGCTTTAGCTGAAAGACGAAGTAGTGCAAGAAACTCCCCAGCAGCACAGCTGCCTGTTTAGTTAGACAAACTTGATACAATTTATTGTAGGCAGCCAAAATATTAACATATCGAGACACAGAACATTAAATTGAATCATTTGCAAATCAAATAAAGGCTCCAGACATAAAGGGCGTGACAGCTTAGTATGCAATACTGGATTATATTTGTATAGCTATTACGACCTGAGTTACAACAAAAGGCTACAAATAATCAACTAGAACCATATTAAAAAATAGCTGATTAACTCAACTTGACGTCAACAAGTATCACTTCCCAATGAAATATTGATACACACTTGGACACAACTTATCTACTGGAACCGTAGTAGTATGCAAATGTAAATCTATAATAATATATAAAATTCAAAGTTCTGAGTGACTGATTTACTGACTGACTGATTTATCAACGCACAGCCTAATCCGCTGGTTCTAGAGACAAGAAATTTGAAGCGTGAGTTCTTTGTGAGGAGTAAGTATCCACTAAGAAAGGGTTTCTTGAAATTCCATTCCTAAGAGGGTGAAATGGGGTGTTGAAATGGTGAATTTTTCGACATCCACGCGGGCGAAGCCGCGAGCAGAAGCTAGTCTATCATAAAAGTAAAGTAAAGCATATATAATGATGATTAACTGTTCTTAAAATAGAAACGTTTTAATACTTCAAAGTTTTATCTAAATGCGATACTTTATGATGACCTCTCTGATGTTAAAAAACTTCGCTCAAGTTTAGTAAACGCATTAGCAAAAGGAAGAAAACTCGCTTAGATAGCAAATGGCCTACTTAGATACTAAGTTCACTCAATGTAGATATTAAGTACGTGGTCATGGTCATTTAGTGTGTGATTTAAGCTCGTCCGTTATAAAAATACTGGGGAAATGTTGAATGTGGAAATAACCAAATAAAATACTTAATAATACATTCAGGAAAATTAAAGAATGACTAAATAAACACCCTTCGTCAAATTGTTGTATTGAAGCCATTTCATGCTTATTTAAATTGGTACCATTTTTATTTTTTTGTATTTTTGCGCCGTGTTTTTTTTTTTTTGGTTACCTAATGTATAACCATTTAATTGTTCTTTTGTATCTCACGCTATTTCTTATGTATGCAATAAATAAATGAAGATATCTATCTATCACAAACTGTCAAAGAAAAACAGTTGTGATTTGATGATACGAACAATTTAAGTTGGTAATCAATTTGCTTTACAAATAATTTCCGTAACTTAAGTATGCCGACCTGAGAATTGAGACTCAGATCCCGTGCCCGGTCGAGTTAGCGACCACTAGAGTCTAGTCTAGTACTTGACTCACGGTTGAATAGTGAACAGACCAACAAAGCAGGCAAGTTAATTACACATTTAACTGAAAAGCTAGTCTGTTCATGTCATATCCCTTAACAAAGTGCAAAGAGAAATGGATTTAGAGAATAAGGCTGCGTCGTAACCATCGTCGTGCGAATACGCGACCGTCGCTGTCATGTTCGTTTCATTCGGCGAACATCAGTGACCCTGTTTCCTAACTGAAAGCAGCTGTCGCGCGAATAAGGGATTGCGTGTTCAGTTTATGGATATGTGTAAACACGACTTGAATGTTCGTGCGTCTACGCAATATTATAAAACTGTTTTTCAATTGACTTAAATATGTAGCTTTTGGCTTTGTATATGAGCATTTAATGTATCTTTTTAATCCCATAAAATGTGCGTTTTGTTTGTGCAGAATAAACGATTTTTGTTTCTTACTTTTATTTGTTTACGCCATACGCATATAAACTAGCACGACAGTCGCAGACTTGTGCTAGAGTCGCTTTCAGTTAGGACACGGCATGACTTTAGTATGCACCCAACGATCGCACATTCGTTTGCTCGTTTGCTTGGTTTAGGACGCAGGGCAATGCCAGCACACTAGGTATTGTGTAAATCTGCAGGTAGGAGGCTTTGTGACTGTTCATACAAGTGTTTGGAAGTCTGGATCCTCTAGCTTTTATCTCAATCCAGACACTCGCTGGCGTCGTGTTACGTTTGAAGGTGTTTCCATTTGTACAGAAAAATAATAAAAGTTTGACCTTTTACTACAGAAGAGTGGATCTGTAATAAGCCGTATGTTTCTTCTACTTACAGAGGACGGTTATAGAATAGAATGTAATAATTTACTTGTAAAACCTAGGTAATTGTAATTACATACAGAGATCTAAAAAACTTTTTTACAAAAAAAAAACAACCGACTTCCTTAAAAACACTACAAAGTGAAAAATAACTTTAATTTCGGAAGTCGGTGTCTTAGGATCTGTATTTATGGTTTTTTTGCCACCGACTTCCGAAATTAAAGTTATTTTTCACTTTGTAGTGTTTTTAAGGAAGTCGGTTGTTTTTTTTTGTAAAAAAGTTTTTATTTTTAAATTTTTAGTTGTGGTATCCCCTGCACTAATTCCAAACAAACAATGCATATTTATGCGATAGCAGAAATCGCGGTTGATTTCCTCTCATTTTTTTAAGAGTTCCGGTGTCTGTCTCCCGAACTCATCATCAGATCTATATGAAAATTATATGGGACCATTTCGGAATAAACCCCTTTCGAACAAAAAAAGAATTTTGCAAATCCTAATATAACCTAAATCACATTACGTGTACTGTTTGTTTTTGAGGAGTTCCTTCGTTTATCTCCCAAAGTATACATCAAATCTTCACAAAATTAATATGGGACCACCTCAGGAGTATACCCTTACGAATAAAAAAAGAATTTTCAAAATCGGTTGACAATTGGCGGAGAAATCGGTGAACATACATAAAAAAAAAAAAAAAAAATACATACAGTCGAACATATAACCTCCTCCTTTTTTTGAAGTCGGTTAAAAAATAAGATAGTGCGCTATGTCTTGCCAATATTGGACTACAAATTATTAAAAGCAATTAAAGGGAAACGCCCGTTCTTGGCCATGTTGCGCCCATCAATATGGTATATACAAAAAAAATACCCATTTAGTAACTAAAATATTGCTATTACTTATTCGTTATGAAAACTCCGGAATTAAAAGCCGATTTAATAAAAACATTCAATCGTTTATTATCCTATCTAACAGTTCCGGTCGATTGTCAATCCTGTCCAAGTAGGGATGGCAACCATTACTGCAACACACACAATCGATACACTAAATAAAACCGGTTACGAAAAATTGATTTTCGGAAAACTTTTCTTTATTATATAGTTGTTTCGCCTTTGTTGTTTTCTTTAGAAAGAAAAAAGATGTTAGTTCATTTCCGTGCTTCTAAATACGATCTATTGAACCGATTCCATGTCTCCAGATTTTTATATTTTTAAATTGATCTACTGATTTTTCGGTAAATCGATCTCATATCGCATCCCTACGTCAATAATAATCATAATTGACAACTGATTGACATTTCACATTTTGTTTGGTGTTGTGTGTGTTCTTGCGACTCGTGATTATTTTCTACTGCGCTTTTCTTTTTGTTTTTTGACGACTTTGATTACGAATATGGACCCTGTAACCGCTCCCGATGACGACCTTGGTTTTACATTGGATTCTGTACCCGCCTCCCACGGCGACACCGGCTTGCCAGTGGATACCGTTCCTGTTTCTCATGACGGACCTGATACGAATATGGAACCTGATTTACACGAACTTACCAGGTTACCACGGAGCCCACTCTGTGTCAACTGTGGCGTAGATACACGAAGATTTAAGAGATTTACCTTAAGCAATGTGGAAGTTCTGTCTATATTACAGCAATGGATTACACCACAACAAGAGAGTTACTATAAGAACATAGACCTAACTGAGAGACTGACTGAGTTAATGTATCTTAGGGTAAGTGCATTTATTGTTTGTTTTCTCGTTGATAAATAAAGATATTTGAAAATGAATGACTATAAGAACATAAAAGGTACATACATACTCAGTAACTTATATTGCATAGCTATGTAAGATAGATTTGAATTGAATAATTCAGTTGTTTAGTGACAAGGAAACCATAGAAATTGTTGTAGTTTATTTTGTCTCAACCTAAGTTGTATTTTGTAGTTGTTTGTTGTAGTTTTGTATTGTGAACTCAATTCCTAGATGATGTGGTTATCATTTATTTAAATGAGAACGAATAATAAATTAAAAAATTGAATAGTGTTTTTTTTAATAACCTTGAATTTTTTTACTTGGTTTATAAAAGTCCAACCAAGTTCTATGCAAAAAATAGTGGTAGGTTTTTTATCTATGATGTCAGCCCTAATACCTATAATTTGTTTCTTTCGTGGGCATCACTTGGCCAAAACCTCTTTATTAAATGGGCATTTCCCTTTACACTATTCAATTACCTACAATGATCATCATCTGCCTTTTCCCAATTATGTTAAGGGTCGACCTGTAGTCTAACTGGATGCAGCTGAATACCAGTATTTTACATGGAGCGACTGCCTATCTGACCTCCACAACCCTGTTACTGGGTAATTCAACACCCCTTGATAAAACTGATTGTCAGTTCTGGCGACCCGTAACGACTGTCTAAGATCTACGAAAGACAGCCGGGACCAACGGGTTAACGTGCTTTCCGAGGCACAGAAGGTGTGTGGAAGTCTTGATATGTAAAGATGGTCACCTATCCATGGACCAACCGCGGCAAGCGTAGCTTAACCTGCACAATCTACCCGTGTGGCTGTTATTATTTAGCCACAAGCACTTCAATTACCTACAATGATAAAATTACATTATATTTTTTTTTATTTTACCTGTATACAGTTAATAATAAAATACAGAGATAAAGATGCATTTATTTGTATTAACATAATTATGTAACATGAAACATTGATATGCACATATGGATAGAAACGAGTTTAATATTGCTGGTTAAACGAAAAAGATTTCTACATATATACTTATCTACTGATTAACATTTAGTTTATTGATTAATAAAAATAACAAAATAATATATTAACTTAACCAAAACTATACACAAACTAAAATAAAGCGTCGAAAAATTCATCTCCATCGCTGTCAACCGGCAAGGTAACCAAGAGACTGGCGGCATTCCCATGCTGTATAGCAATGCTTAGCCGCTGGCCAAAATAAAAACCAGACCTTGGGTCACGAGAAGTGTCAACCAGCCGTTTTGATATTTCTGCTTGTCTTACATATTATCTACTATTATAGGTACCGATAGTCATTATGACCCGTAAAATAGTTAGTAGAAAATGTTCGTCTGTAGTATAGCATTGCGTCGTCTCTCTCACATACACATACCCTAAGTGACACTCTTTGTAAAGTTTGGAACGTCATTTTTGTCTTTCTTTTCTGTGTATTTTATGCCCAAGTACTGTCGGTACCCATGCACTATTTATATTATGTGTTATCAAATGACACTTTGAAGTATCCAGCAATCGATATAAATAAAAATAAAATTCTATTCGTTGGTAAGTCACTTAATATTCGTTATAGTCTGAATTAGGTTTAAACTTTCTAAGTTGAGGCCAAGTGAACGTCGATCCAAAGACCCCACTGAAAAAATCATCATTAATCCAGCAAGGAAGGAAGGAAATAATAAAGTTGGATATTATTTGTAAACAGCAAATGGATTGTAATTCCTTTTATTAATACTCACTATTGCTGGAAACTACTCACTATTATTGGAAAAATGTTATTATACTGTAGAAGATTTTATTAATGATAATAATTTTAATATTTCTTAAGCGATAAACACTTATATGTATTTAATGTAACTTTAAACACTGTTTTCAGATTTTTGAGACTGTTTGTTTTTTAGTTCTATTTAATTTTACATTTTATAATGTTATTTAAAATAGTTCCTTTTCTCATAAAAGAGTTTTTTTTGTTTTTCTTCTTATGTTAGTAGTTTAATTGTTATTTTGTTTTTATTTCAATATTTGTACGCCTTCACGGCAAAACATAGCGCATATATTAACCTAAGATCTTTATGTAAATACCTATGTTTCACAAATAAACATTCTGATTCTGATTCTAATCTGAGTCGAAACTGAACCTTTTTTTTTGATAAGTTTATGAATTGTTAAATTAAATTACCTTGAATTATTGAATGTTTTTATGTATGAATGCGACTTATAATGTTATTATTTAAATTTCCAGTCCCACTATTAATGTGTTTTTATAATGAATGGAACTATCAGTAAACAGCGTCTGGCTTCATCAGTATAGCTCGTTTTCTGATGACGTCTGAGTGCCTTTAAAACAGTTCTCTTAACATTTATGGGTTATAAATGTTGGGGTTTAATTGTTTCCGCTCGTGTTGACCCATTACTTACTTATCTACCTACCTACCGTTCTCTTACGTGTTGGTTCTTAAAGAAAACCATTCGTTATTTATTTAAGGTGTATGTAATATTTTTATTATAACTATAACTTAAAACCTCTTAAGTCCTACTCGTTATTACGAAAATCTTTTATTATGGGACCAATCCTGAAATCTCGAAACAAGCCAATTGCATCTGAAATTGATTGAAGCTCGTGGTCGACGCGACGTGTGACGATCCGCGGGCAGCAAGTTGTCCAATGGTCTTTATGGTCATCAATAATTAAATGACAAGTAATTTGCTGTGTTCGAGGCTGCTGTTTTGCGTGATGATCTTCACGTACACAAATGTATGGAGTAACCGATTTCAGAGTTACTTCCAAAGAAAAAAATATTCATAATGATTAGTAAAATTACTCCATAGAAGTGATCAGTGATTTCGACTACACCCACCAACTTGATTAAGGAACTTAATGTGTTTTTTATGTCTTTCGTGCCGTGAAAACCACGTAAAGCGATTGGTCCCGGCTGGTATTTGTGGATACATACACACACATGTTAACAGTCGTTACGGATCGTCAGAAGCCCGAAAGTCTGCACAACCAGTCTTACTAAGGGGTACCGTCTTACCCAGCAAGTGGGTTGTGGAGGTCAGATAGGCAGTCGTTCCATGTAAAATTCTGGTACTCAGCTGCATCCGGTTAGACTGGAAACCGACCCCACCATGTTTAGGAAAAGGCCAGGTAGATGATGGTGGTGATGACGATGATGCCTTTTCTTTATACATCACCTTCCCATGTAACTAATCTTGTTCTAGTTTGAACAATAAATCTTATCTTATCTAACCTCTTAAAGAAACTCGCTGTTATTTAAAGCCAAACATATTGTCCTTTTATAACTCACGGAAAAGCCCAGAAATATGAGAAAGAAGATTCTATTCTTAGTTGTTCTGTTATTTGTTGTCAACTTCCTTCCTAAAATACTGTGCAAAGGCGTTTATTTGGCTAAAGCGTATATAATTGACACGTGGATTTATCCGTTGTCTCATTTGCACGGCTTTATTATCTTAAGAACGGGAGAAAATAAGGCGTAAAACATTGTAAACCTAGACAGTAACGTGTTCATAACTTTGTTTTTAATATGCGGTTGACTGTACTAGATATATGTTTGTTAAGATATGTTTTATATTTAAGATCCAAAAGAATTATTTATTTAAGTCTAAGATTTTTTAAATGTTTTTAAATTAATTGTTCTCATGTCCAGTTTAATAAAGATGATTGACAATAAAACTTGTAAGTACTTTCAGAAAAACAGCCTTCTTTTCAAACAGGACATACATTTCCTTCCAACGTGGGATGTACGAAGGTGTATTGTATTTAAGGCCTTGAACACAATACACCTTCCCACATACCAAACATACTCACAGTGATAGTTTCACGTGATTGGGGGCGGAATAGTGACATTTATCTGACATTTAGAAATAGTGCAGATTTAGGTCTTAATCATTGATCGAGCAAGGTTCTCTTAGCTTAGTTTACTGCAGTATTATATTGCAGGCCCATTGTGAGAAGATCCACACTTACAATCTATAAAAGGCCTCTGATTTATTGAGGAACTAGATTTATGAAAAAAAAAGTAATATTCACTCATCATTTCAGCCAAAAGGTATTCAATGCTGGACATAGACCTCCCCTAATTTGGAGGGGGGGGGGGGGGTTGTCATAATCGCCCCGTTTGGCAGACGGGTTGGCGATCGCGGGATAGTGGAAAAATGTATAGAGAACGCTGCTGCCCATTCTCTAGTAAGTCTGGGATGGTGCTATTATTTACGCCTGGCAACACACAGTACATTTAATTTAACATTATAAAACAATTAAAAATAAAGCATTTAATTAAATCATTTGTCATAATGTCACCTAGCACATAGCTATTAAAGTAAAAACATGCGTCCTTTTACTTTCCATTTACTATATCAGCCCCAGTCCCCCACTGCCAGCGTGTTCTGACGTCACGTCACGGCGTCAGGGGTCATCAACCGCTCCGTATTTTGGCGAACATCATCTGTTCATCACGTCCTTGTCCCGCCGTGTCCTACAGCGTGTCACGATCTCAGGGCACGTAATTTAAAGTTAACTATTTCCTCTGGCTGTTTAGGAAAAGTTTATGTTTAAACTACCTAATTGTTGACGTGTTGGTATCCTTCGCTCAGATTGCCCTTTTTTTTTTTTGGATGGGAAATCATCAAATGACTTCTCCCGCTCTGGGCGGAGCGGGAGGGCGTGTCAGACTTTTACTGACTAAAACCCACCCGTGTTCCTTCAGTTGCCCATGTGCCAGGGTCACGGTATCTCTTTCGAACAATCACGCGACCCCGGCAGGCATCGGTCCTAGCAGACCCCTTCAGTGTGGCTGACATCTCTTTGAGGCGCGCGTGGAACACTACGCGCCGTCGACCCGAGCTTGGTCCTTACCGGGCGGCGAGCTACCCATTGCTCGCCACCCGCAAGCTCGCGCCTACGGTGGCCGGGAGTCCGCAATCGACTCCCGGCGCCCGGGGCGTCTCCTCCTGCGGCGGCTAGGGACGTGAGGGCGCAGAGACTGCCACTCTCTCACGCGCCCCGCCTCCTCCTTCGCGAGCATTACTGCTTCGCAGAAGGAGGTGACGGCTTCCCATGCCCTCTCGCTCCGTACCATGGCTCGCACCAGGGCCGGACGCGAGAGATCGCCGCCGCCGATTGCCTACACGAGGACACGGCGGTGCTCCGCCCAGGCAGGGCACACTTCCACCGTATGCTCCACCGTGTCCTCTAGACGATCCTCACAATGGAAACACCCGGGCGTTTCCTCCCGCTTTATCCTGAACAGGAACCCACCGAAGCACCCATGCCCGGTGAGAACCTGCGTCAGGCGGAAGGTGAGGACGCCGTGGCGCCTCTCTATCCACTCCTCAAAGAGGGGATTTACCGCCACAATTGTGGCGTGCCCTCTCAGATTGCGCTTACAACACAATTAAACAACTCGTACAGTCGTATAAAACTCGTAGGTTTGGAGAACCGTAGATGGAACAATTTGCATGAGGTTAAGTGCAAGCCTGCCTAAGTTCGAACTCACGACATAACAACTCATAAGTTGGGACTAATAGGCCACCACGGTTCTATCGTCAAACATATCGAAATACTATAACGTTGAATGAAGATATTTTCGTAACCCAACTACCCACAATTGAAGGAAAAATAACTCACGTACGCACACGTAAATATAATGGCAGGCAGACAAACACTTGTAGAGGTCAGAGGGAGTAATAAACTGTCGCAAGGGTTCGACGCCTCACTCTCAAACATCCGTTCGGTGAGGATTACGGGTTATCCTTCAGGACTTATTGTCGATATATGACAGGGGAAGTCTTCTGCAGACAAGAATATCATGACTAAGGGCTTAAAGAGTTAATTTTGTTTGGTTAATGTTCCGTTTAATGTACAATCCGTTAATACGCACAAATTGTATAAAAATATGCAAGTAATTTGCATGCTAATGTGACAATCACCAAACAGAAGTTGTAACAATTAGCCGAAGAGCATTGTTGAATACGATATTAGGTAAATTGTTTCTTTAAGTAAATTTTTTTACAGTTAAAATGTTACTGAGCATACAGTTTGGTAAACACATCTGTTAACCAAATTCTATAGTTTGTCGAACAGATCGTAGGTACATATTGAAGGAAATCATTGAAAAAGTTGGCCAAAAACTTTTCCATCCTTGCAGTTTTAGATGAACATAAAGACAGGGGGAACTTGTGAAAACAACCAAAAATTGGCAGATCCACCCTCCTAATCTGAACATAAGTATCATTGGAAACAATAGGACTACGGCGCAACGGGCTATTCTTGGAATATTATTTTCCGGTCGCGGGCAACTTATTTTATGAGTGCGGAAACACGTTCGTCTACGTCACGAGTTCGAGGACGCAGACTTAGACTTTTTTTTCATTTGATAAAGTAGGTATATCTGAAAATGTTTGTATGATGATAAGTAATACCTATTATAGGTTGGTTTAGTTGAATCTTTGTGATTGGTTATCAGTTTTACCCGTGCGAAAGAGATATTATTATTGCATACTTACACTTTCATGATTGACACTTGCAGTCCATCATAATAATTATATTCTATTTTTATTTATGGCAACAGTGCAATGTCGAGAATTCTGCCAATTTTAGATGCGATATGGAGAAATGTTCTAAAAAACTACGAGCATATCTAAACTAGCTTCTGCCCGCGACTTCGTCTGCGTAAAATTTTTTGTTTCTCCGACCCATCCCGTCGCGTCGAATCGCCTACCCGTGCGATTTTCCCCGTTTTTGCAACATTTTTCATTACTGCTCCGCTCTTCTTGGTTGTATCGTAATGTTACATAACTTATAATCTTTCTCAATAAATGGGCTACCCAACAAAAGAATAATTTTTCAATTAAAATCAGTCGTGCCTGAGATTAGCGCGTTCAACCAAACAAACAAATAAACAAACAAACTCTTCAGCTTTATAATATTAGTATAGATTAAGGACAGGTATTTATTAATCATAATAATTCGCAGTTCTAGTTCTTGAAAAATCTTATGCTTATTTATATCTCCAACATAACAGGTTATTATCCATTAGGCTGTGTATGTCTGTGTTAATGCTTCCTACGTTTCTTATTTTACAATTATCTCAATAAATGATGAGTTTTCAAGTACAATGTAGTTTCTGACACTTATTGAAGCTTAGACTACTAAGTTGTTTTGAAATCAAGAGTATTATTATAAAATTATTGTTTCAATCGCCACTTTGATGTCTTTTTATTTACGCTTTTTGTCACACAGTGCAGTCAACAGTGTGAAAATGCAATGAAGCATCACTTCACGAGGTGGGGAAAAAAGTACTTATTTTTTTCCTATAGTTAGGTATCCTATCACATCACATTATTATAAATGAGTGCCTTTCTATGTCACTCGCTAGTTTTATACAGCCCCACTTCATTACTTTATTGAGCTACTATCACAACTTTATCGTCATCATCGTCTCTGACTGGCCTTTGAAATCGACTTCCAGTCTAAGATTGGAGTCTGAAATGACTGCCTATCTGACCTCTACAGCGCAGTTACTGGATAACAGGTAACTTCTTGGCAAGACTGGTTGTCAGACAACATAACTATCAGCTTTTACTTTACAAGAATATGAGTAAAGTACCGATTGCAAAATATCGAAGAATGATCTAAAAATTGCGGCACGTAAAGTTCGCCTAGGCATGAAGACAAAAACTTGACGGAAACTTACGCCAACTAGTGCGCTAACGGACAGAAGTTGCAAACCGATATTTATTTCTGCTATGATAAGTTGAGGGAGAAAAACTTGCTTTAGTATTTCCTGATAGGTAAAAATAGCAGTGAAACTTAACCTCGACTACTCTATTTCATTACAATTAATTAAGCGATATAAATCGATTAACAGTTTCAATTATTAAGTACAATCGGAACAGAAGTAAAAGCTTTTATAACATGAAATGCTGAAATACAATACCTACGTATTTCGAAAAAAAAAAAAATGTGCAAAATTAGATGATGTGTGTAAAATAGCATGTGTGATAATAGACCTGTACCGCTGAACGACATACCCTCCTTGAAATATTTCCCTAGAGCGAACAAAGCTTGCCTTTCTGTACTAAAATCATTTGGTGTAAGCGTTCATAAGTTCAGCATTTGTCAACGACAACCACAATCCCAGTCAACACACGATATTCATAACAAAATATTTCGTGGCAGTCTCTTTGAGAACTCTGACATCCACTGAAATTACTGCTTTTGGGGAACAGACGTGACAAATATAATTTGTTTTAACTCTTCACAGAGGGAAAAAATTACGGAGTACGAAGATGACGCCCGACGAATCGGATGGAAGGTATCCTTCGTTTGGGCAGAACGGGTTATATTGGACTAGAAGGCCAACATAACCCTTCCTTCTCCGGCTAAAACCCCACTGTTCCTTTTATTAATGTTTCTTTTTGTCTTCATGGTGAGATTTTAAAGGAATAAATTGAATGTTTTTCCTTGAATACAACTCGTTCTACCAGTTTGTGCCTAACTATTTTCATTCATTCGAATGTGATGAATGGAACCAGTTCAGACGTTTAGTTTATTTATAGTAATTGACTTAAAGTTTAAAACAAATCCAATTTTAACTTCTTGAATACCTAATTGCTCCTTTGAAAAGTTGATGGACGCAATTTACTTGTCAGCGATCATTAAAAAGATTTTAAACCTCTTTAGGTTTTAAATGTCAACTATTTTAAGATTAAAAACTAGACAGGGCTTAAAACTTATAACGGACGGCAATTATTTAGATGTTAAAAATATGGGGCCTTTTATATGCTTTATAAATGAGAAAATCGTTGACAGCTTTTCGTTTCCTCATCACCGGTGGGAAAGGAGCCTAAAACTATCAAAATATTACATAGTAATAATGTTCTGGTCTCTCTCTGCCGGTACCCACACGAGTTGTGTTGACTTAGGATACGGTTATGGTTGATATGAGGTAATGGGTCACTGATTAACTCATACTATATCAACTGACCTTTAAACTGACGAAAAGTTCTTGTTTTGGTTTGTATTAGGTACTAGTACAATACGGATAGTTGACTCGGCCTAGTATGGAAATTGTTTAGCCTACAATTCAAAATTGGTACTATTTATTATTGTTTGGTATAGAGTGGCGATAAGGTACTCATATTAAATATTACAGCGTTTATACAAGTTCATAAATAATATCTTTGAATATTATTTTTACTAAATTATATAGCGTCAAGAATGTCAGGAAATAAACCAGTCTTGATAATTATATTACGCGTTAGAGGGTGACCCGGCTAGCTTACATCGGTATCGAGATATTGAAGCGAACGCATGGAAGGTGTTTTTTTTTTTTAATTTTGTTTATCGCAACTAGAATCTTAATTATTTTATTTGATAAGTAATCTCATCACCAACCTATATAATAATATCGAATAGTTTACATATTATTCAAAAACTCAACTGTTAAGTAACAAAAAAATATTTAAGAATTAATACTATTTTATTATTTTTTAGCACTGGGGACCATTGCTGAACGCGACAGCGACTTACGAGTCAGAATTCGTGGGTTCAAACCTAAACAGGCACTAAAGTGCCTCTGGGTAAATTATTTCATCATACCTGCTCCCAAAACAGTGAAAGAAAACATCGTTAGGAAACCGGCATGTCCTAGACCAAATATTCAATGACATGTGACATCGACCGACCCGCACTGGGTCCGCGTGGTAGATTACGGCCCACTCCTTCTCGCTGAGAGTAGGCCTGTGTCTAAGCAGTCGATACGTCATAGGCCAATTGTAATATGATGATTATGTTTTTGAGCAAGATATTCTTGAATTTCTTGATTTTAGTTTAGGCATAATTAATTTAACATATTCTATGTGACCACAACGTTGATATAAATGAATTTATCAGAACAGTCCAACTAATGGCCTTTACATGTTTAAAGACGTAAACAAGTTCAAAGATAGCGCTTAGTTCAAATAAAATTTGAAACACTTGGACTTGATCACAAGATCTGGTTTGTGTGGTATTTTAAAGCGCATGTGAATGTTCAATCATGTTTTAAACAGTTAAACATTCAACTGCCCAACGAATAACTTAAGTTTAGTCTCTTCAGTATCGGAATAAACAAAGCAAGTTTTTAACCACGCCATGCTAAAACAATATCAAAAGGTCAGGAAGTAAAACGTCACTAGACCTTTCCAAATATAACGCATTTCTACCAACGACAACAACGTATAAAAAAATTGAATCCATCCTTGGGTTGATGACCCCGAAAAACGTCCCAAGATTTTGACGACGACGCCGAATCTTTTTTGGGAGTAACGTTCATTTTGTGTTATAATTGTAGCGAAGCGTGTCATCTCTCGCGAAAGGCAAACACTGCGTAATCCTGGGTAAGCACCCAATTATGTCCCTTTGTTAAATTTTTGGTCGAAATAGAGATTTGGCGAGAAATTAGAATCTGGCCATCTTTTCTAAGTAATTACATACTTTATTAATTTATTTAGGACTTGTGCCGAAGGTTTTTTCTGGTATGCCTCGAAATGATATGATTTATGTAAAAGCTGGATAGATAAAATAGTTTAAAAAAAACTAAAAAACACGCTTCCATTGAAAACCAAACTAAAAAGCGTGTTTTTTAGTTTTTTTTAAACTATTATTTATTTTCTATTCTTTAGGGTGTTTCAAATTTTGAGACGTATGTCAGCGTAGTTTGTGACAGTTTTTTTGCTATCCTGGTAACCCTGGCAAGGATAATGGAACAAAGGAGATGTTTCATTTTTATATGGGGCTCCGGCCATAACGTGTACCGTTTAGCGAAGCTGGGTAAATTACTCATGAATAGAATAAAGTAACATTTTTTTCATAATATCAAATGGTTTTTATGTACAAAATAAAAATTAATAATGTTTGACGTTTGTCCTAAGAGCTAGCAAGTGGTTATTTTGAATTCGATAAGAAACACACTTCAAGAATGGAGACTAAAGATTTTTGTAACGATGAAATGGTCACACTTAATTATGTTTACTCAAATATATTTACAAGAGAATAATAGTAATTTATTTTTAACACTACAAGAATACACACATTTTTTAATTATTTTCTACTTAACATTGATTTGATGAGACACGATTTCAGAACGAATGAAGTCTGCAAGCAAACGAGACGCCATGTTGAATAAAACATGGTAATAATTGAAAAACTATTATTTTTTGTACACAACAAATCAGGCGCAAATTAACCAGGGAATATTTTTCCCTAATTTGTAGTATTTTTTCTTCTTTTCTGATAAATGTACATCTGATGGCCAAAAATGAAACATCTCCTTTATGAAATTATTGCATTGTCATCGGTCCTTGACAGGTGTGCAAAGTTTGAATGAAATCTGGTCGTTTAAAGTGGGTCAAAATCGCGCTATAAAGAGTCGGTTACAAACAAACATACAAATATACAAACATACAAATATACAAACATACAAATATACAAACATACAAGTGAAGCTAATATAAAGCGTGTAATAAGTAATCATTTTATTTATCAAAACACTTAGCCTAGGTAACATCAGTATTGTCGCAGTTATAGATAGGTATGGCTATTACATATGAGTAAGACCCCTGCCCTTCAAACTAGGAGAGTCTTGTATCTTGAAGGACAGTGTACCTTAGGTGGAAGGACACATTTTTATAATATCTATGTATTAATACGCGAAGCGAAAACTTTAGATCCCTTTTTACGAAAATTGGAGGGACGACGGAGGAGTATGATATTTCGCACACTTATAGTTTATACAGAGAAGAAGTGAAGAATACTAATTATTTTTTAATTATGCGTAAAAATACATTATTTTCAATAAATAACACGTTACACACACTACTATTCGTTACCGTGTATTTAATACACACATGCATAGATATTCTTTAGTTTATTTGGAATTCTATGGTCAAATCGAGTCTGTATTTGTTTTTGGTATTATTTGTCTATAGCCTTACTGAATGTCAAATATAATTATGGATAATAAATTAATTTACGACAATTTGTAGAAATACATAATATATTAAAATAATATACTATATATTAATACGTGAAGGGAAAACTATGCACCCCTTTTTTACGAAAGTTTATTGTTGAAATCTGTGGTCCAATCGAGAATATTTGTCTTTAATATTTTGTGTCTATAGTCTTACTGAATGTCATAAGCATAGGTAATAAATTAATTTTATAGATATATAACCTATTTCATTTTTAAAGTCCATGATCATATCGAGAATATTTGTCTTTAATATTATTTGTCTATACTGTTCCTGAATGTAAAATATAACCATTTTGTTTTTTTTTATTATCAGCAGCCTATAATGTTCCCACTGCTGGGACACAGGCCTCCTCTCGGTGAGAGGGAGTGGGCCATTATCCACCACGCGGGCCCAGTGCGGGTTGGTAGATGTCACATGTCTTCGAATTTTTGCTTCTATGACATGCCGGTTTCCTCACAATGTTTTCCTTGACCGTTTTGAGAGCAGTGGTGATGAAATAATTTACACAAAGTAAAGCGCCTGCTTGGGTTCGAACTCACGACCTACTAATCGCAAGTCGCGGCCGCTACCACTAGGCCACCTCTGCTCTTGTTTTTTTTATATAAAATATATATTAAGATATACCAAATAATGCATTAGTTCAAATTTAAAATTTAAATGAATTATGGTCGAATTTCGACCTCTAGGCGAGCACTAGTATATATAATTGCGTAATAATTCTGATGAACATATTTATTGAAAAGATCAGATATAAGATACGTCTGCTTACGTCTTCGGAGAAAGCGATAGGCGTTACGTTGTAGAAATATTAAAACAATACAATTTAGATTGTGTTCATTATCTTTCATGCATTTCCATAAAATTTTAAGTGACATGAAATCTCACCGGATACAGCCTCTTTCAACACGCCTAAACAGTTTCAGAAATAGAGATGACGAATGCAACGGTTTCAGAAGATTTTCAGTAGACTAAAGTGCATGTATGAGGTATGAACATAAATGAAGCAAAAGTAGTATAAAGTAAGGGTAAGTAAGGGTCGAAGTAGGAGGCGTTCTAGTCTCTTCCTTACCCCCATGGGAAGAATGCGTGAGTCTACGTATGTGTGTGTAAAGACTAAAGCTAACTAACGGTTTGACGTCATTATAACAATACCCAAACAAATACCTTTACTATTAACACTGTTTAATATAGAGATGTTCGTATAGGTACCTATAACAGAAAAAGTTATACCTAGTTTACTCGTTATGTTATGAAATATGATCGCGATCGTTTGGTGAAGAGTTTACTTAGTATTTATTTATTTACTTAGGGACAACAAACAGCAGTGTACTAAAAATTAGACATAGGTTAGAACTTAATAATAGAGGTAACAAATACACTAGTCACAACGTTATCCACTTAGTAATAAACAGAACTACTAGTTGTTCGCTACTAGTATCACGTGTCGCATGTGCCAAGTTTGCAGTGTTCATCAAGTGTTATAGAAAAAATGTGTAAATTTTTCATACGCCTTAAATTTCATTATTTTGCGTTTGTTTTGTATTTAGTAGCTTCCATCCGTATTGTATAATATGCTGAGCACGCTTATGCTAATCCGAAAATTGCATATCAATGACTTGCTATACATTTGTTGTTAGTCTGTTACTTAGACATCTAGACTAATAATTAAAATTGGAGTGTCTGTTTGTAATATTAAAATAACCGCTTTTTACTAAGTGTATATGGAGGTATACACGGTTCAAATACCAAAACAATATTTTTTACAATTTTTGTCTGTCTGGCTGTCTGTTTGTTCCGGCCAATCTCTGAAATGTCTGGACCAATTTTGACGGGACTTTCACTGGCAGATAGCTGATATAACAAGGAGTAACTTAAGCTACTTTTATTTTGGAAAAAAAAATAGTTTTTTTTTTTTTAAATACCACGCGGACGAAGTCACGGGTAATTACCTATATAACGTGGATTATAGCATTCTTAATACATTAACCGTCCCGTTTAACTGCCCCGTCGGTCTCGTGGTCGCAAGCGCGACCGCTGAGCGTGGGGTCCTGGGTTCGATTCCCGGGTCGGGCAAAGTGTTACTGGGTTTTTCCATTAGGAATTTCTTAGTAGCAGCCCGGAGTTTGGAAGTTGGCGGTGTGATACCCCCGTGCCTCGGAAAGCACGTTAAGCCGTTGGTCCTACGCCTGATCTCTCTCCGGCCGTGTCGGATTGCCGTCCCATCGGACTATGAGAGTGAGGGAAGAGTGAGTGCTCCTGTGTCTGCGCACACACTTGAGCACTATAATATCTCCCGCGCCGATGGCTAGTCTCGGTTGAGATTGGCCGGCGTGGCCGAAATTCGGTCTGGAGGACTATATATATACATTAACCGTACGTAGGTAGTACGTCCTCTTGCGATAATTTCCGACATCCACGCTGGCGAAGCCGCGGGCAAAAGCTAGTAATTAATAAAAATTCAACGATCCATCTAAAATTCTTAAGCCGATTAAAACGAAGGTCAAATTAAAAATTCTTAAATATCTAGTCATAAAATAGAAAACATTGAATATTCAATGTTTACTAAAAGTTAAAATATTTCGAACGTCTTATAATAATATTGGAGAGACTTGACAAAATAATAAAAGAATGTTGAATTATGAGAAGATTTAATAAGAAGCTGTTTACACAGAGTAAATACTGCGTCGTCGTAGAACAGTCTTCAATAGGATGTTGTTTGAACTAGGCTTTCAGTGCGGTTCGGGCTGGAACAAGGTAAAAGCGCCAGAGAATAATCCAATTTCAGTTCATTATACCCGTTGTACTACGACTCGGCTGGGCAGCGCTCGGGAAGCTACGCAATATCTTCTCGTCCCACTTACCGGAGTGTCTCAAGACAAATGTCTTTGACCAGTGTGTGTTGCGAGTGATGACATATGGCACTGAGACGTGGTCGCTCACAATGGGCCTCATAAGAACACTCAAAGTCACCCAAAGAGCAATGGAGAGGGCTATGCTTGGAGTTTCCCTACGCGATCGAATCAGAAATGAAGAGATCCGTAGGAAAACCAAAGTAACCGACATAGCCCGAAGAATTGTTAAACTTAAGTGGCAGTGGGCAGGGCACATTGCTCGCAGAACAGATGGCCGATGGGGCCGGAAGGTTCTGGAGTGGCGACCGCGTACTGGAAGACGGAGCGTTGGAAGGCCTCCCACAAGATGGACCGATGACCTGGTGAAGGCCGCAGGAATACGTTGGATGCGAGAAGCACAGAACAGGTCGAAGTGGCGGTGCTTGGGGGAGGCCTATGTCCAGCAGTGGACGTCTTTCGGCTGAAATGATGATACCCGATGTTTCATGTCCATGAAGAAATAAATGTTACTAACTTTTCATCAAAATGAGACGTTTTAAACTATGTGTTACTTTGTCACTAATTGGCTGAAAACTATTCTCTAGAATTTCTTAATTATTTAATCTAGATAATGCACACTACATCCAGAGATCGTTCAAATTAATAACAAAGGCTTTTATTATTTCTAGCGTGACAATAATTTTGTCTAGAACTGTAAATCCCACTAAAATTGCGCACTGTCAATGACTTTAATGGATGAAATATACAATTTCAAAATAAGAATTGCACTCAGGTACTTTGAAATAAAACTAAAATTCTTGTGTCTTACACCACATTCTGTATTGACAGATGCTGTCGGCAGCGAAATGAAATTTGGCGGGGATTTACCAAAAATGTACTTTCAATTTACCGAGGGCTTGCATCCGAGCTACCTCCTTGTGTTTGGCTAGCCAAGAGCGGTGACCGTCGCTCTTGTCTAATTATTTTTTTTCTTATCATCTCGTTATATTAGGATTCTTTCAGCAACTTAAAAGTGACGTCCATTTTTATTAAAGGTGTATATTATATTATCACCATTTGCAAAGTGAAACACCTACCTGTAAAAGAATATTTTTCTCTTTAGATTAAAACATAACTGAAAATTTTATCATTTTGCCGAATATTCATCGCTTGCTTCTGCGCGCGACTTCTGACTACGTAAAGACAACTATATACTTACTGTAAAACATATATGTCCTATGGCGCTCGGTTATAGCACAACAGTGTGCAGATTTACTTTAGCGTTTTTTTTTTTTTTTTTTGTAATCGGATCAGTACCCGAGATCCTGTACCCCTACAAAGAAAAAATGTTACTACTTTAAGTTATGTTTAGACATTTAGATGGGTCAGAAACACAAAGCAAAAAATCTCAATGTACATTTCACTATAAACCGGTGTTACAGTTCACAGACCTGCACCCTGCTGCAAGGGTTGCGAATTTGATCGATAGAGTTACCGTGGCCCTGGCACAGGCTATGGAAGGAACACGGGTGGGTTTTAATCAGTAAAAATCTGACACGCCCTCCCACTCCGCCCAGAGCGGGAGAAACCATTTGATGATTTCACACACAGAAATAAAAATACCTATACCCTGAATGAATAACACACTATTTATCAGAATCTGAATAATTTTGAAGCTTATTGCTAATCCATTCTTTCAAATGATCGAAAAAATTGTCTGCTTAGCAACGTAAACAACGCCATAAATGTTGTAGAACTGAAAACTGTGAAAATGAAAGCGACTCCCACTGATAGCGTATTACGAAGTTAGCCCTCTGACACGTTTTCCTTAATTTTCACATCAATTTCTGGAATGATGACTAATCATAAATACGACTTGTATTTACTGATAAGTTAAATATTAATTACAGACAAGTGTTTGATTACAAATCATCTGTTTCTGGTGTTATTTCGGATATGAAACACCCACGTATAATGTGTTGGCTTAATTCCACATTTTTTTTACGTGGGAGTGAGTGATAGCAAGATAATAAAGGTAGGAGGAAGACGTAAATTAAGTACCCACCTACTTGCAGCGATCCCGGAAAGCCTGTAAAAATAAGTACAAATATTAATATTAAAGTATGTTTATTTTTACCTTTTCGAGTATAAAAATCCATCGACATGTCAATATATAAAATATGTCCGCACTTCATGTCAATCATTAAGGGATCTACATCATTTTGTTTGTCGAGTAAGTTGGTGAGGCGCGAAATGTGGGTATTTTGGACCCGGTGTCGATGTCAGGGCAATAGCCTCCGCGTTTGTTTCCAGAACATTTGTCATCATGCTTCGTTGATCGAGTTGTTTCTTTTACCTTTCGACGTTCTCGATAATTTTTCGCAAATGACTTATAGCTTTTTTAAGATAACCCAGGGTCGTCGAATATATTTTAAGTTTAGTAAAATCGGTTTCTTACTGAACTTCAACTATAACCAATGACCTCTGTTACTTATCTCTTTTGACTATATATATATAAATAGTCATATGCATTAGGTAGTTGAAAATGTCTTTTTTTTACCGATTTCAAAAATGAGGAGGTTCTCAATTCTTCTTAATTTTTAAAATTTACTAACTATACATAATTTTATGTTCTTACTATTTTACTAGCCAAACAAACTCTTTGAATGTATGTTCCGCGATATCTGGCAATTGCTGGCTGATTTCAAAAATGATTTGTAATGGATGCGATGGTATGTTTGTTGTGATGGTGTGCCGTGTGGTGCCGGAAGTATAGAATAGCACCATCCCATTTCTTCCCGTGGGTGTCGTAAGGGACTTACTAGAGAATAGGCAGCAGCGTTCTCTATGCATTTTATCGCCATACTGCGACCGCTAACCCACCTGCCAAGCGTAGCTATTATGGTAATCCCCCCCCAAATTGGGGGAGGCCTATGTCCAGCAGTGGACATCTTTCAGCTGAAATTATGATGATGATGGTATGCTTCAGGGATGGTCCCGTATAGATTTTATTAACTTTGCTAGGGTAGTTTTTGCGTTAGCATCGATGAAACGGATTTAATTTTCTTTTTGTATCGTGATGATGTTGTAATACTACCAGTCGCTGTTGTTTACCTGGGCAGTAGTAGAATACGAATTAGTGTGGGGTATCTAGGTACACTATCAAAATAACAATTCTGCAAAAAAAAAAACAAAAAATAATTACTTTGTCGGTGGCAAAAAATTAAAACGCACAAATCAACCACCCATATATACAGGGTGTCCCAAAAATCAACGTCAAGCCGAAAACGGTTGACAGGCCAGGTGGTGACAGTTATCAGAAAAATAATAAAAAAAAATCTAATTTAAGCATATTTTTTTTCAGTACAGTCAGTTAAAGTTGGGCGATGTAATAATTTTTAGAACATGGTGGAGCAAAAAAGTGATGTTTTCTTTAAAACTGAGGTAGTTGTGTTTTAATTTTGGACTGTAGTTTACAGAAGGATTATTCAGGGTTACATCACTCACAAAAAAATAATAATAATGTCAATAATTTGAAAAGTACTTAACTTAGATTTTTTTTTCTGATAACTTTCACCACCTGGCCTATCAACCGTTTTCGGCTTGACGTTGATTTTTGCGACACCCTGTATAAATATATTATTTTTTGGAACAACATCTTTTTTTTCAGATTATCGTACAGAGTGGGAATTTCATGTTATGTGGATGTTGTGTGTGAATTTTCAAAATAAAAGAGTTTTTGTTCAATAATAAAATATCACAATTGCTGATACTTTTTTCATTTTATAACGTAGCTTTGTTTTTTACCTGTTTGACCTTATGAAGGCTGCAGGAATCAGTTGAATGCGGGAAGCATCGTTTTTTGGAAAGATGAAGAAATGAAGTCGATCGAAAGTATTATAACTACATTTGGTTAGCAATTAAGAAAAACACTCCATCCATTGACCCCTTTCACAGGCCAACTCCAAGAAAATTTTGGTACTTATCTTAAAAGGTCGTCAGAAATCTATGACTTAGGTGCCAAAATAGTACTTTGAGCAGGATCAACGAATCTAAAAGGCAGACCGGTCTATTTATATGTGACCTAAATTATTCAACTAGCAAAATTGAACTTGAGATAGGTCGTATGTCTTGTTTTAATTAGATAAATGTTCAATGATTTTATTTCTTTAAGTAGGTTTGAACAAATACTGTTACACGTCAATCATATTTTAAAAACTAGATGAGGTGAGCGTTTCCTCTCTGACTACCCTGAGAAGAAAGGCGGAAATATACTGAGAGGTCACAGTCTCTTTTGAAGTCCAGACATAATAATGGTCAGATCATGTGAAGACCATGTAGATTGGTGTCTTTTGAGGAAAGAACCACACGAATTGAGTGGATCAGATCAGCATTTGTCAGTTATCGATGTAATTTTAATTTGTAAATAACTGCCTATTAGATTAGAGCAGGGTTTCTCAAACTTCTGGCTCCACGTTCAAGTTTCCATATGACAGCGAACCCCCTATAATCAAGAAAAGAATAACATTGTATGTACTATATACAATGTTATTCTTTTCTTGTTGGGGGTTCGCTGTCATCTTTTATTTTCTTCTTTAATTGAATAAAAGGTCACGCGCACCGTGTCACGCTACGAGCGAGCGACAGTCGTGCGCGCGCCTTCATGCTTTCCGCATGCGCCTGCCAGTCACCCAGCAGCCATTACGTAAATTTTGTCGCGAACCCCCTACCGTCGCATGGCGAACCCCTAGGGGTTCGCGAACCTCACTTTGAGTAATCCTGGATTAGAGTATTCCCAACACTAACATTTTGAATGTTAATTATTATTGGCTCACAATATTATTGAGTTTTCCTAGTAACTACTTTTAAGGATTCTGAAAAACATCCCTTCCCTAAATTTATTGTTAATAGAACTGTCGATCTCTTGTCAGTAATCTGTCGGGTGGTTGAAGTTACTGGAGGGAAGCAATTTCCTTTTGAAGTGACCGATAGATTCAAATTATTCAGTCCACTTTGTCAATTTAGGCCAATATTCTACAGCGTTCAAGGAAATTCTAACCCTTTATTTTCTCTATTACCTTTCCAAGCTAACCCAAGTGACATAATCAGGTGGTAGATGCATGATATAATAACCTTTTACTTTTGATTTATGCGCGGTTTTCCCGACACATGGCGTACCTTTTCTAGGCCTTCGTATCTACTTGCTCAGAATTTATAATGAAGTTGTAGGCTTTTATTAAGATGATACAGCGATAACAATTGCTAAATCAACTCGTTTAATTTATAGACTTTGATTAGAATTTAACTGCTATTTTGTCAACTACATCGGTCTCCTGAAAATAAGCTTATAGGCTCTACTGACATTAAAAATAATACAGATAGCAGATAAAAGTTCCATGGCATACTTCGTTCCCAAAGGTCAAAGAGCATCCACACAAAAGCCGTATCAAAATAACGCAGGCCTAACGAGGCGTGCAAACTGAAAAGTGTAACTTTCAGCCAAACATCGGCTTGCATATCAATACGAGATTATTATCATAAGGTCGACACTCCCACTTGAAGCACAGAATAGATAGGCATACAGAAAAACGGTCGGTTACATGCAAGAGGCCATAACGTACGCACACATAGACGCTTCACTTATAGCGAGTACCTTCCTATTTTGGGTTCCGTATCCAAAGAGTGTCAACGCAATTAAGGCTCAGCTGTCCATCCGTCTGTTTGTCAGAGGTTTGTATCTCACAAACCGTAATTGGTAGACAGTTGATATTTTTATATAGCTTTTTTTTTAATGCCACTGTAACAAGAAATCATAAAAATAAAATACAGTAAAAAATAAAATAAAAGAGCGTTCATGCAAGAAACGTATTTATGTCTGCGTTTTTTTTTGCCTTCTGGTAGGAAACATTTCACGTACGAGTTGGCCTCGCTCTTTCCCGGTTTTTCCTTATTTGCCTTAACACTGCTTGTGCGTTGGTTTAAAAAAGCGTGCGTAGCTTGTATTTGAAATTTGACTTCACGAAAGTCTCGTCAACAAGTTTAAAAAAAAAACTGCAAGTGTTGGCTTGAAGAAGAATTTGTAAGTAAATTCTTCTTCTACGTAAGTAAAGTACTTTAATAGATGCCTAGCCTTCTGTATCTATGTACTCTGTGTTTGAAGGTCGGGAACTGGTCTTGTTTTTGCGGAGGGTGATAAACTCGGAACAGTTCAATGTGTCTCACTGTCTTATTTCTGGGACTTTTTATTTTTAATGTCGTGTCTGAACTTCTTGAAATCTCGTATGAATAGTCATACGAGATTTCAAAAAGTTCACACACGACATTAAAATAAAAAGTAATAGTAGTAAAGTAATAATAGTATTGGCATAATTTGTCGATAATATACAGGGTGTTTGGCGTATGTACTGACAACTTATTTTGGAGGATTGGGTGGGTCATGTGCTATTTTTTACCCATCAACCCCATGTTCTAAGTGTCACTGTAATCGAGATACGTTTTTTTTTGTTTGTTTTTGAAAATTACCGAATCGTTTTTAAAAAGACATATTTTTGTTTTTAGTGAGTTGTCGTATTTTTAATTTTTTTATTCAGTTTCGGACAACAATAAAATCCATCTTGTTAGTGAAAAAAATAACTTATAACTAATGTTAGTAATACAACACACAAACAATATTGGCAACACATAATGAATTAAGTTTCAGAGGCAAGTTGTGCAGAGAATGATCGAGCAAGAGAACAACTACCTAGTTGACCATCCTCTCCACAAAATGCCTCAGAACAGGGGAGTAAGGACTCTCCGCCACTGTTTTCAGTTGCACCAAATAACTTTTATTGCATTCTATGTATGGTTATATTTTAAATAAAACATAAATTCTTAGAAAACAAAAAGAAATACTTGACGAGCTTTCAAACTCTTAAAAATGAATTAATCTATGAAAAGCAGCGACACTTAAGGATCTAATCTATGAGTGACATTTAGAACATAGGGTCTATGGGTGAAAGATAGCACATGACCTACCTGGGTGGGTTGCGTAAATTTTTTGGGGGACTGGTCCCCCAAAAAATTTTTTCGTATTAAATTTTGAGAAAATCAAAATTGTTTGAGGTAAGAACTTTTGCTGTATTTCTAATTAGTGTAACCATGATTTTCACAGATCCCTGTCTTACACAGTTTGGATTTGGAAGATATTTAACCTTCGTAGAATACCCATTACTTATTGTTCAACACTAGGACCAGGACAAGTGGACATAACAGTTATAGGTACATACAGAAGTAGGTACAGGGCTGGTTATACAGCTAAACCACAATCAACATAATATTTATTTAGCTCTTGATTTCCTCTTAAACGAACCGAATCCGGTTAATTCATAACTCACTCCAGAAACAATAAGTGAACTTTGAATCAAAGCTATCAGGGTTTTGCTACTATTCCATTAACATCAATTTAAAATGCAAACGGCCTGAACTCCGGCAATTAATGGGAGTACTGGCAGAAACAAAGATGGCGGCGTGCTGGCTTGCTGGCCCTTGTTTAAACTTGTACCAGAGGTTAACGACTGAACTCAGATTATTAAAATTACCGATAGCCTGTTGTGGGACGGATTTAGAATGAATTTGGTGCTAGTTAACCCTTTCAGACCGGCCACAATAGGCAATGCCGAGACTGCAGATAGAATTGTATCAATCAGCCACGCTAAAATGTCGCATGAATTAATTACTTTATTTTTGTTTGTCGATATAAATATGTTTATATACAGCTGAATACTTTACTTTTATTTATTTATTTAAATCTCCCTTACACTATCATTACAGGTGTAAACCAAATGTGATAGTGCGGTCTTAAAATTTGCAAAAGGATACTCGAGAGGACGGACGGAGGATATACAGGAGGTATAGTACATACACTTATTGTCTTGTGTGTGTATGTTTCAATTCATCGCTGTTGACAGAAAAATTAATAATGGAAATGTCGAACAGGTATCACATGCTCAGTCTGGCGATCGAAGCCAGGACCTCTTGGTCAGTGATCGTTTTTTTGCAGTTTAGTAATCAGAAAAACTAACCAAATATGTATCTGTCCCGATAAAAATGCATTCTATAATCACAATCCATCCCTGCCTTCAACTGATACGCGAATGTCCCTCAGAGGACAATAACCCTGGTGACGTCGTCCCAAAAAGATATGATGGATGGCTTAGGGCTAACACTAACTTGGTGAATCCGATCGGAAACAGACAACGAAAGGGTCATAAGTATCGAGACGAGACAATTAACTTTTTGCCGTATATTTCTTTGTCGTAAGACGGTTTATGATGACTTTGATATTTTTTATCGGATTTTCTGCAGGTTCGGTTTTTGAAAAGAAATCTAGAAAAATAAAGTTGTGATATTATTCTCTGTTTTGATAAAGTTGTTGTTTTGGTATCGTAATTTTTTGTATGCGGCCAGTGGCCAGCGGCAGCGGTTACGGTTACAATGCACTTTCTTCAAAAGGCTTTTCCAGACATTGCCCTGCATTGTTAGCGTCACATAAAATTCTAATAATATAATGTTTGGCCTTTAAAAGAGACCATGACCTCTGAGTTTGTTTCGGCATTACTTCTCAGGGAACAGTCAGCTAGCGAATGCTGGCGCCATATAGTTTTAATAATATTAACTTAAAAAATACTGAAGTGTAAAAGTGTCCTATCTCGATTTATCTAGATCTACTTACATTAATCTGCAGGGCGTCTAAACAGACATTTCATAACAATGTCTGTTTAGACGCCCTGCAGACGGCGGTCATTATGACCACGAATAACCGCGAGAGACATCACCCGGCAAGTATCAGCAGCACGAGCGTTTGTCCTCCGTGTTCGGTATTGCTGTCGTTGCGGACAAATTGTCCTTCGTCTTTTCGCATAACAATCTCCGATATTATAGGAACTAATCAAATTATTTTTATTTCAATAGACCTAACCAATTACGGCCCTCAGTTAATTACTGGATCGTGTTATATCATGACCTTTAGCAGGATCGGGTCTCTTAGTTGGGGTTAATGAACGAAAATGATAAATTTTGACTGCCTAATGATTTGCGCGATTGCAAAGCGAAAGGTCTTACATCTGCAGATCGGACATCACCGCGTGAAAAATACAATAATTGTAGTAGTTCCTAGATTCAATTCTCAGGTCGAGTAAAGTTTTGTAGGGGTATTCATCATGAATGTTCTCAGTAGCAACCCGGAGTCGGGATTCGAGCCTGGTTGAGAGCAGTGGTGGCCTCGTGGTAACAGCCGCGACTTACGACTAGTAGGTCGTGAGTTCGAACCTAAGCAGGTGCTTTACTTTGTGTAAATTATTTCATCAACACTGCTCTCAAAACAGTGAAGGAAAATATCGTGAGGAAACCGGCATGTCTTAGGACTAAAAATTCGAAGTCATGTGACATCTACCAACCCGCACTGGGCCCGCGTGATGGATTATGGGTCACTCCCTCTCACTGAGAGGAGGCCTGTGTCCCAGCAAAAGAACAATATAGGCTGCTGATGATGATGATGAGAGCAATAGGCTCAGGATATGACATGGAATTTGAACATAATTGGCGCAATAAGGGTGTACTTTAATCTATACTAATATTATAAAGCTGAAGAGTTTGTTTGATTGAACGCGGTAATCTCAGGAACTACTGGTCCAACTTGAAAAAATATTTTTGTGTTGAGTAGCCTATTTATCGAGGAAGGCTATAGGCTATATAACATCACGCTACAACTACGAGGAGCGGAGCAGTATTGAAAAATATTGCAAAAACGGGAAAAATCGCACGGGTAGGCGATTCGACGCGACGGGTCGGGGGAACAAGAAATTTAACGCGGACGAAGTCGCGGGCAGAAGATATATAGGACATCTCAGCCTAACGTTTCACGGAATACTGCCATGATATTATGTTAATAAATTAAATTAATGCCAATTTTCTCTTTTCACAAACATTAACAGACGTAAAGGCAAATTATTAATTCATAGGTCAGAACCATCCAGATAAACGGTTGAAAGCACCGCCATTCCAAGATGGCCGCGCGTCCGGTACCTGATAGCAGTTGAGCTGTGCCGGTATCACGGCGCTATTTCCTTGCGGACCTCGGCAGGCTGACCTGAGACCGAACTTTGGCCTAGGTTAGTTAAATGTCGGTGTTCCAGTTACTTGTAGTGACTCGTCGTTTCTACAAATATATCTTCATCTTTGTCTTTGGTGCCTATTCAATTAGTCGTGGCTATACCGGAGTTCAGATAGTTACGTTATACAACTCTTTCATTCTTTCTTATAATGTAGTTTCAATGTATGTTTTTTTTTTATAACTGACGCCTTTGTTATTAAGAGAAAGAGATATTATTTGCCTCCCAAAAGTGAACCCAATGTTCAAAATGAATTGATTCACCCCCCTTCTCTGAATCTTCATCTCAACCTCTCAAGGAGCGATATAATGCTGCACATTCATGAAACCTTCCTTTGCTTGCCAACCAGTACGGAGACTCGGGCCAAACTAACACAGTCAGTAAGTACATTGCACACACTATACTACTTAATGGAATATTCTTCCAGTGAAAGAAGGTTCCTATTGCATTAGAAGCCCAAATACCCCAGTAAAACGTAGCTGTTTTAACTGTTAGAAATATTCCTCTATATTTTGGTGCAATGTACTCAGTTAAGATCAAAACGGTGACGGTCTTATGTGAAGCAGCAAAGAATCCCTGCATTATATTATAATGAAGCAGCAAAGAATCCCTGCATTATATTACTTATCAATATATTGTTACGTAGATCGTAAAGTCTAGAAACATCGTGCTAACTCCATCTCAGAAAGGGACAACATTACGTAGATCGAAAAGTCTAGGAACGTCACGCTAATTCCATCTAAGGATGGGGCAGTGTTGAAACTTCTAGATACGACACGCTAACGCCATCTGTTATCAAGTAGCAAGTACTACGAACAATTGTACGTAGACGCCACCGCCATCTATTGTTGAGTAGCGGGATTAAACAGTAAATAGATGTCTGTGGAAGGTTCTCGAAGTTTCAAATCTACTTGTAAACTGTGGAAAAGTGTTGAATGTTCGCGAATGTTCTGCTCGGAATATAAATAGCGGATTGTCGGCCCGATAGGCAGTTCGATTTCGGAAGCGAGCGAATACGAATCAAGCGATACAGTACAAGCGAAACAAGTGACTCTGTTTGACTATTGCGATATTGTGATTGTTTAATTAAACTGTGGTGTGTTTCGATAATTTTGGCTTAAATTAATTTATCCCGAAACCCAGCTCGTAACATTTGGTGTCAGAAGTAAGGGATAAATTATGCCAGTTTTACCGAAGGAGGACACGGAGGGTATTCGTACCAGGAGTCAGCGCCAGCAGGAGCTGGATCAGAGGCGATTTGAAGGACCTTCAAGACAGACATCTGGGGGTAATCAGCCGACGACGGAGCCAGTTACCCAAGCGTCTGGTGTTCCTACAGCATCACCAGCCATGGATCTTTCTGCTCTGATGGCGATGCTGCAGGAGCAGGCCCGCCGACAGGAAGAACAGGCCCGCCGCCTACAGGAACAGCTGCAGCAGGACAAGGAAGAACATGCTCGCCGACAAGAAGAACAGGCCCGTCGACAGGAAGAACAGGCCCGTCGACAGGAAGAACAGGCCCGTCGACAGGAAGAACAGGCCCGCCGCCTACAGGAACAGCTGCAGCAGGACAAGGAGGAACATGCTCGCCGACAGGAAGAACAGGCTCGTCGACAGGAAGAACAGGCCCGTCGACAGGAAGAACAGGCCCGCCGCCTACAGGAACAGCTGCAGCAGGGTAAAGAGGAGCAGGTTCTCCTTTTGAAAGATCTACACGCGACATTTGGCAAGGACATCAAAGCCATGAAGGAGACTGTTCAGGTACATGAAAATCGTATCTCCGAGGCCGAAGTCCAGATCGCTGATATAAGAAAAGCGGTTGGAGTTCTGAAAGCTGGAGACCGGACTACGGCTCCGATAGTTGCTGCACCTTCCGTGCGCGGGTTTAAAGTGCCACCCTTCGACGGAACATCTTCCTGGTCGGCATACAAAATTCAATTTGAAGCTGTCATGAATGCAAATGGGTGGACAAAAGAGCAGGCCATGACCGCGCTTACTTTGGCCCTTCGTGATCAGGCCTTAACCGTGTTAGAGGCTCTCGGCAAAAATGTTACCTACGAGCAGCTCGTTGAGGCATTAGAGGCCAGATACGGTGACGCGCACCTGGAACACGTTTTTCGTGCGCAGTTGAAGGATCGTGTGCAGCGCAGTGGTGAAAACCTGCAGCAGTGGGCCCTAGAAATAGAAAAGCTGGTTCGAAAAGCATACCAGTCTGCGCCTACACTCATCGATGGGACTCTGACTCAAGCATTCATAGATGGCATACGGGACCTGGAAGTAAGGGCTACTGTAAGACTTGGACACCACGAGACCCTCAAGGATGCCTTGGCCCATGCGTTGGAGGTGGAGGCAGTGAGGCAAGATCATCGAGCCCATCGCATCAGGGAGGTTGCAGCATCACCTGTCCGTGACCGTCCGAGGTACAGCCCTAAGTGCTATACTTGCGGAGAAAAAGGTCACCTTCGGTCAAGTTGCCCGAAGCGAAACATAGCTAACGAAAACCAGACCCAAGAAAGAAAGGCGGCAGATATCACCGCCCAGCAGCAGGAAAACTAGTCAAAGCCAGGACCGCGGGGCGGGTGCTGGCTGGTGTTAAATTAGCCCCAAGAATTTCGGTCTCACAAGCCCATGATGGGAACACCCTAGTCATAAAAGGTGAAGTGAACGGAAGACCATGTAAGCTGACATTGGATACTGGAGCTTCTCGCACGGTTGTCAGTTCCCAACTAGCGAATCGTTTTCTTGGGGACTTCTTCGGTAAGCATGACGGCGTAAATTTAGTAACAGCTACCGGTCAGCACATAACCGTCCGTGGTGAGAAGGAAGTGGAGTTAAAACTGGGAAACACTATCTACCGGCATAAGGTCATCATGGCTGATATAGTGGACGACTGCATCTTAGGTTTGGACTTCATGCGGCAGCACTGTTGCGAGATCGACGTTAATCAAGGAGTCCTAAAATGTGGGTCAGAAGAAGTCTTCATGGAAGGTGCACCATCAGGGAAAGTGTACTGCTTGAAGAAGATTGTTCTTTCTCCCCGATCGGAAACAATAGTTCTAGTTAGGCTCCCACATAATTCCGGGCAGAAGAACCGATGTATTCTCATTGAAGGATTGGATGAAAACCTTCCATGGAAAATTGCGCGGACCTTGGTAAAGGCAATTGACGTTGCAGCCGTACGCATACTGAACCCAAGTGAAAAGGAGCAAGTAATCAAGAAGGGTGCGTTGATGGGTTCCTGTGGGGAAGTAGCTTGGATGCGTGAATGCCAATATCAGCCTTCTCAAAATAACACCCAATCTGCAAGATTTAACGTGTTAAATCTTTTGGAAGACTGTCGTAAAGATTTCTCAAAAGAAGAAAGAGAGAAGGCTAGGAAGATGCTACTTCAATATGCAGACATATTCTCCAGAAATGATGCTGACATAGGGAAGACTGGATTAGTTCAACACAGAATTAATACCGGAAATGAGTTGCCAATACGACAGCGACCCAGAAGACTACCAGTGGCAAGAGAAAAGGAGGTAGATACCATGATTAAAGGGATGGTAAAGGATGGAGTTATAGAGCCTTCGTCTAGTCCTTGGTGTTCTCCTGTGGTCCTGGTGAAAAAGAAAGATGGCAGCATGCGGTTTTGTGTAGACTATCGTCGATTGAATGACGTTACTAAGAAAGACAGCTATCCACTGCCCCGGATCGACGACACACTGGACACGCTGGCAGGAATGAAGTGGTTTACCACGTTAGACCTAAAAAGTGGCTACTGGCAAGTGGAAATAGACCCTAAAGACAAGGAGAAAACCGCATTTTCTACGGGAAAGGGATTATGGCAGTTTAACGTCATGCCATTCGGATTGTGCAATGCTCCTGCAACATTTGAAAGGCTAATGGAGCTAGTTCTCACGGGACTAATTGGAGACGCCTGCCTTGTCTATTTAGATGACATCATCATCGTGGGCTGCACATTCGAAGACCACCTTCAGAATTTGGAACGTGTTCTATCAAAAATCCGAGGAGCCAATCTCAAGCTAAGTCCAAAGAAGTGCTCATTCTTCAGACAGCAAGTAAGCTTTTTGGGGCACGTGGTTTCGAAGGAAGGAGTCCAAACAGACCCTGAGAAAATCGTCGCCGTTAAGGAATGGCCAGTCCCGAAAGACAAGACGCAGGTCAGGGCATTTTTGGGTTTGTGCTCGTACTATCGACGGTTTGTCAAGAATTTTGCTGACATTGCCAAACCTCTTCACAAGCTTACTGAGGAGAAGAGACCGTTCTGTTGGGATGAGAATTGTGACATAGCATTCCGAGATTTAAAGGAACGTTTGTGCAATACCCCAATTTTGGGCTACCCTGACACAGAAAATAAATTTATAGTTGACACGGACGCAAGTAATACTGGAATTGGCGGTGTGTTATCTCAACGGAAAGGAGATTATGAAGTTGTGATAGCTTACTTCAGCAAATCTTTATCAAAGCCAGAAAGAAATTATTGTGTCACGAGACGTGAACTTCTTGCCGTAGTAAAGACATTGCAGCATTTCAGCAAATACTTGCTTGGACGTAAATTCCACCTGCGAACTGATCATGCTGCATTAAAGTGGTTGTTGCAGTTTAAGAATCCAGAAGGACAAGTGGCGAGATGGATTGAACTGCTACAAGAGTATAACTTCGCAATTGAACATCGTAGTGGGAAGTCTCACGGTAACGCGGACGCTTTATCAAGAAGACCTTGTCCTGAAGACTGCAAGCATTGTGTCAGGCAAGAAGCTAAGGAAACAGTACCTGTCAGGATGCTAAGAACGGACCTTAGTGACGAATGGAAGGAAACCCTACAGCATGCTCAGCAAAGTGACACAGATATCAGGCCAATTTTCGAGTGGATTAAAGCTAATGCTCCCAAACCGAAATGGTGTGATGTTGCAGCGATGAGTACCACCACAAAAAGTTATTGGGCACAGTGGGAGAGCTTGGTGATCCAGGATGGTGTCTTGTGCCGAAAATGGGAAAATGCTCGAGGGAATAGCTGTCACTTGCAAATGGTAGTCCCAAAAACAAAGGTACCAGAAATTCTACAGCTCTACCACAATGGTTCTTCAGGAGGTCATATGGGAGTAAGAAGGACTCTGTTAAAGATCCGAGAAAGATTTTACTGGATCCATTGTCGAGAGGATGTGGAGGACTGGTGTCGCAGATGTACCAGTTGTGCAGCGGTAAAAGGACCACACACACGCAGCAGGGGTGCATTGAAAGTGTACAACGTAGGAGCCCCCTGGGAACGAATAGCACTAGATGTCGCTGGGCCATTTCCCGAAAGTGAAAGTGGAAATAAATATTTCATGGTTGTCATGGATTACTTCACCAAGTGGCCGGAAGTCTTCGCCATCCCTAATCAAGAAGCTTCAACAGTCGCTGATAAATTAGTCCACGAAGTCTTCTGTCGGTTTGGGGTACCCTTGGAAATCCACAGCGATCAAGGAAGGAATTTCGAGTCTCAAGTGTTTCAGGAAACATGTCGGGTTATGGGTACTCACAAAACCAGAACCACTTCATACCACCCACAATCTGACGGAATGGTGGAAAGATTTAATCAGACGTTGGAAAGATATCTGGCAAAAGTTGTAGCAAGCAGACAAAAGGATTGGGACAAGCACATACAACCGTTTCTTCTGTCATACCGAAGTGCAGTTCACGAGAGTACAACTGTGACGCCAGCCTTCGCGAACTTTGGAAGGGAGTTAAGGTTACCAGCTGATCTAATAACCGGCATTCCCCCTGATTCACCACGCAGTATAACAGATTATGCAAATGATCTGCGCAACAAGATGAATGACGTATATGAGCATGTCAGAGAATCAGGCCAACAGATGTCCGAGAGAATGAAAACTCGTTATGATCGAAAGATGAACAATACTGGCTTCTACGAAGGTTCGCTAGTGTGGTTGCATAACCCAGTGCGCAGCAAAGGGAAGTCCCCTAAACTACAGGCAAAATGGGACGGGCCGTACCGGATTGTGACCAAGATCAATGACGTCACTTACCGAATACAAAAGGGTATGCGAACTGCGCCTAAAATTGTTCATGTAGATCGATTGGCACGATATTACGGGAATAATGATGCTCGGGACGAGCATGTCTAAGGAGGGGGCAGTGTTACGTAGATCGTAAAGTCTAGAAACATCGTGCTAACTCCATCTCAGAAAGGGACAACATTACGTAGATCGAAAAGTCTAGGAACGTCACGCTAATTCCATCTAAGGATGGGGCAGTGTTGAAACTTCTAGATACGACACGCTAACGCCATCTGTTATCAAGTAGCAAGTACTACGAACAATTGTACGTAGACGCCACCGCCATCTATTGTTGAGTAGCGGGATTAAACAGTAAATAGATGTCTGTGGAAGGTTCTCGAAGTTTCAAATCTACTTGTAAACTGTGGAAAAGTGTTGAATGTTCGCGAATGTTCTGCTCGGAATATAAATAGCGGATTGTCGGCCCGATAGGCAGTTCGATTTCGGAAGCGAGCGAATACGAATCAAGCGATACAGTACAAGCGAAACAAGTGACTCTGTTTGACTATTGCGATATTGTGATTGTTTAATTAAACTGTGGTGTGTTTCGATAATTTTGGCTTAAATTAATTTATCCCGAAACCCAGCTCGTAACAATATGAGTAACTTTTGCACTACAGTACAGAACTATGAACGCGGCTAGAGTGTCTAACATTGCGATGGTAAAAAGTATCTTCCTCCCAATGAATTTTGTAGATATCGCGAAGGTGATAACGAAGGGAAACCCACTGAAACTGAATACCGAGGCTGAAAAATATAATTTCAATATTAAAAATATATACTCGAACACCTCATCTACATTATAACTGCTGAAAGATCTGCTTGGGGATCGATCATCAGAGCGCAGTTTACTTATATTCTTTGTAGAGCATAATCACTATTATGATGTTCCGACTGCTGGAACATAAGCCTCCACACTGTGAGAGGGAGTAATCTACCATGTGGACTGGGTTGGTAGATGTTACATATCTTCGATTTTATGGATTTAGACATGCCAGCGTCCTCACGAAATTATCCTTCACCGTTTTGAAAGCAGTGGTGCTGAAATAATTTACACAAAGTAAAATGCCTGCCTGGGTTCGGACCTACGACCTAGAACTCGTAAGTACCGTACTCGTAAGTTTCGGCCGTGTCTACTAGGCCGCCACTGCTCTCGCCACTTTTCTTGTAGATTACAATCTTATTTTGATAATCCAGTGTCCATGACAGATTCGCGCTAATGCATTGTCTTTATCTCCTATCCCGTATTCCAAATGAGTAATGAGATGCTCATATCATTGACAGTTCGTTAGTTGATTTTATAAACGTGATGACCACAAACTTAGTTCATTCATCTATCTATATACATTTTTAAATAATCCATAGTAATTTAAAAAAGTTAAATTGTTTCTAAAGAAAAATCTCAGAAAACACTGATACAATTACAAAAAATCGTTTAACAGAAAGTTAGATTATTCTCCAGTTATATAGAATGTACATAACATGCTATAATCCTGTGAAATACCTCCACGCAGGTGAAACAAACATCCACAGAAATATTATAAATATAAACATCCACAACTCACTTAGCCAAGAAGCCATGTCGTCTGTGATAATTTCAGTATTGTTCGCTTCCCACCTTATCTGCGGGATGAACAAGGTAGGTGCGCCGACGCACATTCCGAACAGGAACTCAGACGTCCATACTCCGCTGCAGATCAGCAACTGGAACATACAAGTTTCAAATTAATAACAAAAAAAAACACACAAGTGAACAATTATTAATAAAAAATATATATTTTGATCCGAATTAAAATAATATACACGTAATACAAAGTGACAATGTCACCAGTCTCTTAAGACCATTACCATTCGATGTGTGGTCATAGTTTTTATAGTGTCAAAGTGTTCTTAGATTATAAATATACTCTTGAAAATGTACACGCTTATAACTGTTAAGTAAAGACATGTATGCTCTTGTTATTTTATTTTTACCATCTTATTATACTATGTCTTTTAGCAAATAAATATTATTATTTAATTCCCACAACGGTCACTAGTATCAGGTCCACCTGATGATGCGAATACGAGAAGCACACAACCAGTCGCAGGGCGATGCATAGGGGGGCCTCTATCCAGCAGTGGATGTCTTTAGTCTAAAAGAATGTAGATTATAAACCAAATACATAATTACTGTCAAAGCTCATGCATAAGTAGTTGCACGCTGACACAGTACCATAAATTAATAACATGACGTGTTTCCATACTTTTTTTTTAAGTTTGTGTCTTTTTTATCTCATATTATTACGTGTTTTACTTTGTGATACAAAGTTTCTTCAACTATCGTTTTTTTTTTTTTTCAATTACAAGCAGATTTACAGCCGATGAGGCGAAATATGTTTTTCACATGTTCGTAACAACGTCTCTTATATTTAACGGGTATATTTTTCTGGCAGGGGCCAGAGGCATTGTCAATGACGCTCGATAGTGATATTTTTCAGATCTGAGTAGATTCATGGCCAATATGACATGAAATCTTAATTTTTTTTTTTCTATTTGCAACAGATTTTCAGTATATTTGCTTATATTTGCTTGGCACTAGACTTTTTAGGCGTTTTGCATTTCTTTTTAATGCAAGCTTTGTTCCATTGAGTTTGTTTTACATTCCTGAGTATAGTTACGGCGGATATTAGGCGAAAATTGAAATTATTTTGCTTTTGGCAGCTTCATATTAATTTAAAACCTTATTTTTGCTAATCTATCTGTTTTTTTGCGCTATATTAATTGATTTTATTTCGACACAAAGTGAAAAATACACGAGCACGAGTCAAAGCGAATTAAAATCTGCTTCAGAATTATCATGAATATGACCCATATTTTGAATGGTCAACCATACCTCTAGCATTTAAATTAAACTGATCTACTGAGGTGTCACTTACATACCGAATTAGACACTAACACCACTTGTTATTTTATTGATTTTTGACTATTAGCTTTTCCCTGCGGTTTTGCCCCCGTATATTATGTCTTCTCACGGGAACGTGCTATCACGATAAATAGCAAAGCTAGGCATAGGCTGTCTTAAGTATCGTTTATTTATGAAGAAACAATAATAAGTGTTCATGTTACACAACTGACGTGATCTTTGCCACAACCTAATCCAAATGAAGTGGAGTAGTGCGCAACATAGCTCCATGCCACCAGAACGTCCAACTGCGGAGTCTATGGCAGTGCCATTTATGTAGCTTACAGATAATTTGCATGCAATAATTTTATTTGTGGTTTTATTTGTTTATGTGAATAAACCTTATTGGTGATGTTCTTCAGAAGGGCCTGACCCTTCTGAAGGGTCATTCTTCAGAAGGGTCAGGTGCGTAGTACTGGTAACCGGCGTTCAATCGTATAGGTATACCACCGACGAAATACAGGTTATGAAAAATCCGTTTAATTGGTTGGGCAGGTGAAAACTATCGAACTGTGTAGCTTTACCGAATTTACGGATACCCAATCAAACACATTTAAATTATTTATTATTCTAGAACACGAGCCTAGAATTCTTCAAGCCACGAGAAGACATTTAAGTCAGTTTCTAACTTATATAACGTCATTTGGAAATGTTAGTACCTAACAGTTTTAAAAAGTAATATGAGTTTCTGACACTTTCATGTTAGCAACATTAATAATATTGCTAACACGAAAATGCCTGGCGCTTTTTATTTGAAACGCGCTTTTTATTAAAAAAACCTGTAAACAGAAACAAAGAACTGCTTGGGACTGTTTATTTCAAGATTTTAAACGTTGTAGGTCAAAAGAGCAAGATAAACATAGGTATATTTATTTATTTAAGGTCAATAAAATTAACAAACGGTTTAATCAACATGAGGTAATTCGTTTTCGAGTACAATTCATTAATTTCTGTAGAATAATTGGCCACCTCTATAGTTTCACATGTATCACGAGCCTGAAATAATTAGTGACTCAACTTTATGAACTTTAGAAGATGGCGGTATGCTTACTGAGATTCATCACTCTCCCGCCCTTATTTCAATTTATTTGGAGTCGACGCAACATGTCTCTTTCTTCCACACTTCTTTATTAGTGTTCATCTCGGTAGTCACCCGCTTTCGATCCATATCATCATTCACACAGTCTATCTATCGGTATGCTTACTGAGATTATTGGACGGAAATGTAAAGCAGTCTCCAAAATTGCAACATTTAATACTCAAGATTAGAAGGGAGCGATGTGATACTTGCAGTTTGTTATTATTTATATGTACCTAAGTAGATGAGTGATATAACCTCAAAATAAAAGAAAATCAAAATCATTGATTTTTATAAATAAGGTACATAATTGCATAATTCTCTTATTATGCCTGTGCAAATTTTACATATTTTAATGTTGATAATTTTTTAAGAAATTTGGTAATTGACTTGAATAATGCATGAAATCAATAAATGTCAAAATATTCAATAAAATTTGGTCACAATTAATTCATAAATCACATTAAACTATCATTCACCAATTATAATCTAAGAACTCAATAGGAGCATTACATTTCATCATTAAAATGTTTCGTTAAATTATGCTTACATTTTGAAAATGGTACCTAGTGTTTTACTGTACTCGCACTTTTATTTTACAGACGCCAGCACATCAAGGTTCCCAAAACTGTCAAATTCTCTCAATAAATCAACCTTGAACCTAATGCTTTAGCGATAAAGCTGAAAATCTATTAAAGAAATTTGACAGATTGTAGTAGCTCATTGTGCTGGCGTCTGTACAATTTAATGCACATGCTATAGCTATCGATGGCTTTGAGTGTCAGATTCTTTTTGTGTTGATATTACTTATTATTATTTAGAGATAATAACTTGACGCTTGCTGAAATGGAAATGTGCAACTCACGTCATCAGGAGTAAAAGCGGAAAATGGGTCAGAAACGAAACCGAATAGTATCGCAAACTTTTGAGAGAAGGAAAGAGGGAATACTTCAAAGATGAGTAGACGACTTGAGAACTCTGATTCTCTCTCGAGAATTCTGATGCCGAAATCATTATTTGAAATAAATTGTAAAACTAGTGTTAAGATTGCTAATAAAGGCTTAGGGAGTACAGTATCCTCGTGGGGGCGATCGGCTGCGGCGACCTCTCGCGTCCGGCTCTGGTGCAAGTCATGGTATGGAGCGAGAGGGCATGGGAAGCCGTCACCTCCTTCTGCGAAGCAGTAATGCTCGCGAAGGAAGAGATGGGGCGCGTGAGGGAGAGGCAGTCTCAGCGCCGTCACACCCCTAGCCACCGCAGGAGGAGACAGCCCGGGCGTCAGGAGTTCATTGCAGACTCCCGGCCACCGTAGTAGGCACGAGCTTGCGGGCGGCGAGCAATGAGTAGCTCGCCACCCGGTAAGGACCAAGCTCGGGTCGACGGCGCGTTATGTTCCACGCGTGCCTCAAAGAGATGTCAGCAGTACTGAATGGGTTTACTAGGACCGATGCCTGCCAGGGTTGCGAGATTTATTCGAAAGAGATACCGCGGCCCTGGCATATGGGCAACTGAAGGAACACGGGTGGGTTTTAGTCCGTAAAAGTCTGACACGCTCTCCCGCTCCGCTCAGAGCGGGAGACGTCATTTGATGATTTCCCAAACACAAAAAAAGGAGGAACAGTACGTTCGCGTTTTTCCAGGTATGTTTAAGTTCTAGGTTGGCCATCGGACCTAAAATTTAGTCTCCAAGCAACTCAAAAGAAAATCATAACTTTCAGCAATCTTTTGCCACCCTATTTTCCAAGGTTGTGTATGGCATTTTCAATTTTGTCTAACAACCTGAATCTTGAAACGACTAATCAAATTTTTAAAGAAGTATAAGAAAACAACAAAGGTTTTCTTTTTAAATTTGAACGATTTTAAATTTTGGGATCCAGTGATGATAATGAATACTGATGTCTTTGGTTTACATAGCTACTTAAACTAAAGATGAAATAACAAGTTTTAGTTGATATTTAAAAACATCAACGAATGTTGTTGTCCTTATGAATAAGTACTATATGTAGTGCCAAAGAGAGACACGGTCACGTGAATGAAGCAGTCAAGCTTGTTATGGAAATAATCCATAATATATAAATGATAACAGATTCTATGTAGGCAAACTTGACAGTTATGTAATTTATGGTATTATACCTCTCGCTTAAATGAAAGTGTTATTAAGTGATTTAATATTAAATTTATAATATACAAGTTAAGATTTATTTGATTTATTAATTTATTATATAACAAGGAAGTCCTAAATGTAGAGTTGATGAATTAAATAATAAATTTATGGGTCATACCGCTAACACATCATAGCTATATGTGAAGCCATCCGAAAACTTGAGACTGGAAATTCCGATACATTGCACAGTTCCACCAGCTTTCATAGCAAATCTTTTACCTTTCAAGCAGTACGGATGCCTTGCACGACGGTGTGCTCATTTTTGGTTCACGACACGTAACTGTCATAATTTTTTATGGTTCTTTGCTCTTTTTAAATGATTATTATTGTAAAGATATAAAGGTATTTACTTTAAGATTTTATATATTTGTTGCATATGAAAGTGCACAGACTACTTGCAATATGTCTCTCCTTCTCTCTTTAAATACATTCAAAGATTTTCTATAACAGATCGCTTTTAGGCATAAGGCCGCCCATTGCGTCGTCCTTTGTAAACTGTCTACATTATGTATCTATAATTCGCATGGTATCATTTATAAACACTATGCTATCTTAACTATGATCCAGAGTGAATCAGACTTAGATCACCTAAGCGGATCGGTTCTAACGGAATGATTCGAATTAAGGAGTGATCTAAACAAACTAGTCGTTACAATTGAATTCAAACCAAACGAGGACAAGATTGTTCAACGACAAAATTCACGTCCCTTTCAGACGACGTAATTATCGACTAATATTTCAGTAGTTAAGTATAGTTCAACGCTAAGTTTAATTCATTAATGCAGTTGAAAGAATATGGATGAAAAATGTTTATATTTCTGTAAAGTTGATTTGTACAAACACTGTTACACGTCAAACATATTTTAAAAACTAGAAGAGGTCCTGACTGCCTACTCTGAGAATAAAGGCCGAAACAAACTCAGAGGTCTCTTTTAAAGTCCAGACATAATCTTGCCCAGATCATGTGAAAACGATGTACATTACATTGATGTCTAAAAGTTTTTACAGGTTTTAAAAAATTTCAACGACATTTCGTACAGGCTTTCCAAAATAAATTTACACTCGGCTTTCACCCTGATGAGATACTGTTGTTTTGGCCCAAATTTTATATATTTTTTTCGCTCTTCCCCTTTATGGAAGAAGCCACAGCTCTTGGACAAAATTGACCAAATTATTCGCAACACACTAACATCCATTTTAAATGTGGCCTTGGACGACCGAGCGTGGCTTCAAGCCACTCTACCCATCCGCTTTGGTGGGCTCGGCGTCCGTAAAATTACTAGTATTAGTTTACCGGCGTTCCTGTCCTCCGTTCACGCCACTGAAAAGTTGACCAGGAAAATATTAGCTCCTTCCCTGGTAGACTCTGAAGTGCCGTGGTTCACCGATGCAGTAAATGCCTGGAAAATGACTTGCCCAGATACAGATCGCCCCGTGAACCCATACTCCCAGAGACAGTGGGATGAGCCGCTCTGCAGGTTGGTACGGAATAATCTTATAAATACGTCCACCAATACTGCTGAGCGTGCCCGCCTTCTGGCTGTGGGCGAGTGGGAATCGGGCCTCTGGCTTCAGGCACTACCGTCAGCCAACATAGGAACTATGTTGAGTGACACCACCTTTCGGCTTGCTACTAGCCTGCGTCTGGGTGCACCTTGCGTGGCTCTGCATCGCTGCCAATGCGGTGAAGGTGTCGACTGCCTCGGTCACCATGGCCTATCCTGCAGTTGAAGCGTAGTGCGGATAGCACGGCACGCTTGCATCAATGACATCATCCGTCGTGCTCTTGTCGTCGCCGGGGTGCCAGCTGTTCTAGAACCCAATGGCTTGGCACGTGACGATGGGAAGAGACCAGATGGAATGACCATAATGCCCTAGAAGTTAGGTCGGCCTTTGGTGTGGGACGCAACATGTGTCGACACCCTTGCGCCATCCGATCTTCTTAGCACGGCGGGCTGTGCTGGAGCGGCTGCTGCAGGTGCGGAAAACCTCAAACGGCGCAAATATTCCAACCTAATTGGAAATTACATGTTCGAGCCGTTTGGGGTTGAAACTCTAGGGCCATGGGGTCCGAGTGCCCGCATAATATACCGAGACATTGCCAAGCGGCTGGTCGACTCTTCACGTGACCAGAGGGCTGGCCTATTTTTTGGGCAAAGAATCAGCATTGCCATACAACGTGGCAATGCTGCCAGCCTTTTGGGCACATTTCCTGTTGACAGCGATGCAGAAGAATTTTTTGATGCTTTGTAATTATTTATTTTTATAAACATGTACATATTTTTTTTTTCTTTGGATTTAAACTTAGATTTTAAATTATGTAAATATTGTAAGATATTGTATATATACAAACAAGAACCCATGTCTAAAATGGTCTCAAAAGACCATTTCAGATATTTCAGTCTAAATAGTCTACTTAGGAAAGTACCACTCAGATTGAAGTTAAAACTTACACAAGTACTGTTTTGAAAAAAAGGATTTGTCCATAAGAGGTCTCACAAAAAAAAAAACCAAAAATATATTAGTAAAAGGAGGTAAATAAAAATTAAAAAAGAACCCGACTGCAAATAACCTGTTAAAAATAAGATCACCTTTCAAGCACCCTGATGCCGTTGGTGGTATCAAATCTGCGGTTGAACCAAATTAACTGCCACAACTGCATCAAACCGATTATGATCTTGTTTTGATTTTTTAGTTAAAGTGGGGTTTTCGATTTTTTTCAGACATTGTTAATTGTAACAAAATAAAGTTTTATAAATGGGGAGTCCATTGATTAGCAGTGGGACAGTGTAGGTTAATAAAAAAATTAAATTAAATTAATTTATATATCGTATAGAATCAAGTTCCTCTTACTGAACGTTTGTTCAGTAAGAAGCTGTGCTGCTGCGGAGTTTGCTGCGGCATTTCTTATTGCCAGCTGAAGCACCAAAGGCTACGTTTTGGGGTACTGTCTTATGTAATTTTGTCGTTCAAAAATTGCTGATTCTCAGCCTATTTAGAATGACTTTCGATTTTGATTGAATTTACTTATAATATATATTCAAATTTATTTAAAGTAACCATGACTCAATTGTTATGTACTTATTCTATGTTAGTAACTGAGGTAATTTAATCATACATCCTTATATATATAGCGGCAGCACTGTCCGACGCGTCACCGCGGCAGTACCTATCCATGGGAAATGGCACAGCAGCGATTCACGTACGGACGGTCTAGCCTGCTCGAGATTAAAGACAGGATACTGTTGTCGCTGCCCCACACTCTACGCACCAGGGACACACAGCGCTTACGTATCGTGGCAAAGAAACAATCCACACGTGCGTCTGCGATCATCCCTGATGCGCTGCAGTAGCGGGGCAGCCCCAACAAACCCTGAATGCGTTGTTGTTTAGCACGCGGAGGGCATTGTACGATTTTTGAGTATATCTATCCCACATGCTGCTCGTGTAGAACGTAGTGCAGTGCGCTCTGAAAAGAGTAATTTTAACACTCACGTTGTTCACTGAACAACGAACAAACCTGCGGGCCAGCATGTTTGCTCTAACCGACAAGGCCCTCCGCGCCCGATCAATATCGTCATCGTCCCTGAGGTCAGGGGTAAGTATGTGGCCAAGATATTTGAACTTTTATGCCCTCTCTAATGGCTTACCATTAAGGTATACTGGTGGTACGTAAGCAGGATACCTACCCCCAGACTCAAAGACCATGACCTCACTCTTCTTATAATTGTAAGTTAACCCATGTGAGTCAGCATACTCCTCACAAATGGCCACAAGTTTCCTGAGGCCACAGATTGACGCACTCAGCAGAACCATGTCGTCTGCGTAGCTGATATTATTTACGCAGACCCCATCGATATGGCAACCGACCTTGACGCTGCTGAGCTTGCTAATCAACCCGTCGACATATAGGTTAAATAGCGTTGGTGAGCTCAAACCCCCTGTCTCACCCCGCACTCCAACCCATACGGATCAGACAAAGCCCCAGCCTATCGCACATTGTTGACCTGGTTTCTATACCAATAATTAAAGATGTTGATTATTACAGGTGGAACATGCGCTTCTTTGAGTTTATCCCACAGGATATCATAAGAAACCAGGTCAAATGCTTTGGACAGGTCCAGGAAGCAGGCGTAAATGGGAGTGCTGCGGTCAGTGTAGTATGTGACAGCATGCTTAAAAGACAACACAGCGCTTTCCGTTGATAGTCCAGATCTGAACCTGAACTGGTTATCATGTGGTGTTATATACTTATTTAATTGACTTATGCGAACCCATATCTATCATCACGTGTTTAATTGGAAAAATACATACTTTTCCCTTACATTTGAAGTACAAATACTGATAGAGAAATATACAAACTATAACTTAACCAACGCGTGACTAAGTTCAATGACCAAAATAATATAATGGTGTTTCAAATGCATGACTATAATGGATGCAAACCAGTTTTAAAGATTTTATGGCGAATTTATTACCAAAAGATGTTACACACTTCACTAATATATTCAAATCGTATAAAAATAAAATCAACCATATCATATGGGTTCTGAGTAAACACTTGCCCCTTATTTATAAACGTTTGTTTCGAGTCAAGTAGCGATTAGCGACTGTTGAACCATACATTTGTGATGTTTAAACATCTCTTTTAAATAAATCCCTTAATGTTTTAATATTCACAGATTACATGTGCTTAAAGTGAAATATAGTGAAGGTGTTGTCAGCAAAGGATTAGCATGCAAATATTGTCTGGGGGACTGACCTGCTCTTTATAAACATAGTTAGGTTGCCCGCAGACAGCCGACTGTGCACAAAATAAGGCAAGGAACAAAATTAAATGTTGGTGAGCGATAAAAACGCGCGGATAATTCACTGGTCGTGGGTCGTCACAGATGCGTGTTACATTTGCCCCGATAATATCGTGCTTGTATTATATTTTAAACTAGCTTATGCCCGCGACTTCGTCCGCGTCAAATTTTTGCTCCTCTGCCCCTTCTCGTCGCATCGAATTACTTGCCAGTTATCGTCCATTTTTCGTTGCTGTCGCTCCTTTTGATCTTAGCGTAATGTTATATAGCCTTTCTCAATAAAAAGGCTACCCAACAAAAAAAAAAAACAATTCGTACCAGTAGTTCCTGAGATTACCCCGTTCAACCAATCAAACCCTTCAGCTTTATAACATTAGTATAGATAATTTAATCAATGCACAATTAAATCGCAAAATGTGAAAATTTAGGGCATTATTCCTAAATTTGACATTGGTATAAACTGTATAATTGTACCTATTTCAGACCAGGGCTATAGTCTTCGTAAGTATTAAAGTGACCGTTGAGTATGTACCTGAAGTTTTTGTTCTGTACTTATTACTTTATAAGTATGACTAACATGTGCCAATTCGGTGAACAGTCGGTTGTTTGTAGGCTCCCTTAGTGGATGAGCAATATTCATGTTTTTGTCTATTTGAGGGAGATTCGGAGAAAGAGAGATCTTTGGCCAGTGCTTTCATTTGCATAAGTTGTAGGAATCAATGTTATATCATCAAAAATTACTACATCTCTGTTGCATTTATAAACATGAATCTACATAAAAAATGGACATACTTACGTGCAACGAACATAAAAAGCTATAACGTAAAGCTATAAAGTAGGTTCTTGTCTTCTTTTAATGGATTCAAAAAAGTGGTTCTGAATTCGGTTGTATTTTTTCTGCGTGTTACCTCAGAACTCCATCCGTAATAAACCGTTTTAAAATATTATTTGTATATAAATATAGCATACATTCGCCCAAATTGTGGTTTTTGTGTTAGCTTCAATAATACGTATTGTTTCAATTAAGTGTATTTTGATGTTATTATAGTAACTTCCTGCCATTGTTATTTAATTAGTGTGGGGTATAAAGAGTAGTAAAAAAAGCGTTTTCCAAAAAACACTAACAGTTATCAAGGGGTTGGTAATTGTTTCAGTAAATGTTATTCATTGTGACTCACTCAGACTAGTAAAACAAATTACTTAAAATACCGCAAGGATATTGGTGAGTCTCTCTATTGAGAGGATAATTGAAATAAATAAATGGAAATGGAATGTGAATAGAACTCCTTCAGAATAGTATGTCTTTGAAAAGGTAATGAATGAAGTGTTTCTCAAAAAACTTTTTTACAAAAAAATAAACCGACTCCCTCAAAAACGCAACAAAGTGAAAAATAACTTTAATTTCTGAAGTCGGTGTTTTAGGATCTGTATTTAAGTTTTTGCCACCGACTTCCGAAATTAAAGTAATTTTTACTTTGTAGTATTTTTGAGGAAGTCGGTTTTTTTTTGTAAAAAGTTTTTATTTTTAACTTTTTAGTTATGTTACCTATTTACCCCGCACTAATTCCCATACCACTACTCGCCAGGTGAAATTTAATACTTATATGGTTTTCTCATGGATGCCATTGTCAGAACTGGACCAAATGGATATGAGACCACACGGAAAGCACCAGCTTTCAAATAAAAATAGAATCATCAAAATCAGTTCACCCAATCGAAAGCTTTGAGGTAACAAACATAAAAAAAAAACTACTAAAACGAGTGCGAGTGCGAGTTTATCTCGCACTTGTCTAGTTTTTTTTTTTTAAAGTTGGTTCAACGGTCAAATGAGAACCATTTTTTTTAGCTAGTTACAAATTTACGTATTGAACCGTATCAAGTAAGCCCGACAATAGGTAACTGCTGTAAATCGTCGAAGAATTCCTTCGACTATCTGTCTATGGTCTCCATCATCAGACCTGTAATGGTACTTACCTATAAGCCTTATGGGGGCTTTCTCATCAATAGAAATGAATTAAGTTCAAACACCAGGTAATTGCTGTAAATCGTTGAGGAGTTCCCTTGATTGTCTTTCGGCTCCATTATCAGATCAACTCAGGACCTTAATTAAATAGTAGTGATAAAATTGGCACTTTGAACCATACAAAGTAAGCTCAACAATAGGGAACTGCTCTAAAACGTTGAGGAATTCCCTCAACTGTCTATGGTCTCCATCATCAGACCTGTAATGGCACTTATAACCCATATGGGCGCAAAATTCTCATCAATAGAAATGAATTAAGTCCAAACACCGGGTAAATGCTGTAAGTCGTTGAGGACTTCCCTCGACTGTCTTTCGGCTTCATCATCAAAGCAACTTCAGACCTTCATTAAATAGTAGTGGTTTAAGATAATGAATGAAAAAATAAAATAAACGCACTAGTACAAAAAAATAATCATCAAAATCGGTTCATAAATGACGAAGTTATCTGCGAACACATAAAAAAAATATAGGTATATTAATACGGTCGAATTGAGAAACCTCCTCCTTTTTTTGACGTCGGTTAAAAATGTTAACTTGCAAATTTCCATTATCGCTAGCGGTGATTTTATTGTTGACTAGCTGACCCGACAGACGTTGTCCTGTCTCTTTGATGATATTTGAGCACGCATTCTGTCAATTCTATGTCATAATGTTTAAAAAACATTAAAAAAGTTTACATTGTCCTATTATATGGTTGTTAAGTATTCTTAAATAAGAGTTCTTAAATGTTCTAATTTTCCGCGCAATTTTTTTTTTTTTCTTTCATAAGAACCTTCTCCTGACAATTACAAACACAACAAAAAAAAAAAAGTGCAATCGGTCCAGCCGTTCACGCGTGATGGCGTGACCAAGGGATAAAGGGATTCATTTTTATATATATAGTTTTATTAGATAACTCAGGTTCTTGTAGTAATGGCACAGGCAACTGAAGGAACACGGGTAGGTTTTACCTTTGCTGGAGAAGTCATTTGATGAGTTCCCACCAAAAAAAAGGTTCTTGTTGTAAAATAATAAGTCATTTCTAGTCTTACAATCTGGTAGACCTATTAATGAAGCCTACAAAAATAACCACTAGTGCCACATGCCTATATACCACTAACACAGATGTGTTATACGAACACACAATACATATATATGTATATATATTAATTTATTAGAGTCGGATCATTGTAGACAATTGATCACTCACACATAGATCATACCTGAATATTTCACTGTTAATCTCAAAAACGACTAATCGTTCGAAACAAAACTTTCGGTAAATTACCACTTTTATCAGCTGATTCTTACCAACATTTAATGATTTACTGAACCACCGATGTCGATCTAATGTACCCTGTTTGTTTGCCAATCTCTTCAACTATTTTCATTTTGTTACCGTAGAGCTGATATTTACACTAGAAGAACTAATCATAATACAAGTATTACTTACCTTCTGGTGGACATCATTCCCTGAAGACGTCTTATTAACAGCCGAAACTTGTGGTATTGATTATGCACACGACGATGTTACAATGACGCCAAAAAACAAAACACCACACTACAAGAGTCAATAGTTTATTCCCCTCGCATTAATATCTAGCTTGAATATTACTCCTAAAGTGTTTTCCAGAGGAAACGTTTCGCTCTATTTTCTTTTAGTGTGGGAAGCAGAATATTTTATGACGTTCCTAATAGGCCATTAAATGTCCCCACTATTAGACGAATGTGCCCCACAGCGGGGTTGGGGGCATGATGGATAGACCCCTACATCTTACTACGGATGTCCAAGGGGTTTCTTTATGAGCTGGAGAATAGGCAAAATATTATTCCTAAGTGAACAGTATTGAGCTGTATTGATGGAAGATTTTGGCTACTACACTAACTTTTTGAAGAGTTTTTGGTCTTGGTTTACTTCTCATTGGGTTGATTTCCTCACAAAAAGTAAATGTTGCTAATGTTTTCGTTGTACTAAGATAATTACAGTTAATTTAAACAATACTTACTGTATTACAATAATAATTAGGTGCATATCCTTATCGTTATTTTGAATTCGTTCAGTCATCTTCTTAACCTTAGCATAGATAAGCCCCGATCAATGCACTTTATTCAAAAATAATGTTATTAATAATATATAATTAAGTATGTATACAGAGTATTATCGGTGTTACAAAATTAATCAGTGATATTAAAGCATATTGATGAAAACAAGCTGAGGTTTCGATGGAATTGTGTGTGGACTTGAAAACAGCAGATTTTGGAAATAATCAGATTTTAGGAACGTGTCAAACTGTGGTCAATCGTGAGCGTGAGCGTGAGCGGTCGCCACTGCGCGTGTCTAACGCTTTAATAATTAGTAAAAAAATAATTAATTAAATTAAATTTCACACGACCAATGAAAGTAGAAAAATTGCAGAAAGGACTGGAGGGTCCTTTTTACAATGACATGATAAACGGCTGAATGGTTTTCCAAACGGCTGAACAGACTTTTTGGAATCATCGATAAAAACACTCTTTAGGTTCAGATTAACTCTTCTTTCAGACAAAACAAAAAATAAACGGCTCACCCTTTTAAGAGCTATGATGCCACAAACAGATGTTTCGTCAGAGGATAGAAAAAACTATTTGCGCCAATTTGAACACCCATTCAAGTTCTAGCACAACAAGGTTACGGTGTGTGACTAAAATTGTAAGTAGCGCCGCTATCTGGTTTTTTGAATACCTTCAAGCGACATTCACAAAACAATTGCACTTTTTGTCAACTGCGCCCCCCTGTCAGCATCATTTGAGCGCCAAAAACTCTTTTTAGCATTGTAGTTGACACATTCGGTTTGAGCGAATTTCGATTCGCATAGTTTTACTGATAGTATCAATTAATGATTTATGAACATGTTGTATCACAATTTTGGCAATTTCACGTAGTAAGCTGTTTAAAAAAGTCATATCCAAACTCACTTCTATCAAACACAGCCAGCCTGACACTAGTGGTCACAATTTTACACTGACACCGTCTTTGTTAGTAAGAGTGGTTTCCAACAATCGCAATACGTTTTGTCCTCCTCTCCACCTTAGTGGCCACAACCAAAACTCAACAAAACAATCCGTAGGCCGTCTATAATAAATATTGATACGGCAAACAATAAAATATTCATTGATGTTCTGTACTCTTTAATGTCAAAGTTCACCTAAAACTAGGCTATTTTAATTTTGGTACGTGAAACAAATAGGAACCATGATTGACCGATATCTGGGTAGATACTGAGGCTGACTGGAAAAGTCCCGTAATTGCTAGATGTAACAGTATCCCACCATCAGTCGTCAGTAGGACGCTGTACCCTGCCTCGGAAAACACGTTAAGACGTTGGTCCTGCGCCTGATCTCTCTCCGGGCGGGTCTCGTATCAGATTAGTCTCCCGTCGGACTATAAGAATAAGGCAAGAGTGACTGCACTTGTTTCTGCACACATAGATGTTAGATATCTTAAAATCTATTAAAATATTACTTTAAAACTCTTAAAAGGTATAAATTTCAAAATAAGGCTGGGAGAGTCGTATCATAGGGTAGTAATTATAATTATTGTAACAATAAATATACTGTGGTTGTGGTCACTGAGCTAGTAGAATTTGCAAAGCCGGTTTGATTTATTTTAAGAAATTTAAACATATTTTTTATATGACTCAATCTTTCTTGAATGTTTAAAGTTAAGCCTACATAATTAATTTACGTAGGTTTGGACCTACTTATAAAACGATAAAATTAAATAATTCAAGATTAAGTCGTAATACATGTCGTTTAAAAGCCGTTAAAAACTAAATATAAGACAATGGTCCGTCACCTAAACCTGTTGTGATACTCCAAGAGTACCAACATCAGGAAGAACGTAGCTCTTTAAAAAAATATTCGCATTCAAGTTAGTAAGCTGGCACATTCACCCGCGCAACCAACTGGACAACACTTGCTTATAATGAAAATAAAATCATAAATAGTATTTTAAAAGTGATAACAATTAAAGAGTGAAGGCACATCTATGTACTAAGAAATAAATTTAATAAAATACAATGGAAAGGTATCATTATACGGAAGTTCCAGATAAAGGTGAAAGTAGAATTAAAGAAAAGTCGTCATCTAAGGAATGGAGTCCTTTTTTGAAACAGGTAAGTAAGTGATGTTTCGGTGATATTGATGCAGTTTCCATCGCAAGTCATCCCACTGTTGGTAAAAGCTTGGTCTGATTGTGATTATCTTTAAAAATCCACAGTTCAATAACCTCACCCGCTATAGGATATTTTTGACCTTTTTGTGTACGAGTATGTCAAGACAGGATAAAAATTCTATAAATACTTCAGTTTCTTTCAGCAAAATTATTTAACAAAATATTAAAAAAGAAACTGGTATAGCTCTTCGCATATCCAATTCATTCCGGTCCAGCCGTTCCCTAGCTGCCCTCTATCAGCGATGCGAGGTCCGTTCCGCACAGGGGGTGCTCTTAGCCAGTAGTCGCTCTGGATTTCGGTTTTAAGCGCTAGCGGCCTTAGTTTATTAGGTAGCCACAGCCAAGTCCGGTTAAGCAGCCTGCTGACAACCTGATAGATTGACCTGCGATATGTAATTCAAAAGAAAAAAATGTCATAAAATAAGCTAGCGGCTAAATGTGACTCCTATCAGAATCGATAATACATAATTATCTACGACATTATTGTTTAATTCCAAGCCAATAACCTTTTCTCCTACGGATAACTTACTTTGATCAACACGTTAGCTCTCAGCATTTTGACGAAATCTAAAAACATTAACATACATCACCCCAATGTCGTGCACATGTTGCATAACAATATGAAAATGTTGAAGGAAATAATCCATTGCTTCATTTCTAGAGAACCTCCGCTGTCTGTCCGTCCGTCTATCTGTTTGTTAGCGGGTTGTATATCATGTACCGTAAATAAGTAGACAGTACAAAATTTCCCCGAGTCTGTATATTATGTATTGCCGCTATAACAACAAATAATCGAAACGGAATAAAGTTTATAATAAAATAAATTGAAGAAGCTCTCCATACATAAAACGTGTTTTTTCGGCGCTTTTTACGTTGTGTTACGAAACCCTTCGTGTGCGAGTTCGACTGGTATTTTAGCCGGATAAAATTCTTTTTTAATACATCTGCTCCATAATGTAAAGCAATTATCAATGTAGATGAAATGATAAATTGGAAAACATTACTTTCTATAGTACCTAAGTATGTTTAAAGAAAAGATATAGATACCATATCATTTTCTGTGCCGGAATGAACTCTTAGTTGAGGGCCGAACTACTATGCTGCACCAACTGCAAAAAGAAGTGTTGTGAAAATAGCTGGAGGATTTATTTATTTATTTACTCAACAAGGCATACCAACGACATATTTACAAAGATATACATCACTTAAAGGCGTGCACAACACTCTTATTATAATAAGGATAATGTGTAAATCCTTCAGTTCTCTCTCTATATGGTTGAGCTGGATGGTGCATGGTCGTGAACGGTCGTCAGTAGAAATTGGTCATCTCTTGCAGTAGCAAGGGCCTTTTTATAATCTTGCTAGGTTTTGAAGAATAGTGACTTTCCACAACTTTGGTTTACTTTCGACGTATTTTAGGCTATTATTCAAGCACTTACCTAACATAAGAAAAAATGTGCGAAGGTTGTGGATGCTGCAGTGGATACTGCTACCCTTTTTTTTTTTTTTTGTGGATTGGTAATCATCAAATGATCCCGCTCTGGGCGGAGCGGGAGGGCGTGTCAGACTTTTACTGACTAAAACCCACCCGTGTTCCTTCAGTTGCCCATGTGCCGGGGCCACGGTATCTCTTTCGAACAATCACGCGTTGCATCACAATTATACATATGTTGTACGAAGATTTGCTAGCGGCACCGAGATGCGCCACTTCGCGGTAGACGAGCCATAGTGTCTCCGTCTAAAATGGCGCACCGACGACTCCAATATTTGTGCCTTCGAAGTACATTACCGTGCAGTTTTGTGGAAATAAACTACTAAAATACGTGGGTATTTCCTCCAGTTCGGTGCTCAGACGACTGGCGCCTAAAAATCCTGTACTTAGTTCTTTGATGTATTTCCGTGACACTATAGATCATTTGGGGTGTGTTGGTACATCACTGGGAACATTAGCTACTAATAATTTCGTACTCGGTTCTACGAGACTTATGGTAGGATTTCACTACTTTGCTAAAACAGGATACTTTAACGTGCCTCCACAAGCAGAAATCCAAACATAATGTAAAAGGCTGCGATGTTTGCCCTTGTGTGTGATCACAACTTTTAGACTGCTTCAACTGGGTTTTGATTAAAATGAGAATTTTATATTCGTGTATTCATAACTGTGAGTAACAATTCGTGATTCAGTTATTTTTTCCGTTCTCATGAAACTGTTTTTTCGACGTCATCTTGGATGCTTCACGAGTAGTTCTGATTGGTGATTTTAATAGGGGAACCTGAATCTGGCATCACTTTTATCTGGTCAGTCTGTTGTTATTCCACTTGAAACATTCCTCGATCAATCTGACGTCGGTCTCCCCATGGTTGCAGTACCATGATCATAAAGTATTTTACTTACAAAAAGATCGCCGCAGCTACACACATTAAGTGCCGCAGCTATTCCAGCCAATAGAATTAAAAAAAAATGGTTTAAATGGTGGAAAAAAAGCGTGGGGTGCCTGATATCAATAAAAAATACCTTAAATGCCCCCACGCTTTTTCCCATTATTTTGTTCTTTTTAGTTTGGTTTTCAATGGAAGCGTGTTTTTTAAACTATTATTTATTTTCTATTTTTTAGGGTGTTTCGAATTTTGAGACGTATGTCAGCGTAGTTTGTGACGTATGTCAGCGTAGTCAGTTTTTTTGCTGTCCTGGTAACCCTGGCAAGGATAATGGCACAAATTCGTTTGTGACGTATGTCAGCGTAGTTTTCGAAGACAGTTTTTTTGCTGTCCTGGTAACCCTGGCAAGGATAATGGCACAAATTTATAAAATTATTGCATTGTCACCGGTCCTAGACAGGTGTGCAAAGTTTGAATGAAATCTGGTCGTTTAAAGTGGGTCAAAATGTGGAAGTAGCAAAACTATGAAATTGTAAAAAAGAATACAAAATTTTCAAAAAACAAATTCTTTTGTCTTCCACACTTAAGCTGATAACAAGAGTAATATAGTATCAATTTTATAACTACACTAGCTTTTGCCCGCGGCTTCGCCCGCGTGGATGTCGGAAATTAATGCAAGAGGACGTACTACCGCGATAAGAATGTGTTATTCCAGGTTATATAGGTAATATAGACTCTGTGTGCTATTTTCGATCCAGATCCATTCAGCCATTTTTGCGTGATTGAGAAACAAACACCCAATCATACTAATATTATAAATGCGAAAGTTTGTGAGGATGGATGTATGTGTATGTGTATGTTTGTTACCCTTTCACGAAAAAACTACTGGACGGATTTGGATGAAATTTGGCACACAGATAGTTTATAACCTGGATTAACATATAAGGTACTTTTTATCCCGGTAGTATGTTCTCGCGGGATATTTTCCGACCTCCACGCGGGCGAAGCCGCTGGCAAAAGCTAGTCATACATACTTTCACATTTATAATATTAGTGGTAGTAGGATTATAATTCATATTACTTAGGATTCATAGTTTATGAGAACATCATGTGTGTTGGTGTTTTTAAAATAAGAGTAATAGTATTCAGAGTAAGAAGACTGCGACATAGGGCTTGGTTTAGTTGAATATAAGTCTTCCTGGTTTTTCTTAACGCTCTTATTTTACCTATACAGACACTCAATCATGTACCAGACACCGAACATAATTATAGGAATAGTACTTTTGCCAGTGGCTTGGCCCGTATAGCTGTCGGAAAATATCATCCGGGAACCTACTACCGGGATAAAAAGGTATCCTATCTGTTACTTATCCATGATATAATATATCTTTGTGCCAAATTCGATTTAAATCCGTTTGGCCGTCTTTGCATCATTGATAAACAAACATCCAAAAATCTAAACATCTAAGCCATTTCGCGGTCTCTTACTTAGAATAATACTATTAGGTTTATTTTGAGTATAATGAACACACATGATATTCGCAATTACTATGAAGCCAAAGTAATATGAATTACAATCCTACTTATCCTGTACTACCCGACCGCTGCCAACGGATGGACGGGACGCACGTACGACCCACCAGCTGCTCTGCGCCCGCTTTTTAAATCTCTAATATCTTCTAAGATATTCATTTAAATTACATGTTGTAAAGGGCCATATTGATCTAGACAATGTATTTAAGGTACTTAATTGGATAAGGATTAATGCTGTATTGCTTAAAATCGCTTCGTAAATAAGCCCTTATTTCTCGTAAAAAGTAAAAGATAAAAAATGGTTATTGTGGGTTATCCCTAAGAGATAGACATATACCATTGCGACATTCTTGTAGGCCTTTTAAGGTGTACAATACTGTAGTACATTATTTTGATCTATTTCGTAGGATTCAGCCAGGGTTTTTCGAATTTTGAGACGTATTTCAGCATAGTTTATGACGTATGTCACCGTAGTTTTCGAAGACAATTATTATTTTTCTAAAACAAAAGAATCTTTTTAAAATAAAAGTAGCCTAAGTTACTCTTTGTTACATCAGCTATCTGCCAGTGAAAGTCCTGTCAAAATCGGTCCAGCCATTTCAGAGATTAGCCGGAACAAACAGACAGACAGACAAAAATTGTAAAAAATGTTTTTTTGGTATATGTACCGTGTATACGAGTACATCCATATACACTTAGTAAAAAGTGGTTATCTTAAAATTAAAAACAGATACTCCAATTTTATCTATTTGTATAGATGTATTAATAATATTTATATTGTAAGTATGTGTAAAGGTACTGACACATTGTTATAACACCATTATATTCGACTTATTAAGATTCACATTATAATTAATAAATCATAGTTTACGACGCGAGGTAACCGTCATTATCGTCGTTATTCTGTGATCATTAATAGTTCTTAAACTAATCTTAACTATGTTTGTTATATAAATCAGATTATTATTCACTACTACTGAACAAAACAAGTTACCCACAAACTGTATTTCCTTTATAATTTAATCAAGATTACATTCATAAATCTATTCATTTATCAAACTAATTATGTTCTGATCTAAGGACAGCATAAATAGAAAAAACAACTACCTAACTTCTTTCAACCCGAGGCTTTCTAGAACTATAATTTTCTGAAATTTATATCTTGGTACAAATAACGGAAAAACACAGAAGTCTTCGCGACTTCAGTGTTGAGACCTACTAATAACTATACTATGCTAATTTTGTACTTTATTTGCAGATGCTGATCTGCAGCGGAGTATGGACGTCTGTGTTCCTGTACGGGCTGTGCGTCGGCGCACCTACCATGTTCATCCCGCAGATTAGGCGAGAAGCGAACAATACTGAAATTATCACAGATGACATGGCTTCTTGGCTTAGTAAGTTACTTTTATACATTTTGATTCTCTCTTCTCTGTATGGTGCTGTCAACAGTAAATGATTTATTATTGATCCACATCATATTTATAACTTTATCCATTTCAAGCCTAAACCACACGTCTATTAGCCGAGAATATTGGCATTCAACGCTCGTCCCCTCGTTGCAACTTTCTAATTGTATCACCAACTTATTTATATTGAAATCATATTTACAGCGTCCGTGTATGGCTTCAGCGGATTACCCTTCGTTATCATCCTCTCGATCCTCACAAGATATGTCGGAAGGAAGATACCTTACTTCATTGCAGTATTAGATACATTAGCTGCGTTCACCGTTTTATATTGTAGTACAAATATCACCCACATATTGATAAGTAATATAATGCAAGGATTATTTAGTGCATCACATATAGTTATAACGGTTATGATTCTAACTGAGTACACTTCACCAAAATATAGAGGGATATTTCTTACCATTAAAGCAGCTACGTTTTACTGGGGCATTTGGGCTTCAAATGCGATAGGTATCTTCTTTCATTGGAAGAAAATTCCTCTGTTTGGAATAGTGTGTTCGTTGTATACCTTGATAACCGTAATGATTTGGCCCGAGTCTCCGTACTGGTTGGCAAGCAAAGGAAGGTTTGAAGAATGTGCAGCATCACACCGCTCCTTGAAAGGCTGTGATGCAGATTCAGAAAAAGAATTAGAAGCATTGATAAATTCGCAGAAGGAATATATAGCTAGCTGCGGGAGTACAAAACTATCTTCAAGAGAACGTGTGATTGATTTCTTTAAAACTATCAAATCCAGTACATTTTATAAACCAACCGCATTATCCATTATAACTGGTTGTCTAGGAGTTTTCTCTGGGAAATTAGTTTTTGCTGTTTATGCTATTGATATTTTAAAAAAAATAACAAACAGCGAATCTACTGCTTACGTCGCTATGCTAGTTTTAGACGGTTTCACTGTTCTAAGTATGTACGGAGGTTGCACTTTATCGAAATTCTTGAAAAGACGCACGTTGTTGCTAGTTGCTTCGAGTATAGGTGTTTTATTTTTATTTATTTTGTCGTTATACTTATATTTAATGTCGTTAAATATTGTTTCAGAGAATAAATATCTGTCGGTATCATTACTTGTTGCTTTTTCAATAGCTGTAAGCTGTGGACCTTTGATAATGTCGGTATCCGTTTATGGCGAGTTAATTCCGATTAGGTCAAGGAATTTATCAGTATGTATTCTCGCATTAGCAGGAAAATTAGTAACTGGTCTGGCTTTAAAATTAGCTCCTTTAATATTTAAGACTTTTGGATTGCATGGAGCATTCCTTGCATTTGGTGTTGCTTCATTAATTATCATAATTATTTTGTACAAATATCTACCGGAAACGAAAGACAAAACTCTGCAAGAAATAGCAGATAGTATGAAAGGTGTGAAATCAAAGAAAGGTGAAGTGACATCTAAGTTATTATTCCATGAAAAAGCTTGAAATATACCCTAAGGCTAGAGAACCTTAAAAATAACATAATAGCATAGTTATCTAGACAATAAAAAATGAAGTTAAGTACTCTTTTTGTGCAAATTACTATATTTTGAGTTTTTAAGATTGAAATGAGCGGTTCCCCATCACACAGATATAGGCTAAAATTAATTTTAAAGTAGTTTAAGTGTTTAGACATAAATAAATAATGTTATTTTTGTCTTGAAAGAAACTGATATGTAGCAAAACAATATAATTTAAACAAAGAAAATAAAATGTTTAAGTACCTCAGTCTCAAGAAAACATCATGTAATTCTTATAATAAAATAAGATACTAAGACGCTTCACCTTGTTTTATTTCATCAACTCACTGTTAGACATAGGCCCCTCCTATGCAGCGCCACAACACCCTGTCCTCCGCCTTTCGCATCCAGTCTGTTCCAGCCGCTTTTTTAAGGTCGTCGGTCTATGTAACGGCGGGACGTCTGGCACTACGGTTGCCGATACGCGGTCTCCACTCCAGGACTCGTCTGCTCCATCGGCCATCGGTCCTTCGAAAAACATGGCCAACCCACTGCCACTTCAACCTGCTTACTCTGCAAGCTGTGTCGGTCACACCAGTTTTTTTTTTTTCCAAATAACTTCGTTTCTTTTTTATCCTTCAATGAAACTCCGAGCAGATTCCATTCCATAGCCCGCTGAGCGACCTTCCTTCACTGTTTTGAGAACAGAGGTCATGAAAAAAATTACATAAAGCAAATTGCCTATTTGGGTTGGAACGTATGACCTAAGTAAAACTCGTAAGTCACAGCCGTCATCACTGTAAAAATACATAAATTTACTTTAAAACAAAGTGCATTAATTGTTTTGGCCAAAACAATTCAGTAGTTGCTAATCATAGAATAAGTGTATATTATAGTAATTATGTATGTGTAAATATTAATTCTGGATATTGTAAGCATATTTTTTAGATAGTAATACTGTATAATATTAAAAATATTATTAAAATCTTTATTACTAAAGTAATGGGTACAGTAAATCCCCTTAAAAACTTTTTACAAAAAAATAACAACCGACTTCCTTAAAAAAAACACTACAAAGTCAAAAATAACTTTAATTTCGGAATTCAGTGTCTTAGGATTTGTATTTAAGGTGTTTTTGCCACCAACTTCCGAAATTTAGTCAAAAATAACTTTAATTTCGGAATTCGGTGTCTTAGGATCTGTATTTAAGGTGTTTTTGCCACCGACTTCCGAAATTAAGTCAAAAATAACTTTAATTTCGGAATTCGGTGTCTTAGGATCTGTATTTAAGGTTTTTTTGCCACCGACTTCCAAAATTAAAGTTATTTTGGCCTTTGTAGTGTTTTTTTTAAGGACATCGGTTTTATTTTTTTGTAAAAAGTTTTAATTTTTTAGTTATGGTAGATATATACCCCGCACTAATCTAATTGCGTTATTCGTTCATTTTTTCGCGCAAATACTTAATGCTAATTTAAGACTTAAATGGTTTTCACATGGATCCCATTGTCCGAATGGAACCAAAACAAAAAATGGGACCATTCGGAAAGCACTAACTTTCAAATAGAAAAAAAAATCATCAAAATCGGTTCACCCCGGCAAAACCTATGAGGTAACAAACATTTTTTTTTTAATTAATAACCTCCTCCTTTTTTTGAAGTCGGTTAAAAATGGAACCTTTCGGGAAGCATTAGCTTTCAAATAAAAAAAAGAATCATCAAAATCGGTTCACCCAGTCAAAAGTTAAAAAAAAAAAAAAAATACAGTCTAATTGATAACCTCCTCATTTTTTTGAAGTCGGTTAAAAATAGATTTGGTCTTCTGTAATTTGCAGTAATTGTAATCATTATGTGTATGTGTATTATAAGTTTATAATTTATTTAAATACTTATATTCCCATCTTATTTATAATTCAATATGACGATTATATTTTTAATAGTATTTCAATCATTGTTCGTCTCAACCAAAGCACCTGCCATCTTATCTCTTCACCACCCTTGGTTGACTAGTAGAGAATGCCTAAGGCATTAAGTCCGCCTTTGTACCTTTTTTGTGTGCGAAAAGTTTAAATAAAAAAATACAGTCGAATTGATAACCTCCTCCTTTTTTTGAAGTCGGTTAATAAAATGACATCAGTAATCTGTGAGACAGTGACTTGCCTTTCAATATATCCTTTTAGTTTAATGAAAAGAACAAACACATTAAAAACCTGAAAATAGACCCAAAAACGAAAAACAGCGTGAGAAAAACTGTATAAGTACAGCAATTCTCCATGTGAATTCTCCTTTGCAGTATTCCGGATTTGTATTAAAAAAAGCCAGAAAAAAAACATTATCTTCAAAATTAGTACTCCGTACAATAAGTGAAAGTGGCTTTAATTCAAGATTTGACTTGTAGATACTAAACTAACAAGATAACTTAAGTAAAAGCGTGTAATTATTTATCTGTTGAATTTTATAAATAACAATAAAATGGCCATGTTTATCTTTTTGCTGAAATTGTAAAAATGTGAGAAACAATGTTTTTTATATACATCATCATTTCAGCCGTAAGACGTCCACTACTAGACTTAGGCCTCCCCCAATTTGGGGGACTTTGCCATAATCACCACGCTTGGCAGGCGGGTTGGCGATCACAGTATGGTGGAAAACTGCCCATTTTCTAGTAAGTCCCCTAGTCGCCTTTTACGACACCCACGGGAAGAAATGGGGTGATGTTATTCTTTACGTCCGGCACCACACGGTACGTATATATTTTATACAACATGTCCCGTAATTAACGCACACCCTCTTAAGGGGTCATTGTACTCATAATTATGAACAACTTTTAGTATGGGAACAAACCTGAAAGTGCGAAAAAAAAATCAGCTGTTTCATTCAAAAGTTCAATACTTACTCGACCAAAATGTATGAAACAGCAGATTTTTTTTTTCGCGATATGGATGAGGAGTCCTTATTACTACGTCTTATGCGAAAACAACTCATATCCTTGTGAAACTGATATAGGAGAATGACGTGGCCAACTTAATTTCACGTGGGTGTTCTGCCAGACCTTTACATCTATAAAGAAACGTCATAAAAAAGTCTCTTTCCACCCTGTACTTCTATTCTATTGCTTACGTCAATCTTTTGCTATTTTTAACAAAACTCTATTAGAACAGCTCTCTGATCTTCCATTTTTGAAGACGATAACATTATCTGCCGTCGTTTACTATATAAATGCATCGTAAATATTCCATAAGATATTTTTGAAAGGTTAAAAAGTAAGTATTCGTATTCAATTTTGCGAGGTAACAAGATAATGGCACATCTTTTACTGAAAAAGTTCAGATAACAATCTGTGAAGTTTACAAGGTTATTAATGTATTGTTTTATTTAAATAAAGCTTTTTAATAAAGTTTTTTTTTATATTGGGGTAAGTTAATCAGTCGCTGCGATTATAGTTTAAATTGGAATAGCTAAGAAAATTTACTTAAACACCATTTAAATGTATTCATCGGAAAATTTGACTGTTGAATGGAAATTTGACAATGGATGGGAAGTCATCAAATGACTTCTCCCGCACTTCTACTGACTAAAACCCACCCGTGTTCCTTCAGTTGCCCATGTGCCAGGGTCACGGTATCTCTTTCGAACAATCTCGCGACCGTGGCAGGAGGATTTTTAGCCTCCTATTCACTTTTAGGACCATCCAATGAGGTCTCTTTATGGAACTGATATTTTTACGCCTTCAAGTTGGACACTCTCGTTACGTGCATATACAAAAAATAAATTACCCGAATACAACTAGTGCATATTCCATCACATCTCAGGCAGAGATCTATAAACATTACTTTGACGTTTAAAAGTGTTTGTACAAACCTACTTGCAAAAATAAAGTAATTTATCATTTACTAGCTTTTGCTCGCAGCTTCACTTGCGTTAAAAATAACAATGAATAGAAAAAAAACATAAAAGTATTCTGTGTTATAACCCGCGCAGATAGAGAATAGATCTGAAAATGGCGGCAAGTACGCATGGTACGGTTGGCAAAACAAGTTCTCAAACATCGAATTTTATTTTTTATTGACTTTTTTTGTTATAAATTATTCTTTTTTAATACTATTAATTATTAAACTATTATTATAGTAGAAATAATGTCAAAAAATATTAATAGAATAAATAAGGAGCAAGGGTACATTTGACAGCTCGCCGCCCGGTAAGGACCAAGCTCGGGTCGACGGCGCGTAGTGTTCCACGCGCGCCTCAAAGAGATGTCAGCAGTACTGAAGGGGTCTGCTAGGACCGATGCCTGCCGGGGTCACGTGATTGTTCTAAAGAGATACCGTGACCCTGGCACATGGGCAACTGAAGGAACACGGGTGGGTTTTAGTCAGTAAAAGTCTGACACGCCCTCCCGCTCCGCCCAGAGCGGGAGAAGTCATTTGATGATTTCCCATCCAAAAAAAAAAAAAAAAAAAAAAGGGTACATTTGACACTGGATTTGTGGTAGGATACTGCATACTGTGGTAGGATGCATTATCCATGACGAGAGTTTTTAGGCAAATTTGGTATTAGTTTTTTCTGTTTTTCAAACGTAACGCAAACAAATAACAATAAACTCAACAAAAACAACAATGAATATCAACGAAAATAACAAAATAACGGAACGAATTTAACAATAACTTGGAGTGCGTCAAGTAGCGTGGAAAGCGAATCCTGACTGACTATTTTTTTGTAGCGCGTATTTCACTGTGTGAGTATAGACAGCGATAGAGAGTGAGCGAGAACGCATGCGAGCGGACGCCATTTTCAGATCTATTTTCTATCTGCGCGGGTTATACTTTTTATACCTCCAAGAGTTAGTGTACAAAGTTTCATGATGATCGGTTAAGTTAAGTAGTTTTCGCGTGAAAGCGTAACAAACAAACTTACACTCACACTTATAATATTAGTATGATGATAAGTAGGATCATTAGCACGTGGCACTTTGGCTAAGCGTTATTACTGTCTCTGTCAAACTACAAATTGTAAGATAGAGACAGGGACATGACTGTCTAAGCCAAAGCACGTTCTAAGTACGTTCAGAGATCTCGGCCACGGCCCGTCCTTCGAAAAACATTAAAAGCCTAATTAAACCGTCGAACGAAAATAATCTTTGTTCCCTTGTTCTTCGTGACTTTGGAAGAAACTTTCTGCTTCGTAAGCGTATTTTTTGTCAAGATGCCTCAGCGGCTCAATACTTTATCCTGAATGTGTCAAGGCTGCATGGCAATCAATTAGCTCGTATTAATTAATTATTTGGCACTAGCCCTACTTTAGTACCTACGAAACTCGAAGTTTCGTCGAACGAATGAAAGATAGACTTGTGAGTTTCATGTATTATCGTTTACAATTTTATGTTGATACCACGGAAGCTATACTCGTAGCATAAATCATGTTGGCATAATTTCATATTTTTTCTTTTTATTTCAATTTTAATTTTTTATTTTGGTGTAGATTTTGATTTTATTTTTAGCGTTGATTTTGACTTCAATTTTGATTATGATTCTGATTTTAATTGTATTTTTATTCTAATTATTTTTGGACTGTTATCTTAATTCCGTTTTTGATTTAATATTTTTTGCTTTAAAAAAAATTAAACCAGTATTTGGTTTAATTTCGATTTCAGTTTAGAATTTGGTCGAAAACAGAACTCATCTAATTTTAAGTAGGCGCCCAATATCAATCGACAAATAAGTAATGCATGATGTGATTGCCTCAGTATACTCAGTTGTTGGTGAGCCACATAAATTAATAAATACCTCAATCTCAATCTGTCTAAAACACTCCATTTGCCCTCATTTTGACAAGTTCTTACATTAATTGGTGCTAAAATGAAAAATTGTGGTAAAACTGTGTTATTAACTGTCTCACTCAATATCAGTTCAATGTTGTGCCATAAAATAGAAACGTTAAATTATTAATTTGGCATGTTACATAAAATGATTTTATTTTTTATGTTACTAATCAATTAACATAAAGGACAAACAACATCTAAATTTAGTAATTTCAAAATACGTTAAGCTAGTAAATCACGCATAGTAAACTGGTTAATTTAGCATTCAAAACATATTTTGTGTAGCTATTTATCGCCTGCACGAATTACTAAATTTTATAACGATTTACATAAGACTGATTATTTATTTATGGTAATCGTGACAACCTTCATAGACATGACACAATCTTTGAACACACAGGTTCTGTTCTGATTAATGTCTTTTAAATTCATGGATAAGATTCACAATAATACCGAATAATTAACGGACCCATCAGCCCATCATCATCAGCAGCCTATATTGTTCCCACTGCTGGGACACAGGCCAACTCTCGATGAGAGGCAGTGGGTCATTATCTACCACGCGGGCCCAGTAGATGTCACATGTCTTCGAATTTTTGGTTCTAAGACATACCGGTTTCCTCACGATGTTTTCCTTCACCGTTTTGAGGGCAGTGGTGATGAAATAATTTACACAAAGTCAAGCGCCTGCTTGGGTTTGAACTCACGACCTTATAACTCGTAAATCGCGGCTGTTACTGCTACCACTGCTCTGAACCCTTAATAGCTAACATTATTTGGCGTAATGTTAAACATATATGTATATTAAAAACTTTACTGTTATTGTGTTGACTAAACATACACGTTTTCACATTAATATGTTTTAATTTTATGACTGCACGAATGAGTATTTAACATCAGCCGCACCACTCAGATGACCACTGGGCAAACGTCTCCACAAAATAGGTGAAGATGGATGGCACCCCTGCGGTCGGCCCAAAAAGTGGTGGCAAGATAATGGCGTGACGCGGGAAAAGATTTTCTGTAATGACTTGGGAAGGACCTCTCCCCAGCAGAGGGACAGTATAAAGGCTTAACAAAAATAAAATTACGTGTGAAAACGTTTATTTTTCCAACAAAGCAAGAAACTGAATCAAACCCAAACAAAAAACGTGTAAACAAATAAGGTAATGACACAAAGTTTCCGAGTTCGTCGCACCCAACACTTAGGGAGTTTACAAAACTCGTAATTACATTAAAAAAGTGATTCAAGTTACTGAAACTGTGGTAGGGGCTTCGGAAATACAACGCCGTTTTTGTTACCAGCTGTGTGAGTAGCTAATATGTTGGTAGTGGTAGTCTGTTGTGGTGATTTAGTCATTTTTAAATCAGGCATTACTTACCTAGGTGCTATTGTATAGAATCAAATTCTTCTAACTTAACCGACAGCTGTGCTCCTGGGGAGTTAGTTGCGAAAATTCTTCTTACCAGCTAAGTATAAAAGTAAACTTAGTAAGTTGAATGTAACCATGTTTGATACGGTGATTGAAGAAGTAAAAGACACAAATTTCTTAGGAGTTACAATAGATCAACATTTAAACTGGAAGGCACATATCGAAAAGATTAATAAAAAAAATCCAGTGCCTGCTATGCATTGTCAGTCCTGGCAGAAACTACAAATTCAGTTGTTACAAGAAATGCTTATTTTGGAAATGTATACCCACTGTTAAGTTATGGTGTCATATATTGGGGAAATTCGACAAACGTTCAATCCACATTCATTCTCCAGAAGAAATGTCTTAAGACAATATATAATATGTATAGTACCGAATCATTAAGAGATGTCTTCAAAACGGAGGGTTTCCTGACACTGACTGGTATTTATATACTCGAATTATGTTTATTTGTTAAAAACAATATGCAATACTTTGATTTCAAATCAAATTCTAAAAGAAACATTCGGAAACAATATAAATATGACATAAATTTACCTGTTATTAATAATATGATGTATTATAAAAGTACCTATGTTACTGCCATTCGTGTGTACAACCAGTTACCACCTGCAATTAAGCAATTAAACGGAAATATATTTAAAAATAAATTGAAAAAAATGTTAATTGATAATGTATTTTATAATCTGCATGAGTTTTTTGATAAAAAATAATATTTGTAAATTAAATTCTTAACATAGTATTGCATATCCGACTTGGGTAGACTGTTGAAACCAAAAATGTAATGTTTATTAATAAGACCTTAATGTACACAGTTACGCAATAAATATATCTTTATCTTTATCATTAAAGCACTAGGAAGTGGTAAAGAGCTGACGTTTTTTGGGACTGTCCTTTGTAATTTTGACGTTCAAAGTGTGCTGACTCTTAGTCAGGTTCATTAGACTTAAAGTAATTGAGTCTATTGCTAAAGAAAATATATTTCACATTAGCACTTTTGGAACAATATTTGGTTCAATACAAACAACTTTTTTTAATGTCGCTTATCGATATGGGCACTTGGTTATACCATCTATATCATATGTCTCTTCTAATTAATATGAGCGTTTTGTACGTGCAGAATAAAACATTTTCTATCTTTTCTTTCTATTAAATATATTTTAGGCCATTAAGACTTCTGATGACTTGAAAAGCTTTTTCAAATTTCAACCTTATAATCGTCTCCTGCAAAAAGAACTCAGTGACATGCCGTGAAATGATACATTTTTAGCAATACCTACGTCATCCTAAGTATTTATGTCGCATTGTGATTTACTATGGCATATATTTATAAAAGTCAAAATAAAAGTAGATGATAGAAAAGCAAAAATATAATTTAGCACAATATTCAAACAAATATGGGGTACTATAATGACCACGTCCTATTAACTTAAGATGCCTATTTAAAAACTATTTAACTTCCGTATCATAAAATATTTAAAGAAAGTAGTTAAATTACTAATTAGCTGTTTTGTGCTCTTTATGATAATTTACGGCTTCACTCATCGCTGTTTAGTATATTTTATTACCTACTAACTTTTATAACTTAAGTCGAATTATATAATCGGCAAAATTTACATATGCAAATTTAATGTATTTATAACCAAAAATAAACACGAGTATCTATATATTTTAGTTGTCTCAATATTTGGCCTGTTAGTCTAGTGGTTAGTGACCCTGACTGCTAAGACTGAGGTTGTGGGTTCGATTCCCACCCAGGACAAATCTTTGTGTGATGAGCACAATCATTTGATCTGTGTCTGGGTGTAATTTATCTATATTAAGTATGTATTTAAACATATATAAGTATATTTATCAGTTGTCTGGTTGCCATAGTACAGGCTCTGCCTAGTTTGGGATCAGATAACAGTGTGTTGGTTGTCCTAAGATATTTATTTATTTATTTATGCTTTCGTGATTTTCGAGTAAAACAGGATGATTCTAAAGATTTTATGTTGTGAAATAAATACACATTTACATAACGCATAAACATTTAAGTTATTTTACAATATGTTAAACACAATATGATACACACAAAAATATGTTTTTGTTATATGTTTGTTATGTTGTTGTTCGTACGCATATATGTTTGTGTCTATGCTATTGTATGCAACAATAGTAGAAACCTGCCACCTGCATCAATTTATGTATAGAACTTAATACAAATATTCGGGATGAAAAGTAGCCCTGTACCATGCTACAGATTGGTAGCATCTTTCATGACAATCATCATCAGGTCTTTCATGACAATCGATTCAAAGTCAAAGATTTAGTGGTTAAGACGTGAAAAGATAACAAATAGACATACAGAGTAACGTGCGCTTGTATTATATAACTTTTTTAAGTAAAAAAGTGAGAGTGCAGGCAAAACCCATAGCTAAGTAGCTATGACTTCTGCCCGCGGCTTCGCTCACGTGGATTTAAACGAAAATTATTCAAACACAAAAAACCTATGTATTTCCTCAGGATAGGTACTATTTATCTGCTCGAAATTTAAATTTAAAATTTACTGATATCCGTTCAGTGGTTTAGACGTAAAAAGGTCTGAACATACTTATTTTCGACTTTATAATATTGTAATAGGTACTTGCTGCTGTCCGCGCCTTCGCCTTCGTTAATGTCGGAATGTCCCACAAGAACATGCATGTTACTGCTTATAACATCAGCTTTCTGTCCAAGAAAGTCCCGTCAAAATCAGATCTGCTGTTTCTGCCGAGAACAGACAAACAAAAAATTAAATAAATATAATCGTTATTAGTAGGTACCGTTTACATACATACATACAATCACGCCTTTTTCCCATGAGGGTAGGCAGAAACCACGGAACGCCACCTGCTACGATCTCTACACACTCCTTTTGCCTCGTTTAGGTTCATACCATTGGTCATACGCACACGCCGGTTGCGAGTACTACGCACCTGACCTTTCTGAAGAACATCACCAATAAGGTCACTACCGTTTACACTTTCGGGTTTAGTCAAAAGCTGTTATTTTGATATTAAAAATCAAAAGTAATTTATTCAAACTAGGCTCTTAGCCTGGACATTTTAATAAAATCTTTCATCCTGTTCTTCGCTGTAAGCTCCCAAGTTCTCAGGAAAACAGTCAGTATGGGAGTGTAAGAAATTAACTTATAAGCTCATCTTGCATCTTTTAGCGCCATATACGCTGCAAGCATGCGTTGTAGAATAATGTTGTAGTCTGGATCCTTAGTATTCCCCAAAAACATTTGCACAACATTCTTGTAAGACATTCACGCTTCTTTTTTATTGTCTTCCATTGTTTCCAAAAAAAGTGGATCAGTTAGGAGTTTTCTTATATCGGGGCCAATAAAAACTCCTTCTTTAAACTTAACTTCAGACAGTTTCGGGAACTTGGAACACAGATATCTGAAACAATTCCCATCTCTTAGCAGTGTCTTGTCAAACTACATTACAAGCCTCAATTTAATATGAAGATGTGGTAATACCACTTTTTCTGGTGGAACCAAGGAACAAGTTTATATCCAGTGTAGCTGTATGGCTCTATTATTCCATTTACAAAGAAAGAAAGGATATTTTGTACCTCCCTACTGACACAACAACATGGTTATTATTTTGTAGTCTCCACAAACTATCCACTGATGCTCCTGATATTTGATTTTCTCAAGAATCGTATCCAAGCTAATTTTTAACCCGTTTCGACACGATCATGCGACCTTCCTATTAACGAGTTTATCCACCTACTAAATAAATAAAAAAAGCATTTAAATGGTTGAAGATGCAGGAGGAGACGCCCCGGGCGTTGGGAGTCAATAGCAGACGCGGCCACCGTAGGCGCGAGCTTGAGGGCGGCGAGCAATGGGTAGCTCGCCGCCCGGTAAGGACCAGGCTCAGGTCGACGGCGCGTAGTGTTCCACGCGCGCCACTCTAAGAGATGTCAGCAGCACTGAAGGGGTCTGCTAGGACCGTTGCCTGCCAGGTCGCCAGATTGTTCGAAAGAGATACCGTGACTCTGGCACATTGGCAACTGAAAGAACACGGGTGGGTTTTAGTCAGTAAAAGTCTGACACGCTCTCCCGCTCTGGGCGGAGTCATTAGATGATTTCCCATACAAAAAAAAAATGGTTGAAGATAATAGTGGTAGGCTCTATTATCTTCAATCATTTAAATGTATTTCTTTTTCATTTATTGTCATGTTCATTTGTGTATGATAGTACCAAAGTGAGAAAGATTACTTTTAAGGCCATTTTTTAAAATAAAAACAGAATTCAAATTTTAAGTTAATTAGTTATTTAACACTAAATAAATAAAGTTGTTGCAAAAAATACATTATGGAATTATTTGGTATTTTTTTAATCAAATCAATTCAATTAATTTGCAATCCAGTTTTTATCAAGTTGATGTTTATAAAATAATGTATAAAAACCGGCCAAGTGCGAGTAGGACTCGCGCACCGAGGGTTCCGTACAAACCTGCAGGTTTTCATGGTTTATGCATAAGGGTTATGTTTATGAAATTAAATGTTTTTTTTTTTTAATTTTTATATTTGAGTTGACTGAATGAAAGGTAAATTGTGGTTTACGATTTATGACGTATTAAAAAAAAAACTACTTACTAGATCTCGTTCAAACCAATTTTCGGTGGAAGTTTACATGGTAATGTACATCATGTATTTTTTTAGTTTTATCATTCCCTTATTTTAGAAGTTACGGGGGGGGGGAACACATTTTACCACTTTGGAAGTGTCTCTCACGCAAACTATTCAGTTTAGAAAAAAATGGTATTAGAAACCTCAATATCATTTTTGAAGACCTATCCATAGATACCCCACACGTATGAGTATGATGTTTTTTTTTTTTTTGAGTTTCAGTTCTATGTATGGAGAACCCCAAAAATTATTGTTTTTTTTTTTCTATTTTTGTGTGAAAATCTTAATGCGTTTTACAGAATACATCTACTTACCAAGTTTCAACAACATAGCTCTTATAGTTTCGGAAAAAAGTGGCTGTGACATACTCGGACAGACAGACAGACAGACATGACGAATCTATAAGGGTTCCGTTTTTTGCCATTTGGCAACGGAACCCTAAAAAGCCCATTAAGTTTTTACTTGCAGACCTGTTATTCTATTATATTCTTGTGTGTGACGCACAGAAGTGTTTTTTATCATTATAATTTTTAAATAAATTAAAATAATAGAAAGCATTAGCTACGCCTCAGTCCAAGGTCAGTTCCCGATGGATCACACGTTGGAGTCTATGTAGCGGCTAGATTTATTACTCGGCCTCCGCGCCAAACGGCTATCCAATACAGACCGGCATTAGGACCCGGGTAGGAAGCCCTCGTTTTGGAAATTAGTAGGATTTCTAGCAAAAGGATTATGTTGTGAAGATTTTAAATAGGAAACATGAAGACGGTGCGTAAATGAGTAAATAAACGTAATGTAGTTAGAATGTGCTTCTTTTACAAAAGTATGGGTTCTATGATTTTACAGTTTTCCGTCGTTTGTAAGACAGCTAAATTAATGTTATTTATTTAGGTTAGTCAAGAAATTATTTATACAATACATTTAAATTAAATTGCTAGAGCTGTGATGGCCCAGGCTTAGATATATGGAAGTATACTTCCATATATCCATAAGAGGTCTATAATTCCCTCTAATTGGATATATCTCCAAACTGCTATTTCAATATTTACGCAAGTGTGTATCTACGTTATAAAGATTAATAGTTTTTCATTTCAGTAGATGAATTCATCAATATCTATAGTTTCATGTTTGGTTTATTCCATTTAACAAGAAATAGATTATAAAGTACCTGCTTAAAGAATAATATACTATAAAAATATTTAATTATATAATAATATATAAGAATATCATTTCTTGACTTTTCTAAATATTAAAGAACATGCTTAATCATTTATATTAATTAATTACTGACGACTAGTTGCCTGTTATACTAATGTTAATGGGGCATACATACATACTAATAATTGAAATTGAAGTGTATGTCTGTAATGTTAAAATAACAATGTTTTACTTAATGCAGATAATGTATTACGGTACTTATAACAAAAAAATAAACTATTTTAAAATTCTAAATTGTCTGTCTGTTTGTTCTGGTTATCTCCAAAACGTCTGGACCGATTTTGGACGGGATTTCCACGGGGAGATAGCTGATGTAATAAAGAGTTACTTAAGTAACTTTTATTTTAGAAAAATGAAGAAAAAAAAGAAGGTATTAATGTCACGCGAACGAAGTCGCGTGCATTAGTTAGTCTTATCTTATTTATAATATATCTAGCCGACCTGTTCCGCTTTGCACGGCTTTTACGACTTGACCAGCCACTGACAATTGTTTTATTTATATATTAGTTTATTATTAATGTATTTAACATATTAATGTTCCGGAATAAATCACATAGACACGAGAGGTAATCTAAATTAATGTCACTTATCATATTAAGCAAAATTATTATCATATGATTCCCGTTTGACAAACATCAATAAATTAAACTGAAGAAATGAAAAGCGTTAGTTACTATTAAAACTATCTAGTTGTTCAGATAAAGCCTAATTATCTGAAAACTACCTACACTTTCACCGAAAGTGTTATTTTCGGGTAATAATGTAGAATCACTGAAAAATTTATAGGCAATCAGAACCATTTTCATTTAGCGTATTTAATCGATCACTGAGAAATAAGTATTATATTATTATGCAGAAATAAAACCAAGACATTATAAACAGGAGGAATCCTACAATTCTAGCGCAGAATGCAGCCTCTAGGTACGGTTGTGACCTGATTACCCAGATCCGAAGCTGCGACCCTGAACATCCTCACTGTACCGACACCCGATGAATCAACTGTTTTCATGTTAAATGAAACATTTACTACTAGCTGCAGCTCGCGGCTTTGCCCGCGTGGATGTAGGAAATTATCACAATAGAACGAGCCACCGCGCACCGGGCCAAAAAATCCCCAGCATGCATAGATGTATCATCTTGCCAAATTTTATCGAAATTCGTTCGGTGTTGTAGGCTTGAAAGGTGATATACACACAGAGCTACTTTCGAATTTATAATTATTAGTATGATTGTTAATTAGGTTATAAATTGTAAATCTTTGAGCATGACCGGTTGATGTGACTTTAGGAAAGCGTTGTTTGCCCTGGTCAAGATTTGAGCCGGCTAAAAGCAGGCTAAAACATCAGAGATCTTTCTGCATCCAAAAGCCTTTTTACAGTATTTTATAGGAACTAAAAAATTCACGTTACTCCTTCATTCTTGGTAAATGCAATTGTAAAAGCACAACTCCAATAAGAAAACCTAAAGTTCAAAATAGGATTGAAATCTGTTCTTAAAAACTTCTGAATTTGTGTCATTGCCCCCAAATGTAATCATAGTGTCATATTATTCGAAAATGTATTTACACAATGTTCCAGTAAGATGATAGCTACAAACTTTTTTGATCAAACTATGGGCTAACTATATTATAATACGTATAATATGCGTTTAAAAACTCCAGAAACTTTAATAAATTATTAAACTTTTGAGTCAATAGATCTTAAAATATCGTACTATTGACACGAATACTAAAAATAGGATTTCTCTTCAGAAGTAGTAATTTCCTTGGTAATTATTCAAGCACTTAAAAATGCAGGGGTGCAAGTAAACTGGTTGAAGGACGACTTATCTAATATGTATGAGGCATAGGGGATGCCTAGTCGCAAGCACTACTGGTAAGCATGAGGTTCTGGGTTTGATTCCCAGGTCTGGCAAAGTGTTATTGGGTTATCCTGTCTGGAATATCTCAGTAGCAACCCGGAGTCTGGAAAAATGGCTGGTGGTTGGCAATAGGCTCAATCCCTATTACATGTGACCTAAACATAACTGACGATAAATGTGTCACCTCTGCCGAACACTTCGAGGAAACATGAAATGATGTTATGTGTTTTCTTCTCATTTAATTTTTGTCACGGTCTGGCAGTTTGAGTAATTTATGCGACCTACACAAATGTCCTTTCTTTGGTATTGTTCGTTGAATCATTGACCTCCTTAAGTTCTGAGTTAAGCTGCATGATTACTGACAAATGCGTGCACTGATTGGACAAGTACACTCAATCTGTGTGGTTCTTTCCTTAAAAGACCACTTCAGACACCAATCCACATGATCTTCACATGATATGAACAAGATTATGTCTGGACTTTAAAAGAAACTGTGACCTCTGAGTTTGTTTCGGCCTTTCTTCTCAGAGTAGTCAGATAGGAAACGCCGACCTCATCTAGTTTATAAATATGATTGACGTGTAAAAGTGTTTGTACAAACCTACATGCAAAAATAAAGTCATTTATTATTTATGAGGTAGACATGAGGTGACATAGTTTAGGGCAGTCGACACAGTAATGCACTGTAATAAATCCCATTTATGGTAAACTACCAATAAATTTAAAAAAAAAAATAAGCATTCAAAATTAATATGTAATGTGGTCCATCACATCAAATAAGTATGTATATCTTATGTTCCGCCTAGCAACTATCGCACTATACAAGATGCAGTTTTGAACCTGCAAAACATTTCAGGAGGTTGTTATGAGACTTGTAAATAATCATATAACAATACGATACCAAGTCAATAATACTTTTTATTTTAGATTTTTCAATTTTGTTGTTTTTCAGAATAACTCTGGATGGGGAGCGTGGCTTTGGATCTATGAAAGAAATGTCGGTTGTGTTTGTTTGTGTATGTGAAAGCGCAGTTTAAGGACACGTAAAGACTGGCCGCGTTTTAAAAAAGGGAGTTCACACTTACCGATTTCCGTAAATAAGAATAAAATGAAAAAAAAAAAATACCTGCCCATTTTATTGTTGATTCGGGTCGAGAATCAAAAACATAATTACCTCCTGAAATGTTTTCATCAGCAGCCTATAATGTTCCCACTGCTGGGACACAGACCGCCTCTCGGTGAGAGGGAGTGGGCCGTAATCCACCACGCGGGCCCAGTGCAGGTTGGTAGATGTCACATGTCTTCGAAGTTTCGATTCTAAGACATGACGGTTTCCTCACGATGTTTTCCTTCACCGTTTTAAGAGCAGTGGTGATGAAATAATTCACACAAAGTAAAGCGCCTGCTTGGGTTTGAACTCACGACCTACTACTCGTAAGTCGCGGCCGTTACCACTGGGCCACCACGGCTCTCTGAAATGTTTTGCAGATCCAAAACTGCACATTGGTGCCGATTCCCTTATTCACAAACTAAACTAAATTTAAGTTCATTGCATCTTTTTCTTTCTATTTCATTAAGGAAAGGACAGAAGATAAATTTTAGTTTAGTCCTGTCAAATTAATCAGCGCTTGACGTAAATTGACGTAATTTTAGTAGGCAAGTTTTTAATCACGTCTAAACTTGTATGGAGCGCTGATTAATTTGACAGGACTAAACTAAAATTTTTCTTTTGTCCTCTTCTTAATGAAATACAAAGAAGAAGATGCACTGAACTTAAATTTAGTTTAGTTTGTGAACAAGGGAATCGGCACCATTGTATTTAAATACTTTCCTAATCCAATTCATAGTACAGTTTAGTGAATGTACTTCAAAAATAACTCCTTTGTAGATAACTAAATATTTTGTGCTAAAAGACCAGAAGAGACATACGACAGACTAGAAAGTAATAAAATATGTGCTAAATATCGGGCGACCTCTCGATTTAGGTCAAGTGCACGCGCTGACCCAGCTAAACTGATATTCTGATGCATCCGCTTGCCTCCGTTATAATTTACCTGTATTTTAATGGAGTTAACCACGAAATATTGGTCACATTGACATGATAATAGGCATGAGATAATAATTACCTAATTAATTTGTCGATAGCTCGCCAGTACTACACTGGCCTTCGAAACTCAGTACCTACCGCATTTTTAAAATTACGATTTCTCCTGAACTATAGAAGTCACTGTAGAAAAAACATTTTATAGCATATTCCATCAACTTTCTTTGAAATTTTGGTTTTTTCTCTACACATTAACTAATAAAAAGCTACGCCACGCAAAACATTTTCGAAGTATGCGGAATTGAACTTACACATCAAAATTTAATAATAATTTGTGTCTACAGAACACCTCAATCAGACCCGAACCAATTCTTAATCAAATTAAATAGTCTCATGCATAATTTATTTCAACAATATAAATCTAGAATTAAAGTGGTTTTAGCGGGTGATTTGAATATTAACACCCTAAAAAAAGGCAACATTACTACTCAATTGCAGGATCTAGCATACAACTATAATCTGAAAATTCACATTGATGTACCAACACGTAAGTCATCATGTATAGATCACATTCTGAGTAACATTCACGACGCTACTGCTGCAGTTTTGCCACTTCACCTGTCTGACCACGATACAGCACAAATGTTGACTATTCCCTTAAAACATAAAACCCAAAGTCAAGCAATATATTATACATACAAAAGAGATTATAGTTCAGATAATATTCACAAGTTTAAGGAATGCTTAAGTAATCTTTCTTGGTCTAATATACATACGGCTAACAACGCAAACTCAGCATTCAATCATTTTCATGAAACGTTTTGCCTACTTTACAATCTTTGTTTCCCTAAATTAAAAGTAAAAGTAAATTTAAATAACAAAAAGAAGCAAAGTTGGATAAGCAAGGGCTTAAAAAAAAGTTGTAAAACAAAACGGTCATTGCGCCATCAATTTTATAAAAACAAAACTGCGATTAATAAGACTAAATACCTTAAGTATGCTAATCTCCTTAAAAAATGCATATTTAATTCCAGGAAAAACGCAAATATCAAATACATAGCTAAAAACGATAATAAATGCAAAGCTACGTGGAATGTTATAAAAGACGAGCTAAATAATACAAAGCCTAGACATAATATAGACAGTATCAAATATAACAACACACTTATTACCAATCCAGTAGAAATAGCGTCTGCCTTTAATGACCATTACATCGATTCAACAAACAAATCAATGCCGCCGAATGTCTCAGGTAACTCTAGCAATAGTGTAACTGTTGGCTCTATGTTCCTCAAACCGATGTCGATAGCTGAAGTTAAGCAGGAAATACTGCTTTTGAATAATACAAATTCTGAAGGGCACGACGAAATTAACACCAAAATCATTAAAGACTGTGTCGACGAAATTGTTGAAGTACTAACACACTTGATCAATTTGTCATTCTATGAGGGATTTTTTCCAGAAGCTTTAAAGCTTTCCATTGTTAGACCACTTTACAAAAAAGGAGACAGACATGACCTAAGCAATTACCGCCCTATAACCCTAATACCCATTTTATCTAAAATATACGAAAAATGCATGTACAAAAGAATTGCAAACTACTGTACAAAGTTCAATATTATAAAAAAAGAGCAGTATGGCTTTCAAAAGGGGAAGTCTACAACATTAGCAATCTATGCCCTCATAAATCATATATTAACTAACGTCAATGACAACAACCTAACCACAGGATTATTCTTTGATTTATCGAAAGCCTTCGACCTAGTATCACACGATCTACTACTGCAAAAGCTAGAAGCAATCGGGATTAGAGGGCCTACTTTAAAGTGGATTAAATCGTACCTAGATAATAGGCAACAATGCGTTACCATAACAAATATTAATGAAAATAAAGAAATAACACAACACTCGTCGAAATATAGATGTAACAAGTTTGGTGTCCCACAGGGAAGCATACTAGGGCCGATCTTATTCTTGATATATATAAATGACATCATTAAAATAACGAAACATAAGTGCATATTGTTTGCTGATGACATCTCTATTATTGTGACATCCAATAAAAAAAAAAATACAGTTTGTGACCACGAAACTGACATTAACAATACAATTGACATTTTAATTCACTGGCTTTATGTAAATAATTTAAAAATAAACCTTAACAAATCCGTTTATATACAATTTAATAAATCAAATAATCATAAATTTAACCTCAAATTAAATATACCCAAAATTAAACCAGTTACGCATACCAAGTTCCTGGGAGTAACTATTGATGAAGATCTACATTGGAAAGTGCATGTAGACAGTGTTTCAAGCAAGATAAACAAATTTGTGTATGCTCTTAGACAAGTAAAAAAAAGTACTAATCTAAAAACAGCTATATTAGCTTACCATGCATATGTGGAATCTATATTACGTTATGGACTTATAATATGGGGTAACAGTACCGACCAGAATAGAACATTTGTTGCTCAAAAAAAATGCATTAGGGCTTTACACGGACTTCATCCTGAGGAATCATGTCAGCCAATATTTAAGAAACTTGGCTTGTTACCGCTACCTTGTCTGTACATTAATGAAATATGCATGTTTGTATGGAAACATAAGGAATTATTTAAAATAGCAAACGATGTAAATCCTCGAAGTCGACGAGATCCTCACAGGCTCATGCTTAACAATGCTCCCAGGCTTGCTAAGTACAATAAAAGCTGCTTAACTATGTGTGTACGAATCTATAACAAATTACCTACTGATCTGAAAATGTTAAACTCAAGATATGCTTTTAAGAATAAATTGTATGTATGGTTAAATGATAACAACTTCTACAGTATAAAGCAATTCCTCGAGCGAAAATAGTATTGTTGTAATGTTCTAGTAGTAGTAGTAATAATTATGCTTAGGAAATTGTTACTATAATTTTATTATAATGTTGAATATTTGCATGCTATGTTTAATCTTGGCAAAACATGTCTGCTCTATTTTGTTACCATAAGACCCTTTTATACCATGTTTTACGCAAATAAATGAATAAATAAATAAATAAATAAATAAATAAATAAATAAATAAATTAGAAACATATTTAACATTTAAAAAAAAAAAAAACAAAAAAAAACTCACTTATACGAATGTTTAACGCCTATTTATTCAAACTCAAAGCATTTATTTCAAATAAACCAAGTACAGGCACTTTTGAATTGTCAAGTGGCGGTGACTCAGATAAATGAAGCTAGTTGCCCAATCCAAACCGTAGGTACCTATGGAGAAGTACGAGCAAGAAACTCCATGGACACTTTTTTCAATCGTAAATGTTGGCACTAATGATTGGTTAAATCATTTATGTTGAAATTGTCAATGTGAGAATGATGTAAAAATACGTTCACATTAAAAGTGTCCGCAATTAAAACAAAAATAAAATAACAATTGAAAAATAAAAATATATTTATTTAATTACGTTTTAAGAACTGGTATTACCTATTCGGGCTCTGATTACAGCTTCGAGTAAGTTTGGCATACGAGATGGCAAGACGAGGTCTTGAAGGCGATGTTGGGGAATGTTCTCCTATTCCTCCAGCAGGAACAGTTTCAGGGTCCTGAGAGTGTTGGGAAGTTGTCTGCGTCTTCCGACCAACCTCCTGGGCTCATCCCAGGCGTGTTTGATCAGATTGAGGTGTGGACTTCTTGATGGCCTAGTCATCAATTGATACCAACTTCCTAAATGCACTCATGTACGACCCGAGCGGTGTGGCCGGGCGCTATCAGTTTGGATCCATCACCCATATTTACTAAATACGACCCTAAATACTCATTAAGAATCTCTTACGCATGTTTTTCCCCGTCAGGGTGCCATTTTTTATGGCCTTTAGCTCTGTGCGACCTTCTGAAGCTAGCTCAAACTTGTACAGAACTTCGACCGAAATTGACGCTTTTTAACCGACTTCAAAAAGGAGGAGGTTCTCAATTCGGATGTTTATACTTTTTTTTTTATGTATGTTCGGCCATAACTCCGTCATATATAAACGGATTTGAAAAAATCTTTTTTTGTTCGAAAGGGATTTATTCCGAAATGGTCCCATATAAATTTCATATAGATTTGATGATGAGTTCAGGAGACAGACACCGGAACTCTTTAAAAAATGACAGCAAATTAACCGTGATTTCTGCTATCGCATAAATATGCATTGTTTGTTTGGAATTAGTACGGGGTGGATACCACAACTAAAATTTTTTAAATAAAAACTTTTTTACAAAAAAACAAACAACCGACTTCCTTAAAAACACTACAAAGTGAAAAATAACTTTAATTTCGGAAGTCGGTGGCAAAAAAACCATAAATACAGATCCTCAGACACCGACTTCCGAAATTAAAGTTATTTTTCACTTTGTAGTGTTTTTAAGGAAGTCGGTTGTTTGTTTTTTTGTAAAAAAGTTTTTATGGTGAAACAGGCTAGAATGTATTGCTCGCCAGGTCACCTGTACACTCTTCTCTACTTCCATCGGAAGTGAAATTTCTTGTAATTCCCTAAAAACGGTCGATACATGTAAACCATATTTTAAAAGGTACAATATATTAACTCTTGGTTGGATATATGTATATCCTGGAAACTGCAATGTTTGTTTACAAACCCGAATTTGTTTACATGTCTACAGGAAACTGTACCGCGTAACAGACGGGATATGACCATTCTTAGAGTATATCCAGCAAAAACGGCACTCATGCGCAAAAATATCGTCTGTATAGCGCCTACTATTTTTAACAGATTACTTAAACGTTGAACAGAGCTGAATAGTCTGTCATTCAAGCGTCAATATTTTTTTTTCTTTTGCAAAAAGCATAGTATAGTATCTCCGATTTTCTATCCGAAAAAGTGTTTTTTGAAAAATAATTATATCTATTTCCTGACATCACAAATAAATGTATTTAAATATGGATTTTTTTACATTTAAATATAAAAATATTTTTTTAATTATAAACATAAGAGAAATCGAAAATCTATATAAATTTTCGATTTGTCTTATTGTTACCTATAATTTTGCGACCTTGCAAATATTGCTTTGATTTTTATGATTTGATTAGTGATGATATTAAATTTTATTATGAATTGCTTTATTATAAACGGTGAATAAAATTTCTAAAACGATTTGATTGTTTTATAATTTCGTCAATCACACTAAAACTAACCCGATAAAATTAGGTAGGTGTATTGAGATCTACAGATAATAATTATGGCAGAACATTGGCACTAACAAATAAATAAAAAAATAATATTATAGCTGAGTAAAAAAGTGATATTTTGTTCTGTGGAGACGGCGATATGCAAAACAGATTTTTGTATAATATGTTTGAGTTCCTGTTGATATTTTTATAAAACAAGATAGGCAAATTAATGGATTATTTATTTAAATATGCTTTATTATACACCAGAAATTACATAACAACAAGAACATTTAACAGATTCTTTAGCATGTAACAGTCGCATAGTCATCGTATTACATAGCACTGGTTGGTTGTTATAGTATTTTAATAGAATACTTAGGTACACTTTATTATTACCTATTATTCGTATGGTGGTATATACGAATAATAGTTACAAATGTGAGGTGAACTTTGAATAGAGTGACAAAATGGGCATATTTGTCGCTTAAAGTGATCAAATAGGCAACATAATGAGTACTAACAGATCAGCTTATAATCAATCCACTCCATAATCGTACCTTACTGATACCTATTTAAAATTCTAACGATGAATTTAAAATTACTAACCAGTATTTCACACTTTGCTAAGTCCCAGTCTTCCCTAAATATAACATGCCTAATACATTAATTCATGAACCTGAAAACTAGCAGTGAACGAGCATAGCAAAATGGCTGCCATCCCAAAACCGCCAGCAGAGTGGGGGCGCGCAGCTATTTTAATAAAGACTACTCCGCTGGTAATGCGAGGTTAAAAACATTCGTTAAGTTATAAGCGGCGAGCGAGTTTTCAATTAGTGCTAAATGATTACGTATAACGCAGACGTACTAGACGACGTAGCATTGGAAGGCCTCTCACAAGGTGAACCGATGAAGGCCGCAGCAATTCGTTGGATAATAGAAGCGCTGAACCGGTGAAGTGGCGGTGCTAGGGGGAGGCCTATGTTCACCAATGGACGTCTTTCGGCTTTAATGATGATGATTAATACATTGATGATATTACCTACGATGTTTTACTCTACTATAAAAATTATATCTGTGATTCACAGTGACCGTGCGTTTCTTCTCAACTATTGATTGAAAAATATATCCTACTATGATTGAAATCGCGTGCCGCGTAGCGCCTAGCTTCATGTGGGACGCTCCCCGGCTAAGTGGGACGATGACCTTAAAAAGGTAGCAGGATGCTAAAGAAGATAAGGAGGAGAATAGGGTGTTGTGGCGCAGCCTGAGGGAGGCCTGTGTCCACCAGTGGACCGCGAAAGGCTTTTTTTCTGTGTGGGAAATCATCAAATGACGTCTCCCGCTCTCGGATGGAGCGGAAGGGCGTGTCAGACTAAAACCCTGACCCGGCTGGAGGTCTTAAAAGTTTAACTTTTTAGAAATCGCCGGGCGAAAATCCGTTTAAGTAGTCTGAATCTTTTCAGATTAACTACGAGAAGTCCTACAAAAAAAAAAAGACTAAAACCCACTCATGTTCCTTCTGTTGCCCATATGCCAGGGCCACGGTATCTCTTTCGAATAAATCTCGCAACCCTGGCAGGACTGCGATAGGCTGAGTTAATATTTGAAATGTTAGGGCTCAATTTCATTAATGGTTCAGTCCATGGTGTCACTTTTAAGTAAAGACAATTCACTCTTACCTTTTGCCAGAATTGATGGCTGTTGTGGACTAATCTCTTACTAAACAGTCTACTACATCTTTTTATCATCTTAGATTGGGTCTTCTCGGCGTCGAAGACAGTACGTTCATTGAAAAAATATTTAAACTTAAAATCTTTGACTTGCAATATACTTTTCTATTTGTTTTTTTTTTTATAATTTGTAATCGAATTTGATAATTTGAGATATCACGATAAATTATTCACTTGTACCACACCACAAAATATCAGGCGAGGCCGATAGCCGCAGTGGAGTTTCAATTAGACTTTGATTTTCAACCAATTTGTCAGGAAATGTATTTTATTGACAAACCTTTTTGCTGTTTTCCGTTTTTCTACACAATATTGCGCTGTTTTAAAAATGATCAATCATTTTATTTTTATTAAATTTAGCAGTTTTATGTCAGCGGCAGGAAATTAAGGCAAGTCGATTTATTATGTCCAGTTCACTGTCTGAAATTAGTGAACGTTACAAGTTTCTTCAAATTTTACTGAGATTAATAGTGTTAAGTACCTTGCTAATACATTGTTACGTACAGGAATCATGGCCTTTCCCTTCTATACTAAATTTAAATCTGCCTATAGTTTGCTGAAAATGGTGGTTAACGTCTTAGTAGTTTCAAAATAAAACCGGCAACGCACCGCACTATTTCCAAAAACATTTTTTTTATTTTTATATTTACTAATAATAAAGAAATCCCCAAGAATAAAAAGAAATATCATACGACGCCAACAAAGATATTTTTATACGTCTGCACACAGATTCCCAGAATAGGCACTAAAAACAAGAAAAAATGTTTGTCGTATCGATACGGAAACACCAGAATGAATGGCGAAAATAAGTAAATCTGTGACGATTATTTAGCATTCACCCTTTGGTCCCTGCTTACGTACCATAAATTTTGTTGGTCCCATCATTACTGTATGTTTGCTGGTAGAATGTCTTCCGACATCGTTCGGGTGCTGTGGTATAACAGGGACTGATAAAATACGTTACATGATATTCCCTGATATTTATTTTATGGGGAAATTGTTGACAACCGATTCAATGATTTCCTGTATCGTTCACTGGTTTTGCAGTGTCTAATTTTTCTAGTTAAAAATACCGTTTTCTCTTATTTAATTGAAAAGTATCCACTATCAAAATCTGTTTCGGAATTATGCCATAAAGACAACAAATAAAATTTAGCTACTTTCTAATTTGTCATATCAGTTTTGTCTAGTTAGTTCCTAAAATATAGTCTATACTTTTACCAGTTTATTTGCTACGGCCATCGCCTCCATTAATTTCAGTTCTGCTGGTGAAATGGAGCCGTTCTAAATACCTCTATCTACTCCTTTCAGGAAATACAATAGTCATGTCACCTAGACGTTTAGTACTGAGCACAACAGACACTTTCAGAAAAATCTTGACCCCCACAGCCTGGCTGTGCAACGCCCCAACCTAGTTTCAGTGCAAACCAAAATGGTTCAAGGTCACTGCAACTGCGCCCTCTCCCGTCGGTGTTGACACTCGCAATCAATACGGAATTTACTCGCCAAACTCACACACAAACCTCAGGCGTGTGTTGGAGGACTTTGCTTTCAAGGGTAGGCTGGATTAAGGTCTTTAGTTTGGTAAGAGGAGAATAAAGTTCAAGGTTATCTGGTCCAATTTCAAATACAGAGCTTTGGGAGTTCAAGGGAACAATTGAAATGTATTTGTACAGCCTAGGTGTATTATATCTAAGTTTGTGGGATTAAATGTCAAGTGGAGATCCTGATCTAGTACTCTCAATGTAGTTAATGGTTGAAACTGATCTGTCAAAGCTAGATAATTTCAAAGCCTGGCTAGCAACATAATAACGAAATAATGGTTAGGTTACTAACTTATAAGTCAATTACAAATTATCTAATTAAATTAAATGACATGTGAATTAAATATCGTACGACATACTGATTCAGGGACATGATTCATTAGTGATTGTGATATTCTGTGATGTATTTTATTTTATTGATATTCTTATTATAAAATTAAGTATCCGAGTGGAGTAATTAATAAAACATTTTTTTATACGACAGGTAAACTTGAACGAAAAAAGTGATTAAAGCTTGTTGTAGATTTAAATTAATGAAAGATATTTCTATATGTTACTGGTCACCATTCTTCTGATAATGTCAACATTTATCTCTCGGGACAACTACTCAGCTCTCCAACGGATGAAGGGCAAATCGGTTCAAGGTTATATGAGTTGCGTCTGTTCTCAGAGGAATTGACAGCTCAGGATATTGAAACTGTTCGGTTTCGCTGGAAAGTGATCACTGCTAAAGACATTAATGCCGCAAAAAGAAGCAACTTTAAATAAAATGTAGTAAGTAGTAGTCTGACTGGAACTGAAAAAGGATCCTTACGAAAACTTATAAGTGGGTATATTTTTGTTTTAGGAACTAATTTCTGGCTTACTGGCTAGAGGCTATAACTGCGGAAAAGAGCCGTATTTTAAATCATAGGGTTAACCTTAATTAATATAATGTTAATATAATGTGTATAATGGTAATGCCTTTTTTTTATTACTTTACCTAAGTAGTAGAGACATTTTTATACTACTATAAAAATGTGCAAAGTATGGTTTTATAATACACATACACGTTGTTGGTGAAGTGCAGACGTAATAATATGATTTATGATAAAAAATATTTATACAGTCCAAAGTATTTTTTAACCGACGAAAAAAAAAATGGAGGAGGTTATCAATTCGACGCGTATATTTTTTGTTTTTTTTTTTGTTCGTTTTTTTTTAATGTATGACCACGCATAACATTTTACATAGTAGTCCGATTGTGATAATTCTTTTTTTATTGAAAAAAGTATACTCCGAGGGTGGTCCCATATAAATTTGAAAAACAAAATCAAACCCTAAGGGTCAGAAAACAGGGGATGATTGATTGTTCACTCACTGATTGTTATGTTTAACCACGCATAACTTTATACAGAGTAGTCCGATTTTGATAATTCTTTATTCATTGTATAGAGTATACTTTGCCAAGTATTATAAGTATATTAAAGCTACAAAAAATTATAAAATAAAAACTTTTTAACAAAAAATTTAACGCGCTTAAGCGCTGGAAAATTAATGAACAAAGATCACTCAAAGCGCCGACTCATAATTTTAAGGTTTATTATTTTTTGCTTTTCAGTTTTTTCGGCGGTTAAATTTTTTGGTAAAAAGTTTTTTATAACTCTCCAAATCAAACAACTCTACAATCCAAAAATCCAATGCCAGTCCAAGATACTACTACATTTAGAGATAGAATCAATAGTCTGACGTCAGGCTACATAACTCAAGTAAAACAAACACTATCGGTATTGAATCACATTCAGATGCTGACACCACGTCCTGAGTCGTGACGCCCACAAACTGAACAAAACTTTTTGGTTGACACGTCCGAAACTCTTGGCCCCAACTTTGAGGTTTGGATTTTCATTGTCGTGTTTATTTTAAGGATTATTTGTTTAGTTTATTTTTTTCTGTATTGGGATTAGAATACATAGATAAGGTTTAATGTTCAAAAAAATAAATGTGTCCCGGTCAATTTCAAGTCAGTGAGACTTGAAATTGACCAGGACACATACTATTTTTAATTAACAAATTGGAAAGACCGAAAAGTTTTTCGGAAGTACTTTGGGCCTTCAATTTTTACAATAAAAATATAAGGCAGCAGGACCACATTTTTATTTTGGATATTCCAAACAATATTTTAACCTAACACACCCTACATACAGCTAAGTACCCGTATAATGGAAGCCAACGCGTGCCGGGCGCGGCCGTGGCCGACCTGACCTAAAATCGTCAGTTCAAGGTCGCCACCCAGATGCAAGTCCCTGTTGCATTCCGTGAATACTAAAAACAATAATTGGAATTTTCCGTGATTGTATGAAAGTGAGGATGGAATGTTAAATACATTCATCTACCTTGTTTTGAGAAATAGGTACCAGTAGTGCTTCTTTTATAAATTTCCGGCTCTTTTTGCCTGTTATTGTGACAAAATTTGAATATTAATTTATGCGGACTAAACTTACTTTACCTTGCGCTGATCTGTAAAATTTTTGTAAAGAAGTTGTAACATATCGTTATTTTCCGATATTGTCAAAATGGAGTTTGAAGAGAGAAGAAAAAAAACCGGCCAAGTGCGAGTCGGACTCGCGCACCGAGGGTTCCGTACAAACCTGTAGGTATTCACGGTTTATGAAATTAAATGTATTTTTTTATTTTTTATTTTATATTTGAGTTGATTGAATGAAAAGTAAATTGCGGCTTACGATTTATGACGTATTAAAAAAAAACTACTTACTAGATCTTGTTCAAACCAATTTTCGGTGGAAGTTTACATGGTAATGTACATCATATATTTTTTTTTAGCTTTATCATTCTCTTATTTTAGAAGTTACGGGGGGAGGACACACATTTTACCACTTTGGAAGTGTCTCTCGCGCAAACTACTCAGTTCAGAATTTTTTTTTATTAGAAACCTCAATATCATTTTTGAAGACCTATCCATAAATACCCCACACGTACGGGTTAGATGAAAATAAAAATTGAGCTTCAGTTCTATGCATGGGGAACCCCAAATATTATTGTTTTTTTTTTTCTATTTTTGTGTGAAAATCTTAATACGGTTCACAGAATACATCTACTTACCAAGTTTCAACAGCATAGCTCTTATAGTTTCGGAAAAAAGTGGCTGTGACATACACGGACAGACAGACAGACAGACGTGACGAATCTATATGGGTTCCGTTTTTTTGCCATTTGGCAACGGCACCCTAAAAATACAATCTTAGTTTAGCATTTTTTTTTTTAAATTTATTTAGTTTGCCTTGATTCTTTATTACAGACAGATCCTCATTACTTTACTGAGCCAAAGTTGAACAACTAGACACTTAACATAAAAAGAGAATACAAGCTGCAGGTACTTTTTCGGTTAATGTGGGTATTATATCTTTTTTTAACCCTAACATTCAAAAAGGGAAGGCAACATAATAAACGTCAATATGACACACGGCACTCCGCACGACCTTGACCTCAGTTATTGGGGCGCGGGCGGCTGCGCACAGGACTATCAATTGCACCGCCCGATTTACTATATAGTGTAGGTATTCAAATACGACATAGAATATGAGAAGCAAAACGACATATTATAAATGTTTATTCATTTTTAAATTTAAGACAACCTTGACTTATATGTCTTGTAGGATTTGAGTTTGTGATGAACCTAAGAACACTCTGGAGGACTCCGAAAAGTATGTATAGATTTTTAAATACAACTGAGGCGGCAGCAGTTTTTTTTTTTAGTTCAAGTAAGTAACTCATATAGTTACTAATTGTAATATTACCAGCCTACTCACGTTTTACTGCAGGGCAAGAGTCACTTCTCATACAGAGAACTCGAATCGTATTTACATAAAAAAACAGCTTGCTAATAAACTGAAAATTAAGCATAATCTCACTTATATTCTTGGCCAAAACTTCATTTCACTTAAACTATTCTATCGCAAGAAGACTTGGAGATACTTAGTAATGAAGTCTTCGATATAGCAAACGAAATAAATTCTCATATAAAGGTTCTACGAGTCCTGAAGTAAATATTTCAGCGCCACACCTCGACCCCGCTATTGGGTCACCACCGCACAGGATAATCAATATAGCACTGAATTTATTGGACAGCTGGTGAAATATATGAGCGTGTGAAGGTTTAAGACGTACAAATACATATCAATATTAGTACGAGCTTACAAATGTTTACACTATCAATTTCATGAGCATAATTAGGTCAATTTTCAGCCTTATCAAATAGTACTGAGCAGCTAGTTAGTAGTTCAAGTAGGTACTGTCTACCAGAAAAATTACAGTATGAAAACAAATTAGAATGATTATTATTTGCCAAAAAACGTTCCCGTATTTTATTTGGAGACTGTGTTACAATTTAAATGAGGTTGCGATACATGAAGTTATTTTAAAGATAGTTCAAACGTATTGACTATTTATCTTATTATCAAATAATAAAGTTAAAGAGCAAAATGTTCCTCACAAAGAGGAAATTAAATAATAAAGCGGTACCTTGACCTCCGGTACTGGGGCACTACAGCGGCACAGGATATCACTCGTGGCGTTGGATTTATTGGAAAACCGCAGAACGATTTGAAGGGGTTTTATTTTATTGTATCGTTTGATTCACTAGTACGAGTAACGAGCTTCAATTTTAGAAATGACTTACGTAAATATTCGATCATTAAAATTACTTAAATTATAATACTCTCTCGTCGTTTCTCGGACTGTTCTGTGCACTTTCATCATTCAGTAATCTAAAGAAAGAGTTATGCAGTTTGTAGGCTGGAATTGAGCTATGAAGTTGGATATATCCAAGAAAATGGTTGACGACCTAGATTGACCTGCATGATGCCATGCTATGCCAAATAAAAAGTGACAAAATAAAAATGTGTCTCAGCTTTGGCAATGACTTCTACGGTACTACCATCCATTTTTCCATCCATTTTTAGGGCTCCGTTGCCAAATGGCAAAAAAACGGAACCCTTATAGATTCGTCATGTCTGTCTGTCTATCTGTCTGTCTGTCCGAGTATGTCACAGCCACTTTTTTCCGAAACTATAAGAGCTATGCTATTGAAACTTGGTAAGTAGATGTATTCTGTGAACCGCATTAAGATTTTCACACAAAAATAGAAAAAAAAAAAACAATAATATTTGGGGTTCCCCATACATAGAACTGAAACTCAAAAAAAAAATTTTCATCAAACCCTTACGTGTGGGGTATCTATGGATAGGTCTTCAAAAATGATATTGAGGTTTGTAATACAATTTTTTTCTAAACTGAATGGTTTGCGCGAGAGACACTTCCAAAGTGGTAAATGTGTCCCCCCCCCCCCGTAACTTCTAAAATAAGGGAATGATAAAACTAAAAAAAATATATGATGTACCATTACCATGTAAACTTCCATCGATAAATTGGTTTGAACGAGATCTAGTGAGTAGTTTTTTTTTTTTAATACGTCATAAATCGTAAACCACAATTTACCTTTCATTCAGTCAACTCAAATATAAAATTTAAAAAAAAACATTTAATTTCATAAACATAAACCTTATGCATAAACCGTGAATACCTGCAGGTTTGTACGGAACCCTCGGCCTCGGTGCGCGAGTCCGACTCGCACTTGGCCGGTTTTTTCATCTATTTTTTGCCTAGACGTAATCTGTGGCCAATAAAAATGATTTATCAGTAATTTGTAAATGCAAAATAAGTAGGAACCTACTTAAAATTTACAGCCTAAGTATATTAAGGAAATTTTAGTTTCTAATTTTTGTTTGTTTTTTTTCCTTGGTTTATAATTTAATTTTTATTTTATTAAATACAGTCTTTAGTTCAGTTTCTGTGCTTGTCCCAGTAAATTCTTTTTCTTTCTATCATTCTAAATTGCTATTAGACACCAAATCAAAGCGCTAACCAAAGTGCACAGTATCGCATAGTATGAGCGATGAACCTTGACCCCGGGCTATTGGGTCGCGGCCAGACAGGACAGTTAATTGTTGCAGCAGATTTATTGGACAATTGCAGCATAATTTATAGTGAGTGTTCAGATTTAGGGGACAAACTAGAATAGTTTGGAATCGTGTGTATAGTGCATTGGACTTGAGTAATATCTAGCAGCAGCAAACACAAATTATTCAGCTAGATATCAAACTCTTTTATTCTAACTTAACCTGAACTCTTACGTATGTTTCACTCTAAAAAGAATCTTTAATATTAATAGCATTTTTGAATTGTTGAATTCATTGGATTCATAAAGATTTTAAGTCAAATCATTGACATAATATAAATCACAAAATTTTAGATTCTATGCAAGATTTGATTACCACATACTTACCGTTGATTTTCTTATTATTTTCCTTTACTTGACTGTTTTAGCACATTGCAGCGACTTGGAGAAATTATTTTATGGATAGAAACGGAAGGGTTTTATTCAACTCTTTTGTTGCTAAACTGCTGAAAAGATACCAATTACATAAGAAGTAGATATAAGTGTAACACAATAATTGTTGTAATTTAGTTTTTTTTTTGTTTTGTCTTTATTTGAACAAAAAAGCCAACGGCAAACTGTTTCAGCGCTTCATAATTGTAAAGTATTACGATTTATTTTAATTTATAAACTATTGTACACACCTATCTTTATAAGTGAATTTGAAGTGATTTCTCTCATGTAATTGTAAGCGCACTCTGATATTTGTTCCGATTCTTGTATACTTCCATGTGTCGTCTATTGGAGATCCACGACTTCCAGTTTAACCAGATGCCGCGGCTTAATACCAGTATTATCCATGGAGCAACTCCCTGTCTGAGCTCTACAACCCATTTACTAGATAACCAATACGCCTTGGTAAAACTGGTTGTCAGACGTATGTGCGTCTCCCTACGCGTAACGACCATTAAAGATCTACGTATGACAGCCAAAACCAACGGCTTAACGTGCTATCCGATGCATGGAGGGGTCACGACATGTAATGGATGGTAACCCATCTACGAGTCGACCGCGGCAAGCGTAACTAAACCTTCTATGGACCCGTGCTGTGGTTATCATTTACCTACAAGTGCGTTCTCTGTTGGAAATACAATAAATAAAACAAATAATCGCATAGCCGACTATCCATAAAACGCATTCACGTGTTGAAGGTGTATCCTCGACAAATAAAAGCACGGAGCCTACTGCACCGCGGCCGGCCTTGCGCCACTGACCCAAAAACACCAGTTCATGATCACTTAGACCGTTCGGATAATACTTTCTGTACTAGGAACTATGTTTTAGACTTTTATTTGAAGGATACAATATTAAATCATAACTTTAGCTTGGATTTTGATGGTACAAATCTAGAAGATAAATATCGGACTGAAAATTTGTGTGGAAATTGATTGTCAGGGTCGTATGTGATGCGGAAAAATGTGGAAAATGTCGTGAGCAAAGTTTTGAGTATGTGGATGGCTATTAGAGTAGAGAGAAGACGAGACAAACATGGATGGACTTTGTAAAAGATGATATGGCTAGAAAGAGGCGACTTTCGAGATGACGACTAATAGAGAAGTATGGAAGAAAAAGAAAAGTTGTGCCAAACCCAAATAAATTGAGATAAGTCTCACTTATGTGCAGAAGAATCATTATGGTGATGATGAGCTGATTAAACTCATATTGTACGAAGTGGCCTTGTAAATATTGGATAGTATCTCGTGTCACTCGAATTATTTTCTGCTATAGAAAGATCTCGGTTTCTGAGTGCGGAACTACACTCTATACTAAGCTAAATTTACTTGAAAGAACCACCCTGTCTCCAAACCTTGTTTCAGATTGATCAGCAACAAAGTTGATAGTTATGATTTTTTTTCCTTTCTGAATTAATAATCCTTTTATTAACAGGGACACAGTTAACTTTATGTTGTCCTCTGCTCAGTTGACGTAGCATTGTAGGAATATTAACAGTACGAGTAACAATAACAAGGGTTTTGTTCGATTAACAAACAGATAGTCATGCAGTGTTGGTAAAGACAAAGATGTAAATAAGGCAATCACAATAAACTTCTCACATAAATCAAATGTTTAATCACTGCATTTTGCTGTAAGTTATTTTTGAGAAAATAAACTCATGCACAAATTTAGAGGGACGCAAAAAAAGGTTTAATTATACCTGTTGTAATTATCGTGCGCACTGGCCACAAATATGACAACGCTATTTAAAAAAAGTAAAGGATTTTTTTTTGTGTTTTTATGTAATTAATGCGTAATATTCAATTCTTTCATAATGCAAATATTTTTGCCATATTTTGAATTTGAGTTTACATTTAGGGTTTGTTTAAATTTTTGCCTCGACTCAAGGCAGTCATCCATCACACATTATCGTGTTAAGTGTGAATAAACTAAGAATCCCAGTAAACGCCACTCAAGTGGAACAGCCGTCAACACGGGCCTGGTCCTTACCGGGCGGCGAGCTACCTATTGCTCGCCGCCCGCAAGCTCGCGCTTACGGTTGCCGGGAGCCCGCAATTGACTCCCGATGCCCGGGGCATTTATCGCTCCGTACCATGGCTTGCACCAGGCCGGACACAAGAGATCGCAGCCGCCGATCGCCTCCACGAGGACACGTCGGTGCTCCGCTCAGGCAGGGCACACCCCCACCGTATGCTCCACCGCGTCCTCCAGACGATCCACGCAATGGAAACACCCGGGCGTTTCCTCCCGCCTTATCCTGAACAGGAACCTCCCGAACCAGTCTTGCCCGGACTTACCGATGCAATAGTGGCGTGCCCTAAGTTGATAGGCCTGTTACTTTAATTGAAACTGGGCACACCTACAAACATGTGACCCAAACATTACAAATATTACAATCTGTGGTACACCGAGTTATCAAGAGGTATCACCGGCAGACCGGACAGTATACGAGACACGCAGGACACGGGCGTAAATGAAAATCTGTGGATTGAGATGACCGGTTCATCGTAATCAGCGTGCTTAGAAACCGGACCTAAACTTCTTCTGAGGTAAGAACGAAATTCCAAGAAGTTCGAGAGGTTACAGTAAGCACAAAAACTGTAAGAAGAAGACTAGAATCAGCCGGAATACATTTGCATTAGCCTGCCAGAGACCCTCTTCTTGCCACATGCCACAGAGTAGCTCGAGTTATTTTTGCTCGCATTCACGAAAATTGGACTAACAAAGCTTGGAGTCAAATTCTATTCACCGATGAGTCCAGATTTCGCCTGAAGCCAGATGATGGAAGGATAAAAGTGTGGAGAATATTTGTATGGGGCACGTACAGAACTCCGGAATATTGAGAATGTGTCACCTACAGCGGCACGATATGTAACTGAGATTTTGCAAAAAACATGTAGTGCCATTTGCCCCTTTTACAGGAAAGAGATTTGTTTTTATGCATAATAATGCACGTCCCCATACTGCGGCCGTAGTTTGACGAATATCTTGGAGACATTGAAATCAATTTTTGGGTGACCAGCGCGCTCGCGTGACTTACAGCCCATAGAGCATGTATGGGATAATCTTAGAAGACAAATAATAAGAAAAGGAATCTACCCCCGCTAATTTGAGAGATCTTAAAAAAGCAATACAGGAAGAATGAAAAGCAATCTCTCAAGATTTTATTAATAACTTCATTGACAGTATGCCAAGGAAACTGGAAGTAGTTCGAAGAGCTACTTTTTTAATATGAATTTAATAACTTTTTAACCATTTATTTTTTAAAGAATGTTAATACTAATTTTCGTTATAATTATAAATATAAAATCGTAATAATGTAGTACTGTATAGTAAGTAGTAAATGATGTAAGTATTGCATAAAATCCAAAACCAAATGATTGAGACAAAAAAATGAAAACAGTATCCTTAGATAAATCTGGCTCAGGAATAGCGTAATGAATATGGCATGTAAATCAAAATAAGGTGTACGATGGACCTAATTATGTACGTGAGACACAAAGCCAAAGAGTCCTTTTATGTCTCCTATCATGGCCTTTCGAAGGACCCAACACTCTTTCCACCTCCCCTTCCCCATTTTCCTTTTTCTCTTTTTACTTGTATTCAATAACACTAGGCACACCTCCAAGCGAAATTAATAAACCTTCATCCTAAATAAGTAACAATTTGGTCCAAATTTATTTAATCACATCAATCACATATTAGTAATCGCCGAAATCGTAGGAAAAAAAATTGAGACTTTTATTTTTATAGATCGAGAATCAAATATAAACGCAGTAATTATTGCATGTTAAATTTTCAACTATCGGCACTTGGCCGAACGTTGAAAATCCAACTGGACCTAATTAAAACAGGTATAAGATACCTTTCCTCAGTTTTTCGTATTTCCTAATGAAGTCAACGATCTCTTTCAAAGACGTTATTAAAAACTAATCCGTCTGAGCCGATGTGTTCGAATCAGCGTCCGTGGCCTTTCAGACGACAATCGTGGCTGTGAGTGAGGGATCACTTAAATCACAGTGATAGACCCATCATGTCTGTGCTGGGAACTGTGTCTGATGGTTCATTGAACTGGTGGCCTTCGAAAAGAATTAAGAAGGATAGGTACATACCTATTGTTTTAAGGTATGAATTTGTTTACCATACCAGTTTAAAAAACATTTACTTTAAAAAGAACAATCCATAATGCTTCTTTTAATTCCATGGTACAAGCTATAGCAATAACATCATGCCATGGTACAAAACTTAAAAAAATAGTAACGTTAATAACGTAATATATGAGAGCCGTCTAGGGTTGAAAGACTAGGACCATGGGGTCCGAGGACCCATCACGTTTTTCGAGACTTAGCCAAGTGGTTGGTCGACTCTTCACGTGACCAAAGGGCTGGCCTATCTTTTGTCGTAGAATCAGTATCGCCATACAACGTGGCAATGCTACCAGCCTGATCCGATTGACAGCGATGCGGGCGAGATTTTTGATGCCTTGTGATTCTTTTGTCTCTGTTTTTACATACATTTACTATTTATTTTTATTATGTCTGTTAGCTTATATAACATGTAAATATTACAAAATAAAGAGAGTAATCAACTTTAGGGCCAATAATTATGTCACTATCAAAATAATTGCTCCAAAGAAAGTGTCTCGCTGTAATTAATCCGTTGGACAATATAAATTGACCATAATTAAGGATCTCAATTGATGTAAATATTGGTTGCTCTTAGGCTGACTATTAATTATAAATTAATTAATGTCTTAGCAAGACGTTATTGTCTAAATAATTTAACTTGGTTGATCTCTCGGTTTTGTTATACATAAGTATTGTATAATTTTGTGTAATTATTTCAATTCACAATTTCTGTTGTCAATTCAAAGACACGCATTTAGTCCAACGTGTTTTTATTAATATTGATTCATAGTCATAATTGAAACTAAATCTATCCATCATAATGTTTTGTTACGAAAAACAACTATTTATGACATATTACAAAACAAAACTTGTTAGACAGTGATATGTCAGTAGTTTGACGCATCGTTACACCCGCGATAGAACTCATGCTTAGCTCTAGAATTCATGGAATAAAATGCTAATTAATAATTCAGCTCGAATAATATTTATAACTTATCAGATAAACGAAACAACTGGGAGATACAGATCGTAGCAAAATACATTCTTAGATAAATGTAGTAAGTGACATAATCACATTTGATGGTATTATATCAGAATGTATTTATATTTAATTCAAAATTTACTTAATATAAACAGAGTTTGTATATACATATAATACAACCTTTATTATGTATATGTGTATGTACTAGGTACTGTGCGTACAGATTACCTACGCAGCGCCTGATCATCGACCATCCCAATTTATAGTTAGTCATAAAATGTTTCGTTCATCAGGCGTTCTGCGTCATTCCTTGTCTCCATCAGAACGATCTATTCTATTCAGTTTATGCTGATTTGGTACAATAACATAGTGTTCTAGATTAGCGTTGTTACACCCTTTATTATATCGTATAAGATAAGTATAGCATTTACTGGTCACTAAGATTATACCTACTGTATTATATTGCCTAGTAAAGTTTAGAGTATTTACCATAAACTTCATTTTAAACTAGGTACTCAAAACAATAGCTTAGATTAAGTCATTGTGTTTAGGGCCCAAATATTCGGTGTTGCAACCAACAAGATATAGGTACACACATAAAATATATATTTTATGTTGATCTCCAACATTTATGTACTTGCAATCTGTTGCGATTAGTCGTGTGACTATTAAAACCAAATGTTTAACCTAGTATCTTATATTTTGTTTACCATCTCTGTTTTCGTGTTAGTTACTTTCTACTGCTTTTTCAATAAAGCATTAATATGTCTGACACATCGCTCAAACATTAACCTACTCTTCTGCTTAACTCTCAACTGAATGATGTTGCAATTTACTCTGTAATTCTAATTAATTAAATTTTCACAATATCACTGTTACAATCCCATATCCTTGACACTTTACAACTATTCTCATTCTAATCTCTAGTTTAACAACCACTTAGGTACTAGCTCTCTACTTGAAAAAATGATTGAGTTGTAACCTTTTAGTTAAGCACTAGACCGTACATTATATTACTTAAAACTATGCAATAATGATAGAGCGAAAAAGGAAAAATAATTTTTTGATTATTATTGCTTGCTACATACATATATAAGTAAAATCACGCTATTTTCCCATGGGAGTAGGCAGAAACTACAGAACACCATATGCTACGATTACATACCTTTTGCCTCGTTTATGATCATACACGCAAACCGGTTGCGAGTACTAAGCGCCTGGCATTTCTGAAGAAAATCACCAATAAGGTCACTATGTCTTCCTAGGGCTCACCCTCCTGGTGATTTCGCTTACTTCTGCCTTGTTAGCCGCCTTTCATTCATCCTCTCAACATGACCAAACCATCGAAAATACTCTTTGCAATGTTTGTCACTACATCTTCTTTTTATCTACACCGTTGTCTTATCACATCATTCATCAGCTTATCATTCATAGTCACACCACACACGCTGCGACAAAGAACGTATTACCGCAACACTAATTACTTCAATTTATTTTTTATTTCTTTACTATACGCAAAAAACTTTAGTTGTGCATTTGGCTTCACTCACAGCGAAGCAGATTGCTCAGTATATTTTTACAGGCGTTTGTAAATTATTCCTCCTTGAAAAATAATGTAGACACCAAGCTTCTTAACCTTAATTCTTTTATGTTCAAAGAATTCGAATCATCGGGTAGTACCAGGTAACAAAGATTTATTTAGGTAAGCCTCGGCGATACATAAATATTTTACGTGGCTTCTTGATCATAGTCTGACTTTACTCACTGCTGGGCAAACGCCTTTCTTTGCTAGTGACAATATCCCTACTTACTTACCTGTTATTAAATGTAGGTTGGTCTGAGTGATAACTCAGTGAAAACGGTTACTTTCTTTCACGTTTGGTAGGCAAACTATTGGTGCTTGAAGTTTGTTTTTTATAGTCAACAGGAGAAATCTGATAGTACTACCCATTCTCTTGATATATAGGGTCTAATTAAATTAGTTAGCACTTAAGTATCACTCAAAGCGCCGGCTCATAATTTTAAGGTTTATTATTTTTTGCTTTTCAGTTTTTTCGGCGGTTAAATTATTTGGTAAAAAGTTTTTATAACACCCACTGGTTTCTTATTCTCAACTTATGTTGATATTTGGAGTGATGGAATAATTAGGGGGACATGTAGGTAATAAAACAATGATGATGTAAATTTTACATATTTATTTACTTCACATACCATAGTGTTTGCATGTTACGTTAATATTACTCCAATTTTAATTGTTATCTAAGCTGTAACTGTGAAAACAACTAATTTAATGTCAACTATTTCGGTTTAGCTAAAAACATACATTTCTTCGAATAATTGCGGTTGTTCTATCAAATCATGGACAAAAACCACAGAGGCACATATTATATCGTTTAAAAAAAAATCTAACTCGTCCATCGGAAGGTATACTTAATCATGTTTTATAAAGTAATTGGTATTTAGTTTTTTTTTTTTTTAAATCTCATATATTATTTTAAAATATCTGTGTTCAGGCCATTACTAGAGATGTTTAAAAAAAATTAAGTACCTAGTTACTTAAGCAGGTGTATAATTAATTTTATTTCTGTTTTTCATTATTGTACATATTTATATTCTATTAATAACTAAAAAGTCGCAAATGTTTGAGTACAAAATCACTAAAACATTTAAAAATAATATTTTAAAATATCTATGATCTGCTTTTAAGGACATTACTTGTGATGCTTCTTTAAAATATAAGTACCTAGTTACTTTTAAGCAGTTGTATTATTAACATCTATTATCTTAGTTTTTCATTATTGTGCATATTTATGTTCTATTAACTAAAAAGTCGTAAATGTTTGAGTACAAAATAACTAAAACATTATACAAGAATAAGCTTTTCGTATAAGTAAATAACTCAGTTACTTTATAAAAAATATTTAAATTGACGAATTAAATTCTACAGAAACACTAATTATATCTAATAAAACCCTGATGTTATTCTTTTGAAATTTTTCTGGTTGTGTACACATTTTTTTTTTTTTTCAAAGAATGTAACTTAAAATCTTTTAGGAATACTACGATAACAAATAAAAATAGTTAACTTATTTAAAATTCTTCATTATAATTTTGCTAATAAATGGTTTTCCATTTTCTTAGAGAGTTTTTTTTACAATTTATTATTGTTTGCAAATTCACATTATATTCCCTAAGTAGGAATTAGATGCAAGGTATTATAGGCGCCTACTGAGAAAATCATGGACCAAATGTCATAAATAAATCGGAACTACCAAATGTGATATATGAGCTAATTATGAGTAGCAAACCGGGCCACTTTATCTCAGACAAAAACTAGCTGGGAGATCTAGACTAGGTATAACAAATTGATACTAATCATAGCAAGTTCGAAGCTTTCTGATACCTACGTGAAACGAAACTTACTAAGAAGAAGAATATGTCTATGTTTAATGGTGAAAGGAAATAAGGAAAGTATCAAATGTGTCAAATTTAACAAGGAAAAATTGTAAATTACTGAGATTTATTTAAAAAAAATGTCTTGAGCCGGGAGGTTACTTTTATTGATATGTTGGTAAATTGTACGGAGTATAGTCAAAGTTTTATAATATGTCGAAAATTGCTTCTGTTACAATATCTAGTAATCTTGTGTTGATTGAAATATACTAAAAGTGCTTATTTAATTATGAACATTCTTTCGAATTTTCGTCTTTCTTACTTCATTCAAAGTGATGTTACGAGTGTATCATAATTAAATTAACAATTTCCACTAAAAAAGCTTACTAAACTCCTAAAATCACCTAACATTGCTTAAAACATCAAACTTCTATTTATACATAAATGTACAGTATAATTCATACATTTACAAATTCTAGTAAACGGCTATACTACAAGCTTTGACGCTATATACTACATTATTAAACCATTTTAATGAAATAACTATTACAATTTGTCATAACATCAAACAGTTTAAGATTACAAGAAGAAATATTATGTTATATGAATTTATTAATTTAATGTCTAAATCAGGTCTCACATTATTATTATTACACATAAGAATTAATTAAATATTATCATCTAACACCAAACACGGCAAATAAACAACAGCAATATTATACAGAATCGCTTCTATTTATTATACAAATAAAATAATAAAATTGTAATTATTATTATATTATTTATTGTTCTAATTCAATTTATTTACAAAGAATTTTTTGTTACCAATTATCTTGTATAAATATAATAATATGTATAAGTATCGAACAATTTATATTATAAACAACACGTCATAGTAGACATTTTATAAGTATAAAACTATTTATTTAGAGTTGTAATACATAAGTATAATTGTATAATTATTATGTTTGTATTTATATACACCCTTTTAATTTATCTGAGGCTTAGTAAAAGATTAAGCTACGTTAGTGTTTAAGCAGACCGTGATGACGTGCCTACTTTTGTCTCAAGCATGATAAATATTATTTTATGCTTACTTTTTACTTGTTGCTTTTAGAATTTTCTAAATAGTTGATACACAATAGTACACACACAATACTTTGATTGGGTTGGAAAATAGTAATTTTCCAGAAGTTGAAGTCACTAAAATGATTATATTATTATTGTTTAGTAAGCCTCAGATAAAAAGGCAACAATGATAGTATACAACTACTACCGATAGTTCAATGCGTAAAAATATTATATTTAAAAGTTAAACACTATATTATTATTTCTTCTATAGAATAATTATTATTGTGAGTATCCTTTACAATATATGTAACAAGCCCGCATTTCGAAAATTAAAGTCTAACTTTACTAAACAAAATGTATATATGTACTAAAATTTATAATTTGTCTTTTCTTTGAGTAAAAAAACTGAATGTATGTCATCTTAAATTACTGGACCGATTTTAATCAAAGTTTGTGTATAAATCGTTTCTAGCCCTGGAATATTTAACTGACAGCTGTTTTTCAGGGAAACATCGTTTATTTATCACTTCCAAGTAATTAATTAAGATGACATGCTCAGCATGATTCTACTTTCTACATATTGCCTTTTTATTCATTTTTTTTTTTTTTTGTAAAATTTATGTAGTAGAAAATATTTATTGATGCTCTACAAATAAGATATTTTCATGTTCACACAAAATCAAGGAAGCTTTTAAAGTAAATTATTTGAAAATATAAGAACATAACAGATCCAATAAGCTAGGGTTAAGCTTAAAATTACAAAAATAGTCGAATTCAAAATCCATTTTTACTATCACACGAATTATCCTTTTGAAGGAGTCCAGCAATTATATCAGTCTTGCAAGCTTCGAGTTCGTCATTGATATCCTACACAAAGAAACACAAATGCCTACAAATACACTGCAATGCAGAAAAAAAAAAACGCAAATATAAAATATCATAGAATAAAGAAGTAAGAGGAAATTGCACAAGACCATACATTCCTTAAAATTACGTTTGTTCACTTCATTCCAATGTTGTACTGTAGAAAAATATTTTTGTATTTCTTTTAATTTTATTACAAATAAAACATTATATCTAAATATCGTCTATGAAAGTGTGCGGTTATTGAAAACATCTAATAGGTATTATAATATAATATAAGGATATAATATGCAATTATTATGTACCATTATGTCATTAATGAAGATTAATCTTTGTGAGAAATAAGAATACGATTTATTTGAAAAAATCGAATTGATATACAACAAAAAAAAAGTCAATAGGGGGCATAATAAAACAGATTACATTTATTCAAAAACAAAAATATGTTGACATACAAAGTTCACTTTTTTTAATATCTACAGTATAAATAACCTAGAAATCACGAAAATATTTTTATTTCCCACTTCAATTTAATATTATTTTAAAAATATACTATAGTTACATTATTTGGTATAATTTTGTGCATTTTAAGCGGCTATGAGCCTATGCTTAGCGCAGGCTCTCATAACTTACGAACGAGTTGTTAACTTGAGATTATCTCATTTTTTTTACTTTCTACTGTGAATTATAAGAAAGCTCATCTGTTTATTTTAACAAGGACATGCACGTTTTTGAAATCTTCATTATTTGCTTAAATCTGCATATTTATAAAACATCACAACAAAGTATTGCTTGTTAAGTACGGATTGAATAAGTTCACGCGGAGAAATTTACCAAAAGTGGATACATACATTTTTGACCCGAATTGATTGAGAATTTAATAACGTTAACCAATAAAATAACAGATATTAATATTATTATGTCAATAAGACGTCATGACAAGAATGTAGGTAACTAATGTTAGTACTAACAATAAAATTATTCTTACAGCACATGTCCAAGTCAAAAATCCACAATTTTATCAACAAAAATCCCAAGAACCTAGACACGCTTTTAACGAGCGTTTAACAAATTGATTGCTATTGCAATAACTACTTTAATCCTATTTAGATTTATCTCATTTTCTAAATTCTCTATTAACATCGTATTAAAATAATACCATCATACATAATTATTTTATTGACTAACTGACATTTGTGTATGTTTCGTAATTTAACAAGTTACAAATAATGATAAATCATTTGCTTTGTGCTAGAATTATGAAAGAACTAAAATATATAAACCATTCCATTGAAATACTTTCGTTGCTAATATTTTAAACAACTTAAAAGTATGAGACTACTATTGTTTTTCTTTTTAGAATTTTCGATAGCTTATTTTTATGCATCATTATTTTTGTACTGTTAGTGTTTGGTTTCAGCATTTTTTATTTTTATATATATTTTTTTACTTTTTGTAAAAAATATCAATAGTTTCGATGTAAATAACATCAAAAAAGATATGGGATTATTCGATACAGAAAATAATAATAAAGTAATACATTTTTCGTATACAAAAACAAGGTTTTAAATTTGTACTGGATTCAAATTATGTTAATAATATATAATAAAAAGTCATGAATAAGTTATTTATAAATATATGAAACAATAAACTTAAACTATAAAATCGTTTTATATATTTGTGCTCGATGTGCGCTTCCCCCGTACGCTCCTAATATTATTACAATCAGTGTAAAAATAAAATCTCCTTAAAACATTTAACCAACTTACGTATAAAAGTTACAAGTTATTATACTACGAGCATTATTAAAAAACACTGATTATGTTCACTTAACTATTCTATGCTAATTTGAAGGTCATTAAACTGTTCTCGCACAAGACAACACCAAACTGTTGAAATAAAAACTTACAATAGAAAATGTCGTATTGTGTCGATATGCTGAGACGCGTCGCTCCGGCCGCTCGCGACCCGAGTGTCCGACGCAAAGCCGACCATGGCTCTAATTCAAAATCCAAAGCGCAGTTCTTAACTTCTTAAACTCCGGTGTGATTGTAAATGAAAGACACCGCATTCTTATCGACGGGAGGAGATCGTCGAGTGATTGATGCATGATTGTTATTATTGTAATGCCAAGATTTTCTAGTTGACGTGCTCGATGACTGCAGAGCAATGGTCTCGTAGTAGCGTAGCCTCCCACAACACTTCCTACTCTTGATGATAGCGACGAAACCCTTCCTGTACTTCTTGTTGAAGAACGCATATAGTACTGGGTTAATGCATGAGTTGGAAGCACCCAGCCATTGGGCCAGAGGTGTCACAACGGGGAACATTTCTTCCTCCCATTTTTGGACTGGTCCACCAAGTTTAATCCTTGCAAAGATGAGGTACAGCGGGAACCAGGATAAGACGAAAAGTATGACGACAGCGACCAACATTTTGACGACTTTGACTTTAGATTTTTGCTGCATTCTTTCCATCTGGGCGTCCTGTGTGTCCGTGGGGATCGATCTTCTCCAGACTTTGATCCAGATAAGTATGTAGCACATGGTTATCAGGATCATGGGGAGTATGTAGCAGAAGATGAGATTGCCAATCACAAAGTATAGGACTTCAGCGATGGGGTTTGGCCAGACATCAAGACAGAGCCGAACATTTGGTTCTTCGTCGTATACAACGACCAGGTCAAAGAAGAACACCCAGGGAGTGGTGATGCTGATAGCGAAGATCCAGATGAAGACGATCATCATTCTCGCGCGGCGCTTGGTAATCTGCAGTTTCAAGGGCCACCAAATAGCCAAGAATCTGTAACAAAGAAAACAAACAATCAAATAAATGTTGGATGATTGTTAAAATATTTCTATTTTCTTTTTTGAGGGAATACACTTAGTCACAAACATTTACATTGACGTAAAGTCTGCTAATTATTTGGCTGGTAAAACATGAATAATTTACCATTCATTAAGATAGAGATAGAAAGGTGATCAATATTCAAAGTATAATGGTTTTTTAAATAAGTATGTATCAAATAACGATTCTATTCATCAACTTTCGTAATGATATTTTAACCCTTAAGGAATTTATCTTCGGCGGCAACTAATCTAGCCAACTGGGTGACGGAAACAATCTAGCTAATAGCTACATATTATGGCAACACCAATAGCAATTGTTACAGAAAATAATTTCTGCCTTAAAACAAGAGCATAATCATTCTTTAAAATTCGTGGCGTAAGATTCAAAATTACACTAGTTACATAACATGTAAGCGCCATTCATAATATAAACTGCACCAGCCATTCCAAAACCTGCTGATCTATTTTCCAATGCAGCAATCTCATAAAACATACTCCCACAATTAAGATGGGATATTTCCGTCTCAAAAATAGACGATGGAGCATTACCGGGTAATGGCGAAGGATATCGCGCGGAAGATGTAAACCCAGCCAAGCGTGAAGCAGTTAAGCGTCTGATAGATTAATTGGCTTACGGATAAAAACAGGGTTGGGCTATGGTAATTTTGTGCTCGTCTGTGTTTTCCAAAATGTTTTTCAGATCTTCTATTTTTTGTTTTTACGTCAATGACGTCAAGATGTGGTTAACTCTCTCCTCAATTACCCAAAAACACAAGTTTTAATAGTCAGTAGTCGATTTCAGATAAATTCGGTCCAGTAAATTGGAACATTTGATGTTTTCGGTGAAAACTGAGGTGAATGTGGGCAGAGCAATTATATTGTTGGATGAATTTAAGTGGCCTTAATTGCTGACATGATTTAAACTTCTCAGTTTAACGTGCCAAAAATAATGTCAAATATGGCTGTGTTTAATGAAATGAATGAATCTGTAGAATCAACCCATATCATACAAAGAAAGGTAAACTAAATCGATGAATACAAAAATACACATTTAAATATGCGCAAAATAAGGGCTGAGTGTACCTGTAAAATATAATCAGAAGCAAAATGCTAATGGCGTACGAATTATAATTAACTAAAGTGACAGTACACATATAATTCAATCTAAGGTCATCATCTAAAACAAACAACGATAACATGCGCAGTGACCTCGGTAACCAATAATCGTATAATTGACAGTAACGACCTCAAAATCAAAGATTAACTAATGGGAACTATAAACCAAGTCGGAAGTAACACAGATGATGTAACATCAAAGAAACTTACAGCATTGAACCCCAAGTTAACCCCTCCTAATGATAATGTTAGCTAAAGACTGGTTTTGTGGTATTTCGTGCTATCGATCTATTGTTAAGACCCTACAGACAGATTGATTTCACGCCCAATCACGGCGGGTGATTGAATAACGGATCAAACTTATACGTCTGATAATATCGAGAGTATGGCGGCTGCCAAAGTTACCCGTATGTCTGGGTGAAGACAGCTTATACAGATAACATGTATGTAGGCGATACAGAATGCAAAAATGATACGGTGACTACCAAAATAATTGAATTATTAAAGTCTTGATATAGTATGTGCAGAATTAACAAGTTGAGAGACACTAAAAGCCCATAGGCGAAATAACAATGAAAGTTCTATCAGTGTCTTTCAACAAAACTTAAAGTCTGTAGTTAAAAACAAAAGAATCAGAAGCCTAACTAAATAAAAAGGAACGCACTAAATTATTTTACTTTACAAAGGATGTCTTCGCACTTATTTCTTTCTAAGTTCTGTCTGATGCAAACTGTTGTTCCTAAATATAACTTCTTCATTCACGAAATTTCTTTTTATCTCTAAAAAGTCTTTCTTTCTAAAAATATTCTCGGACTAACAAGCTCTTTCTAATAAGATTAAGATTTGCTTCAGCCTTGTCTGATTCAATGGACGCCCTTCTAACAAGATAGTTATCTGAATTTAATTGCAGAAGGTATTCCTATTTTTAAACAGAGTGACTTTTCTTTGTTTATCTGTAATTTTATTTATGTCTTGAAGTAGAAAAACTATTTTGGGTTCAACATTTTACTAAGAAATTGCCACGTTACGGTTGTGTGTGTCAAGGGTTCGATAATCCAGGGTTGCGAGATCTGTTCGAAAGAGTTACCGTGGCCCTGGCATATGGGCAACTGAAGGAACACGGGTGGGTTTTAGTCAGTAAAAGTCTGACACGCCCTTCCGCTTCACCCTAGAGCGGGAGACGTCATTTGATGATTGCCCACTCACAAAAAAAAAGGATTCGATAATTGTTGGGTTTTACTTAATTGGCCACACAGATTGTTCATAACCTGGATTAACACAGGATATTTTGACTTTGTATCCCGGTATTGCGTTCCAGTGGGGTAATTTCCGACCTCCACGCAGGCGGAGCCGCAAGCAAGAGCTAGTAGTACCTAGGTATAATTATATCAAAACTCCAAACTGGACTGCTGGAATTGGGAAAAAATATATATTTTTGGATTTTTAACACAGTTTTTTTTTTGCAAATAATTAACATCAAAATCAAATAACCATAGACACGTGTTTGATAAGCCTGTACATCGAATCAGAATTGCATTAGGCGCTACGACTTAATCAAATCCAACAAGTACCAATGAGCTTTCTCTGACAACTGCTACCCTTGGGCAGTTACAACTCGAGGCCAATTACAATTCTAAGCTCTATTCCACTTAAAACACAGTCGAAAATGCTGCGTTATTTTTTCTGCGTTTAGCCCGAGGCAAGTAGTCTTATTACTCTGAATGTGTAGGCGACAGTTAATAGAACAAATATTATATTTAAATGTTAATAGATTGTGGGTCAAATTATGTTCATAATTATATGTTTATGTAATTGTGTGTGAACATTATTTGATTGGTTGATTGTAATCGTTTTACGGCGCGGTGTATTAGATAATTCTACTTCTGTTTTTCTTTAAAAAACTCTAGCTAAAACAAAATTAACTCCAAAAACACACTAAAAAGTTAAAAGCAACGTTAATTTCAGAAGTTGGTTTTATTACTTTGTAGTGTTGTTTTTTTTACTCTTTATTTTTCAATTTATTGCTGTATCCACCTCTTATAAATGTGTATAAGTACCAATACTTACTATGTAAATAACAGCGACAAGTAAGTGGAATAAACAGGTTCGTATTATTGAAGCTAACTCAAAAACTACCCTAGCAACGTAAATACCTCTGAATCTTGCTCTATCCATTTAAAAAGTATTTGCGAAATCATCACACAGTTGCTGGGAGAGAACATCGTCCTTTTCGAAGACAGTTAACATAAATAGGTACGCAAAACAAAGTATTTACTAATCAGTCTCCAACAATTTCCACTTATTCATGTTCTCCTAAAACTTAATCCATCAAAATAAGGACGATTAACTTTCAGCTCTGAAAGATCTAATGATCTGTCTAGCTTAGATCAGAAAATACGCCATATTTTTTCCAAAAATTTCACTTATCTCTTAATATTCTATTTTTATACGCCTCTTCTGGATTTTTCGCATAAAATATGATGGAAAAATCACTCATAATCAAATAGATAGGAGCGTTGTGCTCTCCTAGACATACGTTCATAATTTTGTTGCAGGTAATCTTTAGTTAAAAGATAATAAGATTCCTTTAGGATACTCAAATGCATTGTACAAGTAGTAACACCTGTCTTCTTGAGTGACGCCCTGTCTGAAGAAAAGGGTGGAAACCTTTATAAATAATTTACGGTTTTATATATTATACTATTTTTTGTGTAGGCAATATTTAGCTTGTATGGCTAAAAATGGAGTGATTTAATTTTGGATTCTTACATTAAACTATATTAACGGAATTTTCATTAAATCAATATTAATGACAAGATGCCTCACCAGTAAACAGCAATATAAACATTTGCATATAACGTATCTGAGTCGTACTTGACAACAATGGACGGTCATAATAATTTATCCACCTCAGTGATTTTGAATTCTGATAAATCGAACTCTCACATCCACTTATCGAAGTCGATCCTCAATTGTGCAAGTACCCACCAATTTCCCGAAATATTCGCATTCGCAACACTGATAATATGAATAATGAACCGCGCATACGCATTGTAATCCTCTCATTGACATTTGGGGCTCAAAATTCGGGTTATTCCTCACCGAAAGTGGCCTTTTAACGAATGTATGTGCGAATTTACAATTTCGACATTATGCCTGATATGTAGATACATGACATCTTGAATCGTAAAAGTAACGCTGTTCATCTTTAACGTTGTTCAGGAGCTAGTGTTTCAAGAATGTATTCATTACAGAAACGCTTGTATTTTTCGTTGCCTTATTTTTTTAAGTTAGCAAAGATAATGCTATAGGAATCTCAGATTCTTCAAAAGTGAGAGAGGCCTAACATATTAACTGTGACAAGTTATCAATGTATTTACATTTCTAGATATAGACCAACCCACTGCGTTTAGAGCTATTCCAATTATTAACATGGCTTGTGCAAGGTTCATTAAAATTTCATTGCAATGAAATACAACAGCTGAATACAAAGCACCAAAAACCGTTCGATGAAGATATTGGCATTTGACGCGTCTGCCCGCAAGTAACCCGACAAAAAGCTGAAGTTTTTTATTCTTTGTTGCCCTATCTCCTGTACAATACACATTATGACGCTATAATAATTTACCGATAACGTGGTTGAATTTTGCATAAACATTACGCAACCGTCAAGGAATTGTGGTCGATAAATCTTGGATGTACGATCTTGTAAATTAGTGGCACACGGGCTCCAGAACTACATGGCTTGACCTTTTCACCCTACTAATGGTAGCTTGTTACTTTATAAGATAAATAATGGGTTTTATTTGAAGATCTTCGTTCACTTTTATAAGGCTATTTTAGTGATTGATGGGTCGTTATTGTTTTAAATGATTAATTAAATGTACCTTTAATGTTTCATGGTATACATCGTTGTAATTCGTAGTCACAATAAAATAAAGTTTACTCAGGGGACCTTTTATGTGGTTTAGTTAACAAACATGGAACTGTACTACAAAAGTAATGGAATTAATTATAAGGAAAATCCTATTACTTCGATCCCCGGGACAATTCATATTAACCCAGCCTATCGACTTCATCCAAATGATGCTGATGCTATCCACTTCAAAATCGATCCTTACTAAGTGCACCAATTAACACAGCACAATGACATTACATGTAGTGACTGACAATCAGTGAGCAGGCGGGATCTCTGATTAGACAGCTAGTTAGCAATTTAGGGCTGGTCCACATTTTCGACTGTAGTTCTGGCAATCGGATTCAAGGACTATTTATCAGATAGAATAGACACATAGATATACGTATGCATAGCTTTGCAGAGTATATTTCAATCAAATAGTTACCTAATTTCTTAAATAGTGATTGTAGTTATTAATGCAACAAAAGAAGTGTGATTATGTGTATTGCATGATGGGATAAAAAATGGTGACAGACTATAAAAAGTACAGTCACGATGCGGCTATCATAGCTATGTCTATTGTCAAGTTTAATTAATTAATTTCCTTAACAATAAGTCATAATATGCAATACATTTTTAATTACAGGTAAATTTTTTTCAATTAGCAACATTGCAACACGTAATTCGGAGGCTTAAAGTCAACCTCATTGGACATTAAGCTGACACGCATGTTTACGAAATGTTTCCCTATTATGTTAATATTATTAATGTCTCATGTCTCATGAATAAATCAATATAATTACGTTTAAAAACTGTTAATTTACCATCACATGCTTATCGCTTTTAAACAGCATTTTTGGCGCGTTCGATCTGTCAAAATTGGCGCCATTGCAAATATGGCTGTCGGGACGACATTGACATAAAAATGTTTTAATTACATAATTATAGTGCACGGGAAACAAACTAATCAGTGCTAACCATCCGTGTATGGTAAAGTTCTTACTCCGTTGTTATAAGATCGATATTTTAATGAATATTACTTTTTGCATATCAGTGTTACGTTGGTAATTATGACAAGATTGATATACTTTCCTATGGCAAGATTGAGTTCGGTAAACAAGCTATATGATTATGTTGTTACTACTAGTTTCTAGGGTTCCGTACGTTCAATGAAAATACAAAACACTTATACGATCTGACGAGTGCTTATCTATATCTCCGTCTGTTAGAGCCAATTTGCTCCACCTCCAATGAAGCGATTGAATTGAAATGAGTTTGTAAATAAAAAAAAACGAATTGTTTTGTAAATGTAATATCAAGTGAAAGGGCTTACTTTAAGGGTCACAAAAATGATTTAATCATTTTTAAAATAAACAGTTTTAAAGTTATTTAAGAAAATTTAGTATAATCTCTAACTTATGTCCGAAACTATTAAGCCTAAAATATTGAAAACTAGACAGAAAATAATTCCAAGGTTACAGGAAAACCTTTACGAGGTATATGGTTTAAAAATAACTTAGTAAATCTCTTCATATTATGCGTACAAACTTAATTTTGCAGTTGAGATGTAAGAGAAAACAACTACAATGTTAAGTTTCTTCTTCAGACAAATTCATTCAAACTACGGAACCCTTTATTGTCATTGGTCCAACATGCAATAGCCCGGTTTTTTTATACGTATAATGTATATAATATCCATGAACAAATTACGACTATTAAAAGTAAGCCACAGATCGTTGTGGTCACACGAATTTCGTGAGACGTCGTCGGACGATGCCTTAGGGCATCATAGTCAAATATTTGACAGTCCTTTTTACGAACTGAATTCTAGACATCTTCATAATGTTCTTACCAGTTTCAGCAATAACATTTTATTTGAGAGTTAGACATGAGAAATACACATTACTCGAAGTTATTTTGGTATTTGCAGATCCTATACGAAATAGCTACCGAAAATGAGTAATTTCTTTTTAATATGCAATATTCTCGTTTTACGTCCCCATGTCAGGGAACCCATAAACTCCTAAATTTTCTCATACAACCTTTATTGTGTAGGTTGAAACTGGGCGTGGGGACCATACATCAATACCATACGATGTTCCTGAAGCCCAAAAGTTTTCCATAATATTTTTTTTTTCTCAAAATTTCATAAACTGTCTTAAATCTTAAAAGCTTTTTAATGATATCAGACAAGCGAGTGCCAAAATAATTATACGGTATTAATATTTCACGATGAATGGGCTTTCGAAAACAATTTAATTTGTGTGTGTTTTTAGCGAAAAAGTGCTTTATTGTTTCAGACAGTAAGGCGGAGACAACAGCATGATTAACCTTGCGAATTAAAACTTCATTCAGGTTAAGTGCAACTTATATGATTGTATAGCTACTATGCGTTATGTGAAGTGCGGTGGCTTAAATATTTACTGCGCATATTCTTCAAGATTCTTTTCTCATGTTCATAACAGTGGTTCGACACTTTTTCCAGCACTTCGGCAATTTTTTTATCTGGCGTGTTAAACTAGTGCAAAATAAATGAAATATATATTTTCTAAATCATTTACCCATCTTTGATTGGAACAGTGGGGGCGCTTCGGCTGAATGATCTAAAATCGACTCGCAGGGGTTTAGCGACAGGAAGGTGTGGCCGTCTGGTACCGGCCGTGACTTGCGAGTCGTAGGTTCGAACTCCGACAAACGCTTTACTTTGTGTAAATTGTTTCATCATCCTTGCTCTCAAAAACGATGTAGGAAACTGTTGTAAGGAAACCGGCATGTTCTAATACCAGAAACTCGAACACATGTGACTTCTGCGTGCCGGGCCCGCATGGTGAATTACGGCCCACTCCTTCTCACAGAGAGGTAGCCTGTGTCCCAGCTGTGGGAACATTGTAGCCTGATTATGGATGAGGTTTAGCGTGACGCACCTAAATATTTAGATCGTTATGAAAAGATGCATTGACATTGATAACGTACTTAGCCAATCAAAGCGGATCATCACTGCTCTAATGACTTTAATCAACAATTTACCTTCCATGAGATACTCACATTATCTTCCCAAGAGCGCCTTGATTGCGTCGCTCTATGCGGGCAGCCTATCTTACAGATAAGATCTGCACACTGCACGTACGGTTACGCAAAGCAATCAACGCTTTATTTACTCAATAACTCATTTCGTAGGCCTTTCCTCTCAATATAATTTTAATTAAACAACAAATTTAAATTTACGAGTTCTTATTGCTCCCATAAAGCCAAAGTTCGCAGTTCAGTATAAAAATGAAAAAGAAATGATTTATGTTCCCATAAATTAAGTAAGCTTTGAATTAAGAAATGCTTCGATAATATCTACACTATAACTTAAACTGCTTGTGTGGTCAAGTTTACAAAACATGACTTAAGTATCATCCACCCCCAATAGATATTACACCTTAAGCTGAAGACGTAGAGTCCAAATTCTTTTAAATGTTTTCGTACTTAGGATTTTTTGACCAGTTTCAAAGTTTTTTGATGTATATCAAAGGAAAGGTGCATTTGTACATGCGTCGTTCTGTCTGTCAGCACAGTCTGATAGACAGACGGACAAATTGTATTCGACAGTAACCGGAGAGATTTGTTTTTAGTTATGGCTATTGATTTAATTAATCTACAAGTATGACGTAATCTTGCTGACATGTAACATAATTACTGTAGGTCTAGATTTAGCATTAATTGCACAATAGTATTTATTTACTTTTTTAGCTATTTTTTCGCTAAAACATCAAACTGCCGAAAAAGAGGCTGAATTATTTTGCCATATAGCCAAAACCATCCGTATTTTGAACCGGTACTTTCAAAGTAAACCTATCTAATACAACCAATTCAATCAGCAACAAGGTTCACCGACCACTTGGCCCTATAAACCATTGCATAAACCATCAACTCTTTACTAACAATATCTTCAATCTATTATTCTTGAATACATTGCAATTAGGCGAAGGTCACAGTGCCATAGTACCATTGTTGCAACTATTTCCTTATAAAGGTTCGCGCTTATCAGTTACATCTGATTGGACGTTTTGCAAACTACGACTGTATATTCTGAAGAAAGAGTGTTCAATTCTGTCTTATCTATGTTTTGTTTTGTTGGTGATTTCGGAGCTAAAAGACATATAATACATATACTTTTAGGAATAATAGTATTGTATTCATTGCACTTAGACACTCAAAAAATATTGAGTCACATCTAGGTGAAATGGAAACAAAACGTACATATTGTATATATTGTTTCTTGAAGATATATGTATGTATAATATTGCCCTTTGTGATACAGGAGCTCCTAGTACAAGACATGGCTGCACTGGTATTTGGGAAAATATACAAATTATTATTAATTCCTTTATTGCATCAAATAAATATATGTCACGGATAGACAAGAGAAGTCAAAGACATTAGAAAGTGCAAAAGCAAACATCGTTCTTGTTGTATCTAAGTAAAGGCTTTAATCTATAGGAAAGTCTATCTAGAAAGCTCATCTGTCTACGTCGGATATTGGTCCATATAGGCCCATTTCCTAGGTCCACTCTTGTGAAATGATAAAAATGGGTGCTAAGGCGGCAGCGGGAAGTTGAACACTATCTACGGACTAAGTTTATTGACTAATCAGTTACTGTCTAAGTCTTTCTGGTACTTATTATTTCTAAATTGACTTCTACTTATTAGGCATCTGGATTTATAATATTTGGTCCTCGGGTAATCACTACACAGTATAAAGTCACTTCCCTCTGTCTATCCCTATGTATGCTTAAATCTTTAAGACTGCGCAACGGATTTTGATGCGATTTTTTTAATAGATAGAGCGATTCAACAAAAAGATTTATATGTATAATACGCGGGCGAAGCCGCTGGCAAAAGCTGGTAATATAATAAATTAGTAGATATTATAATAGAGGTGAAAAAATCTATGGATAGGTAAACTGTGAAGAAACTATGGCTAGAAAGGAAGACAACCAGTAGAGAAGTATGGAAGTAGAAGACATTCTGAATCTATCAAATTAATTGATTAAAAAAGGCAAGACAGTGACAGTTGATAAAATCATAAGTCACAAAAACGGGTAACTTTTTGAAAGCCTCAGTAATATCCTCCATGAAATATGAATGTATGTACATAACTAAGTATGTCCGGCCAACACTGGGCTTGAAAACACCAATTTCAATATAATCAGCTACAGACTACAAGATAAATATAAGATTCAATAACCAAAATTATTATTTGATGTGATACCCTTCACATTGTATGATGAAGTGTCACTAATGCTCTCCGGGGACCCGTCTCCCCACAGACCAAGTTTTGATGAGGGTAGGTCTGTCACCTGGCGACAGTTCTGTACACATTCATTATTTATAACAACAGGAGGAAAATTGACAGCTGTGTTATATGTGTGTACGTTGTGAAGATGATAATATATTCTTTGATTAAACTATTGTTTAGTATAAGCATTCTTTATTTTTTAATTTTACGCTAGATTGCTTGTAGAAATATTTAAAAGTGGCAGTAAAAAAAAAAACGAGTTAAGCATTGAGACCAATTTGAAGGTTTCAGTATCAGCCAGAGTAAAATACTTAAAGGTCACAATCTTGTCCAGAACCAATATAAAAAAAAATACTCAAAGTGAGTAATGTTTCTCAACAATTGAATGGTTTATAGACCTTTGTGTCAGTTCTTATAGCTGAATCATCCAACAAATCTAAAAAATTGTGCAGTTTCGCATAAAACCTACATTAATATTAATATTTTAAGCTTATAAGCTGTCCATTAGCTTCAATAAACTCACGGTACATTTATTCTAATTAATTTTATTAAAAGCTGACTAAAAGCTAGTATAAATGAACACCCATTAATAAATGTGATGCATTACAAATAAAGCAACTGTTTTAATGTTCAATTGCGATGACATTGGGCTTAATCCTATTGTCTATAGCATTAAATTTTATGATATTACATTTTATACTGATTAAATATTTTTCCTAGATGATGTTGTGTTAAAGAAAATGAGGTGCTATGTTTTCATATGTTTCTAGCACCCACGCTCCTGCGATGCGATGCCATCGCATTTTTTGTAATAAGACTTGGTACTTAGAAATCGAGTGAAATAAATATCAAGGGCATTTATGGTATGGTAGACACGAAAACAACTGAGATTGTGGGTGGACAAAATGATTGACCTACCGAATAACGATAAATCCCAGTAGGCACATCAAAATTCTTCGCCGTGCTCCTTGAAAGCGAGTGTCCAGATGACAAGAGATCACAAACTACATTTAGAATCTTCAACATCTGCTTAGCCTTTTCACAACATGTTGGGGTTATGATTCTCGTCTAAATAATACTATCCGCATTACCAGTATTTTCCATATTACATTTTTCAATTCAATTAGAATATTTGGAATGTGAAAATTGGGCTATTTATTTCAAATCTGCATATAGGCCTAGATTGCGACATAGACATGCCACAAACGAGACCAGAGTCACCATACAAGCTTATCTGGCTAATATCAACTGTTTAATGGACCATAACTGACTTGTCATCAAATAACAACCATGCTAATTATTATTTGCTAATCTGAAACTGACAGATCTGAACAGTGCGCATGCTTTCGCAACATCCCTCCTTTTTATTCTCGAAATAAGACCAAAAAACTCAAGTACGTACACGAATAATTGTCGCAATCTGGGCCAATCAATAATTACACATGTTGGTATAAAAGGGTGGGTCTTTTGAGGACTATCATCAGTTGCAAGTGAGACTTCGACAATGCAAAGTATTGTAAGTTTTGAGAGAAAGCTTTTTGGGATTTATAAATCGATTTGGGAATGGGGTCGCTTACCATGAACAACTTATGAAACAGAAATATGCCAATGGAAAAAAAAATCATTAAGGACTTGAATTTTCGAATTCAGTAATTGAAAGAAAGGATTAAATAATCATATTTCTAACTCAACTCAGCAATTCTAGAAAAACTAATAACACCATTATATGTCATTATGTTTAAATAGATTCGGTCATTGCTTTCCATTCCATTTTTAACATATTCTAATCTTATTTCCAGATCATCATCAGCGCCATCCTGGCTTGCGGAGCTGCCGCTCCTGCCTACCTCCTCGCAGAGCCGGCACACGTGATTCATACGGTTCCCCTCACCTCCAAATCTACTTACACTCAAAACAGCCAGGTCATCGACCATGGAAGCACTCACGTCTACCACCCCGTGCACACTGTGCATACCATTCCTGTTCTCCATTCCAAGAATACCATCACAAAGGCTAACCAAGTGGTCAACCATGGTACAACTTATGTTCACCCAGTCCACTCCATCAGTGTTATGCCTGTCCATGAAGTCTACCACATCCCGAAGACTACTATAACGAAGAGCAACCAGGTCGTCAACCACGGAGGAAGTACTCTAATCCATGCGCCTTTGGTGTCTGTTGCTCATACTCCAGTGGTCTACCACTCTTCGCCGCTGGTGACACTTAAGGCTGGTGACTCCGCTGTGACTCATCACAGTTCCACTGTCCATGAAACTGTACCAGTAGTGAATTCATTGTCGTTGGTGTCTGTTCATCATTGATGACCGAATGTTGTTGTGTTTTGGTTGAATAAATGTGTATTTTTGATAGCTGAATTATGTTTTTACTACTTTTCATTTTGACCTACGCTTTAATGGTTTATTTCATGTTATCTAAAGATGCCAAATCACCTGTTATAGAGCTTTTAGGTACACCTACATAGCTTCATAGATTTTATGAAAGTCTAAATAATTATCCAGTTGTTAGAACATTAATAGGGACAAACATAATAATAGTGATTCAAATAGGTCACTCACCCACATAATATCTACTCGTGATAAGTATGCAACAATGATAACATTACGAAAAAAACAACTTCGAAACAAAAAGTCTATGAAACTTTTAACTAAAACCTGCGTTTAAAACGAGTTTGTTAAGATATAATTAAGTAAGTTTTACAATATTAAAGTAGACAATGACATAAATCTCTTAGCATGCATGCATGTTCACTTTTATTTGTCTTTATAAAGAATAAAACTTAACTAAGCTATCAAACTCTAATAACCCATATTAGTCCCCATTATGAAAAACTAACAAACCTTAACATTATTTAGTTTTCAAATTTAAAAAAATATATTTTTTAATGGAAACACAAGATTGCAAAGTTGCAGAACTTAAGCAGCTTAACCACTCAGATTAATATATTTACATGAGAAGTCGAAGTAGACAACTTAGTTTGCATACATCCTGACGACCTATTTGATGGCAGAACATGTGTCCATACGGAACCTTGTCCCTATCGTTAATAAAGGAACTTGCCATTCGGCTTAGGAAGTTAAACTTTGTATTTGATTCGGAATGCTATAAAATAGGGAAAGAGGACTTACATTTTTTAGTAGTGTCAAAAAATAAGCATAGAGTGACTAATAATAGAATTAGACTCGCCCCACTAATTTCACTTAACAAACAATCAAATAAAAAACTAATTTAATTATCCATGTATCCGTGTCGTTAACCGTTATAATTTATGCCCCAAAACTTTTCTTACAAATCAAAATGAACGTTAGGAAAACATTCAAAGACATTCTGCTTCAGTTTCTAAGGATATAACTCATGATAGTCACACAAAAGTATAATGTGATACGTTAAGTGATTACAAGGAATTAGTATCTATTACTGGAGAAGAATACAAGTTCATTGAACTTCACCAATCAGTGAGAGAGCTTGAGAATTTGCCGGAGTTAAAAGTTGATGAGTCATTCTTTGTCTGTTATGACAGGAGTTAAGTGTTAATGGGGAGCTTCTACGTTTTGTAAGGGCGTTGAGTTTTGCAGACGAAGGATAATTTAGTATGTGTTGCTTAAAGCGGATTATAAGTTAAAGCCAAAATTATTGCAGTGTAATATTCCTTTTCAAAAGATACTATTGTTTCAACATCTGATTCTAACGGCATTGCTTCCATATAAGATTTATATTTAGTGACTACTGTTTTACCTTCGTCTATCAGCTCTAAACTAATTAACTAATCTGTTGATCTTGCGATTAAATAAACATAATATCGATACTTAACATTCTACATATCTAATTTCACATCATCAATCCAAATCTTCTACCCTCACTTCCTTTCATTAATCATCTACACAACACATTGCAGCTTTGTTGCAATGAATTTGATTACACTTACCCAACCAAGTCCTTGGTACATTAAACTAAACTAATTGTCCGATCGCATGTCATTATATTACCAAAGAGTATCAAATTATTGTCTTGATCTCTTCAAGGCTATGTTGCAAAGCTTTGCAGGGAACAGTTAGAAATTTAGATCTGATAACAGCCGTTGACAAGCTAGGTACAAGTAATATAACGAAACGTTTGACGGTAATGAGACTGTTAGTGTTAATGTTGGTGGTTATCTCGAAACAGATTTATAGAAACACATTGAAGATCCAGTGAAAATGTTTTAGAGATGAAGTGAAGTAGAGTAATCGCAGCTATGATGATTCATATAAAGACCAAACTGTGATGCTATTGTGCATTTTCTTTAGCAATGAGGATATGGCAATCAGACAAAATTAGCAATAATTCGAAGGCCCAGTGAAACAAACGATCGTATAGTCGAAAGCTGAGACAAAATAAGTTAGAAACGAAACCTCACTTACATATGAAGTAAAAATATTACAACAAAAACATGAACAAAGTTAAACACATGAAAAGCCTTGAGAATTCAACAATAATACATCAAAATGTTGAAAATAATCTTCCAAACGTGCATGAACTTGACATTCAAAGAAGTGTTACGAAACAACGAGGCGCAAGCGCACGTAATGTAACAGAATGAAAAGATACAGAAGGCCCACCCATAGGTACAAGTAACGATCATAATTAAAGCTGGTTGAAACCACCGTATATTCTTATTAACGCAATAAAAGCTATGTCTGTTTTTTGCTAATACTATTTAAAACAAATACATGTTTCAAGGGTCTGTTGTGTTTCTATGCTTTTACATATTTTATTTATTAGAATAACCTAAATTACGCTTTGTTGAGCCGTATTCATTGAAGGTTAATTATGATTATACATATCTTTAAACCTGTGCAATTTTTATATTTTTGTCTAAAGTGGTGATTCTCTAGTTACCTGCACAATCGCCTACACCTCATCAATTACACTGTGATTAATATATTGTACTTTGTCTAAAGACGGGATGATTCGCGACACACTTAAGAAATTCATCACAACAAAGATATAGGCAGATTTGTTTCTTAAAGTAAATATTTTGGGAATAATTCAAAGAGAAATAAGTAGTATTTCATTGGAAACCATTTTATTAGATAGAATAGATGGATGGACTTAATGGAAGAATAATTATTAGGGCCCACGTATTAAATTCTGTGGATTAAAATCTGTTTTCGTGTTTTTAAGCATCAAATTTATCATCTGTCTAAAGCTGCTATGATTCGTGGCACACATAAAAGTTTCATAAGATCGGAGCGGACAGCATTTCGGGCTATCAAGAAAGAATTATGTTCAAGATGATATCACTCCTCTTAACTTATGAGGTTAGTGGGATGGTGATGAAGTATGCACAATTTGGACTCACGGTTATATCGCAATGTTCGTAGTTGTTGGGTGAGCAATGTCAGGAGCCATCAGTTATGGCATCTACAAATCTTTGTGCTGATCATATGATTGTCCAACTTGCGAAAGCGCGCTAACGCTAAAAATCTGTTTGAACTTGAACAAGTATAAAAATAAATAATTTCTGCAACCGTATTTCTTTCTGGTTCCAACTTATGAATATTCTAAAAGAAATTAACTAAGTGAACATCACTAACACTTAAACAAAATTTGCCACTTTGACCTCAAATTATTATCAATCACATTAAAACTTGAAACAGCCTTGACTTACCAAACTCCCTTGAAACGTATGAACAAAAAACTATACAACTTCTGAATATGCATGTATCGGCTGTCAGTAAAAGTAATTATTGAATTTGTAATTTGACATTAGATCAACCTTGAGAAGGCCGTAAAAGACAGTGAAGTTGAAGCGAGCCAAACGAGTGATTTTGGTATTAAATACTTGAATAAATTATGGAGGATAGAGGAAGTTCAATCTATCATTATCAATACCTATACGCGCTGTACAAGGGCCTACTAGAAAAGAAATTTGTCGTAGATATAACATTAACAGTTATTTTAACACTCAGGAAATACCTGCAAGCAACGGTATAAAAACATACATGTCACTAAAGTTCTGTAGTATGTTCTTCCCTATCATCATCATCATCATTTTAGTCAGATTAGCCAGCCACTGCTGGGCATGAGACCTCCCCATGCTTCGCCACACCAACCATCGACCTGCCATCGTCCTTTACTTATGAAGACTATAAACAACGAAATATATCCTATCTAATAAAAACGGATATATTTCTAATCCGGAGACAGAACAGACAGCGTTTAAACCAGTAACTAAGCAGCTGGTACTCACAAAATGAAGGCAATCCGTTTGATTTAATCAAGAAGAATAGCAATAAATATCCCCAATCTCAGCAAGGGAACTAAAAATTAGACACGCCATTAATTTTACTAGATCTAACAGCATTGGTCTAGACGAGGAGTACTTGATTTACTACTCATATCACTACTAACATCTCAGACTGTGTAAACTCTTTAATCTATACGAAACAAAAGCTTTGGAAAGTATCACTTGAAGAATTTGTTCTAGTGGAAACAGTACGCTAAAATTGTACTTAATGAATCTACTGAAATTTGTCTTGAAATCAGTCACAATATTGCTTTTAAGATCTAAAATGAAAACAGTAGCTTTGCAATCAAAATCAACATTAATCCAGAATGGTTCGACGAATTGTCTAGCTTTGTATCCGTTGCAGTCCTATACGAACATTTTATTCGTGATTATATTATGTTGTCATCATATAGCAGGAAGACACTGCTACCCATCCTAGATATAACATATCTTTACGCATATATCGCTGCAAAACTTACCACGTTACAATTCATGATCTCCTCTGTAATATTGCAAGCTGGTCTCATTCCTTACATTTTAAATTCATTCACTTAAGTCCACTTGAAGACTTATAACTTAAACCAGTGACATTTTGTCAGTCGTTAAGCGACTACTTAAATTTTAACACCTTCCAAACCGTTATTAATTGCAATTGTATAATTTGGAAAACACCTCTACGACAGTGAGCGAATTAAAGACATAACTTTCCGACGTTCATTAATGTTTAAATATTTCGCATTTACAGCTCTTTAATTTAACAGAATGAGTGGATTAATAAACATAATGATGTCCAGTCACATTGGACCTTAGTGCCGACCTCAACATACTTGAGAAAAGCTTTAGTAGCCGTGCCGACCAAAAATGGGCCGCCATTTTTCTTTCAGTTCATAGCAAATATAAAATGAATTCGTCTTTTATTTATTAAATATTTTGTGACAAAACTGGCAAATTGCATTCTTGATGCTTGGTAGTAACGCCGAAAGCTATGTACAATAATCCGCTCGTTGACGATATTGACAACAAGTGGAAACGTCTGTCGAAGCACTTAATTTATTCATCACTGTCACACAAAAGTGAAATAAAAATAAATTCAGATTAAACCATCACAAATAATTGCAAACATGACAATTTAAATGGTTATAATTACAGAAATTACTTCAGTTGTGGTTAAATATGGGTTTTTAATGTAGACGATCGTTAAAAACGGAATTCACAAAAATTTATATGACTCGAAGGTTGCTTATTACCTGTATATTTTAAAATATAACGTCTTAAGATACAGCGGAGAATCTTTGCAAGAAGCAATAATTATGATTCTAATTCATCAATAGACGTATATTCTGCTTTGGGTAATGCAGTAAATATAGTTATTTTTAGCAAAAGATCGCAACTTAATGCACAATACTAATATGTTATTTTATTTAAACCTTCATATTATTTTTTATTTATTAGATTCAAAACACCATAAGCCACATGCATTTCAACATCCACATCACAAAAGAAACATACACTACAACATCCAACCATGAATACTTGTCAGTGCACAAGTAGCAAGTAGTCCAGCATTACATAAGTACGAATGAACTTGGCATCAACCTAAATACAGCTCCAATGTTTGTGTTTATGCATTCATTAATCTCGACAAGTTTGATGGGGGCCAGATGTAGACAGTGAAAGTGGATATGGCATGTACTGGTATTCATGTACTGGTATTGAAGTTTGTACACTCTGCAATGACCCTAAAGTTGTAAATTGAGATATGGTTTTATATCAATACATCCTCCAACATTTAAATGTACTGGTTGAACATAAAGAAGACATTTTCAATATTGGAAAACCATTTTGTTAAAAAGCTGTTAGGACTACATTTATTCATGGCGTACTTTTGAAACCTTGTGTTTGCAAGAATTGCTGGGAAGTTCTAAAGCCAGCGTTTATATTGGGTTTTTGCATAAATCTATTTATATTAATCTCTTTATTTTGTTTTTTTTGACGTGACAACGTCTTATAAATTGGTTTGCCGGGTGACACTTCAAGAAACTGCGTTACGCTCCGCTCACGTTATGCGCTCACAATGAGAGCGAGTGAGAGGCACGCGTCCCTTCCACTCGGGCATGGTTAGCCCGCCTAAGAGCGAGAGAGACAGAGCGAGAGAGAGAGAGTGAGAGAGATAGGCATACACACCGGTTCATGTCTTGCGCTTCTATTGTGATTTTAATATTCACATTAAAATTATTTTACCACTCAAAGTCGTTGTCACGTAAAACTTTCGCCCGTATACCGACTTTACAGGCAACCAATTTTTTTATCATTAACTATTTTGGTACCTAAGTATTATTTTGGAGCATTTACTGTCTAATCATGAAATTAATCCTTCCCTTAACTAATATCACCGTAAAAGTTAAGATAGTCCTTACAGTAATTTATAAATAAATTCATGACCTATATAGAACATGTTTTTAGTTTTATGCTAACTCACTACATATTTCATTCATAAAACAATGCCTGTTACAACTCAACGTAAGCGCTTACTACGCGTCTACACTGCCTCCTCCACAAAGCTTTATAATTAATACAACTTCAAGTTCATTGCGTACTCATTGTCGAATTTCGGCAGCGTGGTATATAAGCATCGGTAGGCCAACAGTTTGTTAGATTACTCGGCAGTCCAGTCGTATAAACATCTACATTATCAACCATGAAGTCCTTTGTAAGTGTTAAGGAATTAAAATTAATTAACGAATTAGTACGGTTCAGTGATCCTTTTTGTGTTTCAATCAAGGGTATCGTTGGTGTTATGTTAGGACGTTTTATTGATCGAAAAGTTTATTTAGATACTACAACAATAGGTCGAAAACTGAACATTTCTATTTGTGGGCATTTCAATTTAACTTTTATCGTGTTCAAAGGAAATTTCGGGTTCCAGAATTTTTGTTCACTCATACTGAAAACCGGTTCTTTTTTATATCTGTCAGTCATAAGTATCATTGTTATTAACTCATTTTCTTCCAACAGGTCGCTTTCGCCGCCATCCTGGCCTGCGCCGCCGCCGCCCCTGGCCTCCTCGTGGCCCACCAGCCCGTGGTCGCGGTTCACTCCGCCCCAGTGGTCCACACCGTCCCAGTCGTCGGCTCGAAGACTACCATCACCAAGTCCAGCCAGGTCGTCAACCACGGCTCCCCTGTGCATGCCGTGCACGCCGTCCATGCCGTGCACGCTCCAGTGATCGCTTCCTCCCCTGTTTTGATTAAGACTGTCCACGCTGCGCCTGCGGTCCACACTATCCACTCCGCCCCCCTGGTCCACACTGTCCACGCCGCCCCTGTGGTCCACGCTGTCCATGCTGCCCCCATTGTCCACGCCGCTCCCGTCATCGTGAAGACCGCCCCCTCTGCCATCACCCACTCCAGCTCCGTCGTCCATCACGGTCATGTCGTGAAGTCCGTTCCCCTCATCGCTGTCCACCATTGATTTAATTACCTTCAGTGAAGGTTTAGAGTAAATTAAAAATATATTTTTTTACTTATTTCTGTTGTTTTATTCACGTAAAATATACTACAATAGCAAGCCCTTATCTGCATAAGATATAAGGCCACGACATAATTTGAAAACAACAATATCAGATTTTTGTAATTTCAGAGAAACAAAAGCGTAAAAGTATTACAAAATCAAACTTTAAAGAAATCAATAATATTAATAAGTAATGCAATATTAGTCAATTCACCCATTTTCAGTAAACAAATGTAAAAGGTTGTGCGAAGCCGCTTGAACCGCTGACCCCAGCGAAAAACACCGCTTGAAAATATTTGCAATCACATTTTCTTTAGTAATTTACTGTTCATTGCATTTTTGTAATCGTTTTAAAGAATTCTTGGCAGTGACTCGTTGGATCTTTTTAGTAATTGGATTAGCTTTGTTTTTAATGGAAAATGGAACACCTATATATTTGACCAAGATTAAAGATTAGAAGCAGAAATATTTACTGAAAGGATAAGCTGCCGAGGCTGCTGCTGAGGGTTTGTCTTAAATACATTTTTTACTAAGCTTAAATAACAATTTTTTCCGACCAATTTCAATGACTACCTTTGACTATTGACTCTATTTATGGAACTGAAGACAATTTGTATCCAAAAAACCTTAGTGTTAAAATCATTACGCTGATATAATCGCAAGGAGTTATCTTGACTATGTTATTGAGGTTTGCCATTCGTCTCATAAATTTAGAAATCACCCACAATGAATTGGAAAAGTTTTAACAATAGAGGAGTAGGTTAAAAAAAATGAAATAATTTAGTCAAGAGCTTATTTGTGCGTGTAGCGTGCAACAAAGAATATCTGAAATTAAATGTTGTTTATTTCTGTGAGTAGACACTTTACATGTCTGTAGATTGAAGTCCTTGTTGGGAACCACATCTTACTACTGAATAAACTTGTTTACACAACCCAGTTTACAAGAAACGTGATGCGAACTACCCTGAATTAAATATTTACATTTAATGTAATTAATTTGTTTGCTACAATTACTGGGAGCTACGGTTACTGGAACTGTTAGCTAGAAGCGATCGGGTAGGTATGTCCGCAAACTAAGTATAAAGATATATTTTTTTTATCATCCTGCTAGTCCTATATTATTAACTAGCTTCTGCCCGCAACTTCGTCTGCGTTAAATTTCTTGTTCCCCCGACCCTTCCCGTCACGTCGAATCGCTTACCCGTGCGACTTTCCCCGTTTTTGCAACATTTTCATTACTGCTTCCCTCCTCTTTGTTGTAGCGTGATGTTATATAGCCTATAGCCTTCCTCGATAAATAAGCTACCCAAGACATAAATATTTTTTCAATTCCAACCAGTAGTTCTTGAGATTAGCGAGTTCAATCAAACAAACAAACTCTTCAGCTTTATAATATTAAGTATAGATGTGATAGTCTGTGAGGATGTATGAATATTATTTACCCTTTCACGCATAAATTTCTGAACGAATTTGGATGAAATTTGACACAAAGATAGTGTATAACCTGGATTAACACATGTGGTACTTTTATCTCGGTAGTACGATCCCACGGGATAATTTCCGACCTCCGAAAAGTTAGTTTACAATGAATCTTTTTAAATTCGAATGAAACAAAAATTGAATGTATCAGTCTTTCTTATTATGAACAGTGCTTGTCGGCTCGACGCGCACACATGACAAGTGTAAAGAAAAGCCTAACAAAAGCTGTACAGGCCGGACACCGTCTAATTTGGCCGCACACGCAACCATAACCTGACTATATACGTCATTATCCGGACGCCTGGAAACGCTAGACGTAACTCAATCGTATTATGTTCGGTGAATTTTGACAGAGTAGTGTGAGGAAACAGATATTGATTGTTATATAAACGTCTATACAAATAAATTAAATTGAATTATGTATTTGTAAGGTCAAAATATCAGCTTTTTACGAAATGCATATGAAAGTATGCAGTGAAGGGCGAGAACTTTTGGGGGACTGTTGTAGGTAATTTTGAAGTTCAAAAAGAGCTAAATCTCAGCCTAGTTTGAACAAATGACTTTTGATTTTGACACCGTACTTATAACAAAACACAGATTTTATAATTTTCTGTCTGTCTCTCTGTTTGTCGCAGCTGATCTCCAGAAAGGCTAGAACGATTTTGGCGGAACGTTCACTGGCAGATACCTGATGTTATAAGTAGTAACATAGGCTTTTTGATCTGGTAGCATGTTCCCCTGGGATAATTTCTGACAACCTCGCGGGCGGAGCCACGGACACAGCTAGTCTGAAGATAAAATGTGGAGCTTAAAAGTTATACAACAATTTATTTTATTTATGACACTAATGGCCTAGTGGTTAAGGCCTTAACTCTCATGCACGAGGGTTAAAATCCGGTCAAGTACCAATGTGACTTTATCAATTATTATTATACGCTTTATAAGTTAATCTTGGATATTACTGCCATCAGATAACACCATAGTGAAACCTGGGACACCACCTTGAATAAGTATGGTAATCAAGGCTCATGCCCTATCTATAACAAAAATGTCCCTTAACCTTATCCCAATTTTGTTAAATGATGGCAGACATTATTTTTATGTGACAGTGAAGGAACATAAAAAAAATGTGCATGGATGCCTTCATCATTGAAATTCATTCACTCAGTTCCTATACGATAATTGCTCTTACGACATATTAAACTAGTATTACTAATTTGGACTTTTGTGCCACATATTAATTTAGTACGTTACTTACAGTCCCTCCGTGCATTTTTACAAAACATGAGGAAAATATGCTTAAAAATACCGATAATTAATTCGTAGCAATACATCAGGTAGTTGTGAACGAGAGTAATGTGTACTAAAAACCAGTTGACGCCATATTTGAACCGTGTGGCTTCGGCGCATCGCGACGTTCGGATGCTGCTCGGAATTATTGATAGGGTTTTTATTGATATATATGTCTTAAACTTCTCTATGTATAGGGAAATTTAAGTTTAGAGGTTTAGTAAACTTTTCGACCATTAAAAAAGTCATAGTTTGAAAACAAAAGAGTTTTAAATGACACATAGAATTAATTACACATTTTTCACATAAAAGGATAGGCATACCTAATTTAAAATGTAATTTTCCATTTTAAAGTTGATTATTTATTTTTGATCAGAAACCTATTTAAAAAAATAACTTTCTTGGAACCCAACAATATCAAAGTTTTAAGATATTTGAGAAATTAAGTTTTTTAGAAATATTTTATATTTCTTTTTATTAAAGCTAGCTGAAATCTCAATAATTACGTGTCTGATTAAATAAAAACAAAATACTTTTTGTTTGTTTAATAAATATTGCAGCCGTCAACGTACCCAAAACGACAGATCAAAGTAGTTCGTAATTTGCACTCAATTAGAGTTTAAATGGTATAGCATGAATAAATTGGAAAAGAAAATGCAATTTAGAGAAATCCTTCTTTTTATTCTAAAGTTGTAATCCCTTTTTCTCCCTTGATTACAGTTTTCTATTTTTAATTTAAATATAATCTTAAATTCTTCCACTGACAGACAGCGCACAGCCTAAACCTAAATGGTCTGTCTAGAGCACGGAGTAGAGAATAGAGGCATGAAATTTTTTCATTACAGTTTCTAATAAAAAAAATTGAAATTCGATATTCGTCATTTGACAATGGGACATCCTATTGGGCGCACGGCATTTTACTCACGGAGAAAAGTTTAGATTTTATGTTTGTATTTTATTAGGTGAACTTCATCATCATTTCAGTCGTAAGGCGTCCACTGCTGGACTTAGGCCTCCCCCAGTTTGGGGGGCTTTGCCATAATCGCCACGCTTGGCAGGCGGGTTGACGATCGCAGTATGGTGGCAAAATGCATAGAGAACGCTGCTGCCCATTCTCTAGTAAGTCCCTTAGTCGCCTTTTACGACACCCACGGGAAGAAATGAGGTGGTGTTATTCTTTACGTCCGGCACCACACGGTTAGATGAACTTAGCAAATATTTAACCGATTAAAAAATTGTACCGATTTAAAAAGGCTCTATTTTTTTTTGTATTTTGTCGTGTGGTGAAACTTCCACGCGAACAAAGTCGCGGGCAGAAGCTAGTTTATTACATATACTCAATACAGCCTCCTTAATCTAGTAGTCACAAGCCTACTTGCTGAAGATGAGGTCTTCTCTATTAGAAATTTCTTAGTAGCAGCTCAGAGTCCGGATTTGTGCCCAGTTGGCTTTGATGGCTTAGGCAAATTATTTGGCAAAATGTGGGTGTACTATAGATACACCTTTGTTTAACCCTTCGCAGATAGCCGTGACGTCATGTTATATTGATTAATAATTTAAGTATAGACATATCTGTAGCTTCTATCCCACACTTTACTCTATGTTGGATAACTATGCGAGTAACGCAACTGAGCGCCATAGCCACGAAATTGAACAACTATCCGATGGTCGATAGTCGATACAATGTAGGTAGAGATGTCGCTGAGGTGAGCGATCCGATCGTCGGTCTAGCATTTAATCTAAGTAGTTTGGAAATGTGGAAGTAAATAAAAGCAAAAATGTAAATCAAAGAGGCGTCAAAAAATTATCCACTTTGCTGTCAGTGGGAAAGTGGCCAGCCACATTGTATGGCGATGCTGATTATTTGATCCAAAAAAGGGCCCACTCTCTGGTGACGTAAAGATTTGATAAACCACTTGGTGATATCTAGAAATAATCGATAATTTGGGAATTGAATCAATATTTTAGAGGAATTTAGTGCCCTGAAAGCTACGAAGCTATAAAGGAAAGATAGTTTATGAAAGAAAAGGTATCTGTATCTCCTGACTGGACTTCAAACAGGCAGCCAAACTCTGATAAGTCAAAAAATCTGTTAAACAACTTTTTTGTCATTCTTTCGATATCACACGCATTCATTCCATCTATGGTTAAAAAAGTGCAAGTGAATTGGTGTATAATAAAGATTTATGGAAGAAATAGAAATAGGAAAAGCGTTAGTCCTAAAAAAATATTGTTAGCGGTTTAAGTAACGATAATGATGACTCGGATAAACATATCAAACAAACTGAGAAACCTAGTAATCTTCTACCGTATTACCGAGAACATCTTCAAACAGTTCCCTCAGCGCCAAAATATGTGTTCCTACTTAGCTCAATATGTCACCTAGACATATTAGGAACATACCTTTCCAAACATACAGAATAGGAAAACGACTAAAATTTACTGTAAGCTCGTATAAATTGATGGACCTAGCACGGATGTGGCAGTCGACAGCCGGACCGGCCGCAGTCCGGATCTTTTAACGGAAACGGATATGTATCGATTGGTAAGTGTTTTAGTAATAGATACTGGATTTAGGGGCGATGACCCTTTTATTGTTCTGCGAAGTCTAGGTTGGTGATTAAAGATTTTGAGTCTAGTTTAATACAATACTAGACTTTCCCCAACAATGTTGTGTTTGACTTCCAGGTATGCGTTTAGTGTCCACCCGTTCAGAATAGGAGCGCCTGCCGTCTTGAGTTCTACGGTCAGGATGGGGTTCATATTTTGGGAATACAATAACACATTTTTTTTTAAATAATTCGATGTCAATTTATTTATTGTGAATTGTATTTAGTTTGGTGAAACTTGCTTAAAGTCAATATGGACAAGGATGTAAAAATCATCACTTTGCTCTTATAGAATTATCTAGGGTCTTTTCATAACAAATTAGTATCATCTGCCTAGCCTTTTCCCAACTATTTCTGTGGTTGACTTCCAGCCTAACTAGATGCCGTTGAATCCCAGTGTTTTACGTGGAGCAACTGCTTGTCTGACCTCCACAATCCAGCAACTGGTTAACACTATAACCCCTAGGTTAAAGGGGTGGTCAGACTTTCGAGTACCTAACGACCTGTTTGTTTATAAATGATACAAACATATTAGATCTGACTGACTGAAGTGTCTTGTTCCCAATAGTACTTTGTAATATGAGAGATAGATTGAGTAAACAAATATATAATAATGAAGCCTGTATAAAGCGAAGTATGGTGATCCTAGTTGAGCGATAGAGCGTCTTAACATAATTATAAAATGTTTAAAATATTTTCCTCAATATGAAAATATGTACATAGAACAAAGCTTTCCGTGAGTCTGTTATTTTTTAATTTATCACAACGAGCCCTTTATTTATTAACATTTTTTAAACTATATTCCAGAGAAAAAGTATAAAAATATCATGGCGGCGGTGAGGCATATAGTAAAATGTTATTGTTTAAACTGTTTTTAGAATTAAGTTTTTTTTTTATGTTTATGTTGTGTGTGCCTATATTCTAAAACCAAGACTATGTCTGGACTTTAAACTCTCGGGGCAAGTTTGTTATACCATTTCTGCTCAGAGGTAGGCAGATAATAAATGTGGAATCATCTAGCTTCTTTTTAATATAACGTGTAATAGTAACGTCTGCCTCCTTGGTCTAATGGTTACAAGCACTACTGCGGAGCAACAGGTCTTGGGTTCGATTCCCAGGTCACATAAAGTTTTATTGGGTTTTGGAACGAAGTTCCTTATCGCGCGTTGTGAAAGGGGGCTAGACGGAAAAAATACTTACGAAAAGTTGTCACGACATGCTTTAACCGACTTCAAAAAAAGGACGAGGTTTCTCAATTCGACCGTATATATTTTGTATGTTGTTGTTTTTTTTATTGTGAGTAGAGAGGGAGAGAGGAAGAGAGGGAGAGAGGGAGAGAGGGGGAGAGGGGGGAGGGGGAGGGTGAAGGGGTGAGGGGGGTAGAGGGGGAGAGGGTGGAGAGGGGGTTAGGGAGAGAGAAAGGGGGAGAAGGGGAGAGGGAGAGAGAGGGAGAGAGAGGTAGAGAAAGAGGGAGAGAGAAGGAGATAGGGAGAAAGAGAGAATATTTTTGTTGAGTGTATACAGGTTTTTTGTACATAATAAATAATTAAAAAATTATAACTATTATGAATCCTGGAAAGGAACTTCGTTCCATCCGGGTGTCCCTTGACACCTCTAAAGTTTTTTCTATCTGGGATTTCTCAGTAGCTTACTCTAGACTTGTGCCCGGTTGATGGCAATAGGTTCGCCCCCTATAACACGGGACTTAAACAAAACTGGCGAAATGTGGTTGTGCCATAGAGACACCTGTGCCCCTCCCATTGAGAAAACAACGCGTGATGTTATGTATGTGTAATAGTGATCAAATATCTTATTTACAGAATAATCAATTTCATTTCATTGAAACACATATATTTGCATGGAAGGGCTTGTGGCTAAGTAATAACAGCCGCACGGATTGATCGTTCAGGATAAGCTACGCGTGCCGCGGTTAGTCCGTGGATGGGTGACGATCTTACATACCAAGAACCTTCCGTGCCTCGGAAAGCACGTTAAGCCGTTGGTCCCGGCTGTCTTTCGTAGATCTTAGACAGTCGTTACGGGTCGCCAGAACCCCGAAAGTCTGACAACCAGTCTTACCAAGGGGTATCGTATTACCGAGTAATTGGGTTGTGGAGGTCAGATAGGCAGTCGCTCCAGGTAAAATTCTGGTACTCAGCTGCATCCGGTAAGACTGGAAGCCGACCCCAACATAGTTGGGGTCAGCATTTGTGTGTCATCATCTGATGACACACATATTTGCATGATTTCGGTATATGTACATTCTTTTTTATAATTCCAGGTCACGATCCTGTGCCTCCTGGCTTCAGTCCAGGCAGCACCAGTGCCCATAGTGGTGTACCCATCATTCGGCTACCCACTGCCCTCAGTATACCACGCACCTATAGTTGCCCACGCGCCGTTGCTTCATCATCGGGTGGCTTTCACCCATACACCGACGTTACTACACGGATTCCATAGTCCATACTTCTTTTAGAGATGTGAGCTAACTTTGCACTTGAAATAATTATAAAATAGAATAAAATCTCATTTACTTATATCGTACAACATACCTCTAGGTCTAGAGTGTACAATAATATGAAACTAAATACTTTAACATAGATAGTATTAACAGTAAACTAAAAATGTACGAAAACTTGTCTAAGAAATCAATAAGATATTATGTTTTAATTTTACCTCAAAATTAAAAGTCATTTATTCAAATTAGGCTGAGGATCAGCAGTTTTCGAGCGTCAAAATTACAAAAGACAGTCCCCCAAAACGCCCACCCTTCACCAACTAGATGTTTTAAGTTTTATATCCCAGAAAAGATGATAGTAAATTCGTCTCTAATAACTAACAAAATAGTGACAATGTGCAATATTGTATGTGCAATTGCTAATTATCCTACCTATTTATTGTTAACTGGTAATATAATGGTGTAAACAAGTTTTGTGTCATACAGGCCCGTTGTTGTTTGGTTTTTACAACAATCCGAAAGGACTATACAATATTAGCACAGGAAAGCCAGCCGTTTTCACCGGCAGCTTGTTTTCAGCTCCATAATATGCCATGCTACTTAATGTAAAATATTTCTATTGTATTGTTTAGGTATAAAATATTTTACAAAACAACTAACATTTTAATGAAAGCGTTTTTTACTCCAACAAGTTTTCTAATAGAAAATTTATGAAGCAGAAATTAAAAGTCTGTGAATCTTTTCATTGTTTTAATAAAAGAGTTATTTTGTTTGATAGTTTATTACATTAAATTTTGTTATCATGTCTATCAAATTATCCAACCGTAGAGATCTTTAGGAAAATTTACAATATAGATATGTGTTATTTTCCTTACAAACGGCTGATAATCAGCACTTTTTGACCGTCAAAATTACATCAGACAATCCTCTGAAACGCTCTCCCTTGTCCACTTCCTCTGATATTATGGTATAATGAAAAGTTATTCATGTTCATCATCATCATAACCATTTCAGCCGAAAGCCGTCCACTACTGGACTGGCCTCCCATAATTTGGGGGGTTTAGTCAAAATCGCCACGCTTGGCAGGCGGGTTGGCTATCGCAGTATGGTGTTAAAATTCATAGAGAACGCTGCTGCCCATTCTCTTAGGAAGTCCCTTAGTCGCCTCTCACGACACCCACGAGAAGAAATGGGATGTTGGTATTCTTAACGTCCAGTAGCACACGGAACAATATATAACAATATAGTATTCATGTTAATAAAATAGAAATTCAAAGGCATTATGTTCGCCTTTGTACTTTTTTGTGTACGAGAACTTTAAATAAATAATTTTATTCAAGTTCTTCAGCGAACCCGGGTATAATACATTTATTCTAATTCAATTTCAAGTAGCACTATTAATAGATTAGCCACTTGTCAAACCAGACTTAGACCTCAGCTGTCTAACGACGCAATTTAAAATTATCTTGTTACAATGAGCCCACAATGTCACCTCTATCACCAGGTAGGTGTACAATATTTAATCTTTTGTCACGATCAAATTCTGAGGTACAGCTGTGGGCAAAATTGTTAAGCACAGAAAGTATTATGTAAGTTTATATTTCTTTGCGAAACAATTTATTTAATTTGATTGAATAATATATATAATAAAGTATTATGTTTATCTATTTACTATATTTTTATGTTACTACAAAAATTAAAAATCGAGAGCTCGGGGTTAAATATAACACGCATAGTTAGATGATAGGTCAAGTACGCTTGGCGCGGTTGGTTCGTAGATGGGTCCATGACATATTGAGACCCCTCCATGCCTTGGAAAACACTTGAAGCAGCTCTGGTCCCGACTGTAATTTAAAGATCCTTGACGACTGTCAAATGAGCAGTCCAAAAGTATCGTGGTGCTCCATGTCAATACAAGGCCCGGTTACACTGACAGCCGGCCTAAACATGCTTAGGGAACGGGTAGGCCGATTAATTGACTATTACAAAAATAATAAATTATGTTGCAGTGACGTTACTGCGTGACCAAACTTAAGTTCTCGGGACAGTTAACTTTAAAGTCGGTTTTTTTTTTTAAATTAGCCGTTGATGTCCCACTGCTGCACCAAGGCCTGCCTAATCTTTTCACGTCTCTCTGTCCAAAGCTGCCAAAGCCCAATCTTTATGAAACTATAAAGTCGGCTAAGAGTTACAATATTTTGAAAGAAGATATTACCAAAATAATTATTATCCGGAGCAGTGAAAAAAGATACTTTAGAGTATTTAATGAAGAAACTTTTCCTTGTAATTAAATGTTTTTTGTTAATTTACAAAGTTTAATTACTTCGGTACCTAGGTATTCAAGCTTTAGCCTAGTTATATTGGAATACTTTTTAATGTGATTTATTTATAAAAATAAAATGTTGAATACAAAATGAGACAGCGAAGTGTCCACTTAATTAAATGAAATGGAAAGAATTTATTTTATAGAATAAAATATAACATTAATTTCTCTTAATGATACTAAATATTTTAAAAAGTACGACATTTAATTTGAAGTAAAATATTTCTACAGAAACGGATTTTCTATTAAAGAAAATTTTCCATTGTTATCTGGAAACTATGTAATTAGTCGCAACTAAGGACTGCATTAACAGCTCTAAAGAAAAGGGACATTGAAAAAGAGGTTTTGAAGAAAATACTTAAGATTTTTTATGAAATGATCTCAAGTTATGTGCAAATGAGTAGTTCTTAATGAATGTAGAAGCCTTAAGTATTTAACTATTCATCATAATCAGCCTATATTGTTCCCACTGCTGGGACACAGGCCTCCTCTCGGTGAGAGGGAGTGGGCCGTAATCTACCACCCAGGCCCAGTGCGGGTTAGTAGGTTCACATGTTTTCGAATGTTTGGTTCTAAGACATGCTGGGTTCCTCACGATGTTTTCCTTTACTGTTTTGAGAGTAGTGGTGATGGAACCATTTACACCAAGTAAATCGCCTGTCTAGGGTCAAATCCACGACGTACAGTCGTTATTCGACTGGCCTGTTAGTCTAGTGGTTAGTGACTGACTGCAAAGACTGAGGTCGTGGGCTCGATTCCCACCCAGGACAAATATTTGTGTGATGAGAACAATCATTTGTTCTGTGTCTGGGTGTAATTTATCTATAATATGTATGTATTTAGAAATATATAAGTATACTTATCAGTTGTCTGGTTACCATAGTACAGGCTCTGCCTATTTTGGGATCAGATAATAGTGTGTTGGTTGTCCTGAGATATTAAAAAAAAAAAAATTGGGTCGATATCAGTGGGGAATCACTTCTCCTTATTTAACTATTAAACTTACATAACTAATGAAATCTCTTGAGATCAATAAATTTGTAATATCTCAAAGTGCCTTTTGTGTAAACAACGTCCACTTTCTGTATTTCTAACTTTATATGTACATGAGTTTGGGGAATATGTAAAGTAAATTAATTTATTGGCCTACAATAATCTCCCGTATTTCAGGTATATTCACAACGTTGAGTTAAACTAACCCACTGACAGAGTTAAACATTGCGATTCTATAATAAAATGGAACAAAACAGTCTGACGTTTCGCCCTAGCAATTAATAAACCATTAGAAGCGAAATGATTAATTGTGTTTTCCAACAAATCACAATGACTGTTGATTACAATTGTATGGACAAACAACGCGTTTAATGTTAATTGTGTGTATATGACAAATTATATTAAAAGTAGGCAGATTTTATAATAATTTACTGATTATCATCGCAATCACTGAACCCGCGCTACGTTTCGTGAATCAACGTACATGATATGAAGAAGTCAATGCGATTATGGAAACAATGTGAGTGTACATTAAGATATTAAATTGTATAGATTAGAATATAGCCGTCTTAATAGAGGAGCCCACCAGTGGATGCTTCTATGATAACCGTACCATAATTAAAAACTTCTATGGAAATGGGACCCAATTAACAGAGAAAATAATTACTTTTGCACTAAGAGCTATTGTGTAACCAAATGATGTATAGTGATTCATCCCTGTCGCTTACATGGTCTATTTCCTTAACGTTTAGGTCACAAGAAATGCTTTATCACAAACAGTTTCAAGGCATGAATTTGGGACACGAAAATATTCTTTTAACCTATGTAGGAATTCTAGATTCATGGTAGTTAGAATAGTATAATCATAAAGTAAAAACTATCATAAACGACAGTGACGAATTCATCAGTAAAACAGTATCTACTTCAATTGCCAATAGGTAGCTATTCTAAAAATACAAGACTCATTTAACATTAATTACTATGTTCTTAATAAACTTTGTTGGAGAAAACATAATTATCTAGTCCATCCTCAGTTCTTGGAATATTGTATTGGAATAAATCGGCAATAAATGGGCATCACTGCCGAGTGCCGCGTCCTAATAAGGGCTTACTACATTGAGAGTAATGAGAGGATGTGCTAACAACATACATAAAGATGGTTTCCATACAGTTAGAAAAATAAACACTTGAAGCAATTTATTAACACGCTTTTTAGGTTTCCGTCGCCAAATGGCAAAAAACGGAACCCTTACAGATTCGTCATGTCTGTCTGTCTGTCTGTCTGTCCGAGTATGTCACAGCCACTTTTTTCCGAAACTATAAGAGCTATGCTGTTGAAAGTTGGTAAGTAGATGTATTCTGTGAACCGCATTACGATTTTCACACAAAAATAGAAAAAAAAAACAATAATATTTGGGGTTCCCCATACATAGAACTGAAACTCAAAAAAAAATAGTGTGGTAAAATGTGTGCCCCCCCCCCCCCCCCCCGTAACTTCTAAAATAAGGGAATGATTAAACTAAAAAAATATATGATGTACATTACCATGTAAACTTCCACCGAAAATTGGTTTGAACGAGATCTAGTAAGTAGTTTTTTTTTTAATACGTCATAAATCGTAAACCACAATTTACCTTTCATTCAGTCAACTCAAATACAAAAATTTAAAAAAAAAAACATTTAATTTCATAAACATAAACCTTATGCATAAACCGTGAATACCTGCAGGTTTGGAGGGAACCCTCGGTGCGCGAGTCCGACTCGGACTTGGCCAGTTTTTTTATAATATATTTAGATTGCCAATAATATGAATGAAAAAAGAGAAAGGTATTGTTTAGTTACACGATAAGTATACATATATTCGGTATTAATAATAAATGGGTCGTTCTACTTTTTTACCGACAACGGTCTATCCTTCGTCTTGTTATGGCATCTCGTTGGAGTATTGATATTTACGGTTTTTTTAATTTGGTTCAACATCCGTATTTTTCTTATCTGTTAATATTATGTCATTTTTATTTTCTCTAACCAGCATATTTAATACGTCTTTTTCCCGTAGAATGTCGTGACAGCAAGAAGTGTAAGCCGAAATGTGATCTCTACAGAAAAAGGCCACTCTGTCACATTTTTTTTTAAACAAACATTTTAAAAAATACTAGCCGGAAAGAAAATTTTAATAAGTCATAATGAAAACACATATACTATTTTTTTTAAACCCACACAGAAACCACAATTACGGATAGTTCAAAAACCAAAAAAAACAGAAAAACTTCGTTACATTGTCGGTAAATGAGAAGAACGACCCAAATATCAAGAAGAACTATACACAATTATAATTTTGATAAACAACAACTTAGCACTGTAAATAAGCTGAAAACAGTTAACAACATAAACTATATTTTAATTCTACATTTGGGTAGATAGTTGGAAAACGTACCTAAAATTTTATTATATTTATTAAATTACAAAGTACTTTCCTAGAATTAATCTCAACTATTAGTCCAATAATAAAAATAAATCCAAAGTCACTGTCACCGACTATACCAATAAATAATTGTCCAATGTTAAGTAAATCGATCGTGACCGCATTTACGCGCAGCCTTATTAGCCTGACATTGACTTCGTTGACTTCGTCTGCAGGACATGCATACAGGGAGGATTTAGGTTTGGCTGAGGTTAAGCAGTGTTTAGTAAGGAACTTGATGACCTTATGACTGCGTCAGTGCGCGGAGTACGCGCGGTTGAATTTTGGACCATCGATTATTAGTATTACGCTAAAAGAAAAAGTGATGAACCATCACTGCGTCGTTAGTTGTTTTACTTTTTTAGTAATGAATTTTTTTTGTGCAATCTACTTTTCTTTATTTCGATTGAAGGAAGATGTAGGTACATTCATTTTATTATCTTTTCGAATTAATAATTGAGATGAGCTCTGACTGTTTTCTATAATAACATAGGACATAACAGGATCTTTTTTGTTGGATCTTCTTTAATTTAAATCATAACTGCTAATGTGTACCAGATAGTTTAATACAATTCACTAAATCATTGCACAATACTTATAGCAACTTTTTGTACGGTACCTTAAGACAATTTGTTTGTGGCATTATATTGCTAAAACATAACTTGTGACTAGTCTGAGTCAAGCCTTAGGTAAACTCGTATGCTCTATTGACCTTAGACCAGAAGCTCGTAGTTACGTACAATCGAATTCATATCGGTTACGTGCTCGATAACACGAAGACCTTACGCCGGAGCCCTCGACATCAGTTCGTGAAGTAGAAACAAAGATAATATGCTTTTGCTAACATACATCAACGCTATAAAATTATGTAGGTACGCACGACGAAAAATCAAGCTATACATTCCCAGTTTCAACAGACTTCACCATGTATAGGCTTTTCCATAAAATGAGAATAGCTTGATATGTAGCCCTAAGTAGAAGCCGTATATTTGCTTGGATTATCATCTACATCAATAACGCTCTACCAAACCCACTGTTATAGTCTACTTAACCCAATTATGGGATGAATTTTCAAAAAATCTTTATTATAATTATAAGGAACTCTTGTTCAAAATGTGATGCTTCTAGCTAGACTTAGTAGTTTAGATTAGGCACTATCTGTCACTGACTTTTCATCATCATCATCATAATCATCATCTTTTTAGCCGTAAGACGTCCACTGCTGGACTTAGGCCTCCCCCAATTTGGGGGGCTTTGCCATAATCGCCACACTTGGCAGGCGGATTGGCGATCGCAATATGGTGGTAAAATGCATAGAGAACGCTGCTGCCCATTCTCTAGTACCTAAGTCCCTTAGTCGCCTTTTACGACACCCACGAGAAGAAATGGGGTGGTGTTATTCTTTACGTCCGGCACCACACGGTACCAGTGACTTTTATCAAAAAGATATAAAAAATTATTCGAAACTGAAATCAATCTGATTCACTCAGCTTCTATTACCTAAATGGTATCTTACCTACTTATATATATTTAATATGTCTTGGAGAATATATACTTACACCTTTTGGGGAACGGAAACAGTTACTACCTAATTTAAAAATCAAGCTGCCTGTGGGGCAATTTTCGTAGTTTTAATAAGGTTCACAGTCTGATTTCAGTCTCAATCTGTCAAAAATACCTCCAGTTTCCCTAAATGTTTGACAAGTTTTTGACATTTGATTGTCACCGAGATGAGACTACAATTTTGAAGTATTTAATTACGAGAATTGGCCTACTGTTTTTATAAATGAACCTCAAAGTTGTTAATTCAACTTTACTTAGACTCGAGCCAGACTATTCTAGAAAGTGTTTTGTGAGAAACCTCATAACACCACAGACTAACGAGTTGATCTACCCACAGTAACCGAAAATATAGATCTTATTATTGCCGAACATACTTTCTTTTTAGAATTACTGGAGACCTAATTTTTTAAACAGATCAACCCCATGTATATTGCCCATACACAGCTTCTTTGATACATAAGTTAAAACCTATTTTATTGTTGTATTTTTCCACTGGATTCGTCCTTGTTCTGACATAATGCCGCCGGTATTTTCCAGCCCAATAAACAGAGATGAAAATAACTACTTTTGCACTAAGAACTGTGGTATAACAAAATGATGTAATTCATCCCTGTCGCTAACATGGTCTATTTCCTCAACGTTTAGGTCACTAGAAATGCTTTATCACAAACAGTTTCAAGACATGAAATTGGGACATGAAAAATATCTGCGTTAAAGTAAGACGTAGGTTTTGACAGACAGACCTGTTGGTCTAGTGGTTAGCGACCCTGACTGCTATGCCGGAGGTCGTGGGTTCGATTCCCACCCAGGACAAATGTTTGTGTGATGAGCACGATCATTTGTTCTGTGTCTGGGTGTAATTTATCTATAATATGTATGTATTTAGAAATATATAAGTATGTTTATCAGTTGTCTAGTACCCATAACACAAGCTCTGCTTAGCTTGGGACTAGATGGCGTTGTGTGATAGTTGTGGAATATTATTATTATTATTATTATTATTGTAGGTTTTAACCTATGTAGGAATCTAGATTGAAAGGAGGTCGAGTGAGCAAAAATCCAAAGAATCATATCTAACGATGGTCCTGCTTATCAACCAACTAGCGTCCCAACTAAGCCCTGCGACGCAAGGTTCTTGAGACTTGATAAATTATCGATATTTCTTTGTTATATGAAAGTTTCATACCTATAAGTTTATTGTGTACATAAATTATTCGGAATAAATTCAATTAGTGATGCTGAGAACCACATGAAAAACGGTTGCGTGGTTAAGAAGAACAACATCACACACATTTGAAAACCGACTTTATTTATGATATATAGATGTAAATTTACCCTGCCAGACTGCCTCGTTGCTCTAGCGGTCGCTATAGCATGAGGTCTTGGGTTCGATTCCCAGGTCGGGCAAAGTGTTATTGGGTGTTACTGTCTGGAATTTCTTAGTTCCAGCCCAGAATCTAGATTTGTGCCGAGTCGATGGCAATAAGGTCGCCCTCTATTACACTTAGACCTAGGTGGTAAAATATGGGGATACTACAACTTCACCTCTGGCCATCTCTTCATGGAAAGAAGAGGTGACGTTATGATCGTAAATATAGATTTACAAACAATGTAACCAAAGAATTTTTAGTAAAACAGAAATACCTTGCAACCTCATTCATGAAACTAATGATAGCTATTTACTTATTCAAAGGAAACCACATCTTAGTCATTCATTAGGCAATACAAGGAAAACTGTATAATATAGGTAATACAAGAGTACCTATTTAATTAATTTCAGCTAGGTATATTGTCATCACCTGTTATGAAATCTATTGTAGTCTGTACAAGAAGTGATTCGTATAAATACTGTTGGTCTTAGTTCTATAGATATCAGGAAGCACGATGGACAGACATATTCTTGTGGTAAGACAATGTTTATGTTATTCTGTATTTTTATCGTTTTATTTTAATATCATTTTGATCGAAGTCTTTTAACGGCTCTTAATTGTGATCATGGAACTTGATTAATAATATGTGTCTCTTTTTTTTGTATTGGTATTCTTCTTTTTGCTTCATTTAACTAGTGCAATACGTTCATACATTAACTTATAAGTTCTTTTAACGCTTGCTACCGTTTGACCTAAGTGACAATGGAACAAGATTTTATTGATACCTAATAATAATGAATACCTCATTCTTGATTCTAACTAGTCTAAACAAATATTATAAAGGGGAAATATTTGATTTTTTGTATGTGTTCTTGTAATGGATAAACTCAAAAACTACTGAACTGATTTTAGAAATTCTTTCACTCATAGAAAGCTACATTATTACCAAGTAACACAGGCTATATTTTATCCCGAAAAATGCACAGTTTCTGTGAGTCATGCGGACGAAGTCGTGGGCGAAGTGCTAGTACTAGATAAAGTTTTAATAGTAAATTAGTTTTCTATAAATTGGGAAAGATAAGCGTATAAATAAAATCTTACTTATCCTATAAATGCTGAAAAAAATATGTGAACCATGTCATAATACTAGACTGCAAATATGTCTGTCTTAAGCTACTGACAACTTAGTAATTCAGTGAAGACTTAAACAAAAAAGTAGAATAAAAAGAAAAATCCCTGAATTGAAGAAATGAAAATTCATTCTTCAAGTAATTTTGTAAAAGACAATTCGAGCATTGTCGATGTCAAATTTTTACAATGCTAAAGCAAACGTAAATTCTATTTAGTGTGCAAATTCACAAGTGAGTGGTCAAGTTTAGACACCTCGGGTATAATGTTCTATTAGGAACCAACTGACCATAAAATTAGTGCAAAAAATTCATCAATTATAATAAAATATCTTAAAAGACCAAAACGCTGCAAAACATCTTGTTTTTAAATTACACGCTTCAGGCTATAAAAACCCTTATTAAATTCATTGTCTATTAATTTAAAGACGAGAACTTAGTTATTGTCTACATCAATTTTTTTTATCGTGACAAACAATTTTTTTTCAACTACTTTTCTTGACTAATGTACCTACTTTGTTCAAACTTTACCTAAGAAATGTATATAAATTATAGTTACCTATCCAGACAGTTTGTATACACGGCTGCCTTCTATTCAAAACCCCCAAATATATTTTATGGCAAATAGCGATCGGTTCGTCATACATACATATATATGGCTATCAATATGTCTGTACGCATGGCTCTGATAAACTGTCACACCAGGCTCAAATGACATCGATTTATAGACGGTCTGGGGCAAGAGCTCATAATACTGGCACTTTATAAAAGTTGTGTAATAAATACGAGAAAACACACACTCTTGTTTTTACAAATATGTTCTTCTTTTAAAAAATATAAATGACGTTTGATTTGTTAAAAGAACTGTTTTTATTCAATAGAAAAATTGAACTTCTTCAATCTTCAATTCGACTATTTCTATTTTCAAAGGTAATTAATAAGTGCTTTGATAACAAGTGAAATTAGGGGTGTTTTCACGAGTATTCAAACCAAAGAACCATAATATGCATATTTTTCATACCTAAAATGTATACCAAAAACGACCGTAGAAGACCATAAAACAAAAGAACCCTCTTTTCCAGATTCTCCTAGCCGCAACTATCGTAGCTGCAACATCACACTACAATGTAGACTACCACACATCGTACCACTCGCATCCCTTCCCTGCACACCACGCCCCAATAGTTCAGGCCGTACAACCTTCGCAAATACACGGGTTCTATGCAGTACCTGTGGGGCACGCTGTACACCCTATTCCGATGCAGATGCTACAGCCGCCACTGGTCAAATATCGCGTGAAGACGCATTATCATGTCTTTAAATAAAATATTAATTTCCTTACGCAATTATTTTGTTTGTGTTATAGTTTTTTACCTTATTTTTGTATTTTAACATCAGGAATTTTTGAGTATCAGCTCGGAATCTTGATTGGTGCCCAGTTGATGGCAAAACGCTTGACCTCTTTTACATGGAACTGGCGAAATATGTGTACACCTCGACCTCAGGGAAAATAGGCACGTGTTATGTTATATGTGTGATTTGGATTTAAATAAAAACTTTTTTACAAAAAAAAAAACAACCGACTTCCTTAAAATCACTACAAACTGAAAAATAACTTTAATTTCGGAAGTCGGTGTCTTAGGATCTGTATTGATGGTTTTTTTGCCACCGACTTCCGAAATTAAAGTTATTTTTCAGTTTGTAGTAATTTTAAGGAACTCGGTTGTTTTTTTTTTTGTAAAAAAGTTTTTATTTTTAAATTTTTAGTTGTGGTATTCACCCTGCACTAATTCCAAACAAACAATGCATGTTTATGCGATAGCAGAAATCGTGGTTGATTTGCTGTCATTTTTTAAAGAGTTCCGGTGTCTGTCTCCCGAACTCATCATCAGATCTATATGAAATTTATATGGGACCATTTCGAAATAAACCCCTTTCGAACAAAAAAAGAATTTTGCAAATCTGTTTATATATGACGGAGTTATGGCCGAACATACATAAAAAAAAACATATAAACATCCGAATTGAGAACCTCCTCCTTTTTGAAGTCGGTTAAAAATAAGTCTGTCGTTCGTACACACCATACACTCACTGCATTATCCATACACAATAAACACTCTCATCACATATTTTTAATTCTTACATATTGTATGACTAAGTCCTACGTAATGATCCAAATTCTAAAATCTAGATATAGAACAGTACGTAACATTAGATTTTGAGAACCTAATACGTAAGACACGCCTACATTCACTATCGTCACGCTTGATTGATTCACTGAGCTATTCCTTTGTATCGCTACAATAAGGGCTTCTCCAGACGGATACACAGTCTGGTAGGTTTGTGGTATGACGAGATTTAATTTTTAATATGTATGAGTATAAAACTTTGATATGAGTATAATGTTATTTTGCTAGTGTAATGATAAGTACATGTTATCACTGAAGAAAACACATCAAAGATGTTTTAGGTGCCACATCTCTATTGTACAGAAACGTACGGTCAGATAGACAGTCGCTCCTTGTAAAATATATATATAGTCCTCCAGACCGAATTTCGGCCACGGCGGCCAATCTCAACGGAGACTAGCCATCGGCGCGGGAGATATTATAGTGCTCAAGTGTATGCGCAGACACAGGAGCACTCACTCTTCCCTCACTCTCATAGTCCGATGGGACGGCAATCCGACACGACCGGAGAGAGATCAGGCGTAGGACCAACTGCTTAACGTACTTGCCGAGGCACGGGGGTATCACACCGCCAACTTCCAAACTCCGGGCTGCTACTAAGAAATTCCTAATGGAAAAACCCAGTAACACTTTGCCCGACCCGGGAATCGAACCCAGGACCCCACGCTCAGCGGCCGCGCTTGCGACCACGAGACCAACGGGGCAGTTCCTTGTAAAATACATTAGTATTATAGGTGCATCCAGTCAGACTGGAAGCCGACCCTAACATATATGGAAAAAGGCTAGGCAGATTAATTGATGTCTACTGTACAGATATTATTGGTTATGCTGAAAACATCATGGAATAGTTCATCATGTGATCAAGATTATGTCAATGCGGATTACTCTTTCACTACCTAATCTAGATAAAATAAACTAAAAAACATGACAGTTATATGGTGGAAAATGCATAAAGGCCATCTGTGCAGCGTTTATGGCCAACTAGTTTTTACCCGTGGCTTCGTCCGCGTAATCGTCAAAAAAAGTCTCATAGGAACGTACTATCACGATAATTACAAGAGCCCTATGTGATAATTCAGATTATAAACTATGTGAATGCAACATTTTATCCCAGTCCATTTTACTGTTTTTGCGCCAAACCGGAACATAGATACAGACAAAAAATCTCCGTTGCTATTTTTATTTATGTGTAGATTCAGCCTAAGTCTGTTGTAGACTTGTACAAATATATCATGTAATAAAGTCCTTACGAACTGTTGGCACGGGAATAAATCTTGCCGGTCCACAAAAAACCCTGATGTAGGATCTACGAAGTTTTGTTTTGTCCTTTTTCAGGTTTTCAGTAAGTAGATAAGGACTTCGTTTGTCATCAAAGTTTATAGGTTTAAGAGCCTGCCCTATAAGTATGAGTTTGCAGCGAAAATTCTTTATTAGACAAAGACACGAGATACCTGCTGTAAAGGAAAGTTAAGTGAAAAATTGTATCCAAATGGCTGAAATTGACAAACAATTGCGTTCCTAAAATAAACAACCGACTTCCAATGAAACAAAAAAAAAACCGTACACAGTTATATTTTTTTTACATTTTATTTGTGGTGCCACACCACTTTAAATACCTACCTTTACTTCCTACTCTTATGTAAGCAAATGCCAGGAAGGATTATAATATCATCCACATACGCCAGGTGGATTAAAACGTATTATAGAGGCTAACAGTACCTAAGCAAAGTCCATAAAATTGATATGGGACCATCCCTAGGGCATATCCCATCCATTAAAAAGATTTTTTTTTCAATCTCAATTGCCGGAGATATCGCGGAAAAAAAACCTACAGTCAAATTGAAAACCACCTTATTTTTGAAGACGGTTAAAATATTATCTATGTATTCATCATTAGACGCCCCAATAGCTTTGTGATGCATATTTATTAAGCGTCATTTTTTTTTTTTTTGAGGTTCCATAAATACCTATTTATCCGTGGCGTACGAGAAAATGTATTCACGACATTTGACAGAACAATACAGTCTTAATTAAATAATATCAAAATTCTAAGTCAGACAACAACCTTCCGCATCCAAACCTAAGTACCTAAGTGTCACTAGCAGAATTAACTTCATAAAGAATGCTTCTTTATTTGTTTAGTTGAGGATTTGTGAGTTCAAGCGCATGATTTACCTCTGAAACTTCCCCAAACTCGTTATTTTATCCTGTCAGTAACAAAGCTGTAATTAAGGCAAGTTCTAGAGGCCATTACACCTCGCAATAGTTTAGTGTGAGGCGAATGAACTATCAAACGACTGGGACACTGCTCAGTTTTAACTACAGTTAAATGTGTAGTGTGATACGACAGACTGACGCTTAAACTGTGGTAAATAGGTATTGCAACTAGAAAACATTGTTTAAAAGTTGTATCTCTGTTACTCTATTTATTCATTGTATGTATTGTATCTTGGAAAGATGTCTTAAACGGTTTACTAAGCAAAAGTATTGACGGGGGTTGCTTGGTGACAAAACAAAACAAGCCGAAATATTAATAGTACTGGCACTCAAGATTCAGGCTTGCCAAATTAGAGGAAAATGTCATTCCGATATTAGTTTTTTATTCTATTTGAAAGTCAATATCTTTGTCTTATTTTGGTAGGATAAAGATCTACCCAGACGCATCACAGACCCGCCTGTCATAAACTATCCTAACCACAGATAAGCGAAATTCACTGTACATTTATAAATGCATACAATTTTGACTGAGCTGCTGAATCCCGACACTTTAATCGTGTGGGCGTATGCAGAAAGGTTTCAACCTTTCAACAAGTTGATTTAATTACTGCAGTTCTGTCAGCTTTTGCAACAAAATTATGATGTTTAATAAAATAAATGGTTGTGATCAGGCAGACAGTTTCAACTACGTGTGTGGTTTTTGAGAAACAACATTTTTTTTTTTAATTTTGTAATTAACGCGTAGTTGTGAATGACGTTCGGACATGTGCAATTCTTTGTAGGATTCCAAAGACCCCAGAATCCGGATTTGTGCCCAATTGCTAGCGATAAATTCGCTCTCTATAACAACAGACAAGGGCAGTGGTGGCCCAGTGGTATCGGCCCCGGCTTACGATTTGTAGGTTGGGGGTTCAAAGTCAGGTGCTTTACTTTGTGTAAATAATATCATCACCACTGCTCTCATAACGGTGAAGGAAAACATCGTGAGGAAACCGGCTTGTCCTAGAACCAAAACTTCGAAGACATGTGACATCTACCAAGCAGCGCTGGGCCCGCGTGATAGGTTACGGCATACTCCCTCTCACCAAGACGAGGCCTGTGTCCCAGCAGTGGGAACAATATACGCTGATTATGACAACAATGTGGGTATAATGCCAGCCATAAGGGTAACACCTACTCGTAGGTATTTTATTGTAGTAATGTTGATTTTACGGTAACGGTGAGCATACAAAATATTGTCATTTTCCCACAATCTATGTAGTTCTCGTAATATTTTGTATAAAAATATCACGGCATGATACACAATGAGTCGGAAATTGCTTCGTATCCACGTGGGCGATAACTGTATCGCGTTTGTATCGCCTCCGCATCGTATAAGGTAGGTGGTGAAAGTTTTACGATTTTGTAATATGGTTTCTGTAGGTTAGTGGTGTAGGAAAAATTCGATGCGATGAGAAAATAGTCCGTAGGTAGGTAATTAGCTCGTTCATAAGATCTTAGAAACACACGATTTTTAAGGCATAGTAGAATCGTACTGACAGTTTATATAATCAGTAGGTAATGTTCCAGTATATTTTCAGTCATACTGCTTTATACCCTCACCATCTACTGGTAAATGACTTAATAAAATAAATTATTATAAGAGTTTGTAAATCGTTCAAATTATTAAAGAGTTGCAACAAACAAAGCTATTTAATTGCTCATCGTTATCTAAAAAGCTTTTTACCTAAAACGTAAACTTTTACAGAAAGCTTTAATTTAAAAAAATATTAATGTAATACCTATCTAATGACTTAATTCTAAAGTTCTGCCTTTTTTTGTTTTGTCTCTCAACTCAAAACTCAATTACCACTGACACTGAAAACTGATGAAAACACTAATTTTCTAACCACTACAATTACTCCAAAACTTCAGTCAAACCTTTAATCTCATCAATTTTAACTTAACTCTTAAATCAGCTCAAACTATTTCTATTATTTCTGAATTGAATGCACTTTGTTTTGAAAGTTTTGAATTATATTTTTTAGATGTGTTTGAAGCCATCCATCATAAGAATATTAATCCATCATCGGACATTGGCCTGATAAAGGACACCAACTGCTGAAAATAGGCCGAAAAATAATAATATAAAATATTTAGTTAAATTACAAAATGTAAAAATGTAGGTCGATACCCAGTCATCTGCCAGGTCTTTTCCTAACATAAGTATTTTGGAATATAAAAATGGGCACCCATCTACTGACTGACTGCAGCAAGCGTAGCTTAACTTAATCGGTCAACCCGTGCGGCTTTTATTACTTAGCTACGAACAAGTAGGGACCTATTATGGAAAATACAGACGGCAAAAGTTCCTGGTCATTATTTTCCATAACATTTTTTTCCAACCTGTCTTGTTCCGCGCAGTCTCCCCCGCACCTTTACAGTTTACACTAATATACTGACCTAAATTCATTTATTTTAAATGATACTACCAAGTAAGCAACTATTCTATCTAATTATGTGGCAGACAAACAACACACCTTTAATGAAATTGTAGTATCTAAAGATATATTATAAAGAGCAAGAAAAAAAAAAGAACTCATCATGCTAACTTCAATGCCGATACGATAGATAAGCAACATCTTATGATAGCCGCTAGGTAGCACCTAGCTACTGACATTTCATAAGTGCCTATGTAGGTTTATGTGAAATAAAAATAATTTGATTTGATTTGAGGCACAGAAGAAAAGGTTTAATATCAATAAGTTTCATCACTTCACCTATTTCAATTAGTGCTGTGTACAACAATATCGCGATCCGATCGGCGACAACGTAATGCGAATACACTCTAGCTTGTATTGAATTGTATGTATGTATGTTGCAATACTGTTATTGTATGGTGGCCATTGTTGACCGACGTTTTGGGCAAAGTCAAATAGTTAATTTCAAATAGGCTAAAAAGGTACGAATGAACTTTGGAAAATAGAATTGGTTCTAGTTGCCCCTTCCAAAAAGAAGTTTCGTATGGAAAAGTGTTGCTAGGTATGGTCAAAGGAGGTTTATGGTTTTGTAGTTACATTGTTTCTATTTAACTTTTGCTAGCGGCTTCACCCGTGTTTTATAAACCTTCCACTTGAATCACTTTGACTATTGATGAAAATCACATTAAAATCCATTGCGAAGCTTAAAATATCTAAGCGTACAGACGCAGGAAGTGATTTATTTTATACTATGTAATAAAAATTATTTGTGTATTTTGTTTTAATCTATAACTTCACCCTACAGAGTTATTTGGATTAAAAGTAATAATCTTAAGGAGCAGAATTAATTAATTTATGAGTACATTACTCCGAATTTTTCATCCGCGTTTTTCTATTGTGACATAGAAATCCAAAAACTAGCACAACATTCAATAACCTCAACGATAATTATTTTCTACTAAAGAAATAATAATCCATTTAAAAAGGTCTCTAATCTTAATTACATAATAAATCTTAATTCTCGAGGGGACGATGAAAAGCAGATGGCAGTAAAAATGCGTACTTTTCCTAACAACATTTTTTTCAGAAGTGGTCTAACTTTTGATGAGAATTTAGGTAATTAGTTAAATTTGTTGTCTGCTGAATTATTAGCAAGTGAATTTTGATAACGCTTTATTAATTTAAAGTTTCAATATTTTTTGATGATAATTTTGCATAAAACATTTATTATTGTACCCTGTATTGCGTAGGCACAGCATGGGATTCTTTTCTATAGTAATAATCTCATCATATCATATTGCCAAGGTGTTCAACATAAATAAAAAAATACTAAAACCTCATAAATGTTAGTTAAGTTTTAGTGTAATTATAAATCAGCAAAACGAAACATATTTATGCAAATGATAACAAACTCACAACAAACCCTGGGTTCGAGAAAGTTACAGAAAGGCTGTGTCGACCTGATACATGTTTCATTGACCACAAATGAAGGTTGTGGGAAGAAGTTTGTTTAAATAACAAGAATATATATTTGAAATTCAAATTGACATAACGATGGAAGACAGATAAAGGTTACAGAAGCCCATTATATTACGCTCTATTTCTCCTATTTAAATACTGTTATTTACACAACAATAATAGAAAAACACTTTTCAAAACCTATTTCTAGGATCTCATTTAGATGTTCTTAGAAATGTTGTAGGAGTTAATAAATATAAAGTTAACTTTTCATTCATGGGCTATATTTAAAACAGAACAGATACTGTAAAACATTTTTTCTAGACAATTTGTTAATTTTAAGTCAATGAAATGAACTGAAAATAAACTAGTATGAATATTAAGTTTATTAGTATAATGACCTAGTAAATCATATGTGTTGTAAGACTTGTATTGAAGGAGACCAGGTAAGGTAAATTATACACAAGACACAAATTGAGATATTTTGTTACACAAGCAATAAGGCATATTTTAGCCACATTATTTCACTTATTAACTTTACTAATTTGTTTAGCAAAATTTGGATCGCCCTTCTTAATTTTTTTTTACTAGCCTCCGCTATCCCATTCCTAGGCAAAGGCATCCCTCCACCCTTTCTATCTCTCGCGAGCTAGTACCTTCTCCTTCCAGTTTCACCGAATCTATCCAACTCGTCACTTCGCATTATCGAACAAAGGTGCCACAATTTTTTTTGCCAAACAATTATTGCCTTTAATTTGTTCATATATGCCAATTCATAGTAACCGAACTATAGAACAGTAGTGCGCTCAAGTTGCATATTGCCAAACGTTAAGATTTATTACAGTAGATGCATATAGCCTAGACCGTAGGTCTTAGGACTATAAAAGGACTAAACCTAGGTGATCTAGGTACACAGTCGCACAGCACCGACGGATTAACACACAGACAAGAAAACATATTGTACTGCAAAATGTTCAAGCTGGTAAGTTAAATATTTGTTTTAATTAATTGATTATGTTTGATTAATATTAAAGCGAATTGTCAAAAAAAACAAGTAAAAGGAAAGAAAATAGGGGCATTTAAAAGAAATTAGCTGTTCCATATATTTTCACGCGTAGGTTTTGCAGTTTTGTAGTACATAGCTAATTTTCTTTTAAATAACCGGTGAAAAATGTTATTGCAGAGGGATGTCCAGAATCATGTACTGCATCCATGGTAACAGGTCCCTCCCATCCTATTTTTGTTGATGATATTATATTTACCCATTAATGTATTTTATTAAGTTTACACGCTCCGGTTAATTAAGTAATGAGAAGAAAAAATACTTAGAAAATAGTTTTAATTAGAAATCTCTGGTCCATATTATCTATCTTATCTATATATATAAAACCGGCCAAGTGCGAGTCGGACTCGCGCACCGAGGGTTCCGTACAAACCTGCAGGTCATCATCATCATCATTCGTCATCATCGTTTATGAAATTAAATGTTTTTTTTTAAATTTTTATATTTGAGTTGACTGAATGAAAGGTAAATTGTGGTTTACGATTTATGACGTATTAAAAAAAAACTACTTACTAGATCTCGTTCAAACCAATTTTCGTTGGTAGTTTTCATGGTAATGTACATCATATATTTTTTTTAGTTTTATCATTCCCTTATTTTAGAAGTTACGGGGGGGGGGGACACACATTTTACCACTTTGGAAGTGTCTCTCGCGCAAACTATTCAGTTTAGAAAAAAATGATATTAGAAACCTCAATTTCATTTTTAAAGACCTATCCATAGATACCCCACACGTAAGGGTTTGATTAAATTTTTTTTTTTGTGTTTCAGTTCTATGTATGGGGAACCCCAAATATTATTGTTTTAAAAAAAAATGATATTAGAAACCTCAATATCATTTTTGAAGACCTATCCATAGATACCCCACACGTATGGGTTTGATGAAAAAAAAATTTTTGAGTTTCAATTCTATGTATGGGGAACCCCAAATATTATTGCTTTTTTTCTATTTTTGTGTGAAAATCTTAATGCGGTTCACTGAATACATCCACTTACCAAGTTTCAATAGCACAGCTCTTATAGTTTCGGAGAAAAGTGGCTGTGACATACTCGGACAGACAGACAGACAGACAGACAGACAGACAGACAGACATGGCGAATCTATAAGGGTTCCGTTTTTTGCCATTTGGCAACGGAACCCTAAAAATGAATCCCTATTTCCCTTGGTCACGCCATCACGCGTGAACGGCTGGACCGATTTCACTTTTTCTTTTTAGGGTTCCGTTGCCAAATGGCAAAAAACGGAACCCTTATAGATTCGCCATGTCTGTCTGTCTGTCTGTCTGTCTGTCCGAGTATGTCGCAGCCACTTTTCTCCGAAACTATAAGAGCTGTGCTATTGAAACTTGGTAAGTAGATGTATTCAGTGAACCGCATTAAGATTTTCACACAAAAATAGAAAAAAAACAATAATATTTGGGGTTCCCCATACATAGAACTGAAACTCAAATTTTTTTTTTTCATCAAACCCTTACGTGTGGGGTATCTATGGATAGGTCTTCAAAAATGATATTGAGGTTTCTAATATCATTTTTTTTTAAAACAATAATATTTGGGGTTCCCCATACATAGAACTGAAACACAAAAAAAATAATTCATCAAACCCTTACGTGTGGGATATCTATGGATAGGTCTTCAAAAATGAAATTGAGGTTTCTAATATCATTTTTTTCTAAACTGAATAGTTTGCGCGAGAGACACTTCCAAAGTGGTAAAATGTGTGTCCCCCCCCCCGTAACTTCTAAAATAAGGGAATGATAAAACTAAAAAAAATATATGATGTACATTACCATGAAAACTACCAACGAAAATTGGTTTGAACGAGATCTAGTTAGTAGTTTTTTTTTAATACGTCATAAATCGTAAACCACAATTTACCTTTCATTCAGTCAACACAAATATAAAAATTAAAAAAAAAAAACATTTCATTTCATAAACGATGATGACGAATGATGATGATGATGACCTGCAGGTTTGTACGGAACCCTCGGTGCGCGAGTCCGACTCGCACTTGGCCGGTTTTTTTTTTGTATTTTTAATTGTCAGGAGAAGGTTCTAATGAAAGAAAAAAAAAATTGCGCGTAAAATTAGAAAATTTAAGAACACTTATTTAAGAATACTTAACAACCATATAATAGGACAATGTAAACTTTTTTAATGTAACATTATGACATTTGACATAGAATTGACAGAATGCGTGCTCAAATATCATCATAGAGACAGGACAACGTCTGTCGGGTCAGCTAGTTAATAATAAAATGATTAATTTCTATATCTTGTATCTATTAACCTTTACTAAAGCTAGCGCGTGGAAGTGACTCAATTTGAGATGATTACTTCATCCAACATTTTTTATTATTTATTTTACTAATGACTCGAAATTAAAAGCCCGTTTTCTCATTGATTAAAAGCAAACCTTTTAAAACTTTTTAACCGACTTCAAAAAAAGGAGGAGGTTATATGTTCGACTGTATGTATTTTTTTTTTTTTTTTTTTTTTATGTATGTTCACCGATTTCTCCGCCAATTGTCAACCGATTTTGAAAATTCTTTTTTTATTCGTAAGGGTATACTCCTGAGGTGGTCCCATATTAATTTTGTGAAGATTTGATGTATACTTTGGGAGATAAACGAAGGAACTCCTCAAAAACAAACAGTACACGTAATGTGATTTGGATATTGTACTAAAGATCAAAAATAATTGCTGGTTCTATCTATCCATCCGTGGTGAACTAATTATAGTCTTCGAAGATACCGCATGGAACTCCTCATCGGTGAACAGTACATATAGGAACTTACAGTGAAAGGTTAGAAGGTTAGGGGATAATTCTTTGCATATTATAGGCACGTTTAGACCGTTACTTGTATTCTTATATTCCGTTGAGCTGATGATGGAAGGTACAACTCCTTATCGATCAGGAGTTAGAAGATATCTTGTCCTAGATAGACATACTCGTTGACATCGAGAATTGATTCCTCAGCAGACACTAGAGTGGGCTCTTACCCACTCTACTGTCTGCTTAATAAAAAAAAAAGCAGCCTTAATCATTTTGGCCTGGCCATTTATTATATTTTTATACAAATTTACAATTGCCTTAATCGTTGCATTTCACGCAATGCTCTTTCGTCATGCGGTTTCTTGAGCAATTTGTTTGCAATACCATCCAGAGTCTTTACACGACTTAGCGCAACATAAACTTGGCCTTTAGCAAAATCCAGTAAGACCTATCGCATAAATATGCATTGTTTGTTTGGAATTAGTGCAGGGTGAATACCACAACTAAAAATTTAAAAATAAAAACTTTTTTACAAAAAAAAAAACCACCGACTTCCTTGAAAACACTACAAAGTGAATAAAAACTTTTTTGCAAAAAAAAACAACCGACTTCCTTAAAAACACTACAAAGTGAAAAATAACTTTAATTTCGGTAGTCGGTGTCTTAGGATCTGTATTTATGGTTTTTTTGCCACCGACTTCCGAAATTAAAGTTATTTTTCACTTTGTAGTGTTTTTAAGGAAGTCGGTTGTTTTTTTTTGCAAAAAAGTTTTTTTAAATGTAAAAGTTTTCAATTTTGACATTTCTTACAAACTAGTCAAGTGGAACGTAACTAAAGTAAAGTAACCCTGCACTGTAATTTAGTTTTAATTGAAATCCTTGTCACCTGAATAGTTTTGCTAAGACAATGAGCTAACAGCGGTCCTTGACATGAGCTGATTAATTCCTATTCCTCAATAGCTAGAAATATTTAAGTGGAACTAAAATAACCCTCAAATATAATATAGTTTTAATTGAAAATTCTATCACCTGAATAGTTTTACTAAGACAATGAGCTAACAGCGGTCCTTGACATGAGCTGATTCCTCAATAGCTAGAAATATTAGAAATTCCGAGACAGCAGCGAAGTATTTGAAGTAAACTTCAATAATTTTAAACAGGGTGGGAGACTTAGACGCACAAATTAAAACCATGAATAAAATCAATACATTTTTCTTGCATAAACATTTTTCGTCGGTTGTAAAAAAATAACAGCTGTTTCATAAAAAGTGTAATAGCCCCGCGGTCATAATGTATGGAACAGAACATATAGTTATATGTTCCAGGTTTAGTATCATGTACTGATGAAATTATGGTTGTAGTTTGCACATTGACGTCCTTGCCACCCTGTAATTATTCAACTACCTAGATGGTCTTGTAGTCACAAACACTATAGCTGAGCTTAAGGTCTTTGGTTTGACTCCCTAGTCGGTTAAAGTGCTATTGGATTTTCTAGGTTTTTTTAGTAGCACCCTGAAATTTGGATTTGTGCGCGGTTGAAGGCTTAAGACTCGCCCCCTATTATATGGGACTTCCCCTATTACGTGGGACTTAAACATAACTGGCGATATGGGGGGTGTACTATGGTACACACCTCTGCCTTACCCTTCGGGTCTTACAGACGTTATGTAAGGTTTTAGACCTTTTAAATTAAAATATTCTCGCTACTGTTTCGTACTTTATCAAACACATAAGAAAAAAAGTAGCCCTTGTTTTACTCGTGCTTATTTTCTTATTTTCCCTGAAATAGCTGCAAAGAATTCTCAGTAACGAGTGATTTTTAATCGTGACGTCAATCATATAGCTAGTCTGAACCTCTCAATATTAAGTGACGTCATATAGGTAACGAGTTCCAGACCTTAATATAACCCCCTCACAACATCTTGATACTTATGACACAGACAGAATGCCTCTATTTTTACAACGAGATACGCAGATGATATTTTTATTTCCAATATTTCCATAATAAATTCATTGATAACATTTTCGAGCAAAAAACATACATGACAAGTTATAAAAATATAACTTCTATAAATTAAGTTAGGTATTGTTAAAGTTATGAATGATTTTTGTGGCTTCAGGATATTTTCACTCTGTTACAATAGGTATTGGTATCTTTTAAAAATTTACATTTTGTAAGAAGTTTTAAAATATAAAATTTAATCCATTCTAATATTATAAATTCAGTCTTTTTGTATTCACTCTGTCCGTGTTTTCACGCCTAAACCACTGAACAAATTTCAAAAAATTGGTAAAGAGATAAATGACGTGCTGGGGCAGGACATAGGCTACTCTGTCCCGGTAGCACCCGTTCCTATGGGATAATTTGCGACATCCACGCGAGTGAAGCCATGAGCAGAAGGTAGTAGATAGATATTATATAGACTGTGGATTCACAAGGATATCCTAAAATAATTAGTTATTTGTTACGATCATGACAGGAAATTGAACGACTAAACAATTCTACTCAAAACAGATATTTACTCTAACTTAATAAAATGGAAACGGATACGATGATTGATATTCCGTCCGTGGGCTCACTGAACTGGGAGTCCTAAAATAACTGTAAATATAAATAACTGTTGGAAAAACTCGTCTAAACTAACAACATTTTGAACGAACACTTTGTTGATACTAAGAAGGTAGGTTTATATCTTCAATTTTTAGGGAATAATCGAATTGAAAAGGTGGAAGTTCAAAAAACTAGGTCAAGATAACTACGAAATAAGAAACGGTCTCATGTGAGGATTAACGTGTATAAAATGTCATAAGAACCCACTTAAGAATGCGGTAGCAGATTTAAGGTCAGACACGATCAGCGTGAACTAAGGGGATGATAAATATCAGGAAGTAACCGATACACAATGAGCATTTTACTGTAGTGGTAAATAATAGGTATTTATTTCTTCTCTGTGCCAGAAGACGGATCAGCTAATATTGAGTATTCAAAAGTTACAAAGCAACATCAAAGTCTGTTTCACCGTGTAAATTAAATTACTTTTTTCTTCTTTTTCAGACCATCATCTTCGCCCTTATTGCCATCTCCCACGCAGGTATTATCGCCCCCGTAGTGCCAGCCCACCCTATAGTGGCCCACCACGTCGTTGCTCCCGTACACACGGTGTCCCACAGCGCCGTGATCCACCCGGCCCCCATCGTGCACGCGCCTGTGGTCCACGCGGCCCCTATAGTCCCCGTTGTCAGGCATTCCCCACTGATCGCGGTGCATCATCATTAAAGTGTCAAGAGTGCTTCGTCCAAATCCAGCGATGTAGTTGGTGTGAATTTTATTAAATTATTTTGAGACTTTAGTTGTGTTTTTTTTAACGTTTGAAACTTAAAAAAAATTGAAACTAGTAGTTTTGAGTGACAGTTGATTTGAAAAATATAATGGTTTTGTGGAAAAAATGAGGCAAGTAAACTATTAATTGTTTTTAATCAGTCATCAATTATCATACCTAATCTTCAACTGACTAACTTTTTCCCAAATACGGTAGCATCGGCTTCCATTAATATTACATTTCAGTTTCAAAAAGAAAATCAAACAAAGCACAATGGTAAACTTGACACCACAAATTTTTGACACAAACAAGTTTATGACTGACAAACTAAACTGACTCAAACTCCCAACGTAATAAGCAGGAAACTTGTTAGAAAAGTGATTGTTCTGTCTGTACTGAAACGGACCGTTTCATTTATGTAAATAGCCAACAGTTTAGTTTATGACAGTGATGAACATTTAATTAATTTTTCGTCATCATAAAATCACAGTGATTCCGTACAAACAAATAAAAAATCCTCAGTAAAGTTGGGGTTGCTAAGGACGTAACGGGTTCCATCATTATAGTCCAGTTACAGCAGAATGGAATTGTACCCTAGAACGTACAATATGCTTGCTGGTGTAGACTATAGGAGATGGGATACACAAATCCAAGAATTATGTTCAACAAGGTTTTACTTGCGGCTTCGCCCGCATATTATACATACACTTTACATATAAACCTTTCTCTTGAATCACTCTATCCATTGCTGTAATTATTTGCGTTTTAAAATCCGTTGCGTAGTTTTAAAGATCTAAGCGTTAAGATGCAGGAAGCGACTTTGTTTTATACCATGTAAAGACTAGCGTTTGCCAAATTTACCTACATTAGAATACGCATCGAACACAAAACTTATTCGAACCATAAAATATTACGTAAAAATAGCAAAAATCATTTTCCAAAAGCAGTTTCCACAAAATTAAACTAAACCCATCGCAATCGCATCGAACCTCCAAATAAATTTGACAAAGACAGAATTTTTTATCATTTTATGAAAATAGGCTCAGATCGTACATCAAAGGGTACAGTGGAAGAGATTTACGTTCTATTTTATTTGTACTCGCTCGTGGCTCGTGGCTCGTGGCTAGGTGTCAATGACACTGGATGTAAATAGCCGAGTCATCTGCAGGACCCGCTTAGCATAAACATCTTTATCAAACCTATGGTTTTTATGGCGATGGGGATATAAAATGGTTAAGACAGAATTTTATTACAAGATTAAAAAATAAAAGTTTTCGATGATTTTCATGTTCTACCATCGCAGTAAAAGAGAATGCTTTATACAATTATACTATACTAAGACTATATGACCGGGGGTGTCAAATTAGATACTCCCGTACTTGAGTATCATCATCATCATCTTCATCATTTCAGCCGAAAGACGTCCCCTGCTGGACATAGACCTCTCCCAAGCTCCGCCACTTCGACCGGTTTTGTGTACGTATCATACTACTTTTTAATTTTATCTCAGCCTGTAACGTGCCAACGGCTAGGACACAGGCCTATTTTCAGTAAGAGAGAGTGGGCCATAATCCACGTCGCGGAACCTTTGCGGGTTGGTAGATGTCACATGTAATGTTGGTTCTTGTGTTTTTCTTCACCGTCTTAAGATCAGTGACGATTTAATAATGTACGCAAAGTAATGCGCCTGTGTGGGTTCAAACTATAAAGTTCAATACATTCTAACCGACCAAAACTCTATACAAGTGGCTATTAAAGCAGCATAGATGCACTTTATAGCAGTATGTAGATGCAAATCTTCCCAGACAATGAGTAATACAGGCAATAAACTCTTACCATCCTTGAATCCACTTTATTATCTCCAAGAAGTTCGATCGCAATCACCGCACGAAACCTTCGCAGAGATGCATTGTACCCTCCTGAGGGCTTTTACGCCCTAATAAAGTGTATCTTCAAGGATAATTACTTGGGGAGCCGGCAGCGGTATTGGCGTTAATCCCCTCTTTGTATAGAGTTCTTTATGGACCGCCCTTGGGCGTTAATGACCCGTAAGGGCCAGCACTGATTTTCGGAATAATGCGGATCTTTAGGACTATTTTGGGGTATAAAGGACCACTAATTGATCAATTGGTTTGGGCTGTTATGATATTTCCTATGCTCACGATTGCAGTATATTTGTGAGGTTATTGAACCGTGGAAGCACACGTTATTGACGTCATAAATATTGGGATTCATAATTTATATCGTCCTCCTTTCCTTTATGAGTATTTATTTTTCCGAGTGCTATCCGTGCTCGCGTTGTGATTTAGTACAAAACGAAATTACCAATAACAAAACAAACTTTTAATATTATGTTAGAGGGTTGAGAGCAAGGGTGATTTGTGGCTAGGGAGGGCTTATAACAAAGTAGTAACAGCCGCACGGACCGATCGATCAGGTTAAACTACGCTTGCCGCGGGTGGTTCGTGGATGGGTGACCATCTTTACATACCAAGACCCCTCCGTGCCTCGGAAAGCACGTTCAGCTGTGGGTTCCGACTGTCAATTGTGGATCTTCGACAGTCGTTACGGGTCGTCAGAAGCCTGAAAGTCTAACAACTAGTCTTACCCAGGGGTATTACCAGTATTACCCAGTACATATTAGGGTTACACAGTATGTATTAGGGAAATTACTGCTCCGGAAGGTTTGAAGTGACCTTTATGTACCTAGAGGCAATATAAATTAACGTTAATTTAGATTGCTTACTAATTATATATAAGTTACAGCAACATGGCGACTATATTTTCAACAAAAAATATAGCACCCTATAGATTTATTACATTTCCGTATTAGTGTCGAGCTTTGGTACCTTAAATATTCAAACAAACAAATGAATGAATGTAACCTCATGGTCTGGTTCATTTGGGTTTGTTTTCTCTCTGTTAGAAACCCTTTATTTAAGGAAAAATACATTTCGTTTGCCTCAATGGTAGTAGTTACAAACTTTTGGGTTGTGTTCATTGGCTCATGGTCCTGGTGTAACTTATAAGTTGAGATCAGCGATGAGATAATCATCGAATAAGCAGTTTTCTATAATTTCAGTATTACATTTTACCTAACCAATAGCGCAATTTAAGTACCTATATTACCATTAATGCAGGCAAAGTGTCTTCAATATTTAAGATAGCAAAATTTCTCAGAAGAGATTTTACTATAAATTATTTTATGGGAAGGAGAAAACGCATTCATTTTTAAAGTGCTGAACGAAAAATCTTCAAAGCATTTTTTTTTTCTTATTTTTTTTAACTTGCGTTCATTAAGATGTTTACTGTAAGTTTTTATGAGTATTTATTAAATTGTTTCACCCATTTTCCATCTTGCTGTAACTAGTTGCACTACCCAAACTCATAAATACTAGTCTAACTAAAAAAAATAAAGGTATTTTAATTTTATCACACACATTAACTAGTACTTCCATTCCACGTATCGAATATGTGCACAAATTAAGACCTCGTCTCTACATACCAGGTGTCCACAAGGCGAGCTATAAATACTAGTACCTTATATAGACAGAGGCGCCGACACGCAATATCGTGGGCTAAATACTTTAAATTACTTAATACGCCATGATAAAAACAAGAACTCCGGTAATGAAAACCAAATTGTAGAACATTTTTGTGATTATAATAATTCCATAATTTGGTTCCGGCTGTCGGAGTTTCTCAATCAATGTGAATGAATAGTTTTTAAAACAAAAATAGCCATTTCGACACACCGATGTTGTAGTCATAGCCTATAAGATGAACCTAAAGTGGCCTTTATATACCCGAATAGGAAGTAGCCAATCAAAAATACAAAAAACCCTTAACAAATAGCAATTCCTTCCGAATAAAATCAATGCAAAATAAATATAACCTTGTAAAAATCCGATAAAAGAATGGTTCCCATTATGCTTAGCCTTGATTTCGTATGGGATCCCTCTGGGTAATACATTGTGCCCATTAGTGTGTAAAGCTCGAGAGTAATGGCTTCCGAATTTGAAGGGTTGCTTTTTTTGAAGGTTGACGGAAATTAGATTCAGAAATTATGGTTTTATTAAAGCTATTGTTCAAATGAAACTGTAATGTTCACTGCAAATGAAATTTTAAATTAAAAATGATTTTATTTCGCTAAGTAGGTTTGTACAAACACTTTTATACGTCTTTAATCAGTAAGTCTTCATTTGACCTCCAGAACCCAGTTACTTTATAATAAGATACCCCTTGGTAAGACTGGTTCTCAGACTTTCGTGCTTTTGACAACCTTTAACGACTGTCAATGAACCGCGCAGAGAGCCAGGACCAACGACGGCTTAACGTGCTTATCGAGGTATGGTGGTGTCTTGGTATGTAAAGATGGTCAGTCGTCCACGGACCAAGCGCAGCACGCATTGCTTATCCTTATCAATTGACCCACGTGGCTGTATTGACTTAGCCAATATAATCATTAAGAATATTCTATTAATGATTCATATTTCAATTATATTTATGATTTTTGTAAGAAAGAATCTACTGGATCAGACGTTCAATGATATGAGATTATGACTAAATATCTGAGAAAACACTGTATATCCTTGAATATCACACTTATCACTTATCACACTAGAGATAAACTATAGTACTAGAAAATTGCTTCTTTTCTCAATATATGTTTCCCAAACAAAAGTTCCTGTTTTCATAATAAAAACACATAAACAAGGCAATTTAAAGGGATAGTGAACAAATCGAAGGTCTATTGCTCCACAATATATCTTAGACTCCAAGGACTAACTGACTTCCGCAATAGAAGATGTTATCGAATCATTGCCTTGTACGCATTGTTCTCTCGTTCACACCCTAGCCTTGGAATTGCAGGATTTTAATCTCACACAAACTTGAAGGAAAGTTATCTATCTTTAGGATTACGATACTTATACTATTTGCGACCAAAGCGTAACTAAATGCAATGACATTGATCAAATAATACAACAGCAAGACGGAGCGGGTTATGGCTAAAAACTAACAGCCGCACAGGTCAATTGATGGTTAATCTATTAACTACGCTTGAAACGAGACCCCTCCGTGTCTAGGAAAGCAGGTTACACTGTTGGTCCGAGCTGTCATTCATAGATATTTGACGTTGTTACAGACAAACTTTTAAAGTCTGACTACCAGTCATACTAAAGGGTATCAAGTTATCCAGTAACTGAGTTGTAGACTTCACACAGGCAGTAGTTCTAAGTAAAATACTGGTATTGAGCTGCTTATGGTTAAAATAAAAGCAGACTACAATATGGTTGGGAGATTAATCAGATAGCAGGACCATGAAAGTTGTTTTAAAATCATTAAAATCTTTAGATACTCAAATCTAGACTGAAGTTATGAGGGCCAATAAACGCCATCTAGATGTTTGAGAACATGTTGAGCGATCGTAACTCTTACACTTATTCTAAGTTTAAATGATTTTAAAGCACCAATAAACGACGTGGCATGGAAAGTAAAAAAAAAACAAACGTCAAATTGTCCACTAATAACTAAAAGTTACTTTAGAAAATAAAGCTATGAATAGTGTTTTTATATTTTTATTTAAAACGAGAGGTGCCATGGCCATGCAGCCGTCTTCGCCAAGAGTGCGGAGATAACGTGCGATAAAGAACGTCTGTCCTAAAAAAACATTTATAAAAGGACCCATATAAACAGAACAATCTTCAAAAGACTGAAGGCAACAAAACGAACAATACACATTCCTCCAAGGCCTCACTGACAGACTACCCCAGTTGCTTAACCGCGGATGTTACAGAACTCTCAGAAAACGATGTTTTAAATACACATCAATCATAATAAAACTGCGAATAGGGGAAACATAGTTTCATCTGACATTTGAAGGTCATATAAAATGGAGCGAAAGTTACAGGAGTTAAGAGGGGAAGTCTGTGGTTTTATATTGAAAACAATGTATTACAGTATTACTTAATAATAATAACACGATGATGTATTATCTTATGAGTTAAGTAATTGTTGTTTTCGTGATACTGTAAATGGATGAGATTATCTAATGGTGGCTCGTTTGATCTTAGTGGTTGCGTCATGGTCGGCAAAAACAATTTATCTATGCATTACATCGTTTGTTTGAGAGCCTTTGGTTGAGACGCGTGATTCATCACTTTTTTCGTGTCTTTTCTAGTCATTACGTCTCCAAGCTATTTCAAACTGCATCCAGCTGAATTTCGTAAAACCAACCACACCATCCACATGTTTTGTAACAAAAGATGAAAATTAGTTTCAACATAAGGAGAAAATTATTTTCTTAGATGGAAATACGATAAGGAAACCAAAATTTCCCGATAATAATTTTAATCAAACCAAAATAGACATTATTCCGAGCCTCATAATCTAAATGTTTCCGACAAAGGATACTCCATCTTTACAAGAAATATACTCTAGGGAGAATCAATGAGGCCCTTCATAGGCGTTCTATGATAATTAAATAATTTTCTCAGTAACTTTCAAAGGGAGAGTTAATTGAATTGACATCTAGAATAGATTGGGAACTTCGATTTGTTTGCAGTTAATGATTAAAGTACAAGGACCTCTGCTGGCGTGATTGTGAAGAGATTATGTTTGACGCTGATGTTACTTGGGTGATTTGAAAATTAATTTTTTTTCATTATTTAACAGAATGAATGATGATTCTTGGCTAAAATGGTTGAACTTTGATGAGAGTATATTTTTGCTGATCGTTTTGTTACTCAAAATAGAAATGGCAATATTAAATAAATATTCGTATAAGGATATTGTTTCACAGATTCTTTAGTTTTATTATAATTGAGCCTGATACATAATCTATCTCAAATCATGCACAAAGAGAACCTTAATTTCCAAGGTTTATATCATAGTAAGTGAATTATTAAGATGAACACTTCTCATTTACAAAAAAATGTTATTTAAAAGAGCTTTTATTTTATCCAAAATTTAATTCTATATGCACAGACACGCTGACGTGCCGAATTTCAAGAATGTATATATTTAAATTTGATTTGTGGCAATAGACAAAAACCGTTTTGTGTGAAAATCGAACATGTAAATAAGTTCAGTGACTTGTTTAAGAAACATTTTGTTAAAAGACTTCTTATTTTGGCGAACATCCATTATTTAAATAGAAGGGAGGAAATGTATCGAGTTTCTGATTCAACCTTTTAAATCTATTTGTATACTAAAACATTGGTTATTTGTATTTTAAAACATAGAGACAAATAGACGAGACGGTGGACAAGTTAGCCTCGGGACGTTACTTTTTCTTTTGCCCAACAAAACCAATGTGCTTTTATTTTTGATGTTGGAATTGTATTTATTTAATTTGGGTCCATCCTTTATGGCAGATGGAAACCCTTTATGGAAAAATTTTTTTCGTCATAATATTATTGCATAACAGTGGATAGCATAAGCATATCATATGCATAACAGTGGATAGCATAAACTTCATTTCGCAGAAAACCGTTTGGCATACACTCATTTATCATACATTCACTACGCATAATTTTATAAGTCAGAATCTTCTTTAGGCATAAATTTTATATCCATAATAATTGAAACACTCATCTATTACACTACAGAAAAATCATAGTTAGCACGCTGCATGCAGACATGCAAACAAGCATACACCATGCATGCATCATGCAAGCAAACATGCAGCATGCAAACAAGCATGCAGCGTGCAAGCTAGCATGCAGTATGCAAGCAAGCATTTAGCATGCAAGCAAACTCACAGCATGCAGGCGAGCACGCAACATGCAGCAAGCATGCTTCCTGTCACGGCTCCGGCGCTGCGTAGCTCCGGCGGTCCCACGCGAGCTCATCGTCGCAGATGGTTTTACGCTCACTACCGCAGCTTCGGCTTGCTGGCCGGCTTCGCCGGCCAGCCTCTGCCGCGGCGGCGGGCGTCAAAATCACCTGCTCCTCAGCTCGCGGGCCGCCTCGCCCCTCCACGCCTACGCGAGCTTAAATTACACTCTAGGGGTAGGGCAAACAAGACTACGTGGAGTCGGTTCTGCAGCGATTCGTTTCTGTCAATAACTTTTGAACATATATTGACTTTTTGAAACACTATTTTAATTTAAGGTTAAAATGCAATTTTATAGAAATGACAATATGCCTAACAAAAGTATTCTAAATGAAATTCTGCCATCTTCATAGTATGCCAAGTGACATTGTACCAAATAATCTTTGGTCTAAATAAATATTATGCTAAACGAAATTATGCGGAATTTTAAGTCTGCCAAAGGTAATTGCCTAATAAAATTCTGCCATCTTAAAAGTATGCCAGTGTAAAGCCGGACAGATAAACATTCGGCCAAACAATGATTATGCTAAACATTTTTATGCCTTACCAATATTCGTTTATAGAATATTATGCAAGTGTGTTATGCCAAATAAAATTCAGAGCCTCAAGTTTCTGCCAGATAGATGGAACCCATTTAATTTGTTTGACTTTTAAACTTCGATTTTGTACCAAAATCTGTGTTTATTCGCAAAAGAATTTTAGATTAGAAGCTTAGGAATGGAGTAAGTATTAAATTATAATTATTATAGAAGTATTTATACTCCGATTTTCACACATCCAAAACGCTATTCAAAACACACAATAAGCGGTAAACAGAATTTACATTGATAACTTAATAAACCTTTTATTTACTTTGACGTTTACTACCATTGACCTTTAATGATATTATATTATTTTTAAAGAGGTCATTGATTTAATCAATTATCCTCTTGAAGTTTACCTTTAGATCTAAAAATAGTACCCCTTGGAGCATTAAAGTTTTATTGTTCGAAAAAGGACCCCTTCAGGGAAGGCGATCTACCATGATCAAGAACGACGTATTTCTCAGGTGTGTTTCTAAACGTACTGAGGTCGAAATAGCTTTATTAATAGATATGTGTAGGTGGTGCTGCTACCTTCTCAGAACTTTGTTAAATTGGCAAGTTTCATTTTCAGTAATAATTAAGCTAATTAGTGGTTTCTGCCCACAAATTGAAATTTATCATGGGATAGTATTACATCAAATTAATTCAAGTTTAAAATATTTCTAGAATTTCACAATAGCAGCCCGAATTTTGTATTTGTGCCCGGTTGTAGGCAACAGACTCGCTTCCTATTAAATATGACTTAGACATAACTGACAAAATGTGGTTGTACTTAGGTACACCTCTGCCCAACGCTTCCTGGAAACAAGTCATAATGTTATGTTTAGGTTTTATTTCAGAAGCATGTGGTTTCTAAGTACATTTTATAAAATCACCAAGAATCAGAGAGCTTATTATTATGACGTTTCATAATCATCATCATCGTTTCACCCGAAAGACGTCCACTGCTGGACATAGGCCTCCCCCAAGCTCCGCCACTTTGACCGGTTTTGTGCTTCCCGCATCCAGCGGATTCCTGCGGCCTTCACAAGGTCATCGGTCCATCATTATGACGTTTATTCCATCATAATTAAGCGAAAAAGTCAGGTTAAAGACCACATTTCATATAATATTATACAGCTAGATAAATTTATATATTTAAAACCGGATTAATACAAGAAGGACCAAAAAATAAGTACTTAATTCCACGAACAAAAAAGCAGATTTAAAAAGATCATTCTAAAAAAGGAAATTATCTCTACTAGCCTGAGTTTGGCTAGGTAAATATTTAACTTAGTTGGAATTTTCAAATCGTTTAACTCTCTACTACTTTCATATTTGTTTAGGTCTAAGCCATTCAATATTTAGTTTTAAAAAGAATAAAGGAAAATGTTTAAATTATACTAACGAAATTTTAAAAAAAGGTTTTATCTTGTATATCTAAGATTCTTTATCGTTTCATATTTATTTTTCTGACTGTGTATCGAAGGAACAGTGAAAAATATCTGTAACGATTACCATACAAGCTATTCCTCAAATCCTATTATCGTATTCACCCTTCATTCATCAGACGTAAGTAACATTTTAATCTGACTCAACAACTGCCCTCAATCTACGTCTATGAAAGGATGTGTTCTCTATTCTCTGAATCACCGTGTGTTACTACTAAGGTGTTTCTGACGCTATGAGATCTGAACCAAGCACAGGGAATAAATCTATTCAGCCATTGTGCATGTTATACGAGGATAACGTAGTTGGTTTTCCTGTAAATATTTAATTAAACTTTTTTGGAAAAATGGTGTTTGGTTTTCGAAATACTTTTCATTGAATACCATACTACTTTAAGGTAAACTAACTTGTTTTATAAAGAATTAAAAATAAACAAGCAATTAATTGATAAAGCAAGCAAAAAATGCCGTCCATTTACTAAAAAGTTAAGTAATATTTTGTTTATTATTCTGTTTTTCAATCTTACTCAGCATTTAAATATTATATTATTCCTTTCCAAACACTTTTATCAAAACAAAAAAAATCGTAGACGCCATCCCATCAGAGATGCTCTCAGTGTCATCAATCAAATATTCTTGGCGCATTTTTTGTCAGCTCAGGGTATGTTTGACTAATTTTGGCTCAAAGGACCTTGACTTGGAATTCTGGTCCTTTCGCATAATAGGCCCGTTATTATAATAAGCTCCACTACCAGGTCAAGGCTGGCCTCAGGTATTTATGGGTCGCGTTTTGGGCTCCGGACCTTTTTGGCGCATTCCGGGATATCTTGGGGCAGCTGCATTTTATTTGGATGGTGTCTTTTTATGAGTGTAATAAGGGTTCGGTGAAGAAAATTGTGTTTTTCTTGGAGTGTTTTTACCCAGTTTATGTACATTTTTTGTGAGTCACGTAAATACGATCAAAGTTATGATGTTAGTTATAAGAATTTTGGTATCACTTCTCCATTTTTTTGAGTTGTGATTATTATCTGAAAATCAGCCTAGTCTTTTTCCAACTTTGTTGGGCTCGGCTTCCTGTCTTATCGGTTGCAGCTAAATACTAGTATATGCCAATACATGGAGAGGCTACTAATCTGACCTTCACGATCCAATTACTGAGTAGCACGGTACCCCTTGGTAAGACTGGCGGTCAGACATCTTGGGTTTCTGATTATTAACAACTTATTAAATATTTTATGTGGTACCGAACGTAAAGAATAGTACCACCCCATTTCCCCCGTGGGTGTCGTAAAAGGCGACTAAGGGACTAACCAGAGAATGGGCAGCAGCGTTCTCTATGCATTTATCACCATTCTGCGATTAGCAACCCACCTGCCAAGCGTGGCGATTATGACAAACCCCCAAATTGGGGGCGCCCTATCTCCAGCAGTGGACGTCTTACGGCTGAAGCGATGATGAAATATTTTAAGCAAAATGTATTTCTTTAAACATACCATTATAGACCAATATAGAACCTAATAACTGGATAAGTTATTATAATATAATAATATCTTAGGACAACCAACACAACGTTATCTGATCCCAAACTAGGCAAAGCCTGTACTATGGTAACCAGACAACTGATAAATGTACTTATATATTTCTAAATACATACATATTATAGATAAATTATACCCAGACACAGAACAAATAATTGAGCTCATCACACAAAGATTTGTCCTGGGTGGGAATCGAACCCACGACCTCAGTCTTAACAGTCAGGGTCACTAACCACTAGACTAACAGGCCAGTTATGAACATAACTTTGAAGAAACTTTTCCAATTTGATGTTATCTAAACTTACTTAAACTAAATAGCATTCTGAAAATTAAAGTTGGTATCAGTAATACCAACTGTAGGTGTAGTCTATATTTGAAATATCTTTTAAACTGATGTCATCATACTTTACTGAGTTCACTAACACAGGCTAAGTTCATACTGCTTGTTAAATAAAATGTTTGAATTGACTGACAAGTGAAATAATTTTTTTGAATTTGAATTTAAAGGGATAAGTTTTTGCGTTCAAATCCATCATGGGGCAGGTATTTTAAAATATTTTAAATCAATCTACTAGCCGAGTTTATTTCCAACTATTTATTTATTTAACCTTTTTTTTATTTTATGTTTATACAGACCAGAAGAATATAACAGAAAAGTAGGTACAGCAGTGAAACTAGATATTACTATGGTGGACTATGGCTGTGATGTGACTATGTTGGGTTCAGTTAGCAATCTAACTGGATGCAGCTAAATACCAATATTTTACATGGAGCGACTGTCTATCTGACCTCCACAACCCAGCTACTGGGTAACACGATATCCCTTGGTAAGACAGATTGTCATACTTGTGTGCTTCTTACTACCCGTATCAACAAACGTTATAAGTTACAGTAAGTAGATCTTTTTTTTAAGATAAAAATGAAGAATGCGGAAAACCTTCATTTGCACATCAAACACAGCGATTGTATAAAAGATCGGCTGATGTCCCTTCATCGGATCAAAGTTTAACATAATATTTTACAAATACATATAAAAGTGTTTCGGGAGAGTTGTGAAAGCAAGATCTTATGTGTAGAATCAATAATTACGTGTTTCTTGTTCGGACGCATATATGCGTCCGAACAAGAAACACGTAATTATTGATTAAGGCAAAAAATATGTGCGTTTGATAAAAATTGGTTAAAACATACTTTGTACATTAATATTTTTATTTAATAAATTAACGATTTCGATGTTGTACCAATGTACGTTAAAATATCTTAATTTTATTTGATATTTTTTATAACATTAAAAAAAAAGTTACGCTTATGTACCCTTCCGTGGACCGTGTAAACCTAGGTTCCAAAGTTTGCTTAAAGAAAAAAAATACTTCAAATTAAAAGTTTCAATATTTTTGTCTTTTTATTAGTTACTAACATCTTATAGTTGACATTTTACATTATTATGAAAAATCAACACACAATATAAATAAATTATTACACATAAACATGATGTTACCAATTTTGCAACCCCTTCCGTGGTCAAACTAAATTTTATATTCAATATTTGTTACGTGGAACGCGGCACTAGTTTATTTATTTTGGTTGGCAACATTGTCGAGCTGTCAGTTGAGTAAAGCTATTTGGTGGAACACACTTGCGCTCCGTTAAAAAATTGTTGAAATATTCTTAAATAAGTGTTTGTTTTACTTTTGTGTCAAAGATCGTTGCAACTTTTCAGTTCCATCTATATTTTGGTAAGTACTGGCGTAAAAAATACATGTTTTGATTATCGTGGTGCAATATGAGAGGCCATTGGCAAAAACCAGGTGCGCCATATTGTAACCTCAAAATTTCATGTTTTGAATGGCTATTTTAGTTTTTTTATCCCTTCCGTGGACAAACTTCTCGGTGGACACAATGTCCACGGAATAGACCAGGTCCACGGAAGTGAACTTTTTTCTAACCTATATTTTTTATGACACAATTAACATTAGAATGCATGTATTGCTAGGTTTGTTTTGGCACTTGGCATCGTCCGCACTCCTGACCTAACGCCTAATAGTACCTCCAATTATTTTGACAATTTTTTTTGGCATTTTGGTTTTTAAATGTAATATGTAGTTAATGCTCGTTTTTGCTTGAAGTGGTGTGTACATGTGGGTTATGGTTTCTATTTCAGCTAATAATGCCAAAAACAAGTAATCTTAAGCATCTCACTGATGAAGAAAAGAAGATTCGACGTCGTGAACAAAAAAAAATAAGCATGCGGCGAGCACGTGCACAACTGAACGATGCTGCTATTGAAGAGATACGCAAGAAAGACAGAGAGAGGTATCATAAGAAGAAAGAGACAGGTAAAATCAAGACTATTGAACAATATACTCCTAGACAACAGCGTCAAATTAGGAAAATGTGGCGAGAAAAATCTAAAAAACGACGTGAATTAATAAAAATGCGGAAAGCCACCGCTGTTTTATTAGAAGAAAATACTCCGCCATCAAGTCCTTCTTCGTCACTTTCGCGCGCTGAAGTTGGAAGGGCAGTAGCTGCTCGTAATAAAAGAAAATTAAAATTAGATAATGAGGCTTTACATTTAAGGGTCTTAGCAATGGGCAAACAAATAAAAAAATATAAGATGCGTATAAAAAGACTAAAAGAAAAGAAACAAAACAATGGGAACATGGTAGGTTCTAAAAAAAAAGTATTAAGGAAGGATATGAGACAAATTGTGCATGATTTTTTATTACAAGATGAGTGCAGTAGATTAACTGCTGGTAAAAATGAGACCATCACTCGAAATAAGATCAAACGTCAAATTCGTTTATTAAATGACACTCTTTTAAATTTACATGTATCTTTTCAAAACAAAACAGGAATTAAAATTTCTTATCAGACCTTTAGAAGATACCGTCCATTTTGGGTGTTGTTTCCGAAAGCTTCTGCAAGAGATACATGTTTGTGTACGTTACACGAAAACAGTGATCATATAGTCCGATCACTGCATAAGGCAAAAATTATATCGTATGGATCTGCATCACATGTGGCTAAAGTACTTTGCTGTAATGACACACTTAATCCGAAATGCCTAGAGCGAACGTGTGAGGGATGCCATAATAAAAAAATCACCTTTCATGAATATGATCACAACGATCATATAACTTACGAGAGATGGACTGTTAAAAATGTTGAAGTAGTTATTAAAGGTAAGCCAAAAATATGTAAAAAATCTGTAAAAGAAACAGTGAAAACTACAAAAGGGTGTCTCGTAAAATTATTAAATATTAACCTACCAATATACATGCAGCACATTAGCAATATGATTCATCAAATAAGGTCAATACAAACCATTAAGCAACAGCTATCTTCTTCTCAAGGTTTGTTACATATAGACTTTTCGGAGAACTATAACTGTAAATATAGTTCTGAAGTCCAGTCCGCCCATTTTGGTGGTTCCAAGCCACAATTGTCACTTCACACATGTGTTTACTACAGCAGTGGACCAGCAACTCAAGACAAGACTTTTTTATCAACATCGATGTGCTCTATATCGGAAAACTTACGACATGACCCTGTAGTGATATGTGCCCATCTTAGACCTGTCTTACAAAGAATCGAAGAAATTAGTCCAAACTTATCAGATTTACATATATTAAGCGATGGACCGACAACACAGTACCGCAATAAATTAATGTTTTATTTTATTTCGAATTTCATAGCCAGAGAATTAAATAACGTTGATAATATTACTTGGCACTACAGCGAAAAAGGTCATGGAAAAGGAGCTCCTGATGGAGTAGGTGGATGTATAAAAAGACTATGTGATAATTCGGTTGCAATGGGCAAAGACGTATCGGATTATAATTCTCTTATGTCCTGTTTAAAAGAAACCTGCAAAGGAATAGAGATTTATGGAATTGGTGACCCGTATATTCAAGACATTCAAAGCATTGCTGATAAGAGTAGAACGAAAGCTTTTAAGGGTACTTTAAAGATACACCAACTTACTTGGAGTCGAAATACACCAAATATTTTACATGCAAGAAGACTAAGTTGTCTGTCTTGCGCAGCTACGACAATATGTCCACATTTTGAAATAGGACAAATAAATGTTCAACCTGAAAGTACAAGGTCAAGTACTCCCAATAGTTTCGTCTCTGATGCCTTAAACTTATCTCCGAGAAATATAGCCACACCTGATGCTTCTACAGTGTCATATAGGTCAATTCAAGTCACACCAGAAGAAGAAGTATTTCAAAGTGTCCCTACTCGTCCTAATAAACGACTGAGGCTGGTTTCAGATTCCAATGATTCAGATGATTCAGATGATATATTTCACTCGCGATTTGTAAGACAGCCATTTATTAATAACAAAACAGACACGGAAGACGAAGAAGATTTGATTCTCCTTCCGCAACAAACTAGAAAACCATTCATTAATCCTTACACAGACAGTGAAGATGATGAATCTATATTTTAAATTGGTACATGAGCACCACCGTTTATTTTTCTAACTTTATTTAAATATCATTAACATCAGTGCAGGACTTTGTAAATGCAGAAACGCTTTCTTTTTTTTTGCAAAAATATACTAATAATAATATATATATAATTTTAGTTATAAATTAAATTATTAAATCTTTAGACTCCAAAAAATATGTTGAAGTTTTCTGTGAAAAAAACGTTTTTGCATTGTTACAAAATCCTGCAGTGACAACGACGTAATTATGTCAACAGAAAAGATGTCATTTCTGTGGACATAAAGTTTTTAATTTTTTTTATTTAACAGTGTTGAATGATTCATTGTATTGTTAATACGAAGATGTAAAGTGCAGCGTAATTGTTATTTTTGTTATGTTTTCGAAGTTTTGGAATTACTTTTTTTTTATTAAAAGCTCTATTTTAAACTTTTCTGTGGATTATCTGGTCTTTTCGGTGGACACATAAAAATAAAAATGTCACATATTTTCATGAAAATAAGGTTTTGATCTCTGATTGTGCGGACAGTATAATTATTTTACTATTTGGCATAATACATACTGATTTTTTATAATAAAGAACACTTTTTTATTTTTTTATGTTTTTTATTCCTGTTTTGTTTATGACCCATATTATAACACGGGTACCCGGGTCGAATCGCCTTTCTATATTAAAAAGACATTTAAACTTAGTCTTGACGTCCATGATAACATTTGCAATCCTACTTACGTTTCCTCCGATACCACTGACGATTCCAAATGTCCTCATATTTACCAACCTGTTACAAGAAATGAAAGTATAACAGGAGCTAGTGCTATCAAAGGTTCTTACCTGTCTAGTGAAACTGCGACCAGGCTGTAGACAGACGCGGCGACAGACAGTCCCTGCACGTACGGCACGGTCTTGCACATCAACCAGCCCAGCACCCATGCTGCAACAAATACAAAAACCAATATTAATAAACTTTTAAATAAACGTTATTCAAAGTTTTATTTTAAGAGTTTAAATTAGGACTCTTGTAAAAACAAATAAACAAACTAAGATGATCGCCATCCGCCATTATCGAGAAATAAACACACATGTGTACGTAATTGTTATTCAAAACATATTGTACCTAGTTGTCTCTAATAAACAAGCGCATTTTACCATCAAACTGCAAAGTTTATCGAGTAAAAGTGGTAAAAGCAAAAAGCTACGGTTAGAAACAAAAAAAGGAAAAAAAATAACACGGACTGCCGATGCCGTTACATTCATTTTAAGTTAAAGTCCCCTTTCTAATTGAAATACCTGTGAAAAAGTATATTTATCTACCCTATCCTCTCCTAAAAGTTTTACTAAACACGTAAACAGCGATGAATTAACATACAACAATGACCTTATCTTTATGGTAATGTATTATTTTAATGTTAAACTGTTTACTACACAACACTAAAAGGGCTTGTTCATTCATCTCGTCGAACAATAGACATTACTTTAACTTTCATCATATGTCAAGGTAGACATTGGATCAACGAACACCATGAGTAGATACTGGTCACATTCAAAGAAGGTGCGACTTGTTGATTACAGTTTCCACGTTGGTCTAGTAGTCTCAAGCACAACAGTTTAGCATGAGGTCCTGAGTTCGATTCCCAGGTCGAACAAAGTGTTATTTGGTTTTCTCATCGACACTTTCTCAGTACCAGTCTGGATTTGACACATTTTTCCAGTTATGTTGTCATAGACTACAGTCTAGGTGGCCCCTACCTGTCTCTTCGGTGTTGTAAAGTTACAATAAAACCCTAAAATGTATTAAGTTTATTTCAAGAAAAAGAGGTTTGCATTGAATCTAAATAGTACCCGACTCGTTTACGTTATCACAAATATAATTAATTACTATTTGGACCGCAACTCATAGTATATTTTCTTTTAATTTCCCGGAAACTGTAATATACAGTTACCTACTGGTTATTTTACGTTCAAAGGCGACCTTAACAAGATATTGAACTGAACTCGCCCAATTTCCTATTTCTGCTTTCAAACGAAATGAATATCTATTAATTTTAAGGAAATAGATTCAAACCCTGCAATCAAGAAGTTTATAAAATTCTTTTTGAAGATTTAAGGAATCAACGACATTTTAGTAATGTAACAACTTTCTGGAATAATCTACAATCATCACTGATGAAGATTCAATTAGAATGCTTCAAATTGATACATTGAAATTCTTCTGGTACTTACACCAAATTACACTCTGGCATTAAAAAGGCTACCTACTTCCCCCAACAGGGTCATTCTCTCATAAGTATATTCATAACCTGTAACTTTGTGTACATTGTGCATTATATCTATACTAATACTATAAAGAGGTATATATACTGGGTGACATTTTTTAACGTCTTGAAAAAAAAATGGGGGTAATAGGTGAACGGAGTAGAAGCCTTTGGCATAGAAATTTTTGTGTATGTAATGTAATGAAATTGATCTAGCAATAAATACTACACATTTAAAGTAACATTTTCATACTAGAACAACAAAACAACAAATTTGGAAAAAAAAAACAATTAAAAACCTATCAAAACTCAAATCACACGCACCCTACTCCTTGCACGGCATGTATCAATGATTTCGTAGCGCGGTCCTACCCTTTGAAGCCGGCCGATAGGCGGCCTCATTGATCTTTCGCAGGCGCACGAGCCGCACACGCATCCCTTTCCGCCCGTGTCCCGCGCTCCTTTAGTCACCTACGATGAATCTGAAGGCCTTCCTGCTTTCTATTCTATTTACACAACACACCATATGAAGGTCGAGACGGTAAAAAATGTCATCCAGTATATACTAGCTTTTGCCAGCGGCTTCGCTCGCGTGAAGGTCGGAAAATATCCCGCGGGAACGTACTACCGGGATAAAAAGTACCATATATGTTAATCCAGGTTATGAACTATCTGTGTGCCAAATTTCATTCAAATCCGTTCAGTAGTTTTTGCGTGAAAGGGTAACAAACATACACATACATCCATCCTCACAAACTTTCGCATTTATAATATTAGTAGGATATATATATATATATTTCTTTGTAAGTTCGTATGTAGAGGGTAATCTCTGGAACAAACATTTGGATTAGAAAAAATCTGTATTTGTTCTTGAAGACGGTTATTTACTATTAAACATGACGCTACGGCCCCTAAGGAGGAGAGTAAAAAGATCAAAAAGTAATATCGTGTGCGAGCGATGCGATGCTAGAGCAGAATTTTTTAAGTTGAAGAAGAAATTACAAGCGGTTGAAGTCGAGGGCAGAAGGTAGTTGGTTACCAAATATAATTATTAGAAAGAAAAGTTACTTTGAACTCTCTAGTGTACAGTGAATCCCCTGCCTGATACGACGACCTAAGTAAACCGTAAGTTTGTCTAGCATACACGAGTTCATTAAGGAGGTTTCTCAAACCTCCACATCAATATTGATTAGGTCAAGGTCGCTAAATGTATGCCACACCTATGGTAACATATACGAAGCTTCCTATTAAAATTCCAAATAAATAAATAGTGTAGGTCAGGTGTGAAGTACACGCAACCAGTGTGCGTGTATGGTTAGATCTATGAATGTAAATGAAGCTAATAGAAGATATACTAAAGACTGTTATTACAGTCAGTGGCGATTTATAGTTTCTGCCTTCCCCCATAGGAACAACGCGAAAGTTATGTAAGTAATTGTAGTGTAGCTCTCTACAATATCTTAATATTTCCGCAAAACAAAAACAATATGTTCGTATACCATAAAATGGTTCACAAAACCATGGAATCGTCTTCGAACTGACAGCAACAAGTGGAAAAGGTCACTAAATCAATATTTACACGGCACCCTGCAACCAAATGTAGGTCAGGTCACTGTACTACCTGCGACCTCTTAGCCTTGCATTCCTCTCCACCCCTCCCTTTCTCTCTAACACAACCCCCTATACACCCATCCTTTTCTTTCCCAACCTTGTACAAACGCATTACAATACAAAAGTCGGATATGACTGAACATTTTACAATTAAATTTGAATCGTATTGTTTGAGTCTAAGTCTCAGTTTCCTTTAAAACTTTATAGGAAGTTGCATACAGTTCGAATCGATTTGAATAGTAACAACTGATTTGTTATTAATGATGCTTTAGTTTTTCTTAACCTATATTTGAGGCCTTGACCTGTAGGGTAGATTATATTTCGATTTTGAAGTATGACAATTTAGAAAACATTACCGTGATTATTGTAGGGTCAGGGAAATCAGCTGATTACGATCCCTTGTGATATTTTGTAAACGGTTACTACTGGAAATGGTACCTACGATTATTTATATAAGACGAGCGGGTGTCGATTATTTTTCACCCTTTATTAGATATTATAAATGTGAAATTTCGTGTTTAGATGTTTGAATATTTTTATAAACAGCTGAACGAATTAGGATGAAATTCGGCACACAGATAGTTTAAAACCTGGATAAGATAAGTTTAACAAAAGGGATATTTTTTATCCCCAAACTACGTTCACCTGCGATAATTTTCAACTTCCACTTTGCAAAAGCCGGTTAATGTATAATTTGGGCTTTACAATCAGATATTGCAAATTATAATAACACAAAGCTCATAATTTTAAACCTCTCCGTTACAACTACTGTTAAAGTAACCTTTAGATAAAGTCGTGACCACACAGTCGTGAGTATATTGTTGTATGTCTATCTGAACACCTCCAATGAGGTCTAAGGTCACCTGCCTAGTGAGACCTAAGCTTACCCATAAGATTGCGTACACAATTAAGCACAATTATGTTTGTGGTCTTTCAAATTTAGGTTTTTTTTTTAGAAAATATATGAAATTAAAGAAATAGTTCTTTATACTAATTTAATTAGTTTTTTTTTGTTATTTGTTTAAGCAATCTTATAGGTAAATCTGTATAATTTGAAATGCCCTCTTAGCACACAAAACAGAAATTAATACGTAACCTTAGCAATGAAAGTATAAGCTGTATTGCACTGCACAGGTCACCAAATGGATACCTTATAATAATATCTACATTTTACATAAAATACTCAATTGTATACGCACTACGTGACCCGGACGAAATGATGCGTAAAGATGCGTGACGATGCGAATAAATGTAAGTAGTGACGCCCATAAATTATGTAATTGGGACACACGGCGGCCAATGAGATGCAGTTTTTATGATGTAACTGAATTTATAGGTCCTTCTGTAGGAAGGTACAGTGGGTTCGCTTCCTGGTTGTTTTGTCCTAATATTTTTTTCCTTTTTTGCTTTTACACATAAACTAACGCCCTCTTCCCATGTGGCTACATAATGCCATCCGCTATGATCTTTCCTTAAAATTCGATTTATCATAAGTATAAAACAGTGTTATTCGCCTCGATTTATCATTTTATATAACAGTAGCAACAATATTTTGTACAGAATCTGAATTTTTACACTCATCTTAATGTTATGTACACACATTATTGTATTGTTCAATCATAACGAGGACTATTTATGTATTCACACGCCTACTGAAAACGGCACTCAGATAAGTAAACCTCATATAATTCACTATGAAGAGGAAAAGATCCGTTTAAGAACGTACTCCAAATGGTTATTGGCACTAAATCCCCCTTACTGCGCGCAAATTGAGACAAATTGCTGCCCTGTCGCGTACAAGACTACATCAATTAAATAATTTCCGAACCCGGGTTGTGCTAAGATGACCGAACATTTGGGAACCTGATAGCGAAAGAAAATACCTTTTCTTATTTTGCACAAATTGCAATGCTTTTAATCAACGTGTGAGTGTTGAACAATTTAACTATCTCCTAAATATGATCTGCTTACTGGCAAGAGACATCGCGGCAGGCACAGACGGAGATGGCGGGATGAGCTGGAGTCTTTCAATAAAGATTGGTCCTTGATAGCTCTGGACAGAGAGACGTGGAAAGAGAGTAGGAAGGCCTGCGCCCAGCAGTGGGACTGCAACGGCTAATAAAAAAAAAATACCACCATCCCCTCTTATAATCAACTTCCAATAACACAAACTGTTTTAAGTGACAGCTAACTAATTGCAAGTTGTAGGTTTTCGCCTTTGTCCATCATTGTAAGTAGGCTACTCGCCTTGATCAAAGATAAATGTCTGAGAAAACAAACACCTGACAGGCACAAAAAAACAGTTAATAAATAAGACTGTTCCACTTTCTAGATTTGATAAAAGAGCTTGTCACTTTTGGGGTCGGTTTAAAAGTGTCAAGAAACATTATGATGGTTGTAGAACAGAGATAATTATTGGAGTCAGGCTCTTTTATATATTATCCCTGTTGGTGGAAATAGACATGCGGCTCATTGGTGCTTAAACATAACTGATGGAATGTGGGTGTGTGAGCTCAGCTTTGCCTGATTCTTCAGGGATTACTACCGTGCAGTTTCTGCTTGGCTCTTCTCCATAGGAAAAGCCCAATTAGAACGGTGCACCGAGGTTAGTGCCCTTATAGGCTTAGGCTAGGCCAGAAAATATCGAACCTATAAATAAGACGTGACGCCTGAGCGACACGTTCAAAATTTAGGCCTCAAATTGTGCTGATGATTTTGAATCAGCTAGTTATTAAGTAGGCTCAACGAAACTGGTTCTAGCTGTCACATTTACTGATTCTGACTCCGTCTGAGAGATTAAATTTGATATCTGTTCGACCCAGTACTCTTTAAACTGAGTTTACCGTAAGGTTCTTACGCTACAAACTTGAGAGAAGAAAAACTACTTCTAAATGAACCTAAAACTTCAACAGCCAACTTCAAAACGACCTTCCTCTAACCTAACAAGTGTTCCTCAAAACTGAGCTTATTTCAATTTGTGCACACAAACAGTGGTTATTAAATAACTGAGAACGGCTGGGCAATACCGGGCAATGCGAACAATCCGCTGTGTATAATGCACAGGAGGGGCGCCCAGGGAAGCAAGAGCCCGGACGTCTCGGCCTTGAGAACCTCATTTTTATGTCTGTCTTGGATTAAAATCTTTTGTTTTTTCTTGTTTTGTTGTTCGCGAGAATATTTGAGTGCTCTTTTAAATTGTGAATGTATTACAACAGCTTTTATGGTAAACATTTTAGGATGGAGCGTTTTAGTCTTGAGTTTTTCTGTTATTTTCATGTTTCAGATATAATACTCATAAAACTGGTGGTTACCACTGATTTGTCACAAATCAGTGAGAAAAGACTTACATTTTAATAATGATCCAGTGATGATAAGGGTGAACAAATGATCCGTTAACCGCTTAAATCAAAGATCTTGAAATTTTGAGGATTCAAAGGGTTTCAAGTTGCATATTTTTTTCAGTCTGGAAAGTTATTTCTCAAGGAAGCCTCACACAAACCAGAGTATCGTCTTACGAAAGTCCAAAGGAAATTAATAAGTCTCGCGAAATAAAATGCTTAATTGGAAATACAATGAAGGAATCCAATTTCCAATTAGTTCTAAATAAAGGAAAATGAAATTGGAATCGTTTAACCTTTAGGTAATTAATGGTACTCAGAAAATAAAGATTTCCTCGGAAGTGTTCCACAAACAATTTGAATTCCTCTTTAAACACGTACCAAAACGCCATAACATGGTCCTTCATATTTGCAAGGAAAACCAAGAGACACCAGAAATTCTTTTGTTCAATTTTCCTGTTAAAAGAAACTATCACCATCTTTTTCCACAATAGTCAGCTACTTTGACTTATTATCTGCTGATGACACTATCAACAGCTCGGTCTTTCGCCAAAAAATTTAGCAGGAAACATGGTATCGCTTGATGGCATGTAAAAAATCGCGATGCACGTAAAGATACAGTTGGACGACATGTCTCAAGGCACCTTCTACTTCCTTTTTCATTACGATCGTCCGGGGCCAGGCTTGGCTGGTTACTGGGTAGGTCAGGGGGGACTAAGGGACGGGGGGGGCGAAATGTAGGTCAGGCCGATGAACTAGGCCGCCGGGGCGGGATCCCGGAGACTTGTTGCGATCTGAACAGGTGCGTCGGAGGATCATACGGGATTATATACGAGTCCAAACGAGTTTGTTATTAAGTAGATAAGTGGAGGGGGGATTTTTTGAGAGAGTTTTTAAGCAGTTTATGGATGAAAGGGCTTAAAGGCTTTTTGTTTTTAAATTGTGGGAGTCTTGTCATATCTTTTGCGCTGTTTTGAGTTGAAGTCAAGATGACCTTGGGATGTCTCGAACAGATATCTAAGATTTATGATCTGTATTGTGATTGTGAAGTTTGATCGTGCTTCAAGTGAATAACTGGCTGAAGCACTGATTAATTATGTTAGCATGTCATTTGATTCTTTCATTAAGATAATCTGAAAGACACACCCAGCATAAAAACACATATAATATCAATGAATTATAGAAAACAGTTTTATGCAACAACTTGCCAGAACCACAAATCTGATTACTCCACAGTTCATAATATAAATTAAGAAAACAGTTAGTAAGGCACTCGATAAAGCTGCAGTTAGACACTTTGATAAATATTAGTTTATGTTGAAACTCAACGACAAACCACAGCTTTGAAGAGTTAATAATATTGCTTTGATTTATGAAGCCCTTCATAATAGATATTACAGAGGATTACAATGTATTTGAATTACGTGTAAATAGGATTATGAAATAGTTGATATTCTGCGTAAATCTACTTGAATTCAAGTGTGTAACTATACAGATTATATAATCAAACTTGTTACTGAACATTGGTGTGTGATAGGTGATTATGGGCAAATCAATAAATGCTTATACTAAGTGCAATTAAAGCAATAGCTATTTGCTTTAACCTGATAACAAAGTGTCGGTAACATTACTTTTTTTAGTTCTAATTTTCAGCAGATTTAAACATGCTCACTGAAATTGTGATATTACAGTAATTTCACTTAAAAATGTACGAGTCAGCTTGCATACAACTAGAAACTTTGTATGTACGAAGCGTATGTCATCAATGAACAATGCTGATCTAAAATCTTTTGAGCGGTTCAATCTGAAGATAATATCGATTGGTTTAAAAACTTCCGTTTCAAAGTTTGAGGTTAATTCATTACATAATAGTAGCCACCCCTATCTATCACCCATATCAATTCAATTTCGGAAATTATTCCGAAGTCCCTTGATGTTTTCGACGTGGTTAAGTGAGGTCCGCACAAATTGAGCACAGGTCTAAAATATTGTCTCACACTGGCCTAGTTCGAGCACCTAGTTTAGGAGCTAAGGCTAGCTTTTGCTTGCGGCTTCACCTGCGTGAATACCCCGCGGAGCCGTACTTCCGGGACTAAAAGTACCTTATAATGTTAGACCCAGGTTATAAACTATCTATGTGCAAAATTTTATTCAAATCTGTTAAGGTGTTTTTGCACCAATCCGGAACGGACAAAAAATCTTCGTTACTATTTTACTATAAGTATAGATTACATTCGTGTCCAAGACACGGGAAACACCTGAATGGGGGATGCATGGAACAGAGAAATATGGCAGAAAAATAATGGAAAAAAAGCGTGGGGTGCTTTTAAGGTATTTTTTTATTGATATCAGGCACCCCACGCTTTTTTTCCATTATTTTGTACTTTTTAGTTTGGTTTTCCATGGAAGCGTGTTTTTTAGTTTTTTTAAACTATTATTTATTTTCTATTTTTTAGGGTATTTCGAATTTTGAGACGTATGTCAGCGTAGTTTGTGACAGTTTTTTTTTATGTCCTGGTAACCCTGGCAAGGATAATGGCACAAATTTATGAAATTATTGCATTGTCATCAGTCCTTGACAGGTGTGCAAAGTTTGAATGAAATCTGGTCGTTTAAAGTGGGTCAAAATCGCACTATAAGGAGTCGGTTACAAACAAATATACAAACATACAAACATACAAATATACAAACATACAAACATACAAGTGAAGCTAATATAAAGCGTGTAAAAACGTAGGCTTGTACGCAGCAGTCGTTGATTTCGGGCTGACATGATCATCATAGATTTAATTCATCATTCTTCTTAGTGTTTAGCTACTTCATTGTATCTGCCGTAGGTAACTATTTGATGCGATATTCGATCACGTTAACCCGCGTATTGTCACTCCATTCATAATACATACTCTTTGTTCATAAAGCTGCTTAAACTTCGTGAAGTACTCACATAATGTCAAGTATCTCAAAGAGAGTACGTAATGTAGGGAGGCATGTGAATGTAGGCAATCTCGTCAAATAACCTTATTATTTTGATGAGGTGAGTAGAATTGGGAGTAAATGTCAGGGAGAAATAATTACCAGTTATTGAGTTATACCAGTCTAAAAAGTGCAGAGATAATAAAAATTATTCTAGTTTCGAGAAGAAAGAGTCACTTATGTAATACTTTTTATTAAATCTATTTTATATCTTATTGTAATAATAAGTTTTATAAGTTATAAAGTAGATAAATATGACACGTTAATTATATTGCAAGAGATTAGATTTAAAAGGTTGCTTATTATGTAACTTAACAATGACGTAGCGTCAAGATGGTTAATGAGTCTTCATGTTTTGTTTGAATACAAATGTCTATTTGGTTTGCTTAACCGAAAAAAAGTTAGCTATGAAAACAAAAAGATGTAGTGAGCTTAAAAAATACATAGATACTAGCAAGGATACTAGGTTACTTTAAATAAAATCTTACTGTCTCAAGAATGACCTCTTAAGGTCATTATTTTCACTATTTATAACTCTATTAGATAAGTTTTGCCAAATGTAAAGCGCAAAGAGGCAAAATGTCTAAGAAAAACGTAACTTCATCATAAGTTCGATAAGAAAACCATAAATTGCAAAGTTTCTGTTACAAAGATACGAATCAGATCTTTAAAATCACTTTCTGATCTCAGATAAAAAACAAAATATGGAATAATAACTCTATTTTATGCCACGACTAACATCCAATAAAGATTAAAATCTGGATGTGATTCAAATCTGCCATAATTATTGCTACATACCTACTTAAAAGAATTATATAATCATTTCTGCACTATTTTTATTTTTCACATTTATGATACCGCAAAAACTTGTGTGCTTATACAGGATACAATTTCTACATGGCGTATTCGCGAATACCATAGGTACACGTAGCGCTATCTATCGGAATATTCACAACATTACATAATACGCACATTCCGTTTTATTATTCGCGTTTATCTCACCACTTTTCCTTACATCTTTTACTCTTTGTATTATAGCATTATTTCCATGCATTTATTTTATACTTTATCCAATATTATTTGTGACTGTAAAACAGCACATATTCATAAAAATTATACGCCTCTCGTACACTGAAATCTTTTTCAATTTACGACGTGTTCATAAATTTTCTAAATATTTTTATTTTACGACACTTTTTCGTTTATAGACTTGTTACGTAGTACGAGGGCGTTTAGAGCTGTTCACTTATAAAGGAATAGTGCTATATTTTGACATACTCTTGGTAAAGTTAATTGTTCTTGTGAAATGTTTTATTATATTATTATTATTTCTACACGTGACAGCATTACTATTATTAAGTATAATTAGCCTATAATATTCCCACTGTTGGTACACAGGCCTCCTCTCGGTAAGACGGAGGAGACCGTCTCCACCACGTGGGCCCGTGCCATTAGTAATTGCACGTGTCTTCGAATCAATCAAATATTATTGATTTTGAAATTTTGGGGTGACAGATGATAGGCAATCTATGTTTTCTCAGATATTTTTTTTGTTTCTACGTGTGACTCAGCAAACAATAATACTTTGGCCTTCATCACCTAATCCTTAATCCACATCTAACTAAATAAAATAAAAAATTACGTCACTAAGAACAGTAGCTACAGTACCAAAATAATAGGCATTATCATTAAAATCAAACGATACGCACACATTATCCTCAACAAATCAAATTACGAGTAAATGAGCCAGAATCACGAACATAAGTCAAACAACTGTCAGAGCATATTGATATCCACACAAGGAAATCTCAGACACATTATACGCAACCTTGGAGGAAGGAATACGTTCAAGATGGCCGAAATTCCAATATGGCTGGAGAATAATGCAACCTTCATGTCTGTCAGTTTGGAGCTGCACAAGATTAATACTTGGGCCTTGGAGCCGATGGGTTCGAGGTCCCAGTGGAAGAGGGTGAAACAATGTGGCGAGATAATGCGAATGGTAAAAATATGCTAAGCTGGGAAGGTACTTTTGTGTTCAGTGACTTTGCGCGTCACGACAATGTTGAAATATTGCAGTAGATGAGAAATTTCTTACTTCGAAAATTGTTATTTTCCAGATTGTTTTCAGGTCCCAAAAGGTTAGCTTTTTGATTGACTGCTTCAATGTTTTCAAGTTCTGAGTTGACAACTGTCATAATACCAGAGAAAAGTTCGTCAAAGAGAAAACTTTTGAAAAGCTATTTTCGGCCATGAATTTTTAAAACTTTATTACTACTACAGTTTAAAAAACCGGCCAAGTGCGAGTCAGACTCGCGCACCGAGGGTTCCGTACAAACCTGTAGGTATATAACTAAAAGTTCACACATCACGACAATCGAGTCGTAGTTCTGTTTTGTTTCTTAGCTTGGTTTTATTTCTGTCTGTGTTTTGTTCTGTTTATTATATGATGTTACTAAAAATTTACGGTTTTCGCAATTTTTCCTTTATCTGTGCTATAAGACGTTGCTTCGTACCAAATTTCAAAATTCTAGGTCGACTGGAAGTACCCTTTAGGTTTTGATTCCCTTGCGAGTTTCGAAAATTTGTGGAAATTTGCGGTATAAACGGCTATATCTTTTGATTGCGTTAGCTTAGAAGTTTGATTTTTTCACAGCTCCAAGGGACAGTAGATTTAAGTATTTGTTATAAATTTCAGCTTGATACCTTCACGCGTTCCTGAGAAAAAGGATCTTGACAGACGGACGGACGGACGGACGGACGGACAACAAAGTGATCCTATAAGGGTTCCGCTTTTTCCTTTTGAGGTGCGGAACCCTAAAAATACATCTAATATTCCTTTGCAGTAACTAAAAGCTGATGATAATGGTAATTAAGGTTTATTTAACACAACTGAATCGCTAGACGAACCATCTAAATATTTGAAGTAAAGCCCCAACCTTACCACACCCGAAGGATTACAAGCGAAATCTAAATGTAATCGAATGATACCAATGATGGATGGTCCACAGTTCCACGGACATCATACTAGGACACGGGCCAACTGTGACTGGCTGATTTAGTAATGTGATCTCATTATGTTGATGTTTGTTTTCATTAATAGATTAAAGGATATTATGATTTACGAGAATAATGGTTAATGGATAAATCTTTAGACACACTCAATTGTCTCTTCCTCTGTTACGTGAAACTTACGTTAGATCTAGCAAAAATCTTAGCGTACGCTTTTCGAGTAATCACTTCGTTAAATGCAGAACATTACAGTCTAGATTACTAAAACAGCTTAAGTCATTAATCCCGGAAACAGATTCCTTCAACAAACTAAAAATAAATTTACTAGATAGTAATTTTTCTTCACTTAAGCACTTACCAGCGTTTGGAAAGCCAATAACTGATAAGCTTCCAATAGAAAGATTTACTTTAGATGAACGTTTGTTTTGTGTTACTTCCCTATTGATCGTTCTCAGTAACGAATTTCGAAATATTATTGGCAATCTGGTAAATAAACCCTTTCATCAAGGGATTTCCTTAATATTTTAGGTTCAATAACTCGCTTTTCATTTGTTGGTCTTCAGTAAATTTCCGTGAAAATGTTGTTATATAAAAAACGTGATCAAACTCACTCATTTTTAGAAATCTTGTTAAATATTATGTTTTTATTTTTTGTATATAGCGCTATAGCTAATTTCTAGTATATCGGGAAAAACGTGAATATAAGTAGGTACTTAATTTTTGTTCAGTCTATTATCGCAAAACTTTCAAACAAATCAATAATTCATACTAAGCGCACTTCCAAAGATAAAATTATTCACAAGTTATAAGAAAATTTAAAACATTTTTCATTTCAGATTATTACCGTTCATAGAACCAAACTAAGCCTCTGATTATTGGAAACTCTTGAAACTTCGGACGTGAAATCATTAAAATTTTATTTGATTTTCATGAATAAAATAATTGGTTCTAGATTTTAAAAAAACCTGCTTTTCAAAATTTCATTAAACTTAAAATACCTACTGTGTACTATTTTAGTCTGGTTAAGTTAACATGTCAAATAAGTTATTTGCTAATTTCATTACGGATTCAGAAGATCTCACAGTTTGCCATTCTCTACAGTTCTACACCAATATAAATACCGCAGCCCTCCAATTTATCGCCACCACAAAATATGCAGTCCTTCACAAAACGCAGGGCAAAAGCCAAGGGACCCGCGGGTGTTCATCAAACAGCTATTTGTCTTCCTTAGCCTTCGGACCAAGGTCTTGGATAACACTCCAGCAGGCAAGTTATGCAGCCACTTTATCAGAATTTCCTGGTTCAAACTTTGAAGATCAAATAGTTGACATTCATTGGTTAATATGATGACACTGTATCGTGAAATTTTCGCTTGGATTTTGGTAAGTACTGTTGAATTTTTACTTCGAATAACTTTATACTTATGTTTGTTTTCACTTACACTAGGAACACTTATTATTGACTTGTAACTTGTAAAAATATTAGGAAATTCATTTACTTGCCTTAGCAATGTTTGTTAATATGTGAGCACCATGTACCGTGTCGTGCCAGACGTAAAGAATAGCATCACCCCATTTCTTCCCGTGGGTGTCGTAAGAGGCGACTACGAGACTTACTAGAGAATGGGCAGCAGCGTTCTCTATGCATTTTACCACCATACTGCGATCGCCAATCCGCCTGCCAAGCGTGGCGATTATGGCAAAGCCCCCCAAATTGGGGGAGGCCTAAGTCCAGCAGTGGACGTCTTACGGTTGAAATGATGATGATGATGATGACGTTTAACAATGTCATATGCGATCATAATATTATATTATTAACTTGAATATTTTAATCCCATCAAATGATAGCTCAGTGTTTCTAACACTTGAAAATTCAGTCCCAAACTTAAAATATTTTAGAGAATTTTATGGCCATGGTAAGTTATAAAAGCAGATAACGAAAAGGGTTAATTAAAGTCAACAAAGTGAACGGTGTTGTTTTAAACTAAATGATAAAATTACTTGACGGTTCGATGGTTTTTGAATACATTATTATGTTTAAATAAGTATTTCACTTTACAATTTCATTTACTTCTGAAGTCACTACCTATTAAGGAACAAAAAGAGTTAAACTATTTGAGTAATAGAAGTCATGAAAACATCTATTAATATACCTAGCTGGTGAGGGTTTAAATAGAAATATGATATGCAACTCTAAAATTCTAGACTTCAAATATCATAAACACTACCAAAGAAAATGGTTGAAAACTACTTAAACACCGCAAAGTTTAATAAAACAATAGTTGAACTCTTCAGTAACTTTAACCCTTTACACGGATTAAGAAACATAAAACTAAACAAACTAACGAACCAGTGTCACAATATTCATAATCTATTACCTCAAGTTAGTCCTCTATTGTCATAATTTAGTCCTTAAAGTGTGTCCTGGGACTAACACCTCCTTAATTAAATCTCAGCAGATTGTTCCAAAGTTTCGATACTAGTCGTAAATATATTCAGTCTGTATCGTTTGGTAGCTGGACAGAGAAGCCCCTGGAGGATACTTGTCTGAGACAATAATAGTTGGAAGGAGGTTTGTGTATTGGATTGAATTGTATGATGCTTTTGTTTAAATTAGTAGGTATGTCCCACGATCCCCAATTTTTGACCGCGGTTTTTCTTTCAAGTATGGTTATTAAATTTTAAACTTGTGTTAAAATTTGATAATTTATATGTCTTGTCTAGTTTAAAATAAATTTCTTTTCATGTTTATGCCAAAGCAAGCTTGATAATCTTTACAAAAAAACAAGTACTTATTCAAATTCGATAAGGTTACGATTCTATCGCTTCGATATGTAAAATACTTCTTATAACAGTTCACGTAATAAAATAATACATAAGTAACACAAAATTACCTACGATTTGCGAAAATCTTTGTACTTTTGATAACACGAATTCAATGAAAGAGCTTTGAAGTTCTTATTATTATATAAGAGTTCGTAAAAAGGGTTAGGTCCAAGACCTTTAAAGTGGTACTTTGAGGATTTATTAAAAGTACCTCTATGTTCTTCGGTACCGCTATTTTTTCGATTTTAGTGAACCCATTGTAAATTGCACAGAATCTGTAGTAGACGAGAATTTTCTGATACCTAATATGGAGGATAACTTGACACTGTGAAATGATACAAGATTTTTATTCCTAAAAGTAGGTTTGTATAGACACTTATACGTCAAACATATTTTAAAATCTAGACGACGTTGGCGTTTCGTATCTGACTACTCTGAGAAGAAAGACCGAAACAAACTCAGAGGACACAGTCTCTTTTACAGTCCAGACATAATCTTGGTCAGATTATATGAAGACCATGTAGTTCGGTGTCTGAAATGGTCTTTCGAGGTAAGCACCCCACAGATTAATTGGATCTGATCAGTCAGTGCACGCATTTAATTTGTAACTGTATACGTGTATAATTAAAACACAAAAAGTTCTTTTAGGAAGAAGAAAGAAAGAGTACTAGTCGGCCACGTTTTATTACGTTATTTTTTTAAATTTAGGTCCGCACATAAAATTTTGTTATCTGAAAGGCTTTTGTTCAGCAGTATAATGTGGTTTACTACAAAAAAATAACAATCCCAGATATTTTACTCTAAGTACATCTCCTACAAAGTTATAAGAATTTATATAAATTAATCAATCTCTGTAGCTTTATTTATAAAATCTGTTAGCGACGTATATTTCCATGATTAATTCCATGCCCCGATAATACCTACTATTCATCAGTCGAACTCAGTCTCCGCCTAAAAAATGAGATCACTTAACTTCGCCTTATTTTCTCCGAAATTCCGAGTAATCTTCGCTCGGCTAATCTTTCTCTTTAATTCAAAGATCAAGAAAGCTAATCGGGAGATTTTTTAAATGGCTTCAATAATAAGTTTGTCTAATTGAAAAGATTTGTGGAATCTTACACGGGCTTTTAAGGATATTCAAAAACTTTTGATTTCCTTGTTCATATGTCTAATTATTTACTATTCAGTCTTCTTAAAAAAACTCTCGTAATGATTATGATAAGATTGCTCTTACCTTTGTATAGTTTTATTATAACTGTTTTTATTTTCACGTTCAGAACTAAATACACGATTATCTTGATATAAGTATTAAGAACATGCAATGGGATAGACATACAGGAATAAATTTCTGATATTATTGTCCATTCTTCAAAAATGCTTGAAGTTCCTTATCTACACCACCTATATTAACTCAGTATACTATGCATCATCATCCTCATTACAGCCGAAATATGTCTACTGCTGGACATAGGCCTCCCCCATTTTGGGGGGTTTGCCATAATTGCCACACTTGGCAGGTGGGTTGACGCGATTGTCAACATCATCATCGTCGACATTGTGCATTTTTTATGCATTTTACCACCACACTGCGATCAGTGTGGTGGTAAAATGCATAAAAAATGCTGCTGCCCATTCTCTAGTAAGTCCCTTACGACACCCACGGGAAGAAATGCGATGGTGTTGTTCTTTATATCACCACACGGAACTTAAACGCATACGATGCAACGTAATATTGTTAAGCTGGCGTCATACAAGTACATCAATTTACAAGAAACTAATAACTAAAACCACAACAGCACTATCACTGAACCTCACTTACTTCAAAGCTACTTGGACTCGTTACAAAAAACTCCAATAGTCTGATTAGTAAGCTCCAAGCAATAATTAGGTCATTTCGATCGTCATTTGAGATAAGAAATGGTGTTACGTAAGTGGCTCGTTCAAGGCTCAGCTAGATTAAGGGTAGATCCTCATTGGATGGAGGTCTGGGTCAATGGAAGAAAGTGGACTAAGGGAATGACGAAATAGAGGGTGGATTTGTGATGTTAAGTCTATTGTTTAGGGTTTGCGTTCAGCATTTTAATGTTGTTCCAGTTTTTGTTTGGGAGGGCTAAAGTTCAGGATTATGTGAATTGAAATTATTTTTTGTGATAGAAATAGCCATTAAGTTTTAGCTATTGTGAAAGTAATTTTGAGAACTAGAGGCTTGTGCAGACAGATCCCTTATACCTACAGCCAAAAAAATATATATAATATCATGGAGACTGGATTTTCACTGCATTGTTATGTATATTATTGTTTCTAAAGTTTTGATTTGAATTAACAAAACATCGTTGCATATCTAACAAGCTAGGCACTGAATGGTGTAACTGCACATAATAAATAGTATTCTATTCAAAGCCACCAACCTATTTATTAGACAAGGTTATTAAGAATTTAATAGACTTAAATGTACCCGGAAGCTTATTGGGCTGAAATAATTTGGCTCATAAGGATGACTATGACAAAAAATCCGTACAAAACAGCAAAAAAATTGGGCCTATTTCCTCCTCACCCTGTAGAAGTAGGTCTGGGTTACAAAAGTTGGGCGCTCCTCTAACAAATAGGCGCGGGATGAAGAATTTCTTGTTACGCATTATTTGGCTCTCGTCCAATATGCTCAGCCATTCGTCCGTCTGATGGATACGGTAAGTTTGGGCTTATAACTTGAGTATGAGCTGTTTTCTCAAATTGCGGTCTGATTGGAGCAGGTATTTTGGGATTATAGATGTTCAGGTGTTCTGCTGGAAATAGTGTTTCTTTTTCTGATGGGAAAATAATTTTATTCAGGCCTAATAGTCTGCTGGAATTGGTAACAGTCTCATAAACCTGATAATAATTAAAGTTGACTATGTCGAAGAGTTTGCGTTATCTAAAAACCATCGTTTTGGTTTAGCAGAGATTCACAAACAACGATACTGTTTCAGATGAACAATTCATCATCATCATTATCGGCAGCCTTGTTCCACCCACTGTCATGCTACCTTGGTCTCTGCGAGTCTTATCCAGCTCTTCCCTGCGTTCTTCTGTATGCCACTCACCGTACCAACGCTCCGCCTACCGTTTCTCGGCAATCATTTCTATACTGCTACCAACAATAGCAACAATTACCCATTCTCAATTATATAGCCGCAACCGGCTAAAATGAATAAATAATAATATAAATACGGCTAATATAAATATGAAGGCTAAAAGTCACCCAAAGAGCAATGGAGAGGGCTATGCTTGGAGTTTCCCTACGTGATCGAATCAGAAATGATGAGATCCGTAGGAAAACTAAGGTAACCGACATAGCCCTAAGAATGGCCAAACTTAAGTGGTAGTGGGCAGGGCACATTGCTCGCAGAACAGATGGCCTATAGGGTCGGAAGGTTCTGATGTGGCGACGAAGGCCTCCGACAAGATGAACCGATGACCTGGTGAAGGCCACAGGAATACGTTGGATGCGAGACGCATAGAACAGTGGCCGCGGTGGCGGTGCTCGGGGGAGACCTATGTCCAGCAGTGGACGTCTTTCGGCTGAAATGATGATGATGATGAACTGGCATTAGTTTGGAAGCAAAAAAAGTATAGATTCCAAATGTTGTTTCTAACGTGAACGTCAAAAGCCAAATGACCACATACTCCACAAGAATTCATTTGTTTTTAACATACATCAACCCTCCCTAGTCCTGATAAGGTACCGCAATCACAATACTAGGACAATCACGCTTGTCACCGCGATCGGCCTTCGTTACTTTTACTGCAATAGCATCATAAAAAACAAAGTGCCCGATCCCGAATGTATCAAATAAGCCCATATACTACACGGCGACACCCAAACTGTAACGTCCAGCATAACTTGACCACGCATTTTATTGGCTTTTTGAACAAAGACAGGTCAGATTAAACTGGATTCATAGATCTTGCTGTGCCGTCGTGCGTACTCCTCCAGAACCGTCAAGGATACGTTTTATGACGCTAATGTGGATAAACAAAGGTTCAGAGCAAACAGTATTTGTTTGAGATGCGTATCAATAAGTAAGATATTTGGTTACTGAGGAGAAAAATAGTTGGTCGGAATGCTGGATGGTGATTGGAGCTGGTGAGGATATCCGAGTTAATTGTATGTCGACTTCAATATTATGTAGTTTGTTAAAGAGAAGTCTTACGATGATCAATCGAATATATAATAGTAATACGTTTATTAATCCATAAAAACAACAACACAGAACATAGCATATGGAAACAGTGGGTTGAACTATCATGTTCAAAATTATTGTCAGCTGTCCGGGCTCCTAGACTAGGTACGCAGACCTGTATCTTAGGAGTCGGAGATTTTGCGGCTTCAATTTATATGATACAATATCTACCACCATGACTTTCCTATTTGTTTACAATTGTTGTTAACACAGGAAATGGAGTGACTGATTATGGTTGTGTACCTATTAAGGAATGAGTATATGAGTGTAGTTTGAGTGTTGGGAGGTAAAAAGGTTGGAAAGTAAAATCAGATAAGACATTTATTTAATTAGAAAAGCTACTAAAAGACACCCACTATCCCAGATCTGCCACTGCTGAAGTCATGCCGGTGACGGCCCTAGGGCCGAAGAACTCAAAATTGCCTAATATGCACCTTAAAACTATATAATTACGTCGGTTTACACCACAATTCACTGAACACTTTAAGCGCTAATCGTGTTTAAAACGTTCACCTATCTACTGTCCAATTCAAACGATTGACAGAAATAGAACGATGTCTTAAACTCGTTTAGCGCTTCTTTGTGGTAAATGATTGTGGTGCAGTCGGGCTTTAGATTGCTATTAATAGTGAAGCCTGATTTACAGATATTTCAGCTGAAAGACGTCCACTGCAATTTGAGAGGGCTTGACATAATCGCCACGTTTGGCAGGCGGGTTGGTGATCGTAGTATGGTAATAAAATGCATAGAGAACGCTGCTGCCTATTGTCTAGTAAGTCCCTTATTCGCCTCTCATGACACGCAGGGGTAGAAATGGAATGGTGTTATTCTTTACATCCGGCTTCGCACGGAATACACAGTACCATTATGATTTACACAGTACGATTTAATTGCCTAAGACCTACCATAACATGAAGAACAATAAAAGCTACACTGTCAAAACAGTGCTTAGTCTTTGCAAGTCATTCGTTGCTTGAATTTTCTATGTACATATGACCGTCTCAGACAAGAAACTTGCATCATGTAAACAAGGATTTAAAACCTAGTTTTACTGGAATATGAACAGCTGAATATAACCAAAATGGAAGATCATTTTTTGTTCAACGACGCCATAAGTCACCGAATTGTTTGCAAAGGACGGACGAACAAATATTCAAGCGATATGACAACATGCGTCACGCTAAGCAATAACATATTGAGTGAGAGTTCGATAGCTTTCAATATGAGCATAACTATCAAATGATGTACTTGTTAGCCATGATGATGGTTGTACAATGTCATTACCATTGTGATACTTGTCGCGTGTAATTGCCAAATGGGAGATTATTAATTACTGATATTATATGTTAATTGCAGTATAATTTACAGATTTGCCCATAAGTATAGGCAGCTTGAAAGATAGCGACAATATGAACAAGATAGGAAGTTACAATAAAAATATTAATGAGTATGAAGTCAAATTAAGAATACAGTATCATCACATAATTATTCCTACTAATCCCTACTAATATTATAAATGTGAAAGTAACTGTCTGATTTTGATGAGATTTGGTACAAAGATAGATTAGACCTTCGGAACGGTCATAGGCTACGTTTTGTCCCGGTAGTGATAATTTTCGACATCCATGCGGGCGAGACCGTGGGCAGAAGCTAGTTTACCATAAACTCACGTTTTTTTTTCTTCTTAGCAATTTGTCTTCGCACCGCCATTAATTGCCAATAATATCATACCGGGCGTTTTATCTCTACATAAAGGAATCTTTTGATCATTTTTACGAAAGTAATAGTTTTATTTTTAGCCAAAAATTACACCGAATTTCGTAACACTACTACCCACAAGATACTTTTACGATAGAAACCCAATATTTGATCCAAAAACACAATTAGATATCTGCTCACATTCACTTCATATTGCTCCCGATTAGTTCACTCCAGTAAGCAAAGAACACTTCCTTATGACCACACAAAACGATGAGCATATAGAGAACCTCATAAATATAATAAACCACAAATGCCCAGCATCTAGGGAACATTATTATTCTGATAAATCGGGTCAAGTACTGATTGCTTTCTCTTTGTTATCAGCGCCGTCTTAAAATCAGCTAGAAAAGGGAATGGAATACAATATTGAATATTTTCGCCTTTGTCGCTCAAAGGGTGTTTGGTTAGATTTTGAAAAGAAATTGGAAAACGGTGTAATTTATTATGATGAATTGCCATTGGAAAATGAAAGCTAGTTATCTTATTTTCCCTAAATATAAAAAATAAAACATGGAAGAGCCTTTAATACTCATAAGGTACTACAAAAATTTTACTACCATTTTACTGCTGGAATTCATCGCGAAAATAATTATATTTTAATGTTTATTCCCTTTCGGTCCATTATCTCCATATATAATAATTAATTATGAGGTGTTTCAATTCTAAAACAACGTCATCTTTTCGCCACCATAAAGAGTACGCTTTTCTATAGACATTAATTTACTCGTTTATGGGATCTTGTACTTGTGAATTAGTTTAAAGAATCCATTTTCTAATAATGACTACTATCGGCGAAGAATATCATTTTAATGTGTTCGAAAATCAAAAAAAAAAATCAAATCAATCAAAAATATTTATTTGCAAGAATATGGTATAGAAGGTGTTACATTCATTTTGTTTCAGCATATCCTGCCATAACCTAGCGTGCAAATGTCAATTAAAATCAGCGATGTCAATTATTCTAACTTATAAATTATAGATTCTATTGATTTGTCTTCTAAATAGTCATTAACGGTATAATATCTTTTAAACAGCAATAGTTTGAAAAGATTTTTTTTAAACAATGTCAGAGGTAAGTCTTGCAAACCATTTGGTAAATGATTGTAAATAATAATTGACATGCAGTATACATTTTTAGGGTTCCGTTGCCAAATGGCAAAAAACGGAACCCTTATAGATTCGCCATGTCTGTCTGTCTGTCTGTCTGTCTGTCCGAGTATGTCGCAGCCACTTTTCTCCGAAACTATAAGAGCTGTGCTATTGAAACTTAGTAAGTAGATGTATTCAGTGAACCGCATTAAGATTTTCACACAAAAATAGAAAAAAAACAATAATATTTGGGGTTCCCCATACATAGAACTGAAACTCAAAAATTTTTTTTTCATCAAACCCTTACGTGTGGGGTATCTATGGATAGGTCTTCAAAAATGATATTGAGGTTTCTAATATCATTTTTTTTTAAAACAATAATATTTGGGGTTCCCCATACATAGAACTGAAACACAAAAAAAAAATTTCATCAAACCCTTACGTGTGGGGTATCTATGGATAGGTCTTCAAAAATGAAATTGAGGTTTCTAATATCATTTTTTTCTAAACTGAATAGTTTGCGCGAGAGACACTTCCAAAGTGGTAAAATGTGTGTCCCCCCCCCCGTAACTTCTAAAATAAGGGAATGATAAAACTAAAAAAAATATATGATGTACATTACCATGAAAACTACCAACGAAAATTGGTTTGAACGAGATCTAGTTAGTAGTTTTTTTTTAATACGTCATAAATCGTAAACCACAATTTACCTTTCATTCAGTCAACACAAATATAAAAATTAAAAAAAAAAAACATTTCATTTCATAAACGATGATGACGAATGATGATGATGATGACCTGCAGGTTTGTACGGAACCCTCGGTGCGCGAGTCCGACTCGCACTTGGCCGGTTTTTCTTAAATAATTTTAGTTTTATTGGTGGCAGCTGAAGTCTATCTTTATGCCGTGTTCGGCTATTTGGCCTGACTGTGCTCGTTTCAAATAAATTACAATTACTCTTAACAAAAATACATATTTCAAAAATATACAAACATGGCAAAGGTAGAATTTTTAGTTTCTGAAACAACGGCTTACAGCTGCCTAAAAAGTGAGCTCCGCAAATTGCTCGGATACATTTTTGTTTTCATCAATAATTCTTATATAGCTGATGTATTTTTGCCAAGTGAAGAAAACGTAATGCGGTGTTAATTTTTCAAAGGAAAAAGTTGATGGATCTAAATCCCATCGTGCAAAAAATACGTGTTTGTATATTGTGAATATCTTTTCCTTAATGAAAACATTCGCCAAAAATACCAAACAAAACAACGACCTACTTTTACAGAAACAAAAAAGGCAAACAGCACCGAAAGCCCAAACGAAATTACCGCCAATAGTAACCCAGAAACAAGTGTTCGAGACATAGATCCCAAGCGGCTGCCGTCGTTTGCTATTACGTGGAATATCGGGAATAAACAATTCACAAAGTATGCCATATGAAATGAGTAAATGCTCCAGAAATATAACCGGGTCCTGGAACAAACGCACGGCACGTAACGTGGGAGGAGGACGAAAGTCACTGTGCCTAGATTCAACGCAGTGTAAAGTCAGAGAAAGTAATAGTTAAACAAGTTAACTACCATCTTAAATTGCCGTATATTAAAATGATATCTGTCATTCTTTGAAAATTGTATGAAATGGCTATAACACGTCAAATTGGCGTAGGGTGACGATTCGCTTAGCAATTAATTTCCCTGGCTGTAGAGCGTGCTGGAGCACAGTTTGCCAGACCCATATAACAGAAAACTTTTCTCATTGTAAGAAAATTCTTAACAATAATCATTTGACGTTTGAATTCCTAATGAGGTTATGTTTTGGCAAAGTTAGAAAATAATTCGTTCTTATTATTTTCTTATGCTATTGTTGAGCTCACCAAGTTCGAAACCAAATTGAGGTCTTATTTTAACAACAAACCGTATTTATGTAGAGTGGGAAGACATCTTACGGATGAACAAACTTACTTTTAGGTATCTCATTCGGCATGATATTGGTAGAAAAAAACACTAAGAGCCTTTTTCACCACCTACGTTCTTGGCAGAAATATTTCAGAAGTGCACACTCTGCTGAAATTTTTCATTCATTCTGGGAGTAGTTTTTATTCGAACATCATGAAACAGGCCTTCAGTTTTTATTTACATTGGAATTAAACTGTGGAAATATAATAAATACTAATGTTAGTCTATATTTATAAATTAGCCCCTCACGCCACCTGTCTGTGTAGTCCAACAGTCCCAGGGATCGGTTAAGATGGCGGTGTGACCTGTATCAATCTCAGCAGACGTGGGTCTTTACGTGTGATGTAACGTAATCTGTTACACGCTACCAGGTTACGTTCGAGTCACAGATATATTATGACGAGTCATGATTAGGAACCAGGACTGGAAAAATTATAACCTGATAAAAAATCCGCCCCAGAACAACCACTGTCTAAAAATGAGGGTCATATGAAGAAAACTATACAGAACATTTTAAATCGAATAATCAACATGGAGCTTGAAGAGCTTGTGGCTAATTAATAACAGCTGCACGGGTTGATGATTCAGGTTAAGCTACGCTTGCCGTGGTTAGTCCGTGGATGGGAAACCATCTTTACATACCAAGACCCTTCCGGGACTCGGAAAGCACGTTAAGCCATCGGTCCCGGCTGTCTTTATCTTCGAAAGTCATTACGGGTCGTCAGAAGCTGGTAAGTCTGACAACCAGTCTTACCAAGGGATATCGTATTACCCAGTAATTGGGTTGTGGAGGTCAGATAGGCAGTCGCTCCATGTAAAATCCTGGTACTCAGCTGCATCCAGTTAGACTGGAAGCCGACCCCAACATATTTGGGAAAAGGCTAGACAGATGTTGAATCAGCATCAATTTATTGATCTCAAACTACAAATCCACATGATAATTATTAATCCAGTAAAGCATCCCACGAATAACCATAAGCCGCCTAAAGCCATCAACAAATAGATTGGATCCTCCTTGGACCGGGAGCATCTTGTTTCAATGTCAGATCGCAGTGTAGCCAAATGTTCCCAAATGGAGTAATTAATTTGATATCTTGTGTGAATATATGGAATTGTATTGCGTATTGGAACGCAGTTGACGTTACAATTTATATTTTACATAGGCGTTTTGCTTAGTGCATAACTTTAGTGGTAGATTTTGTGTATTAGAACCACATCCCCAGATCGAGCTTCTAAAGAGAATACCATCTAATTCAAGCCTTCGATTACATGGCTTTGACAACGACTCCAAAAATTTATCCATTTATTTTTATTTCACCGGCATCCATAATATTTCGTCCAAATGAGAACAACTAAACTGCCTGTTGTCAGAAAAATACTTTCCTCGTAGAATAATATAAACAAACAGGAAGTTTGCTATGCCAAAAGCAACCATAGACACTCTCAGCCTAGAAATTGCTTCCAAACAGAGTTTCTTGAAAAGTTCAACGCTAAAGCTTTGTTCAGAACAACAAAAATAAACTTAAGCTGAACTCATATTCAGTAATAGCAGATCAACTAGATTATACAGCAATGGAAATAAAAATTTATCAAATTGACAGACTACCCTAATTTGTCATTTCATTCTACTGCCAAAGTATGACTGTTGTGATTTAAGTATGGACAATTACGGTTGATAGTCAATTTGCCATTGCCAGTCGTGGCATAGTGGTAATGGCCATGACTTACGAATTGTAGGTCGTAGGTTAGAACCCAGGCAGGTGCTTCACTCTGTGATAATTATTTCATCACCTCAAAACGGTGAATGAAAATATCTTGAGAAAACCGGCATATCCTAGAACGAAAAATTCGAAGGCACGTTACATCTACCACCCCTCACTGGGGTCACCCAGTCGGCTCTCACAGAAAGTCGACTCGTTCCCAACAGTGGGAGCATTATAGAAACATTATAGTTTATATTAAGGCTATTTTGGACAAGCGGAAATAAAACTAAACATTGCAATAAAATGTATTCGTAGACATGCAAGGTTTATCTATCAGATTTACATTTAAATAGCCCAACACGTGAAGGCTTATTTGAATGTTGAGTACAATAAATAAAGATTTTCTGTTCTTGAGTACTCACATTTTAACGGTACAAATACAGACTAGGGTACAAATGTCTATCCGAGATGAAACGCAACAGTAACTCACTAACAACTCGTCTTATGTTTTCAGTTCCGCACGAGACTCAAGGTTACGTTGAGTAACACACTTCAAGCCCAGAAGTTCAAATCTAAGAATTGCCTTAATTTGCCATAAAGGAAACAAGAACAGAACCCACTGCTTGAAATATGTCCACAGACGATGTAATTACCGATATTATTTAATTTCACTTCAACTAGAGTTAGCACTTCTGCTTATCTCAAATATTTTGATTGAGATAAGCAGAAGTTAAACCTTTCACCAAGCAGTCGCGGGTACAAAAAGTCTCAGCTCGAAATTATCTTTCTCCATACAGTGATTTTTTTAGGAAAATTTTACCAACTGAATTTTGTTACGGAATATTTTTTACTTTGTATAAATATGTGTACATATTTCTTAAATATACAAGATAGGTACTTAATTGGTTTTTGAGTCGTTCTGAATGAATAAAAATCTACGTAAGTAAATATTGTCTACTGAATAAATAATATTACATCAGCTATTACAATATCTCAATTAGGTTTCTTCAATAGCTTTTCATATTTCTCCAATATTGCATTTTAATTGTGCTCGTTATACAAGATCTTGAAATAAGTACAACTTCATCTTCAAAAATATTTATATGGTTAACAAAAGATATAAAAAATAGAAACAAAATGATCACAATAATGCATAAATCAGACTAATAAATTAATAGAACTGAGTGACACAATTCAAAGTGCCATTTGAATCACTTAGTGCCGCTTGAGTCGTAAAGTGCAGGGCTAAATAAATTAGACTCAAATCTGTACCCCAGTCAATGTATCTAACCGATCTTTACAGACCACCTTAAATTAGCACCTTAAATTTTGATTTTACTTACTCAACTATTTCCCCTCCCTAGCTTGCAAAAATATTATACACACATGATAATATTAACAAGTCAACATAGCAACAAAGTCATTAGTGAAGCAGGCAACAATATTTGCGTTGTTAGTACCTAAGAATAATGCTATTCTGCGGTCACTTACTACAGCACTTGAGTGTTTCACTAATTTGTTGTGGCAGACCTCTCTCCTTATCACGAGTAACTTTGGCAGTTTAGAAGTTAGGTAGGTAAGTGATCGGTTGTGAATATAAGTGATGGAGATACTGATGCAGTAAGATTCTATCTAATAGGTTTCAGTAACCAATGAACTAAAACGGAGTAAATTCAGTACGAAATGGTTACTGTTGTATTGCACCAGATGTCAGTTATTTGAAGTTTACTACACATGTAGTAAACTTGATTAAAATATTAGTGTACACCCACTAAAATACAATCGTTAACTTACGACCCTTGTGGTTCAGAACAAGGTGACACTTTAAAGATAAACACCCACTGCATGATGTAAATGTCAAAAAAAGTGAAATAGTGATCGCTCATAGAATATTGGGAGTTTATTTAACTCAACATAATTTCTAAAAGTAATAAGACTGCCAGGCCATGGCAAGTTTCCAAACATCTTTCCAAAAAGTAGGTATTTCAAATAGAATAACTAGGTTATCTATTAAAATGCATTCTGACTTACATAACTGGGGCGTTCTAAGTATATGAAAACTTAGCAGACAGACTAACTAAATCTGAAAATACTCAGGCTTGCTCCATTTGAATAATTTAGTACCAACTGCAACGGACTAGGTTAATTGGGTTAGCAATCTTGCCTCAAACGTAAACTGATTGTTTACATGTTATGCCTAATGCCTGAATATTTTGTACCAAATTAGGGACAAATTCTGCCTAATGCTTGAACATTTTGTACCAAATTAGGGACCGATTATGCCCAATGCATGAATGTTCAGTGCCAAACTATACCTTACTTACTGATTTACTCCCAAATAAAAGTTGAAGGCTGCCCTATATGTGCATTAGAAATTAAACTTTTAATATACACACTGTGACGAATTTTACACACTAGGAATTTACATTTTTTTTTAATGGTGTAAACAACTTTTTTATCGCTAAAAACAATGAGTTTAGTAACAATATATCAGTAAAAAATGAGAATGTACCTATAAACCGACATCGAATATCATACCTACTCTCAAACTAGGTCACTTTCCAGCAAAAAGGCATTCGAACTAAAATGTCTAACTTCTGAAATATATTCGACACAGTTGTATCTGCAAGCCACATTAATTATAACCCTTAACCTCTATGTATAATCCCGAAAACAATTAGAAGGTTTACGTAAGCCAATAAATTGTAACTGAAGTGAGCAGTAACCTACTTTACTATCTGGAACACTCCAATTAAGAGAATCGCTTTTCGTTTAATATTTGTGAAAATCAAAAGACTGCAGACTGTGGGAATTTTCAGTATGAATCATTTCGTATAGCCAGAAGTGGAACCTATTTCAACACAGCAATGTAAACACCCATATTAGGAACAAGACTGCAAAACGGGCACTGGTTTCCATCAAACCGTGCTTTTATACGTATTTAAAAGATTGAACTGCCTCATTGGTCTAGTGTTAATCAATTATGGATAAAGAGATTTGTAGCCTCGTATGCGGAGAAATCAGGAATATAATTGTATTCAGTATAATCCATTGACACAGAATCTAGCCCAAATTTAACACTATTACGTTAGTTACAATATTAATGCTAAATATTGCACACACAGTCCCTGAAACAATTAATTTATCTTAGTATTGAGATTGTAACTGAATTACTGAAGCTAATAGTTCTGTAGCCTACATTCTAATGAGGGCAACACTGACAGTGGCTGAATATTTAAAGGATTAACTGGCAACCCTTTGATACTATCACCAAGTATTTTGAGAGAGTATTTGTTGTATTAAGTGCGATGGTGAATGATTAGTTCATTTTAAAGTGTTTTCTAGTTTTGATCATTAGGTAGATAGGTATTAAAATAGTTGCGGTAACAGATTATAAAATTCCGTATCTCTTAGTATTTACCTTTCCAAAAATATTCAATGTACAGTTTCGACTTCTTATATGCATAGATTAAGAAGACACAGAGCTGGGCTACAGTATGGTTCACAGTTACCAGGACTTCAGCTGCTCACCTGTAGTTCTGCACTGTTGCGTGACGTGCACTACAATCAGTTGAATCTGAATCTGTTTGAAAGTTGTTATTTCTAATACATTGCGTTTTATGTTCGAAAAGTTAACTGTTCCACAACGTAAATTAAGCAATGAATTTTGTTGAACTGTCAAAATGTAAGCGTTTCCTACTGATAGTAAGTTACGCAATCACACCTCCGGTCCTCCCTTTTCTTTCTCTTCTAATGCACGAAGTAGAAGCAGCACACATACATACAGCTAAAGTTGAAAAAACTTAGTGGAATGTACTAGAGTACCAGACTCATAATATAGCGATGAACATTTATATTATCTTAGGACCTCTGACAGAAAAACATCAGCAGTATGGTCAAAATGCAACTGTTCTGACCGGCACTTACAAATATCTAAAAGGTTACCTCTTCATGAAACTCACTAACAAAACCTACATAAGATTCCTCCTACCAGCTGTCTGATATGGCAAATTAGCGTCACTTTTGGCCTTAGATAATTAGCTGGCGCTCTAATTACTTAGAACACAAGCAAGCGAGACTGCTCATTAGTAACTTAGTTAACTTACAAAGAAGTTACGGTCTTGTTATTGAAGTGTCTTTAACTTGGAACTTTAAACTGTTCTTGATGGTTGCTTAATCAAAGATTTTAGAATACTTGTTAGTTCTCAGGTCTATTTAACGTAAAGTGCTGATTGGAAAACTGAAGAACTCAATAAAGAATCTGGTAAATGTGTGCAATGACTGGAGAGCTCCACTCAATTTATGTGGTTCTTTCCTCAAAAGACCATTTCAGACACCAATCCACAGGGTCTTAACATGATGTGACTTCTCAGTTATTTTCGGCTTTTCTTTTCAGAGTAGTCAGATAGGAATGGCCGACCTTATCTAGTTTAAAAAAAAATCATTGACGTGAGTTTGTACAAATCTACCTGCAGAAATAAAATCATTTATCAAATTTACATAGAATTGACAAACTCTTTGTAAAATTATCATTTTACAGAGTTTTTAGTTACTGTCAGTAAAATGGTTTCTTTAGAAGTCATGAGGGAACATGGAAATCGAACAAGACCGTAAAAGAGACCATGATCAGATAAAACACCGAAATAAACTCAAAGGGCGTGTTTTGCCATGCCTCTTCAAGGATCAATCAGTTGGTAAAAGTCATTCAAAAAAAAATCGTTGCTTAAAAACTCAAACAAAACACGTCCTTATTGACCCATAAAGATCTCAAGCAACTGCTTAGCAACGAGCGTGTGATCGAAGGGCCAATCTCCTGTGGCACTTGACACGGTGACCGGGTGTCGTAGAGGACCATCGAGATGGTTGCATCTGGGTTATTGGCTGGCCTTACAGAAAAGATTGATGTAAGCTATTAAAGAGATTTTGCTTACTAATGACTGAGAATTTTATTTTTCTTTTAAGTGTACTAAAGGGCCCGAAGTCTATAAAGATGAAAATAACGAATGAACCAAACTACAAAAACATCTTTTGCTACAATCATTACTTTAGATGCGTTACCGGCGCTCGGTATTGGCAAGATAAATACAAGGTAATTGCCTCAAGTATTAATAGTCTCTTACCACCATCCAATAGCAAAACATGTAACAGTGAGTGACGTTACTATATATTTATGTTCATCTCTTTCTAACAACAGGAAACGGTGTGGCTCTGTGCTGATCTTCGCTCTCTGTTTGATTGTATGTACTAGTAAGCTACATTCATGGCTTATACTGTTTTTGAGTGCACCAACGTTCGTGTATGTCGCGTTTATTCAAAATACGTCATTATTTTACTATGTGTCTATTGCCGTCATTCGTCTGCTAAGCAATAGGTACCTATTTAAATGAAACAAACCCTCTCCTGTCACAAGCAAGCTTCATGTTTTATTCAACCTTTAACCCTATTTACTAATCCATGTTTAATTACTATCAGGCAATACTTATATACAATCATATTTTTTTCATAGATTAAAAACAGGTACTAAATAATTTCGGTGGCAATCTTTCGATCTATACTCGATAGCTTTCACCCAAATTCCTTCATACATCATATGTACCTTTAGTAATTTAGGTACATAAATCGTTACTAGGTCAGTAGAATTTGAATAGCCTCGATTTTTAGACTACCTACGTGGTCATATTTACTAAGTGAAGTTTATCATTAGGGCTAGAAAACCTACTAAGCCTACACACTGTCCTTATAATAAAATGGTGGATTTAGGCCAGTCATATGGGCCGTCAATATAACCGAATATAAGGATTTTATAACCTAGCTTAGTTATAGGGATCTTTCCTTTCGAATAAGGAGTGTAAAAACAACATTTTGGACTTGATAGCGTAAGAAAATTAACAAGAAGTAAAATGGGTCGTTGATGTAATTGAGTTTTCCGGCCACATTGGCACAAAACAGGAAAAATTCACGTAGATGAAAGAAAGAAAGAAGAAAATGAGTTTATGATTGTATAAACGCACTAGGTCGAAATGATCATCATTTCAGCCGTAACATGTCCACTGCTGGACATAGACATTCCCCAATTTGCGAGGCTTTGCCGTAAACTCCACGCTTGGCAGGCGGGTTGGCAAACGCAATATGGTGGTGAAATGCATAGAGAACGCTGCTGCCCATTCTCTAGTAAGTCCCTTAGTTGCCTTTTATGTCACTCAAGGGAAGAAATGGGGTGGTGCTATTATTAACGCCCGACACCACACGGTCGAAATGATAATCAACTACAATAACACTATAACACTGCGAAAGTCTTGTGAACAGAATGAGATAAATGCAATAACTAATTAGATTAATAAATAAGCAAAATTGTTGATCCATCATCGTCCAAAACCTTGTGCGCTAGTAATAAATAAACGGTTGGGACCCCTCGGAATCACTCGGGTGGCGTCGGGACTGATCGTCCAAATACCCCAGAGGCTTTTAACGTAACCCGGGATAACTTAGGAATATTGTCGACCGATCAAACGGTAATGGTGTTCAGGACTGCGTGGAAACTGTTTACAAAGTAATACCAGGCTACCTATAAGTATAAATGAGATTTACGGAAATACTACGTTCAAAATACTATTTTTAGGCAAAAAAATCATTCGAAGTCTAATATCGTGGTATTATTATTTAACTAAGTTTTAATCAGTGAGGTCTCTAGACAAACTCATATTCTGTCCGCAATAATGATGATGAAAAAGTCAAAAATACATTGGACAGAGGTTACCGAAAAACGAATGTCAATGCTTTCAATAGTCGTTGTAGATATACGAAACGTTTTTGAAGCGAGTACCACTTATCTAGACTTTATGGTTGTATCAATTTCACAACAAAATATACCAACGTATTAACGATTTATTTCTAATTTAGCAACTGTTTCAGAACAACTAGAAATATACAACTTATTTTCTGTTTGCCATTTACCAATCCCTGCAATCTCAGCACAATTCCTTATGAACCAGTCCGCTGTTACTAAGTGTGGACGAGCATCGATCGCGCTGCCACCATCGACCGGTGGGAAGCAGGTCACTTGGTCGTTCACCGGCTGCCGACCTCGCTGGCAATGCAACTGGCGGCCAACAGCCAGTGTTGGGCCAATGTTGGTTGTGGTGGGTTCAGAGGTACGACAAAAAACGTACGGCTTTTTTATTTATGCTTTTTAGTGTCATTGTTTTTATGGATTTATTTATTTAATACTTTACGCACACAAATGTACAGAAGTGGACTTGAATGTCAGAAACATTTACTACCAGTCAACCTTTGGCGCAGCAACCTTGATGCAGAAACAAACACTGGTAGGTGCAGTACATTTGTTGAATAAATATTGAAAAATAAACGCATAACCCTATTTAAATTATAAATACTATATTTACACCTATCTATATATAAATATAGCACACAGAGACACAAAGATTTGACAGAGAGGTCTGTGTTGCAAATTGTAAAATTCCAAAATTGAATGTTTTAAAGTAAGTATTAAAATAAAATACCAGCATAATTATAAAATAATAAACTCATTCATTTATATTCAACAGACGCAATACGCTTTAAATTGATAAAAAAGCCACTATCGAACCTACATTAACTCTATTCACTCCACAAAAAGGGCGTGAAAATAAATCAAGTGTAAAGTGTTTAAGTGATTCATCCCACTGAGTTTTTTCATTCAGTAAAGGCCCGATACGTTCATTACAAGCCTACAATATTGTTATTCAAGCAACAGCCGCTGGAGCAGATCAATTTGTCTACATTACCCTTTAAATATGTATTCAGGGAGCCTAGCAGCCTAGACCCGATCAAATTGACTTGCCTCCCGAAGTCACGAACGAAAGGATCGACTAATTCCACAGAAATCTTTTGTTAGTGTAGTGTAGAAAAAACATGTGTGTCATTGTGTAGAAGAATCACCCTGTCTAGTGATGCAAACCGCATCAAAATCGGTTGTGTAGATTAAAAGATCTAAGCGTACAAACGCGCTAAGTGACTCTGTTTTATACAATTTAAAGATGTACTTACTTAGAAATAACTTTACACAACACCTTGACAGTGAATTTAGATAATTAATACCTTATAATTTACATTAACTGTAGAAATGTCTTCCATTTTGGCAGTTCAACAACATTCATTGCTTTCTTTATGTTGAAGGGCATACGCATTTTTCTAACATATGAAGCATTGGATTGACAATATTCTTAAAACGATTCTGATTGTGACTGATAGCGTATAACACAAATAGGGCGTCGTACTCGTCTCATTGTAACACAAAAAAATCTGTTGATATTCAATTAAGTAAATTACAATGCAATAAGAAAGACCGATTAGTGCAGCGAGTAGGATGTACAACCACAACTGCAATAAGTCAAACCTTTCCAAATATAATTCTGAAATTGAGACAACTAAGTAATGAAAAATAATAATGACAGAAAATGTTAGTTCGTCTCAATCGTAATATAACCTGCCTGATCTTAAGACAAATTGTCGTAAGGCCAATAAAGAAGATAAATATCACCCTATCTTACAAATAAATGACATTATATATCAATTACCTTTCCTTTTTCAGGTTCAGAGGGCGTGCTAGAGCAATTTTTAAAACTTAGAGACAATAACTTCAGTAATAAATCAGCTGAACTCTAACCAAAGATACTTATTTAAAGATTCTATGTAAGATTAACTAGCATTTTGTGATTTTAATTATTTATTGAACTCGGTTCACAGTTTTAAATCTATTCTCGAAGCAAGTACAACTTGTGAAGATTTCTTTGTTAGAATTATTGAAACGCAAGTGAATGAATATTGTAATAATCCAAGCTGTATTAAAGTTTTTAAATGCTACACTATTTTCAGTCAATTTGTTCATCACTGAAATAAATATAGTTTCTTTTATGGTCTGATCTTCAGATATATTTGCGGCACACAGGCACTTGAAGTATGTTCATCATTAATCTGAAATTTACTTTGAACGTTTTTCTTCAGAAGAGTAATGAGACTGTCAATGGTTAGGCATTTTATTTGGTTACTTTTAAATATATATAGATCTTTTTAGAATCTCTTGTCAAAATATCCATTTATTTGTTAAGCTATATTATATTTAATAAACGTTTAAACGTCTAAAAAAATCATTGGTAATAGTCGTTAATCCTTACTCAACTGTAAGCCACTTTTACAAATAATACCAAAAATCCTGACACTACAGACAATATTATATTTTTAATAAAAACTTTTTGTTAAATGTATAAATTAAATAAAAAAACATTCAAATCAAATTATATACAAATCAAACCAAAAAAATATAATATCATAAGCAACTGTAACATTATAAATGTTAAGTAATTGTAAAACTTTAGTTCTTTTGCATGGAACAAAAGGCTTTTTTTAATTTTATTTATTTATTTAATAATGACTAGCTTCCGCGTCAAATTTTTACTCCCCTGACCCTTCCCGTCACATCGAATTGCCTGCCAGTTTTCGTCCATTTTTCATTACTGCTATACTCCTTTTGATCGTAGCTTGATGTTATATAGCTTACAGCGTTCCTCAAAAAATAGGCTACCCAACACAAAAAATATTTTCCAATTGCTACCAGCAGTTCCTGAAATTACCGCGTTTAACCAAACAAACAAACAAACTCTTCAGCTTTATAATGTTAGTATAGATAGTATATACATACGTGTATGTGTAACTCGTAGGAATATGGCGGTCCAGACAAGTAGGCGGGTAATATTACGGATGGCTGATTTTCTTTTCGGCAGGGCTTTAATTAATTATACTACCCACTGCGAAACAATCTTTCTAGCAGGTATTTCTCCTAATTTTCTTCTGGTTATATTTATTTTTATGGATAATTAAGATTTCCAACAACATAATTAGTTACGGGCATTTATTACAGAACCAATAAAAATAATATTACCAATTAGCATTAAATACTGATTTATTGTAAAACTAAGCTTATATAAATGCCGACTATTGGTTGGACAGCTGGCGCAGCATAGCCAATACTATCTCTATTGTACCAAGAATAGACGAACTTCTTTCTATTCAACTTGATATCTCCTTCCAAAAATGCCCCGTGCTTGGTCAAAGCACGGATCCTATTTGAATTAAAGAATTTGAGTTAAAAAAGTAGTTTAAAAAAACTAAAAAACACAAATTTGAAACACCCTAAAAAATTTAAAATAAATAATAGTTAAAATACCTAAAAAAGCACCCCACGCTTTTTTTCCATTATTTTCTACTTTTTAGTTTGGTTTTCTATGGAATCGTGTTTTTTAGTTTTTTTTTTTAACTATTATTTATTTTAAATTTTTTAGGGTGTTTCGAATTTTGAGACGTATGTCAACGTAGTTTTCGAAAACTGTTTCTTGCTGTCCTAGTAACCCTGGCAAGGATAATGGCACAAATTTATGAAATTATAGTATTGTCATCGGTCCTCGATAAGCCTACAGAGTTTAAATAAAATCTGTTCGTTTAAAGTGGGTCAAAATCGCGCTATAAGGAGTCGGTTACAAACAAACATACAAGTGAAGCTAATTTAAAGCGTGTAAAAAGACTATTGAGTTTTTTTTTTTTTTTTGACGGTTCTTCGTAGAGATTAGTCAGCAATGCCAGCACCATCTAGCATTGAAATATTTTCAAAAAAAAAATGTTTACGTTTAAAAGTGTTTTGTAATATCTATCTACTTATTTAAATAAACATTCAATTTAATTTCATTTACTAATTAAATGTTCGCACCTAACACTAAATCATTTCTTAATTTTCTTTGGCTTAACTTACCTACCATCTGATAAATAAACCTAACAGCAATCGCAGCGAAAAATCGCATAAAAAAGTCGCACCGTTTGTCCCCACTAATAATGCACCACCACTGGTTTGCATTCAAGGAAATGGAACTACATAAATTATTTCAATTCCATTCCTAGCGAGGTCGCCGGAATTATGTCCATGAAGAAAATTATAGATGGCATTTCATTTTAATTGTGATTTAACATTTCAGCCCTGATTTAAAATGCTTTTCTGTGTATCGTGTCGTGTTGCCTGGCGTGGAGGTAACATTATCGCCAGGTCGAGGGTATGTCATAATCTATGCACTGTAATCATTTGTGACATGTCAAGGTGCATTCGAAGTTTCTTGGTAAGTATTTTCTTTGATTGTCAAAGTTGTTTTTCTTTTAATAACGCTTCGTTTGATGTTTGAATTTTTAATGTGGTCTTTTGTTAGCTCTTTGTTTTTAAGTTTTTCAGAGGGTGTCAAGTTGACACTGTCAACGGGGCACTCTTTGTCTCTCGCTGTCGATCCGTCCGTCCATCTGTCTGTCAGCGGGTCTGTCGGGGTCTTTGTAGCCCAAAATAAATTAATTTGATTTGATTGCAAACAAGGTAAGACCTAAATGATTGTTCTTTTATCGCACAGTTAAAACTACTACAATAACATTACCTACAGGACTTCCTTTTACCACATAATTTCAAAGTTGTCACAAGTAGTCGCGTCAGTTGCCATCCCGGAGATATCGATTATCTTGACACAGACAGTTGCGTATCGGGGATAAAATAAAATACAGGGTGCGCCAACTGTGGACTGAAGGAAATTGTTACCTAATGGTGCGTGCTGACAGCCGCTTATAACAAGATCATACTGTATTTTCGAGTGACAGGTTTTTTCTTTACAATCTGCGGAGATATGTAATGAGAATTATCGTAAGTTTTTGAATTACTTTTCTTTTTGTTTCATATAAAAAAATGAAGTTCTTAGGGTGTGATTTTCTTTTCATATTATCAGTTGTGTAATCTTATTAGTCAAAGCAGGTATGTTGGAACAATACTTAGTTAATTTGGAGCCATAAATTTTATGTTATTTAGACTGCCTTGTTGGTCTCGTTGTCGCAAGCGCTACAGCTGAGCATGAGGTCCAGGGTTTGATTCCCGGAGTCAGGCAAAGCTTTTTTGAGTTTTATCATATGGATTGTCTCAATAGCAACCACAGTCGGATGTTAATAGGCCCGCGCCCTGTTACATGGGACTTAACTTTAAATGGCGAAATATGGATGTAATTTAAATGCACCACTGTTTATGTTCTAGTGATATCTTATGTGTAATAATAACAAATAATACAGGTAGACATATCAGTTCGAAGCACTTAATGCCTTGCATATTAAATAATATTAAACTTCAATGTGCAATTACAAAAACTAAACGACTGTAATCGCTCAATCGCCAACGGTAATGTATTCTAGATCTGTGACGTCAGACCTAGTGGCCCGCAATAAACAACTGGTGTGGCCCAATTTTCCACTTCAAAAGTTAATCTTAATCCCGCCCCTGGCAATGATACTTGATATATACCACAACGAAATAAGATGCAGAAGACTTACTCCTAAAAACTATCCTTTTATTGCTGAAAATTGCTACAGTCCAATCCGATACATATAAGGTTTTAGTCCGATTTTCGTTCCTTGCATATGAATTGTAGTCTTCCAATTCTTTGGTTACTGATACTGGAGTTCATTTTGTCGTTAATGTTATCTCTTTTTATTGAATTGAATTTTAATTCTCCACTGTAATATAGTGTGTACTACTATGGGGAGTGACAGTTTCTGGCGGTGTGATACATATTGTAATGCAACAGTACACTTCCCTGCCAGGGTCACGAGATTGGTCGAAAGAGATACCGTGACCCTGGCACATGGGCAACTGAAGGAACACGGGTGGGTTGTAGTCAGTAAAAGTCTGACATGCCCTCCCGCTCCGCCCAGAGCGGGAGAAGTCATTTGATGATTTCCCATACAAAAAAAAAAAAAAAAAAACTGTATACTTAAGGTAATAAAATGTGTATTAATAAAAGTACATATTACTTATTTAATTTGTTTTAAACTTTGCATATCTGCAGTAGTTATGATTAAATGACAGCAGGTATAATTGAATGGGCTTGACAAGTCTACCATAACAGAAAAAAACGCCTAAACTCTTAAGTATATCTAATACAAAACTATAATTGCTCGAACATGACTGTGTACTCCTAACTATTCACCATTACTTTGTACGATTGATAAGTTTCCCTTCTGCGTTCTTTTGGTCACAGTCGCTTTATCCAAGGGTTTCAAAAGCGAAAAAATAACCGTCTTTTTCTTCAATCTTCTCAGTAATAGATTCAGTTGGTGGTAATAACGTTGTGTAATAAACTTAGTGTTGTGTAACTCTGAACGCTTCTCTGAGCTCCGAGATGTTTTAGTAAATAAATGTATTTTCTTAACGTTTATTTTTTCTCCCTGAATCTTATGAATGAATTTTATTGAAGGACGTAAGTACTTATTAAAGCATTCAATGGATTTACTCGTAACTTAAGACTAGACTGTTAATTTTGCTTTGTTAATTATTTTAAGTTATTAGCTTGGCTTAATGACACAGATTTAATTTGTTTAAGGTGTTAAGTTGACGAGGTCTTGTTAATTGGCACAATTTGTAACTGCCACTTAGGTGGTAGCTTACATTATTCAATCAATGTACCTATTAAGTACTTATAATTATCATATTTGTCTTTGAGACTTTGGAAGGCAATAACCTTATGTCTCTACTAAGTAATTTAAACTGCATCTTATCAAACTAATCCAAATTGAGAAACGAAAACGTAAACTATGACATGTTTTACCAATAATTGTGTCAGTATAAGAGAGATCGAGCTATACAAGACGAATAGCCTCATCCCCTTTTCAAATCGGAACAATTATGGTTTCAACAAAACACTGTAGTGAAAGCTAAGTAACTCTGCCGGTTATTGTTAGCGACCTATTGTCAGCCGTTGTAGGGTTATTCTGAGCTAAGCTATTACTGATACCAAGATAAAGAAACTAGGAGCTAAAGAGCTAATAATAACAATAATATCTTAGAACAACCAACACAACGTTATCTGATCCTAAACTAGGCAGAGCCTGTACTATGGCAACCAGACAACTGATAAACATACTTATATATTTCTAAATACATTCATATTATTCATAAATTAAACCCAGACACAGAACAAATGATTGTGCTCATCACACAAAGATTTGTCCTGGGTGGGAACCCACGTTAGTCAAGCTGATAATTATGAGTACAAACGTTTTGAAAATCTCTTGATTTCTTGGTGATCACATCACTTACAATTATTATTCATAAAATACTAGGTTTTGCTCAGGAATTTGTAGATTTCAATACAAGGTACGAGGAGGCTATTTAAATTGTGTCCTGGTGGTAAGCCTTAAGCCGTTGTTGACTGACTGATATCTTTCCCCACGATTTGAACGAATCTCATTTAGTTTTTGCCTAAACTAATGTGTATATACCAGGCACCAATCTAGATTTTGGGCTAATATTGAGAATTGTCTAGCAAAAATATTAATACTTTGCCCGATATTTTTTTTATTTTTACTTCGGGAACAATTTCAGTTGAAAAAAGTGTCATCACTAGTTACGACACAATATTATAGTTTTAGGGCGATTGCACATTCCCCTACTACAGTGGATGAACATTTAAGACCAGCCACTAAATTCTACAAGGTGAAATTTAGAGTGGTTTGAGCTCATCGGCTTTGAGCGTTTTTAATGCTCGCTTTGATACATAAACTGTATGGTCAAGTTTCTTTAAAACTGACTTGTATTGCGTGTGTTGAATGTAGGAATATATCATGGTTACCTCAGAATGTAAACCTATGTAATGTTGATAACACTAATTTTCCTCCTACGGCTTAAACTTTGCAGGAACAATATACCTCATGAATTTAAAAATTTCGTCACAAATTATTTTTGTGTGATCCAGTGAAACAAAATAATAGTTATAATTCGTAAACGTAGAAATAAATAACGAATTAACTGACTTGCTCAACAAATCTTCGTTACTATGATCTTTTTCTCAGAATCACTAAGTCACAACTTTTGTCCAGGAAATTGTAATCGACTTAACAAAAATTCTTGGAAAAGTATGTACCTCATTCTCATTCAATATCTTTTCGGTACAAACAATCTTACTGGGAACGACTTCACTGAACTGTACGTAGGTTTAAATGAATACCTTTATGCTCTAGGTCTTATCAAAGAAACCCTTGCACTGAATTGAACGTAAAGTTAAAAAAAAATGCAAAATAATTGGCCACTTACATCAAAACTTATTTTGTATAATTATAGGAATAGGAATTACTATAGGAACTGCTGAAAACTTTCAAATAAGTAAGTACTTATACTCCAAATGTAATATCATAAATAATAAACCTCTCCAGATATCTCAATTGATATTTGCCTAATCAAAAAACTTTAAGTACGGTCAACAAGAGAGAGAGAAGTAAACAGGGTCCTGTTGAAGTTATGTAAGAAACCAATGGATTTTTCGAATAAAATGAAAAGAAAACAATCAGTTCTTTTACGAAATTCTTGACATTCATTTGCATAACAAGCTCGTACGTTTGAGTTCATTTTCTAAATAGAAAACACTCAATAACGCTGAAACGTTCCGAACCGTAAGACCGTAATCATAGCGACCTTAAACTAACGACCTGAATCCAAGCATTCGCAGTGTGTTTGAGAGCGCTTGCCGAGTCAAAGCCCGGCTTTGTAAAGGTGAAAAAACGGAGGAGATGCGGTGTGAAATGTTGAGACTGGAGAGTGTAGGGTTAGGGGTGGATAGACGGTACGGGTAGAGGAGAATGTGTTCGAGTTTTCCAAAACACCTGTCAGGCTTTTGGACTAATTTAATTTGATAAAATATACGCAGCTCATGAGCATTGGTGACCCAGTGCACGTCCATGACCAACGATTGGTATGTCGTGGGTTCGAATCTACCTGGGTAAATCACTACACAAATTAAACCACATTGTGAAGTGTGTAAAACAATATATACAATGTTGCGGCATGTGAGAGTGTGTGTAGTGTTGTGATGAATTCCAAACTAAATTACCAATATCCAATGTTAATTATATTTACCAACGTTGCCGATATACATTAAACTATTTAATTATATTCTAACTGAGCTCAGAAAATGTTCGTAATAATTAGAAACCACGATATTATAGCAAAAATCAAGATATTATTTCCCAATACTCAGAACACGAACAATCTCCAGCCTTGTGCTATCAAATGAATGAATCAATAGACGAAATGAATTACTTTATCCGCAGACAAGTCTAGCCAATCAAATAATATAGATAAAAGCCTATCACTTTCCCACCTCAGCCTCGCGACAGACAGACACTTACATGGTTTGATAAGTGATACATTTTCGTAACACCAGACGTAACATTGCGCTTGTATTCTTTGAAGGGGTAAACAGTCACCAGGTACGTTAAGCTTCATTAAGTACCAATAAGTTATTAGTATCAGTTTTTATTTAAGAACAGAAACGCATTTATTCATTAATTTAGCATCTAGAATTTAACTACGAGTTTGTTGCCTTCATTAATGCCTGTCAATTTATATTGACATTGACCTGTTCAGAAGAAAAATAAAGTGCAAATCTATTGTTATCAGGTACAAAATGTACCTAACATTTTGTTTTGTTGGTATATTGGCGTGTGCTAGCTGACATATGGCAAATAATTTAATTTATATATTGTGTTTCGGAATTTCCATTACTTACATATTATTGTATAGAATCAAGTTCTTCTAACTTAACAGACAGCTGTGCTGCTGAAGAGTTTATTACGCCATTTCTTCCCAGCGAAAGCACTAGGAAGTGGTGTCGAGCGAGCGTATTAGAAGACTGTCGTATTTAATTTTAACGTTCAAAAAGTGCTAACTCTCAGCCTAGTTTGAATAACTTTTGGTTTTTATTTCCAGGCTCCAGATAAGAAAAAAACAACCTTTTTGCCTGACCTGAGGCACCTGAGGATCGAATTCGAAGAGCTGTCATTCTACAGACTCGCCTTCTTGGACTTAACATAACTAACGAAATGTGGGTGTATTATAAATACACCTCTTTTGTTTTTTTTGTGGGTGGGAAATCATCAAATGACTTCTGCCGCTCTGGATGGAGCAGAAGGGCATGTCAGACTTTTACTGACTAAAACCAACCCGTGTTCCTTCAGCCCATATGCCAGGGCCACGGTAAATGTTTCGAACAAAAATTGCGATCCTCGCAGATAAGTACACCTCTGCCAGTCCGTTCGATAATTACGGGCGTGATGTTATGCTATGTTCTGTTACGCTATTTATAATACACAAATGTCCTTTCTACTAGAGAGCTAACTCTATATCATTCTGTATAGCCATCTCTGCTACTTCGTCGTGCATATTCACGCCTTCTTGAACCACATTTCTTTACTTACGCCTCTAAAACAAACTTCCACACTTACCTATATACACACAGTTTCGTCGTACATATCGTATGGAGGTATATGAAAAGTACGATTCACATTGTTACATGTTTTTGTTTGTTTTTGCTAACTAACTGGATTTGTAGTCGAACCTAAAGTACATTTTTCGGCTTTGTTGTCGTTTTTGTAGTAACATGTGAAAACAGCGCGCGGCGTATGTAATTTAATCCGGATTATTTGACAGTGTATTACAAAAATAGGAGGATGATAAAAGGTATCAAATTCCTTCAACCAATGTTATGAAAGTCTTGGGTTATACTTTTTTTTTTCATTTTTATTCGGTAATAATAGCTTCTTGCGTATTGAAATATTTTGTCTGGCGTTAATAAATTTTAATATGAAGGCTAACTGAATATAATACAAATAATGTATAAAGACTATATTGTGTGTCTGACAAACTGTCAATAGTCAGACGGACATCACTATTAAAATATTTTCTTTTTGTTTTCTTTTGCTTCTTAGATATTCTCGTTACTGTCTGTCTATCCAACAAAAGTAATCTCTTACACAATATTTTACTAGAAATTTCTTTAAGAGTGTTTGACAGTACGCCTTTCTATTTAGTTGGCTATACTATTAAGGTAATTATTGACTATTATTAGATATTAAGTATAGCAAATAAAATTAAAGATTATTATCCTAATTTGCTCAGTCTTAAATCTTGGTTTTGAATTGCTCCATTTGAAGGTTACTTTTAATAAAATTCATTTTCACCAAAATAATAATGAAATGTTGATTTACCTTTATCTTGAAACCGTTCCGTTTAAACTCAACACAATAAAGTCAAACTTTAAATGAGTTTAATTGAGGATCGGCGCTCCTTTGTGGTCTTTCTTTAGAGTTTAAAGCTACAATTTAGTTAGCGACTGTATTGTAAAGCTATGGTTAGACAAGAGTCGCAATTAGTCAAAGTTTGGCAGCCATCTTGTTTGTTAAGTGGTCGCCGCTAGCTTTTGGACCTCGCTTTTACTCCCAGGTCTGACAAACATGGTTTGGTAAGATATATTGATGTGTCGTATAGACACATGTGCGATATTGAACTATTGGTACCAAGTTAAAATCTATGTTTAGATTAGTGGACTTACTCCAGACTACTTCAAAATCAAAAGTCATTTATTCAAACTAGGCTGGCAAGTGAGAGTCAGCACTTTTTGAACGTAAAAGTTACATAAGACAGTCCCCCAAAACGCCCGCCCGTCACCACTTCCTAGTGATGTCGCTGGGAAGAAGAAGTGGTGCAACAAACTCCCCAGCAGCACAGCTGGCTGTTAATTTAGAAGAACTTGATTCTATACAATAATATGTAAGTGATTAGCGGTCTGCGCAACATGTTTACTCCCATACTTCTCTATTAGTCGTCATTTAGGTGATCACCATCATTCTACCTAAGTAGGTATGTAATCTTGAACACAGTCCATCCATCGTCTCCATGCTATATTCAGAATGTCATTGCACAACATACCAGTTAAAGACAACATCGCAAACAATGATAATCTTCCTGTCACCGCAGGCGAGCTATCGGCACGTGTCAGTCTCTATTGCGAGGACGATCGTTGATCGCCGCTCGTGTAGTCCTAAGCTAATATCAGAGTTGATCTGCCCACGATTGCAATATAGTTGCGAAATAAACCTAGATAGTAGTTCGATAGACGTACCTTAGAAATCTCATATTACTTGGAAGTTATACTGGAAATCTGAAAGTCGTGACAGGTATCAGTCATGATTTTAACAAAACACATGGTTTAGATCAATGTGCTAAATATTTATCCTGAAACTGGAACCACAACTTATGGACGAAGTTTCTGAAACTCAGAATCACCATCATTTTTCAACCCTTTCCACAATATATTTGGGGTCAGGACAAAATGTCTTTCTCTAGGTATGCTTCTCTATAACTCGTCATCTCGGTAGTCCCTTTCTAGCCATCTTTGTGAAACTCAGAATGATAAATCTCTAGTGTAATAAATCGATCGAAATGTCATTTCATTTGACGTAGTTAGATGAGAGTCATACATAAGATAGCTAATTAGTTCTTCCATTCTATATTTACCTTAATTGGTATTAAGGTATAATAAAATCAAAGTAATGTTATTAATTGTACTAATGAGGTTAACGATCTCGGAAAATAAATAAATAAGATTTCTTTCTATATTTTTTCTCAACCATAACCTACAGCCGGAGATACGCCAAAATAAGGGCGTGCCTATATTGATATCCCGACGTTAAGGGAAATCCACTTTTGCCTTGTGTGAACGTCGAAGAAGATATAACCTGAAAAGATTTCGTGTAAAGAACTATTGTAGAGGCAACATTATGTATAAAAACCTATCTTTACTGAAAACTTCCTAAGTAAAACAGAAAAGAAAACTTAGCAATAATTTTAATGATCAAAGTTAAGCCACAAGTTGTTACACCCACACGATACAACAATTTTATGAAGTAGTAATTAGTATTACTTACTAACCTACTTAATTTAGCTTTACTTTTGTTTATTATGAGTTAATAAAGCACCTACGCAGACAAAAATTAAACAAATCTTTCTCTCATTTTAGTGTACACTTGTTATAATGAGTACCTACTTAATTTTTGTTCTAAAATAAGCGTAGCCTTTCTACCGCCATTGGGTACTGTAGTACCCAGAACTAACCTAACTAAACTTTTACGTCTTAATTTTTAGATAGTAAAATTCCTAATTTATTCAGCCTTTTAACTGTATTTTTTAATTGCCAAGGTCGGAAGTGGTCAAATAATATTTTATTATTAGCCGCGATGACGCGGACGGTCGGCTGAGAGTTGCGGCGGCCGGCAGAGCGCTCCATTGGGTAGTTCTAGTAGGCTCTTCTGAATCATTTGTATTTTTGAGTAGATAATAAATTGACCATAAATACAAGATTTAATTTAATACCATCATCATCATTATCATCATCATCATCTCAGCTCAAAATCTGCTGGGTATAGGCCTCTTCGCTTTGTCCGCGATACATCTCGGTTCCGTGTATCTCTCATCCATGCGTTTCCCGCGACCTTGACGATGATTACTACCAAACATTAAATAAGTGTCTCTGGATTTTAACTCTCGTTGCAGATCTGAACATTAAGAATCCAACTGAGGGCATCGCTAGAACACACTGTTCGATTTTCGACCCTCGGCGCTAAATTGAATTCAAGATCTATTGCGCAAAAAGATCCTACCCTGATATTATTACGTCTTCAATGTGGTTGTACTATAAGTACACCTCTGCCCTACCATTTGGAGAAACATGGCGTGATTTTAAGTTTTGTTAAAATCCCCAAATAGTTAGATATCTGTTTATTCCGGTCCTCACTTCCATCCACTATTAAAAATACAGTACCATCATCCACGTTTTGTCCATAAAGAGCCCACAGCCCCTACGTCACGTCGCCACAAAGATTTATCACAGAAAAGATAAACTACTTAGGTACATTTCGAAAGAATCTACCCAAATAGTTTATCTTTTTTGCGTCCAACACAGTGCGAAGTCCATTACCAACTCCACATAACAAACATAAAATGTAATGTAATATAAACACTCAATGGACAGCTCGCCAGCGTAAGTATGGACGACAAATCTTTTTTAGTGAGTAAGGAGAAACGTGGGTAACATAATAAATATTATGAAGTCTATTTTGTCGATTTGATTTACAAATGAGGAGCTAGTTATATTCCTAAGTCTGGGAATATAACTTATTATTTTAAAGAACTGATAAACATGGAAAGATTAAGATCGATGAAGAAAATCCCGATGATTAGTAAATTCGTACAATTTATGGATTTACGGCCTTTAGTTAATATAGGCGTGATAATATGCGTGTTTAGGTATAGATATATTATTATGTTGCAAAAATCTTCTGTACATAGTATAAAACAAAGTCACTTCCCGCGTACCTTGTACGCTTAGATCTTTTAAACTACGCAAAGGATTTTAATGCAGTTCTCATCAATATACAGAGTGATTCAAGAGAAAGGTTAAATGTATAATACGCAGACAAAGCCGCTACCAAAAGCTAGTTTAGTATAACACAATGGACGGTGTGTCGAAAAACTGAGATATTACGAGTATGTACACTAATATTATAAAAAGGAAAATTCTGTATTTTTGTTTGTTTGTTTGTAATGGACAAACTAAACTACTACTGAACCTATTTTAAAAATTCTCTCACCATTAGAAAGCTACATTATCTGCATGTAACATAGGCTATATAACATCACGCTACAACTAAGAGGAGCGGAGCAGTAATGAAAAATGTTTAAAAAACGGGGAAAATCGCACGGGTAGGCGATTCGACGCGATGGGAAGGGTCGAGAGAACACGAAATTTAACGCGGACTGTACGGAACCGTACATTGCTTTAACGACTTACGCGCCGTGCATTCTGCACACACAGCATTTGTACCCATTATTGCAAATAATATGTAAAAATATATTTCAATAAATCAGTGTTTAACGAACATTCACGGTGGTCGGTTTTATTTCATCACCCCAATAGAATCGCCCCGTTATCATATCACTAAGTGTAGGAAACTCCTACATTTATTTTTGGTCCTTCGAGCATTGCAGGACCTCGTCGCGGTTCTTTGACCTATCGCGCGTATTGGTCAGAGGCACGGTTCGGACTCAAGGTTCTGTAATCAAACTAGTGTGGACTCAATTAAGGAAAAACACACTGCATCCTTGACTTGAGCTAATATAGCTTAGGTCAACAGCACGGTCGTGGTAAGCATATCACGGCGTGACATCAACATCATCGGACTCGGTGGAGCTCATCACCGGGCAGCGCAAGGCTTCAGCGTGCGCTATCAACCTCTGTGGGAGCAGCATCAGTTGCGAGCAGCTACGTGGATCGTCATTAAACCAAGTAAGACTGTTCCTTTACCTACATCATGGAAGCTCTTTTTGCCCGTCAATCTGAAATCATCACCAATTTCACTACAATAAAGGTGAATTTCCACAAGGACTCGGATTCTCGTAAAAATGTCGAATATTTGAGGAAGCGTTTAGAAGCGTTAGACAACCTCTGGGGAGAGTTCGAGCAAAATCACGAAAAAATATCTGAGCATAAAAATGTAGCGGTTGAGTATTTCCTTGACACTACATATCAAAAGGGTAAAGAACTTTATCAATCTATTCGTAACGTTATATCATCTTACGGCAAATCATCAAAATCTACTCAACCAGATGGAAAGTTAGACGAATTGTTATCACTGCAACGCACAAATTTTAGGGCGTTTAATCGGCTAATCAAGGGTATTAAAATTGATCAAATAACAGATAAATGGGAACTAGAAGATGAGCTCAGGAACGTTCAAGCTAAGTGGACATTTATTGATGCTCAACATTTGCAAATCGATCATATACTTGCTGGTGGAGATATATCATACGACGAGGAGTTCAATCATCATGAATCAACCTACAAATCTATCAAACGTGATTTGAATAAGAAAATCTCATCAACGACTCACTTAGAAAAATCAACTCCGCACATTGAAATACCATCGTTCAGTGGGAACTACACACAGTGGCCAACCTTTTATGACTTGTTTACGGAGACAATTCATAACAATAACTCCATCACTAAAGCTCAGAAGATGCAACACCTTAAGGGAAAACTTAAGGGTGAAGCAGAACGTCTCATCTATCATCTACATATTTCATCGGAAAATTATGATACTGCGTGGGAGATCTTATTACGTCGGTACAATAATTCACAAGTTCTTTTCACGAATCAAATCGAAATGTTTCTCAATCAACCCAATATACAAAAGCAAACATCATTTGAAATTAAAAGGTTGTATGATACCTCAACCGAATGTATGCATGCAATTTACAATCTCGGCGTTGATACGAACACGTGGGATCCGTTGTTGGTTCATTTATTGTGCAAGAAACTGGATCCAGAAACTTATGCTGACTATAAGGAAGCACGTAGGACACCTCGTGATTTACCAAGATTGGACGAGTTAATGGCATTCCTCGAGAGTAAGTTTACCGCACTTGAGCCTATTCATGAAAACGATAAGGAACCCACACCATCAAGCAAGCGGAACCCAAATCAATCAAAATCCATAAGTAACTTTAATAAGCAAAACAATTATAAACGTTACATAAACAAAAATTATCAAGCAATCATTACTCAAACTTCAAAATGCTCTGTATGCAATTCTAATCACGCGCGCAACTTGTTTTCGTGCAAAAAATTCATGAATATGACACCGGACGTGCAATTGAAGACGGTGACAAACTCAAATATTTGTCGAAATTGCCTATTCAGTCACGATGGAAGTCAATGCACTTCAAAAAAACGTTGCAAAACCTGTCAAGAAAATCATCATTCAATACTGCATGAAGCGTGTGTCCCATCATCAAAATCAGCTCCTCAAACAACTTCATCATCATCATCTGAAATGACCGCTTCGTCACCAAAATCATCAAACAAGAAATCTAATGTTAATCATGTCGCAGGTGATGACGAAGAGTTATTGTTGACCACGCTTTCGATCAATGTCAGGTGTTCTGATGGCAGCTACGTGACGCTTAGGGCACTTCTAGACCAGGGATCACAGATATCACTAATATCTGAAAACGCTGTACAGCGGTTAGGGTTGCAGCGGCGAAGATACAACGCATCAGTATCAGGAATAGGTGCTGGTGCTAGGCAAAGCAAAGGACGGGTATCAATCGACTGTCAATCTATTTACGGCGACTATCAGTTCACTACAGAAGCACTGGTTTTGACGAAGGTCGCTAACTGCTTGCCTGGTATACCATTCAAAAAACAATCGTGGTCTCATATCCAGCATCTTCAATTAGCAGATCCAGAATACAACGTGTCGAAGCCTATTGATATTCTCTTGGATGTGAGTATTTACTCACAAATCATAATGGATGGTCTCATCAAAGGACCAGCACAGGCTCCGATTGCGCAACAGACAGCACTCGGATGGATCCTGTCTGGCAACGTTCGCACATTTAATTGTCATATCGTAACAAACGACTTATCCGACCTATCAAAATTTTGGGAGATAGAGGATGTAGAAACATCATCATCATCGCTTACCAGTGAAGATCAGTATTGTGAAGACCTTTATCAGCAAACTACTCGTCGTTTGGACACTGGTAGGTACGTGGTGGGCATACCCATGAAACCCGAATATGAAAACCAGCTTGGATCATCTAAATTAAAGGCTATTGCACAATTCAAACAGCTGGAAAGAAAAATGTGCAATAACGAATCATTTTCAGAAAATTATAAATCATTTATGTCTGAATATCAAGAACTGGGTCACATGTGTATTGCCAATAATGTTGACGAATCAAAACGTGCCTTTTTCTTACCACATCACGGCGTAATGAAATTAGATTCAACAACAACAAAACTTAGAGTCGTTTTCAATGCGTCGGCGAAATCCACATCGGGCAAAAGCCTAAATGATCTCATGTGTTGTGGACCGAATCTACAAAGGGACCTCATGACACTCATCTTAAACTGGAGAACCTACAGTTATGTAATCATAGCGGACATAGAGAAAATGTTCCGGCAAATCTATATTAAACAGTCAGATCGTCATCTTCAATCAATCATCTGGCGGCAATCATCTCAGGACGTACTCAATGAATATCATCTTGCTACCGTGACGTACGGTACTAAGGCCGCTCCATACTTAGCTATGAGAACGCTTAAACAGCTGGCAATAGACGATGCCGACAAATATCCACTCGCAGCATCGGCATTAAATCAATCATTCTATATGGACGATCTGTTTCGTGGAGCAAATACCATTCATCAAGCCAGGGAGCTTCAGCATCAACTCATTGAGATGCTGAAAGGTGCTGGTATGAATCTCCGGAAATGGTCCAGTAACGTACCGGAACTACTGGTGGATTTATCACCTGATCAACTCAATAACCCATTAGAGTTCAAGTGTTCAGAAACAAGAAAAACACTTGGATTGAGATGGAACCCATCAACGGATAGCTTTAGCTTTCAAACTCAATTACAGCATCATGACAAACGCGTCACAAAGAGACAGCTACTTTCGGAAATTTCAAAACTATTTGATCCCATGGGCTGGCTCTCGCCACTAACAATCAGAGCAAAACTGCTATTTCAAAATGCATGGTCATCACATGTATCGTGGGACGAAGAAGTTTCGCAATCCGTTCAAGATGACTGGATTCAGCTTAAAAATGATTTCGACATCATAGATCAATTTAACATACCACGTTATCTCGGTAACACTAATCAATCTTATCAAATTCATGGATTTTGTGACGCTTCTGACAAAGCATATGCATGTGTTGTGTATGTAGTAGCAAAAGACAATAAGGGCGAGTACACATCGACGCTCTCTGTAGCAAAAACAAAGTTAGCACCTCTAGCAAAAAAGGTATCATTGCCTCGACTAGAGCTATGCGGTGCGCTACTGCTAGCTCAACTTATCAAGAAAGTCATGGAATCTTTATCAAATCAGGATGTAGAGATTTATGCCTGGACAGACTCCATGATAGTTTTAGGATGGATCAAAGGTGATGTGAAGAAGTGGAAGCAGTTTGTAGCTAATAGAATTATGAAAATTATTAGTATCATTCCATCATCCTGTTGGCATCATGTGAGGTCAGAAGATAATGCAGCAGATTGTGCTACTCGGGGTCTGACATCACAGAAGTTATCAAGCCATCCGTTGTGGTGGCAGGGTCCGAAATGGATAACCAATTTCGAACATCGGACCCTTCCTATCACCTCGTATCAATCACCAGATTTGGAAACCAAGCAACTTAGTGTAAACACAGCCTTATATCCAAATCATATTTCAATCATACACGAATTATTACAGAATTACAGCTCATTAACTCGCATTATAAAAATAGTCGCTTGGATATCGCGTTTCATTACGCAATCACGAGGCAAACACACTTCAAAAACGGATGTATTGACGTCATCAGAGATGGACGGTGCATTGAACGTCATTATCAAAGATGATCAGTCACACCAATTTCATGAAGATATTTTATTTATCAATCAAAAGGGGCACGTGCATCTTAGAAGCAAAATATCATGTCTTAATCCTTACATGGATGAGCACGGTATCCTTAGAGTGGGTGGACGACTCAAAAACGCATGTATCAGCGATTCATCAAAACATCCCATTATATTATCAAGTCGTAGTCGTCTCACCGATTTAATCATTGATCAGGCTCACATCACCACACTACATGGAGGCCCGCGACTGACACTTTCATACATCAGAGACAGATATTGGATAATCAGTGGAATCCGTACCGTCAAGAGGAAGCTGAGAACCTGCGTTAAGTGTCAGCGCTTCAGTCAACCACAATATCAGCAAATCATGGCCGATCTCCCACAGCCACGAGTTACCCCGTCACGACCTTTCTCTCACTCCGGTGTTGATTTTACCGGACATATCGAGTTGAAGGCCAATAAGGGACGTGGAATCAAAACCGTCAAGGGGTATATTGCAGTGTTTGTTTGTTTGTGTACCAAGGCTGCCCATCTGGAACTTGTTTCCGATCTTAGTACTCCAGCATTTTTAGCAGCCTTTCGTAGGTTTTCGGCTCGACGTGGAACGCCAAGTCACGTATACAGTGACAATGGCACGAATTTCGTAGGAGCCAATCGTATCCTTAAGAAGGAGTACCAAGAGATCATAGCCATCATCAACACCGATTTCTTCAATAATATCAATGACATGAACATAAAGTGGCACTTCAATGCTCCTGCGTGGCCAAGTGCGGGTGGTCTCTGGGAAGCTGCGGTGAAAAGCCTCAAATATCATCTAAAGCGTATCATCGGCGATCAAAAACTCACTTACGAAGAGTTTACTACGCTACTACACCAAATCGAGGCATGTCTGAACTCAAGGCCACTCTGTCAGTTGACAGAGAGCCCTGACGACGATTTCCTCACGCCAGGACACTTCTTGATCGGTGGCTCACTTCTATCTAGGCCGCAGACGGATCCAGATCACATGAATCAATCAACAAGGTGGCAACTCACTCAATCAATTAACAAACAGATTTGGAAAAGGTGGTCTAGCGAATATCTACAGCAACTGCAGGCTAGATCAAAATGGCGTAAGCCAAGGAGGAACTTCGAAATCGATGACGTTGTTCTTATCAAGGACGAAAACTTGCCACCCGGCAAGTGGGCGTTAGGGCGTATTCAAGCAGTACATCCTGGGAAGGATGGCTATGTAAGGGTAGTCAGTTTAAAAACTAAGAATAATATCATACAACGCCCTGTCACCAGACTTGTGTTGTTACCAGGAAACAAGGACACGACACAGGATCAAAATCACAATGAAGACAATACACCTAAGCGAAGCAAGAAGAATCAACTTCCTTGCAACAACGTATCATTGAAGAGCCTGTTCACTAGTTTCTTATTACTATTTGTCATGTTATTGTCACTTACTTCAGCGCAAAATATAACTCATCATGAATCATATAATGTGACGTCATTAGAAGAGAATCAAGCTATATACTTCGATAGAATATCCAATCTTCAGTACATCAAAGACGAATGGCGTCTTGTTGTGTACTACAACATGACGACCTACTGGAAAGGCTTATCCGATATCAAAGGTTACGTCAACCACATCAAGCTATTATGCAACACTCATGCAAGTAAACAATATCAGAGTATCATTCGTCAGTTAGAGCACGAGATAAGCGAAATAGAACACTATGATATGTTACTTAACCTCTCGGGTGTCGCGCGGCAAAATGCATCGATACCGTTGAGTGTCGACGCCTTGACCTGTTGAACTCAGTGACCTGACTTCTTTTACTATTTTGCTTAGATAACCTATAATTTTCGTCTGTTTTTTGTGATTTATACATTTTTAGTATCCTAGAAATATTGTCCAACCATTAAATTTAAGTAATCCCAAATACATACCCTTTTTACTGCATTTTATAGCATTTAATTTCACCAACGGTAAAAAATTCTTCAATACACAAACTTTGACGATTCAGAAATCATGTAAAACTTGCTCTAAATCACATTATTTTTAGTTACACACCAAGCATATACACTTATCATCTTAAAACATTCAAAACTTTGCACCATACGCATTTGTAAACAAAACTATTTAATTAAATACAGCTCAACACACTATGGTACTCCAGCTGTAAATACAATTTAACAATTTATTTAAAACAAATTAACAGACTTTTAGACCTAATGACGTTTCAAAATAAATTATGAATAGTTGTTTTATTATTTTGATGTTGATTTATGTTGAAAAATCGCGTATCATTCTTTACAGCGCAATTTTTATTCCAAAATTATTTGTCACTTTCGCGAACACTTTGTTTCAAATATTTTACACTATGTAACAAGAGATAAAAGTTCAGTAAAATCATCAAAATAATCTATACACCGTTCTGTTAAATTTGATGTATAATACTTGTAATTTACTTACGAAAAATCATCTCTAAACATCTTGTTTACAAACACTTGATCACAAATGCGTCGCCATTTGTTTCCAACGACCAATACTCACACTTTTTCTATGAACACGATAGCCAATCATAATTTAGTATTCGAGAGCATAGAATACAGAATAGATTGATATCAAACACTCCTATTGGTTAAAATAAATTGAAGTAGTAAAAAAATAACCATAGACCATGTCACTGGCGGGACGCCCTGACGTCCCACCGACACCCAACGGTACTTTTATTCGTGGGAATGCGGGTGTTCCCGCCGACACTCGAGAGGTTAAATATCAAAGTCCGATAAGGCAGAAAAGAGGCCTAGTAAACGGGCTGGGTTATATTGCTAATTCATTATTCGGTGTACTGGATGAGAGATTTGCCGAAAAATACAAGATGGACATTGAGCAGATCAGTCATAATGAAGAACATCTTCAAAAACTTATTAAAAATCAGACAAGTATTTTAGAATCAGAATTTAATATCATACGTCGTAATGAAAATATCATGAATCAACAATTCTCCTTCATCAAGCAACATCTTCATAATCTATCGACTGAGGTGAATAAAATTCGGCTAGATAATGAAGATGGCCTTTATGTCACATCATCATCTTTAGCAGCATCAATAATACTATCAAATATTCGTTGGATTCAGCAAACGTTGATTGATACAGTTACAGATATATCACACGGGCGCATTGACAGCCATTTGTTGTCACCGGAACAGTTATCGTATCAGCTGAGCATCATCACTAGCCAACTGAATAGTAAACTTACGTTACCAGTAGAATCGCAAAATATCAAGGACTTGTATCGTTTGCTTAAAGTATCAGCTAGAGTGTACTCAAATTATTTAATCATCGAAATCAAATTTCCACTCCTGAACAATGAATTGTTTGAGCTAAACAAAATTATATCTATTTCGCAAAAGAAAGGATTACAGTACTATTATCTCATTCCATCGGTATCATTCATAGCTTACAATCTACGCAAGGACACAGCATTTCTTCTATCAGAAGCAGACCTTCAATTATGTAGTCATGTTCCCAGCGATATCTTGTTATGCTCATTAAACATGCCTATTTACGATGTAAACATAAAGCAGTCTATCTGTGAAATCGAAATATTCAATAAAAAACAATTATGCCACTCCGTAAAATCATCGTGTGAAGAGCAATGGATCAAATTGCACAGGCCGAACACCTGGTTGTATACATGTTGCTCGGAATGCCAAGTGCGCATAATTTGCGCCAACGGAGTCACAATGGTCAACCTTGTCGGCAACGCGATTATTACCCTAGGTCAAGGTTGCACATTGAAAGGGGATACATTTAGTATTTATGCTCATAATAATTTCATCAATCATGTAAATATTCATCATTACATCGAAGTCCCAGAGGTGTCTATGCTAAACAAAATCATGAAAACGTCTGCACCAGAGAACTTCACAGTAGCCGAAGATCATCGTCTCATGTGGAATCAGTTAAGGGCTCAGATTGACGAGGTGAAGGAACAGTCATCTACAGACCTGAGCATTCACGACATTCATCACTATACTGTGCTGTACATCAGTGTAGCTTCGGTTATCATCTTGGGTTGCGTTGTCGTGTACCTCATCAGAAAACATCGTAGTACGGATAGAGTACCAGCGTCGCCGGCCCCCCAGGGCCAGGAGGCTGGCTGGGTGGGGCCAGTGACGGTCGCGCCGGCGGACACCGCGCCGGTAACATCACGTTTAGCGGAATCAGTGAAAAAGTGTAGTGAAGTGTTTACAATTAGCGGTGTAGATAGGGCCACCTCGCCAACGTTAATGCGTTCAGTGCACTTACAAGACCGCGATGATTAAGGACATTGTGTATCTTAAAATAGTAATTTAAATTAATGTTTTACCGCATTTGTATCATTAGCTATCTATCAATCTATTATTATTTTATTCATATCAACTTGTCTGTAACTACAATACTCTGCCTATCTATCAATCATTTCAGTTATCCCGTTTGGGCGGGCAGGATGTACGGAACCGTACATTGCTTTAACGACTTACGCGCCGTGCATTCTGCACACACAGCATTTGTACCCATTATTGCAAATAATATGTAAAAATATATTTCAATAAATCAGTGTTTAACGAACATTCACGGTGGTCGGTTTTATTTCATCACCCCAATAGAATCGCCCCGTTATCATATCACTAAGTGTAGGAAACTCCTACACGGACGAAGTCGCGGGCAGAAGCTAGTAAACAATATATATTTTATAAAAGTACCTGTATTGAATCACACCTCATTCATTCATTCAGTCATTTCAATCAAACCTCTGATACCTTCAAATTTGCGTTCTCTAAAATATTATTTAACACTCTCTCAGTCTCGACTCCAATATAATGATGGCGCGAACTCTTTTTGTGAACTTCAAATAATTCCTATTATAGGGCCCTAAAAATACTAAATAGATGCAACTGTGACCGACTTGGATGCAGTTTGTGCCTGCTGGACGCCACCAGCACCGCAATTTTTTAAGAGGTTAATTAATTTTAAAAAGTTTATTATTAGAAAGTCTATAAGATTTTAGCAGATCAGTTAAATAGTGCCCAAAAATTATTCAGATGTTCCTCTACATTTCAATAAAATACATACAAATTGAACAATATTTAAACAAATTTTACAATTTTGCGAATAATTTAAAGCTATTGAATTTTGTTGTGGATTTAAAAAGCCCTGAAGAAAATATCGGTAAGTACATAATTCACTCTATTTTGCTTTCAAAATGTTGATCCCTGGAGAGTGCGACGGAGGCTGCATCTAAGGGCTACGTGCACATTTTGCTTGTTGACAGTTATAAAAAGTGTCTTTGGAAAACTGCGATAGCAGATTACTTACGTTTTAAAATATTTTTGCATGACAAAGAAAAATTCATATGTTATCGCTTGAAGACAGATATACACGTTCATTGTTTATTAAAAAGTTGTCATATTAAACTTAAAGGGAAAAATACTTGTTATTTTTTTATCTTTGTAGAGGAATTTTGTGTCACGGGTTTTTCTTTAAATAAATAAATTATAATTTAACTTTTATTTCGCTCTGAAAATGATTTTATCGCTATTTAAAAAGCTTTTATATTAATTTTCAACTGAAACCTGAATCTGTTTAACTTATCGTTTTACACTACTAGATCTCACGAACAGACAGGCTGCAGGTTCTATTCTTCACTATAGGCCCATGTCCATGCAACGACTGCTATTCAGATTTTGAATTAAGTAGGTACTTAAAATATACCGAATTTAAATTAAACGTTAATACTAATATATTTCTATTTTCGTCTACTGGGCTCCGCTGCCACAACCACAGAACCACTATGCACTTGATTTTTAATAAAAACTTCAGCTTTTAGAACAGCGAGCAAAACCTTTTATCCATAAAACGTTTACGGGTTACGGCATTCAATTCCACTTCCAAAGTATTCAAGCCACTCCAAACTTTTCAGATATGGTCAGACTTTTATTGATTTAAAGGCTGTTCGAATTTGCAATAAAAGTGATCAGGTTTTGTTTCGCGTGGTTCTCATTTTGAAAATCCTTTTATTTGTTAATAGCGTCCATCCCGTGAGGCTGGCAACGTTGCAAATCTAGTAGTAATATAAATCAAAGTATAATTATTCTTCAGCCAAGCACTAGATCGTCAATATTTAAAATTATTTTTATTATATTATATTAACATTTAATTGTAATTAGTACTGCCAATAAAAATAATGGGCAATTATGTCGATTTTTATTAGTAATTACCAAAATAACTTTTAAAATATAGCGTAAAACCTTTATAAGTTTGTATGATATATAAACGATCTTAAGGATAAGATTTTTAAAACCTTTTCGCTGTTTTAAATCGACACGTTCATAACCCTTAATGTGCTAAACGTCAATCTAATGCATAATTAACTTCTAGAGCATTCTTATCCAAATAACACTATTAAAGATTGAAAACAAAGACACACGTTATGACACGTTAAAAGGACTAAAAACAAACCTTTGTACGAACAAGCTAAATATCAACAACAAATTCAAGTTCAGTGTCAACAATATTGTTCGATACTAAAGTATTGTGTATCAGACACTTTTCCTAGACCGAGACAAAGATGACGGGACGCCCACACCACATGCACTTTCTTTTATTTCTGATATAAAATCTTTTCTTATCTTCTCCGATGACACTCTTAAGTAACTTTTAAGTTTCCCTTTGTGTCGATTTCCAGTAAAAACTCAATTTAAAACTTACACTTGCACTGCGTTTTATCCTTTAGAATAAAGTTCTAGATTTATATCTGCTAACAATAAGGGAACGGTTGAAAATAATAAATAGAAAAAGTTTTTGATTTAACCCTTTGAGGTTGTCGCAGTACAAAATAAACCTTATTGTGGTCGCTAAAGGTTTGTTTTGGTTAGTAAGGATTACTCCCCTCTTTTAGCTGTTCACACCCTAAAGTCTCAATTAACTGCCCAACTTAACTAAGCGGAACCCAAGTAAGTACAATCGGAGACAGAAGTGAAAGGGAAAAGTTTTAATATGTTACCTTTAGTGGCGATAGTGAAAATACGAAGGTTGTTGACCTGAGGAGTTTATTTGATAATAACATTATTCTAAATTGTTAGCTTTTTACTGATGCAAGCACCTGGGGGATTTGAACTGCATTTTAGGAACGAGAAAACGAAAAGCTGTATCTCTCGAGAAAGAAGCCAGAATAACTTCAAATAACTGTTAATCAAGCCTAAGCATAATATTAAAATCGAACCCGTCATGATGCAGAGAAATAGTGCTTCTTAGCAAGGTCCTAAATTTATGTAAAAATTCCCTATCTTTTCGCTTCTTTGATAAAACACGTGTAAACGTTATTATGTCGTTATGTAAGTATTTAGTAACTATAATAAACCGCTGACCTGCGCAATAACTTACAGCTAATGACAACAATTCAGCCCTCCACTCAGCACAAGAAGTAATAGACCTAATAAATGAAGTAGCGTTCCTTGTTACGTAATATTTATTTCGAAATGTTTGTAATAATGAGAATTGCTCGCCGTTTCTGGTAAAGAAACATAGAATTTTTCCTACCTAATAAAAGGAGGATTTCTTTTACGGTGGAATACTTTCGTAATTAACCTATCAAGTCCTGCCTAATGAGACACAGTTTATTATCTGTTGTGACAATACTCCAGGAGTAGTATATATCTAAGAACAGAACCCTCTCTTAGCAATCCCACATTCAGGTAATAACACATCCCACTGTGAAACTATCCTAAGAATTGAACAAGAAAAAAGTGCACGATAAAAAAGTGAATGAGTCAAAGAATATAATGTTTTCAGAAAGCGTACAAGATAAAGTACCCCACTCACATCAAATGCAATCTCTTCAAACCGTATTGCGTGCTTCCCAAGCTACATTAACAATGAATACGAAAATTGGAGCTGACTCAGTTTTATCGTTTCCACGAGATTTTTTCGAGACATAAATCCAGATTTTCCACAGTCAGCATAAAATTAGAGCACGTTCTTGCGTGTAGCACAGTGCAGCGGGGTCGATGACCGGCACCCGCTCGATACCAACGCAGTCTAGTGTTGGGTTCGAGTGCACACACACATGCACACGTTTAAAGGGGCGCGTTACGGCTCACGAAGTTTTCTTACGTTTTTTACAATTTGCTGGCTGTGTCCTCTAACACACACTCTTATATGTTCATTAAAATATGATTTGTTTTATATTTACAGAATTATAATCATCAGTAATGCAACTCTAAGTAAGAATTGGCCCCAAATGTCTTGATTTCATAAAATAGACTTCGAATCATTTCTCTAATACATATATTACTACTGTATTCTAATGAATATTTATTGAATTCATTTAGCAAATTTAGAGAGATGTATTAAATATTTGAAGGAGGTATCATAATAAATTATTTAAATGCATATTTTTATGGGTCGCGAATTATATTCATATCAACGTACAACCTTCCCGTAAAGGCTCCCTTAATGATGTCTGTATGCACACATACGCAAGTCAACCCTTTTGACCGATTGCCTGTCGATATTTGATTGTTGGTAATATTTGTACCGTAATGGATGATGTGACTGGTCCACAAATTGGATAGTTGGTTACTTTATGTTGCGTAAATTGGTAAATATAGTCACAAAGTTTATCCTTTTTAGACTTTGTAAGACTTATTTGCAAACTTCATCTACTTGGATTTTTTTTATACAAAGCGTAGACAGATGTCAAATGCCTCATTCAACATCAAGATCTCAAAGCAAATATGAAAAGTATCGCATAATTACAAGACTAGTTTTTTGTTGTGTGTTTCAAAGAAAACCACACAAACGCTCTTCTGAAATGTTTTTCTTTCATTCGAAATCACTTAGCGTCCTTAGAAAAACGTCAGTACAAAGCTATAAAGCACCACACCTGGCGACACTTCGGGCTTCCCCTAAGACGGGGTAAGTACCCGAACCAGACAAGAACTAATATATTCACTCAGCGTGCCCATACTTGAGATATTATGCTCATGATTAGTTCGACTTAACTGAAGCTAACTCTTGAAAGGAGATTGAATTTCTGCTGACTCGAAATCGGGATTAAGTTGAAAAAAGATTTTTAAAAGATTTTTGTCTAAATCTTACGAATACCTATACTTTGGGGATGTCTTTACTCCTTCCGGCACAAAGTACTCTTACAATCACAAATATCAATGGTTGATAATGAAGTTTAACCTAACATTTTTAACAAAAAAAAATTATGGAATTAAACTATGTATAAAACTAAATTCAAATGAGTAAGATTGGTGGCCCAAATCTTACCCATCCCATTTTTTACTAAAAAATGAGCAGCAGCGTTCTCTAAGCAATTTACCACCATACTGCGTTCGCCAATCCGCCTGCTAAGCGTGGCGATTATGGCAACCCCCCCCCCCCCAAATTGGGAAAGGCTTATGTCCAGCAGTGGACTTCATTCGGCTAAAATAATGATGATGAATAAAGATTTGTAGCCAGTATTTTAGTGAACCGGTACGTAATCGTCAGCTAATCTATACAAATAAATAAAATTCGAGTGTCTGTTTTTAATATTAAGATAACCACTTTTTACTAAGTGTATATGGATGTATACACGATACATATACCAAAATAACATTTTTTACAATTTTTGTCTGTCTGTCTCTCTGTCTGTTTGTTCCCGCTAATCTCTGAAATGGCTGGACCGATTTTGACGGGACTTTCACTGGCAGATAGCTGATGTAACAAGTAGTAACTTAGGCTACTTTTATTTTAGAAAGATTCTTTTATTTTAGAAAAAAATTACTGTCTTTGAAAACTACGCTGACATACGTCTCAAAATTCGAAAATCCCTGGCTGAATCCTACGAAATAGATCAAAATAATGTAGTATAGTATAGTACACCTTAAAAAGGCCTACAAAAATGTCCTCAATGGTATATGTCTATCTCTTAGGGATAACCCACAATAACCATTTTTTATCTTTTACTTTTTACGAGAAATAAGGGCTTATTTACGAAGCGATTTTAAGCAATACAGCATTAATCCTTATCTAATTAAGTACCTTAAATACATTGTGCATTTAATATAGATCAATATGGCTCTTTACAGCATGTAATTTAAATGAATATCTTAGAAGATATTAGAGATTTAAAAAGCGGGCGCAGAGCGCGTTGCAAGCGGCCGGGTAGTACAGGATAAGTAGGATTGTAATTCATATTACTTTGGCTTCATAGTAATTGCGAATATCATGTGTGTTCATTATACTCAAAATAAACCTAATTTTCCGACAGCTATACGGGCCAAGCCACTGGCAAAAGTACTATTCCTATAATTATGTTCGGTGTCTGGTAAATGATTGAGTGTCTGTATAGGTAAAATAGGAGCGTTAAGAAAAACCAGGAAGACTTATATTCAACTAAACCAAGCCCTATGTCGCAGTCTTCTTACTCTGAATACTATTATTTTTATTTTAAAAACACCAACACACATGATGTGTTCTCATAAACTATGAATCCTAAGTAATATGAGTTATAAACTTATAATCTTACTACTAATAATATTATATACTAGCTTTTGCCTGCGGCTTCGCCCGCGTGGATGTCGGAAATTAATGCAGGAGGACGTACTAGTGCTTAATAAAGTTTAATATATACATGTGAATGCGGCTTTAAGAATGTTTCAGACGACTGTCATGAAATCATGAAGCATTGTGCACTGAGACAGAAGGATGCATGGCACTTGTTTCTCTTTAACTCAAGCGTGAAATGAGCACAAACTACAGTTTAATGCAGAGGGGGGATAGACTTGCCATCGGTCAAGAAAAGTTTGATTCTGAGAAGACCACCGAACTATTAATTTATTCTAAAATTCTTTCATCTATTTTTTTTTTCAGTATTTTGTATACAACTTGATTCTATCAATAATTGTATGAACTCTGATGCTCTATGATTCTTTATTTTTTGTAAATACTTGTATGCCTTATTTTTTTTTCTTTAAGACTAAGCTTTCAAATTATGAAAATATTATATGAGATTGTTGTTGTTAAAATATTTTGAACGATTGTATGAACATTATTATGCTTGGAGGTGATTTTCAAACAAACCGCGATGGTATAATCTACACCATTTCAAGCGACAGTATATTCTTTCACAAACTTTTAGAATGAATATAATTCTTGACGCATTACAAAGATGATATATCTCTTAAGTTTAAAGCGCAAGCCACACTGGGAAAGAAATAAAGTTCGTTTAGCTTTAGCCATGGAGCTAACGCTTCTTTTCATACGTTGGTTCATAGTTCGCAGTGTGAACCGAAGTATGAAAAGACGCGGCAACTACATGGACGAAACTAATCGAAGTTCGCGTCGTTCCCAGTGTAGCCTGCGCTTTATTTGCACACACAAAAACTAAGTGAGATTCGCTTTTCTTAGCTTCATTTGCGAAGTAGATTTATCTACAGTTTTTCTTCGTTCGTCAAGCTTTCTTGAAAATTAAGGTTTTTCGTGAGTTAATTAACTATGACTCAATAAGCTACCAGACTGTTTAGCTCAGCTGAGATCAGCCTAATTTGTTTCTTTATTTGTCATCTAATTGTCTACTTAGAGCACTGTTTTCAGTAATTATTCTCAGCATTCCATTCAGTCTTTCAGTGCTCAAGTTGATGACATCCACTTCATCTTAAGAATTGTCTGTGAATTTGTTGGGACATTCTCATCAGCAAGAGAATTGAATTAATACAGACTTGAGACCGTTTTGGTAAACGCCATCTAATGACATCATATAACTAATATGCGGAGGTATAATCTATATCAAAGATACAAAAGAAACTGAAACGAACAGACGTTAACGAACAAAAACAAGTTTCATTAATCAAAACTACACAAGGAAGTCATCCATCAAGAATCTAGGCCGAAACACTGTCATGCAGAAAAACTGTCCTAGTTATCGGTGACGAAATCCTTATTTAACAAAAACACTCGATCTAACGTTATCTGGGTCCCCCATATCACTTTGCGAATCGTCTGTCCCGAATACATTGTAAATTCAATAAGTGAACCGGGTGACCGCGAAACCTGAAACCCAGCGTTGAATAAAAAATGCGAATCACCCCTTATATTAAGGCTTAAAATGTGCTACTGACACCGGATGGCGGAGCCGACGTGAACACTATACATAGAAGTAGGACCCAGATATAAATTCTAAACATAAAACATGAGTCAGCTCACTTTGAAATACCTGGTAGGTAAGTTTTATTTCGGTTTTGTGTTTCGAAATATTTCTTAGGTACTGTTCTTACCGTACCACTTCGATTACTGACAATATCGGTCCTTGTTTGTTTTTTAATAATATAAATAAACTATTAATTTTATTTCGGATAACTGGTTCGAGATGGCGCGAGAAGAACTCCTGGAAGGGAGTAGACCAACAAAAAGAAACAAGATAAAACCAAGTCGACATTTCGTTTGTAGTTTTGGAAACTTGAAACTTTTATATTTGAAAAAAACAATTCATTTTAAATTGATTTTGAGTGGAAAAGGGGTCAGAAAATAGCATAGAATAGTCGAATCCATGTTTGAACCTCACAATAACATAAACTCATTTATAATTCTGAGTGGGAATATGGAAATGCTTGAATAATTACATTATTTAGACCACTACGTGGGTATTGATCAAATTCGGTACTGTTTCGAATTGAATACTGAAAATTATTTATTGTTATAATAAATAATTTGAAAATTAATTATTATAATAAAAGTTGAACTCAACAGTGTGGGCGAAGTTTGGTGGAAGTCTGTTTAGACAAATGTACCCCAGGCAAACCCTAGGCGGTCAGCCCCGTCATTATTCCGTCTAAATAATATGATATTGCCACTAGCGCTAGCCCGTGACTCCGCCCGCGTGGTCCGTCAATAAAAAGTAGCCTATGTCCTTCCCGAGAGTTCAAGGTATCCCCATACCAAATATCATCAAAATCAGTTAAATTTTTTTGGAGATTAGCCAGAACAAAAAAAAAATGTTAGTGTAGTATTTGCTTTATTAGTATTGTTAGTAGTATTTTCATATGCATTTAGTAAAAAGCTTTTACTAAATGCATACTTTGACATTACATATATTACATATTTTGACATTACAATCAGACACCTCAGTTTTATAAATTTTCCTGTATGGAGTATGTTTAGAGTATAAATTAGCTGTAGCCCGGGGCTTCGCCCGCGTGGAGGTCGGAGGACATCCCTCAAAAACGTACTACCAAGATAAAACTATGCGATGCATTAATTTAAGTTATTACTAAATTATCTATATGCCAAATTTCATCCCAATTTGTTTAGCTATTTTCGAGAAATTGTGTAACGAACATCCAAACATTCAAACTTTCACATCTTTTATATTAGTAGGATTTTAATCATCTAGTATATAATGCTTATAAGACCTTAAATATTTGTCTAGCCACTTATTTTCTTCTGTTCATTATTCTAGCCTAACCTCAAAAGGGCCGTAGGAAGCTCGTAAATTAATTCAGTGAGGTGAATACACCGGTTGTAGGACAGTGGAACAATCAAGATACATTGTTCGTAAGCTTATTAAGTACCGAGTAGGTGATAACCTGGATAATGGCTGGACGATACTTGTGGTTTATATTTTTTCCAATTATAACTATACGATTAATTTCAGCTTTAGCTTTTGTTTATTTTTCTATTCACTTCAATGTGATAAAAGTGTGCGCTAATAGTGCCACGAGTGTGCTTCAAAATTACAACCCGTATTTTTTTTTCCTGTCTAGGCAATCATCAAATGACGTCTCCCGCTCTGGGCTGAGTAGGAGTGTGTCAGATTTTTACTGACTAAAAATCAAAATCAAAATCAAAAGTCATTTATTCAAACTAGGCTGAGAGTCAGCACTTTTTGAACGTCAAAGTTACATGAGACAGTCCCCCAAAAACGCCCACCCTTCGACACTTCCTAGTGCTTTAGCTGGGAAGAAGAAGTGGCGGAACAAACTCCCCAGCAGCACAGCTGTCTGTTAAGTTAGAAGAACTTGATTCTATACAGTATTATGTAAGTAATTAATAGTATAAAACAAAACAAAACATACATCAAATTATGCGTCATATGTCAGCTAGCACACGCCAATATACGAACAAAACATTAAAAAACTAAACTCAAGCTGAAATAATAAAATCGTAAATAGAACTTAAAACCTAAATAAGAGCCTCCGGGTATAAAGGGCGTGCCCGCTTACATACACAACGATGAGGAAAGCTAATTCTGATAAAACCCACCCATAATCCGTTCGTTGCCTGTGCCAGGGCCAGGGTAACTCTATCGAACATATCCACTACCCTGACAGGCATCGGTCTTAGTAGACCCCTTTAATTGTCAAAATCCCTTCAAAGTTACAACCCCTAAGTTGCCTGTCCAACACTATTGAGTTGTGATAAATACATTTCGTCATTATCCCCTAATTAACTATCAAAACCAAAATTATGTTTATTTTATTCACATACTAACCACGTCCATATTTTTCATAGTTTTTTAACTGCCATTTACAGTCAAATAAATCAATATTAATGTACGAATAATCACTTCTTCTACGACCACCAATTACAACTACTTAAATCAAGTTAATACTCAAGTTATCAAACTGCAAGTTTAATAGTATTTCTACATCAATTGCAAAAGTTGAGAAATCATTCCCTTGGAGACTTTCTTGCATCGACTTGAATTCAAGTTAGACCTATGCTATAACTTTAGAGTGGTTGAGAGGTCGACGTAATAGTAAAAGTTTTTTTTATCAGTAAAACGAGAGATAGCAACCAGATTTTACTTGGCAATATACCAATATACCCTGACTGCTAAGACTGAGGTCGTGGGTTCGATTCCCACCCAGGACAAATCTTTGTGTGATGAGCACAATCATTTGTTCTGTGTCTGGGTGTAATTTATCTATAATATGTATGTATTTAGAAATATATAAGTATGTTTATCAGTTGTCTGGTTGCCATAGTACAGGCTCTGCCTAGTTTGGGATCAGATAACGATGTGTTGGTTGTCCTAAGATATTTATTATTTATTTATATAATCTATACTAAAATTATAAAGCTGAAGAGTTTGTTTTTTTGTTTGGTTGAACGCGGTAATCTCAAGAATTACTGGTTCGAATTGAAAAAATCTTTTTTTGTTTGGTAGCCTATTTATTGAGAAAGGCTATAGGCTATATAATATTACGCTACAATCAAAAGGAGCGGAGCAGTAACGAAAAATTAACGAAAACTGGCAGGCAATTCGATGCGACGGGAAGGGTAAGGGAAGCAAAAATTTGACGCGGACAAAGTCGCGAGTAGAAACGAGTGTCTTATACATTTAAAACTTCTTGAATAAATTCAGATTGGACACACTAAAATCTATTGCGCAGTTTAAAAGAACGCAAACTCACAGACTCGAAAAGCTAATTTTATTTGTAATACTAGATGTAGAAAAGACTATTTTAATGTTTCTTGAAGTGACATAATCAAATGTGTTCCTAATGATATCCCAAAACTCTAAGAGACCATATCCAAAAATCAACTGGCATATTTTTTTTTTTTTTTTTGTAGTTAATAACAATAATGCGGTCACAGACAGACAAAAAAATCTACCAGGGTCGTGAGATTGGTTTGAAAGCGTTACCGTGGCCCTTTATTTTTTTTTTTTTTTGATCACGAGGTGGAAATCCTCATGGATGTCCTCCGCCCTGGGGTGGGCGGAGGGGTCTGTCAGACTCTTACTGACTAAAACCACCCCGGTGTTCCGTCCCACACCTACGTCGGGGACCACGGGAACCAATATGTCTTCCGCGATCCCTGACTGGTGCCGGCCCGCCTTTGCGGGCCTCCTCACGTTGGGGGGGAGTGAGGTGTTGAACTCCCCCCCATACATCACAGAGAGGCGCGCGTGGAACACTACGCGCCACCATCTCGGGTCCTAAGGAATAGGGGGCGACGGATGTCGTTACCGTGGCCCTGACATAAGTAACTGAAGGAACACGGGTGGGTTTTAGTCAGTAAAAGTCTGTCTCGCCCTCCTGCTCCGCCCAGAGCGGAGGACGTCATTTGATGATTTCGCACCCACAAAAAAAAGACAGACACAAAAAACGATTTGAATTACAATAGAGTATTGGAGAGATTGTTTATTTTAGATATAGATAGAACACAAATTCGGATAGTTTTATTTTTATCTGAAAAGAAAGAAAACTTATAACATATTATTATTTGACAAGATCTATCATGTGTGTTTACTTGTGTGTAGTAACGAGTACTTGTAGGAGTAACGTCTCGATGTATTTTTACACGTGGCCACGTGGTAATGACCTGAAACTACAAAGTATGTTTTCTTTTGTTACGATGTTATTGAATGAGTTGTGTAATAATATATTTAATGGATTCGCTTAAAGTTGTTACTATGTTTTAGGTAGATTTTATAATTTGGAATATTTATTGTCAAAAGCCATATTTTAGTTGAATTTTCTGAGTATAAAATTAATTATACAATACCATGCAACTTACTTTTATCACTTTATTTTAATAAATCAACTTAGTTTTATTTTTTATTAGCTTTTGCATGTGCGCGTGAAATTTTGGCGCCTGAGCCATCACATCGCATCGCATCGCCTGCCCGCGCTATTACCTACTTCGTTTTCGTATAGGGTTTCTTCTAATTCGTTATTTTTTACCCGGCTCCTAAGGGTCAAAGCGTAGTGTTGATAAGCTTTTTCACCTTCTCTAAAATTCGAATACCAAATATCAATCTTTTCTATAAATTTCAGAGTTTAGCGCGTTCAAAAACAAACAAAAAAACAACTAAATTCTTCAGCTTTATTATTGTATTAGCTTCGCTCGCCACTTCGATAGCGTGAAATGTATATCTCATGTAATTTATATCTCATGCTTCTCCAGAATAATGTAGCTTTCCATAGGTGAAAGAATTTTTTAATCGGTTAAGTAGTTTTGAGTTTATCTATTACAAACAATAAAAATATAAGTTCAGATATACCGGATGACATTTTTTACCGTCTCGACCTTCATATGGTGTGTTGTGTAACTAGAATAGAAGGCAGGAAGGCCTTCAGATTCATCGTAGGTGACTAAAGGAGCGCGGGACGCGGGTGGACAGGGATGCGTGTACGGCTCGTGCGCCTGCGAAAGATCAATGAGGCCGCCTATCAGCCGGCTTCCAAGGGTAGGACCGCGCTCCGAAATCAATGATACATGCCGCGCATTGAGTAGGGTGCGTATGATTTGAGTTTCGATAGATTTAATTTATTTATTTTTTGTTTTTGAAGTGAAAACTTCTTTAGCGGCGTTGAGCACTTTTTCTGTAATGGGTATAAAATCTTAAACTCGCGTCAGGACACGTGACCTGATCGAAAAAGCGTAGGACGGATGGAGAGTAGACAGCTATCCCCTCTCTACGGCGCGGCGAAAATGTATGCCTGGGCCTACTGTTTCGTTTAGGCGGCGCAGGGCGCTTGCGCGAATGTTCGTCTATGTTACAGCGTGCCACGCGCATCCATGGATGGTGACAGCTGATGGCTCGACCGTCTGTGTAGTGATCACATTGTTGTGTATTCGTAAAATTCGTGAATATAAAGTGCTTAAAATATGGAAATTGAACAACAAATTATTCCCTAACCATTCCAAAATATCAAACATGCTCAACGTTAATAATCAAGTTTTCACTTCTGCCGGCACTCCCGGAGTGCAATTTTTTTTTCCAAATTTCTGTTTTTGTTGTTCTAGTATAAAAATGTTACTTTAAATGTGTAGTATTTATTGCTAGATCAATTTAATTACATGATATTCAAAAATAAAAATAATAAAAATTTCTATGCCAAAAGCTTCTACTCCGTTCACCTATTACCCCCATTTTTTTTCAAGACGCTAAAAAAAGTCACCCAGTAGATAACGTACCGTACGTTTTCAACCGCTCTCAGTACAATTGTCAAAGAGTGGGGCGTGTCTTCATGGATTGAACTATCTATACTCTATTTTCATAGTAATAATTTATCCCAAAATTTTATGAAGCAACTTGCACTTCTGACTGTTCCATTTTTCATCCAATAAATACATTTTTTAAGTAAATTATCATTTTCTATAATTCGAATTACTCAAAAAAACTCCCAACCTCAACCCCAACCCAATATTGAAACAGTATGTACTACGAGCCTGCATCGAGAATTGCATATTGGGGGCTCACCCAGTGGGCCAGAGGGCGGTCATTCACCCCACGTAACTGGGTCATGGGGTTGGTGCTGCGTACCTGGTATTACCTCCATTGATTATTCTTGCAATGGTTTTATTATTTAAGGTAGTTATATTTCAGAAGTTTAGGTTGGTAGGTAATAAGTACATACAGATGACTCTGAAAAAAAAACATGCACTTAAGACATATTGCATGAAATTTCAGACTAGATTAACTTAAGAATTTAGATCCCTAATTGTCAACTCCCAATATACGTTTGTATGCCTCTAGATTAAACGTATCAGTTCCACTTTTAATTTCCATGTTCTCTGTATTTAAAGATTTATTTATCTAAAAGTCTGTAGGACACTACATAACCTACGCGAATAATGGAGGTAGATCATACTCACGCCCCCAAAAAAGCATAAAAATTACTGTCAATATCACACACTTGCTAACGAATACACCTTTTTTGAAGACAGCAACCCAAAGAAAATAAAGCAGCTCTCAAAGACTACCTATTTATTAATATCCTTCTTTAATAATTTTAACCTTGTTTTAACCTTGCCATAAAAAAGCATTTCATTAACAGGATGGAAACATATAGCTACAAACTTTATTCCGTGGCTACAAAGCTAGCTAATACACCATCTATCAAAAGCAAAGGAAAAAATACCAATAATATCAAGGAGAAAATATCTCCCACGACTCACTGTAACATTAAGTAAGTAGCATGATTGGTAAAACGATGGACCTAAGTACTGTTGGACCGCAGATGACCCTTACTACCGGGATCTGTTAACAAAATAGTCGTAAGCGTGTAATTATATATTTTTTTTTCGTTTTTTTTCCACACTTATGGTTGTACAGCTCCGCGCCTATCAATAATCTGTTCTTCCGAGTACTATGCTAAAATATATGAACTATTGTTCTAGATTTCCTTGATAGTTCGAACGTATTAACGTAATTATAGCTAGCCTGTATAATCGTAAGTTTGTCTCAAGCAAACAATTTCTACAGTACTCAAAGACTCATTGATCTATGAAAGGCACCAAATGATTTAAGAAAAAAGGATGCATATCTCGCAAACAAAATATTCATGAATATACGTACTGTCAAAGTATCAAAAACCAACAACTGGTGCTTGTCTACCTACTTTATTCAAAAGACAGGTAAGTCTAATCTATTTAAGTATACAGTTTATCATTCATACTATCCAGACAGACGGACAGAGATTATTCCAAAAAATATAAAATAATATGTCCCTAGTTTAAGCAGTCACCACGAATAAAGGTACACAAACGTTTCCACATAATTAACTTTAACGTTTACGTTAACGTTACGTCTGCTTTCGACGATGTTACTTTATGCGTTAGTGGAGCACTTAATGTCTATATAATGTTATATATGAAGCTCTTTGAAGACGTTCCTAGTATGATAACGACTTATTTATAGAGGAATCGGAAGCCAACCTCAAAGGTTTTACTTGAATGTAGAATATTCAAACTATGTGGTTGATTATTTTGATCCAAACTTCTTACCTATACTATATGTACCAGAATTTTTGCACGCCAGTAAATTCCCTAATTATAATATTATGTTCTAATCATAATACATACACAAAAACTGTTTTACTGTTATGTAAATAACATTGTTTATTATTTATTGAATTAGTTATCTGATTGTGGGAGAAAATTGTGACCTCATTATAAATCTACATACGCCCACAGTTGCTCACGTATAAAGGTCTGCCGCAGTAGGTACTTCGTCCTTTTTGGTTTGTTGGGACTGTATGGCGGAAGTGTGACTGTAACTTTCATAGTTTTAATAATCATGTGTATAAAAAAAAACTTTATTAAAAAGGACAGAAATCAATTCAGTAAACGAATCTGAACAAACTCAATATACAATACTTTATTGCATTCCGCAATGTTTAGGTGGTAAAATTGAATTTAGCACCACTTTAACTACTTTCATAACGAGCATTAGTTAATAAAAAAAAAAAACATTGTATTGGTACTTAAGTTTGTCTGTCCGACCTGACTTCCCACAAAAATAGCCATACGTATACTGTTAAAATTAACCAGTATCTAACTGGAATAGAGTAAGAGTCATGTTTTAGCGGTTAGAAGTAGGCGTTTGCAAGTGGAAATTACCATAATATGGTGATTGTTATACGCAAAATTCCACTGTCAAAAACACCCACATTCGTAACATAATAGTGAAAACTTCATCTATGTCTTTATGAATATTAAATGAAAACCCTAAGGATTAAAAACGTGACGACTTTACGTCATTTGGTTCTTGAACTCACAAGGTCATAATATACATAATAATTAAAATCGCAAGGGTTTAATACCCTTTCTTTCATAATTACTAGATCTCTTGAACTTTGATAATGTAAACACAGTTATTACTGAGTAGGTTGAAAAACCTTTTGGAGTGACTACGCTTAATAAGTCACCTACATCCTAGAGAATCCTGAGAAAGACGTACCATCGTGGTAGGTCAAAGTGAACTCTATGCTACCACCGACGAGGCAAGGGGTGGTGCAAGTGGAGACTTTTTCGCAAAACAAGCTTTGACATTATTCTCTTATTTGACATTACCGTCGTATCAGTGACACGAAGAAGAATAAGCACAGCCTGCAATGTCAAGCCTACTATGAGATAAGTAACAGTTCAAGTAAAGAAATAACTATAGTAGTTTAGTTCTAGTTCAATTAAAGAATCCAAGTAATAATTATAAATGGTTTATAAACCACGAAGTATGCTGCAGGCATTATTATGGGAGCGCACTAACCCCCAAGCTTTTAATTGGAAATCGTTGTAGTTTTTAATTACTTCATTCCCGAAAACTAAATTGAAGCATTACTTTTACGACTTTGATTTTTTACTGAAATCGAACGAACTATTCATTAACAATTTAGTATGAAATTGAACCCTTAGAGGATTGTAACATCACGCCTTGTTTCTTCAAAGAGTTGCGCAGAGGTGCACCTATAGTGCTCCTACATTTCGCCAATTATGTATTTTATTAGTTATTATTATAAAAGAGATAAAACCAGTCTAACAAAACTGCATTCAATAATTCCACAGTCTTGACTGCATAAATTACCTATATTTCGCCTAGATTCAGCAATACACACGTTTCTCTGATCTCCCTAGTGACAAGAGTTAGGTAGTCAAATGAACGAAGCTAACTAACCGATGCAAACAAATAGAATCTAGTTATGACGCCCCCTGGTGGCGCTGATGCGAAATTTGGGCTGGATCCTCTGGGGCTGTGTCTGTTTTTAATGTGAAAAGTTGTAGATAATAAGTTTTTAATTAAGTACAGTCTATTAAATAAGTATTTTAGGGCGATAACAGACCTAACTTAGATTAAGATTTAAGTTCTCATAAAGTCTGATTCCCTCCATGCATTTTCACTTGAACTTAAACATCTGAACATAAAATGAGTTCATTAGTGATCAAAAAAATTGACAAAATAACAAATTCGACACATACAAAATGCGTTAAGATATCCATCGATCTGGTCCCACAAAACGGACGAAATCATCGCGGCAGGCCGGGACGAAGATGGTGGGACGAGCTTTACTCCTACTGGAAAGACAGAGCAGCACTAGCCTTTTTATTGGGATAGGCTAGTTAGATAAGTGATTCGACCTAACGATGTCTGATTTCGGAACTCCACATCTTTCACTCGACTACCGATGATCGAAAAGGAAATGACAGGATAAATGATCATACCTATGGTTATACCGGTGTTTTGTGAACCTAAAGTTAAACTAAAATAAACCTTGACTGGAGTGCACCATTCACTCTGCTTCAAACTTAAGTGTTATTCAGATACAGATATTCGGTAACATGTTATTATTATAAATATTTAACCCCAAAATCTGAATACTTTTTACTCATACAACCTTCACATTTAATTTGTCATTTTCGCCTGATTTCCAGGAATTAAATAATAATTTAACTTACCAAATACCATTTCACAGTATTCATCTTAGAGTAGGTCAAAATTATAAAGTAAGTATTCTCGAAACTGATCAAAATTGAAATTTTATTCATTCAAATTTCTTCAAGATTTACCTGTATTCACAATTTCTTACAAGGTATTTCAGTTCCAACAGAATATTAATCATATTTTTTCGTAATTTTCATAGAAAACGTATTAAAATGGTATAATTCATTGATTAAAATGGCATTTATTTTGGAATGCTTGTGTAACCTTGAGGCGTTAGTTACGTTATTTCTTACAATCCAAAGACATTCCGAATCAGAGCAGTAACCTTCACATGCCCTTTTTTTCATTTTGTGTATAGGTATGTACATTACGATTAACAACCAAGTTAAAAACCCGCTTTGTATCCAAAATTAAACAATAATTTTCATTTCCCGAAAGATGAAAATAGCCCGCGTTTGTTCACAAAAAGATAAAATTAGAATCGTTCTGTTAGCACCCCAATTACTTGTGACAAACGCTGGGCCATTGTATAACGTGTCACACCCTTCAAATTCTTCAGTGGATAACTCCAACACATTTAAACGCAGAATAGAAACGGATTCCTTTGTGAATCAATTTCTGTTTTTAGTCTATTTTTAACATAAAATTAGATTCGACTGTCTGAATGTCACGTAGGTCAAAATTCGGGATAACAATGTAACTTCTATGGTCGAGCAATAACACCTACTCGTAGGTATATGTATGTTTTTTCCTTGTGGTTTCGGACGTAAAAATAGCACCATCCTATTTCTTCCCGTGGGTGTCGTAAGAGGCGACTAAGGGACTTACTAGAGACTGTGCAGCAGCTACCTCTATGCATTCTATCACCATTCTACGATCACCAACCCGCCAAGCGAGGCGATTATGGCAACACTGCTGGACATAGGCCTCCCCCGAAAGGGATGGCTTTGGGGGAGGCCTATGTCCAGCAGTGGTCGTCTTACGGCCGAAATGATGATGATGAATGATGATATGTTTTATGTAAAAGCCGCGAAATGTGTTGACTTTCCTATCCGTAAAGCAGTTTTGAGACTTGGATAAAATAATACATATTAGAAGTTATTGGTCACACGTGTGCTACGGCGTAGCAAAAGCGTAGCTTGGGCCTACGCCCAGTTAACAGTGCGTAACAATGAAATAGATATTGAAACATTTTACAGTTTTATGGAATATTTTTAAACCCTTCCATTTATTTACAGTAGCTTAAACAAGCCGCACTTTGTATGATTGAATCATAACGGAAAACGATTTCAATTATTTCAGACAAGTTCAAAAGTTACTGTTATTTTTCCCGAAACACGAAAACACAAGTCATTTAATTCATAAATCACAATTAACAAACGTCAACGACCTCCATTATCTTTACGGCATCACGCAGACAATCGCGTTACACTTACATTAATTAATAGGTACCTACCTACGTAAGATCAATGACGTCAGCAAAGTTTAATGACATACGTTTCATATGAACGACTGTCGTAAAATGATTAAATTTGTGTGCCCGAAAATACACTCCGCCCACCCTTTTGGTACGTGTGAACTTCAGGACCACTAGAGCAACTGTCGACCTATTCTGTCATTCACCGTGAAAACTTAGCTAAAGTGAGCTGGCATCAAGCCGAGGGATCGGGTAATAAGTAGACCCGAGTCCTGGGTTCAATTAAGCGTGTAGACAAACTGTTATTAAGTTTTCTATCATGAAATTCCTAGGAGCAGCCTAGATCGAAGTTCCGTGTGGTGTCGCACGTGCTACGTATGATGTCGGACGTAAATAATAGCACCATCCTTTTTCTTCCTGTGGAAGACGTAAGTACTGACTACGGGACTTACTAGAGAATGGGCAGCAGCGTCTTCAATGCATTTTACCACCATACTGCGATCGCCAAACTGCCTGCCAAGTGTGGTAATTATGCCAAACGCTGCCAAATTGGGGCCGCCTTTGTCCAACAAAAAAAGTCCAAAAAAAGTTGTTCGTCTAATAATGTTAATGAGATTAGATCGCAATTAAAGGCACAGTATTACCTACCTTTTTAATACTATTTAACATATATAAACAAATCCGTATCTAAGCGGGTCGTTGACATCCCAAACAAACTTCCTTCAATCTCAATGAGTTTTATCGTGTCTGTGAACCGGTGGGCTTGCACGAGATAACGACAATATTTTACAAATAAAAACGTAATTCCGCACTAATTCATGTTAATGAGACGGTCCTGTCGGACCGTGTACGGAATGGACCGTGTTCTGTCAACTGAGAGGAAATTATTAATGTGGGAACTTTGCTTATTAGTCAAATGAGTCTCACAATCAGCCTATAATGTTCCCACTACTGGGAAACAGGCTTCATCTTTGTGAGAGGGAGTAGCCACCACACGGGCCCAGAGCGGGTTGATGGATGTCACGTGTCAAATTTTTGGTTAGGAGATGCCGGTTTCCTCACAATGTTTTCCTTCACCGTTTTTAGAGCAGTGTTGATGAAATACAAAGAAAAGAGCCTGCCTGGGTACGAACTAACGACCTACAACTCGTAAGTTGGAGCTGATCCCACTGAGCCACTACTTCTCTTGTCAAATCTCTAATAATATTATGAGTGCGAAAGTAGCTCTGTCTGTTACCATTCACATTTTAACTGTAGACCGAATTTGGATGAAATTTTACACACAGGCGTATCGTAACATGGGGTAAGGATTTTTTATGCCAGCAGGATAATCTTCGAAAAATCATTAAGCTGTAGTTAAGATATTATGGTGGTGCAAATGTCACCTCCAAGGAAAAACGTTTGAATGTGGCGCCCTCAAAAAACCGACAGGCATCAGTTATTCAATGTAAAGATAGAACTTTCTTAATAGGAACCGTGCACATCGGTTGGGCGTTTGGGGAGTACTGATGAATCTAACCTACTGCCCATAATTGAGAAGGTGCCATTTTATTATAGCTTGTGACGTTTTTGCCATTTCATTATTTTCTTCCGTTAGAAAATGTGAGGAAACAGATGCAATACTGCATTGTTTTACGGGTTGCAATAATAATTTATCAATGAATAAGATATATTTTGATCATTTGAAAGCTATCCCAGGCGCCATCATGAAGTGCCGTTGGTTTAGTGCGTGTAATAATTATGATGTACGCCTACCCAACATTGTGCCCACGTGATCCCCACGCTGGTCAACATAACATTGAGGTTGATCTATCCCGAAAGCTAAGTAAAGTCAACAGCTTCTGTCAACATGTTGTGTGTTTTGTTAAATTGTCCGCTGGGATTTTGGGCTAGATGACAAACAAGAGATGATTCGAAAGGTATTTTAGTTACAGTCCCCTTTCCATTATTGAACTAGAAAAAGAAACCGGGAGATTTTTTCTACGCTAATACCGGAATATAAGTCTGTGTGTATGATACACATAAAAACGCGCAGTTTTATATTAATAATTCTCCCTGAACATTGTAAATCTTAAAAAAAGTGTCCTGCAGTTTGAAATTCAAGCTGAAAGCGAAATAAATTTTTTATTGAGTTATTCTGCAACTAAAATTATTACATAATTACTTTTTCTGTTATTCAATAATCTGGCTCTAGACGCAGATGTGTTTTAGAAGACTAAATTTGTTAACTATTAAACAGCTGCATTGCAAAACATTTTAACAATAATTACAAAACTAATAACGTTATAAGTTTACTCAACTTATAATTTCATAACTCTCAATCAAAGATGAATAGTTACATAGTTTGCTTTGACGAGTAATCGATCTATTAATGTTAGTTATAAGTTCTTTGAGCAAACATGCCAAGCCTTGTCAAGTATATGCAAGGGCCAGCACAGTACCTATATTAAAGGTTCAGTTTATGATACAAATTGTTCTAGAAAACTATGGAGATAAACTATTATATAGCACCGACGTCAAAATGAAGGTGACAGCTTCACGACAGTTTTAAAAAAACCGGCCAAGTGCGAGTCGGACTCGCGCACCGAGGGTTCCGTACAAAACCTGCAGGTATTCACGGTTTATGCATAAGGTTTATGTTTATGAAATTAAATGTTTTTTTTTTATATTTGAGTTGACTGAATGAAAGGTAAATTGTGGTTTACGATTTATGACGTATTAAAAAAAAAACTACTTACTAGATCTCGTTCAAACCAATTTTCGGTGGAAGTTTACATGGTAATGTATATCATATATTTTTTTAGTTTTATCATTCCCTTATTTTAGAAGTTACGGGGGGGGGGGGGGGGGGGGAACATTTTACCACTTTTTTTTTTAATATCTGGACAACCAACACACCGTTATCTGATCCCAAACTAGACAGAACCTGTACTATGGTAACCAGACAACTGATAAACATACTTATATATTTCTAAATACATACATATTATAGATAAATTACACCCAGACACAGAACAAATGATCGTGCTCATCACACAAAAATTTGTCCTGGGTGGGAATCAAACCCACGACCTCAGTCTTAGCAGTCAGGGTCACTAACCACTAGACTAACAGGCCAGTCAAGTCAACTTTGGAAGTGTCTCTCGCGCAAACTATTAAGTTTAGAAAAAAATGATGTTAGAAACCTCAATATCATTTTTGAAGACCTATCCATATATACCCCACACGTATGGGTATGATGAAAACAAAATTTTTGAGTGTCAGTTGTATGTATGGGGAACCCCAAATATTATTGGTTTTTTTTTTCTATTTTTTTATTACCATTTTTGAACAGCATAGCTCTTATAGTTTCGGAAAAAAGTGGCTGTGACATACTCGGACAGACAGACAGACATGACGAATCTATAAGGGTTCCATTTTTTAATCCTAAAAACGTATACTAGATGGATGTGTATTAAAAACACGTATTAAATGCACACTTCCTGTCTCTCTTTCTCTGTATCTTTCTATTATATACGAGTTTGTGTGCGTGCGAATATTGCGTAAGGGACTTTGTCTTGACGGGGCAACCGCTCACGTTTTTATGTTACAAGTGATACCTTCACAAACAAAAGGATTTGTCTTAATAGATCGCTTTAGTTATGTGATATTGCCTGCTAAAACCTAGTATTTAATATATAATAAAATATCCCCAGTCAGAGATAAACGAAGAAGTAATAAATAACTTTATATAAATACGCATCCATATGAATGACTTACTCAATGAGTCTTACATAAAAAACTGCTTATTATTTTCAAGTATGATATCATATTTATTCTAGTATATTCTTTATCCACCCACATTTGGATAAACTTTTTTAACATTACGCTGACATGAGTTATCGCGGACAAAAAAAAGAGAATTAAGCCAAAAAATACAGGAAAACCAATCCTAAGAGCCTAACGTACGTCACTGCTCCCATCAAAGACGAATTTGTCGTAAATTAGGGACTTTATATTTTTCCTATTATTACTTCATTCTTTTGATGGGAAACCTTTACATAAGAAAAACCATAGAAACGACATAAAATAAAATCTATAAAAGAAATCAAAGACTTGCTTTTAGTAGGTTCTTATTCTCTGTACAAATGAAACAATGACTGTCAAATTAGTCAGTTGCTTTGACTTTTAGATTAAATAGTTATTTTATGATAGGTACAGTGCTCGTGGGAAGTGTTGAGCATTATGTGTACATAAGCGTGTTTATTGATGGTATATGTTTTATTATTGTCTGTTTATTTACCCAAATGAGCAATTCTTATTGAATTTAATGTGTATTTTCTGTATTCTTGTGCATAAAACAAAACTCTTGTAACAGTAATTTAGTGTTGACATAATCATTCAGAATTATGGTTTGAAAATTAAATAATCTATTTATTTATTATTACTGTCCAAACCAATATGTTACTTCAAGCAATAGTCACGAATACAAATTGTGTTGAATACAACAGAAAACAATTCCATTGTGGCTGTCACACTCGTTCAAAGTGACTTAACAATTGTTATAATAGCACAGAAATACTTCAATAGCCCATTGTTATACGTGCCGCGGTTAAAAATAGCACATAATTGGAACTTTGGCTACAATTAGGTCCAGTTACACACGTATTTTAATAAAACTTTCCACAAAGCGCTGTATTGTCGTTGAAATAATCGTTTGAGAATAATCCTCCATTCACACTTGGCGACAAACGTAACGATTAATATTTTTCGAAGAATTTGATTCGAATTTCAATATGAGCTATTGAAATGGGATATTCTGAAATTAAACGTGTGTGAATTATAGTTTTTGCAGGTTCAGTTAATTTTTCGGTAGACCTACAAAAAAAAGTAATATATCGTAACCGAAGCTTTTTTTTTTTCATTTATTTAACCGGAATTATCAAAATTCGTAAAAAAAAAATATAATATTAGTTACACAGCTGTTTTCCTTATTTTTCACTATTTGTACAAGTGTTATTCTATTGTATTTTCTGTTGAAAATAATAAATCTTGATCCCTTTTAAGATTTCAAAAATAAGAGAACTGTTATACTTACGTAAACTTTACACCTTTAAATGGATATTTAAAAAACTTATTACCAATCAAGCATAGATGATTTCCTAGCGTGCAGTAACAATTAATAGTTTTCTATCCACTAGCACTAGCAAACCAGTCTAGGAAAAGACAACGTATGTAACAGAAAACATAGACTGTCCAGTATTTAATTTCACACTTACGCTATTAACCAACAAAAGATATTTAAATACCTAGGAACATGAAATCAGTAAACTGTTTACATGGTATTTTGTTCAAATTAATTTAACCAGGAGGTCTCTAACCTTACCATCAGAGTAGCAAAGTGATAATGATAGCCTATGTAAACTTGTAACTGTTTACCGGTTGTTTAAATATTTCCTATTAGCTTTTCCCAGCGGCTTCACCCGCGTGGAGTTCAAAAATTATACCACAATAACTTTTTATCTTATCTATAAGACCTTAGTAGTTATTAAATTTGCATTTTATTAAATTTAGCTTTTACTTCAAATATATTGTATAATGGAAACTAATCTTTTGAATTAGTGCTTGCGTGCTGATTAGAAAAATAATGGCTAATATTTCGATCAAGTACCTACCTATGAACGTAATATTAAAATAATATAAGAAACAAAAATAGACCAATTAGCGTCGTCTTCAAATCCACGCAAATCGAACTTCATTTTAGTACAAACTAGAAATAACTTCCCGGTAAAAAAAAACAGTGTTTCTTTACTTCATACATAACCCAATAGCCTACTAATATTATAAACGCAAAAGTTATGTATGGATGTATGGATATGTGGATGTTTGTTCCTCTTTCACGCAAAAACTACTGACCCGATTTAGATGAAATTTGGCACACAGATAGTTTATAACCTGGAATACCACATAGGGTACTTTTTATCCCGGTAGTATGTTCCCGCGGGATAATTTCTGACGACCACGCGGGCGAAGCCGCTGGCAAAAGCTAGTTAACAGTACTTACAAAAGTTATTGAACCCATAACCTTCAAAATCCCCCTCCTTATTTCCGTTTGATTGATTATTATTCCTCATTGTTTCACTACATCAACAATTAATAACTTTGCAATTTTATAGAACAATAGTTTCAGCGTCTGGGTCATCGACCCCAGCAACCGAAATCCCAAGAAGTTGGAAAATAGTATCGATGTGAAAAGATTTACTTCAGGCACTGTGTCAAAGAAAATATGTAGTCTGTTATGTGAGGCTTAATGTAATTTATGTTTAACGTGTTAAAACAAGTGACTGGGTTTTCTGGAACTTATCCAAACGACTTCTGGGAAAAGTTGAATTTAATATCCCATGTATCAACATGAAAATGATACATGTTGGTGAACATTTTTAGCAGGTCACCCTGGTACTTTGATACTAGTACTATAATAAAATGGAGTGTTAAAGTTTTTATAAAAAAAGAACGAAACTGGAAGAATTTCACCGTCGTGATTCCGGGGTTGAGAAAAATTCCTTTGGTCCATCCGTAACCAGACCTGCCTTAGAATATTGTTTTTATTTTTCCGAGAGTTGTTAAACAGTTTTATTAAAGATTTCGCTACAATACTGCCAAATGCAAATACAAAGAAACAAAAGAAAAATACATTTTTCTCCACGAAATCGTATCTTTTATCCGCTGCTTTCCACCACATTTCTCAGAAGCTCACTTCAGTGAATGTTTGATTCAATTTCCCGGCGCACGATTGTACAAGTGCTGTCAAACGGCTGAAGTGAACCTCAGGGCCAAAGTCTCTGGAACTCAATAACAGTCGCGGTTCTTTATTAGATTCTACAGCCAATCACAACAGACGTTGTGGGTCTAGGAAATATTATTTATTAAGTTCAAAGTCTTTGGTTTTCGTGTCCGTTGATTTGGGTATTTTTTGCGTTATCCATACTATTATAAATGCAAAAATTACTCTGACTGCCTGTCTGCTTGTCCCTAATCATTTCACGCCTTGACGACTGAACAACTTTAGAATAAACTTATCACACGAATAGGCCAGGGGTTAACCCACTACTTTACTCCGGTAACACGTTCCCGTGGCATGATTTCTGCGGAACCCGATGCGGGTGAAGTTGCGTGCAAAAGTCAGTAATGTATAAACATTCATTATCATCATTTCAGCCTCATGACTTCAACTGCTGGACATAGGCCTCCCCTAATTTGGGGGGTAAAATGCATAGAGAACGCTACTCCTCATTCTCTAGTAGGTCTTAGTTAGGGAAGAAATGAGATGGTGCTATTATTCACGTCCGACATCACATGGTACAAACAGTATAAGTAGTAAAATTTTGATGTAGGTTCCTCATAACTTATTACCACTATGTGGACATGACATAGGCAGTTGTAGCAGTTCCCATGAGGCTCGTTTGCGTCTCGCCCGAGTTGTGTAGCTATATGTCTATAACGCAGCATAATTGTAGGGTAAAGGTGTATGATAGGTTCATGTAGAGCTGGTAAACAAGACTTAAGTAAGGCAATATTCAAATGTAACATTGTCAGTACGAACACCAAATTTCTATAGAAAAAGCTTTCCCAAATAACCAGGCTTTAAAATTTGAAATGAAAATAGTTCTCAAATATTCACAGTTCTGAAAACAGAACCCAAAAATCCTTTTAATTAAAACTTCACCCTTTCTATTCCGACAAGAACAACCATTTCACATATTTGTGCTCCCCCATAAAGGATAAAATGGCTGACCACTACCATTTAGGCGACCAAAAAAATAGGTTCATTGTCGAGTTGAGAGAGAGGGGTTCACCTGTAACCCAAAAAACACTCGTTAATCTTAGAAGAAATATGTCACAGAAACTAAAGCTGTTATTACAAGGCACATAAACTGTTTATGGGACCTAACTGGTACTGGAACATATGGCCAGCTATGACCACTAAAAGTTAGTGGGCTCGTTTTGAATCAGGCCTATTAATTTTGAGTGCATAGCCCTGTTTTTGTTGTAGAATATTGTTTGCTGAAAGGGTTTATGGTTTAAATAATGGTTATTGTTTAGTTTACAGGGTCGTGGATAGAGGTCAACGATATTGGTATAGTAATACCAGCTCGTGGTTGAACCACTTGCATGCAAGGCAAAGACTGCTTTAGACAAAGATTAATGATAGTTACATTGATAGTCACTGCAAGTTGGCCATTTCAGAATATTTAGTCCAGGTTTGCTTACGATATTTCAGTTTACAGTATGTCATTATATCCATGATAAAATTAAAGCCGAATTATTTCTATCAATTAGGCATCTATGAGGCACTTTTGAACGTAAAAAATGCAATCGAATAGTTTCTAGTATTTTCTTAGTACACCTGAAAATTTTAAAAAGTCACGTGCCTTTTTAATCTGGAATGCGAGACTTACTTGAAACATGGTGTTTTTTTATGAGCAAACGTCTTCATTATCAAAACTCACAAAATAAAAAAAGACCCTGACACCAGAAAATGAACAAAAATGTCCTAAAAAAAAAACCTCTAAATAACAAACAAAATAGATTGGATAAAAGTGCCCACTAAATATTCGCTCTGATACCTTTTAATCAAAGTTCCCATCCACAACGTAGTATAATGAATAATACTTATTAAAAAGATATAATGAAAAGTGTCCACGAGCTTGTGAACTAACCTACTTCATTATGATGAAGCCATGATTGTGTTAAAAAAATAGAATTGCAATCGGATTGTCTGTAGCGCCATCTAAAATGCTACATGCGAACTACACACGTGACTTACGTCATCCAGTATCCTGCATCACGCAAGTAAACTTTACCGCGCAAGTAGCATAAACGTGGGATGTTCGTGCCATTCCAGCCCGCCCCTTGGTGCCCCTCTACCAGCGATGCCCTAAAAGGGAGTGCCCTTAGCAAGTAGTCGCTCTAAGTTTTTCAAGCCCTGGCTGGAGGCCCGAGTTAAGCAGTTCCGTAAGCCCGGTTAAGCTGCTGACAACCTTATAGGTTGACCTGCGAGATGTCATTCCAAATAATAAACGTAGAGTGCGCTATTGTCGATGGATCTTCCTTTTTCTATGAAAGTTAGGACAAAAATACTACAGATTTTTTTGGTTAATATGTATTTATGTACACGTTTAGTAACTGCCGGTGTACTCTGTAACAATCTCACCGTGGAATCTTACGTGAAGTGAGTTTGAAGTGAGCTGTCAAGCCACTTGTTGCTTGACACTATTGACAGCCCACCTCTCTCTAAGTTTTCAAAGTGAGAATTTTACTAAATGGTTCGGTAGTTAACACTATAGTAACAACACTTTCTTTAACGTGAGAAAAATCGTTTCCCACTTCATAGAAAATGGAAGTGGGCAGGTGTGGTAGCTAGACTTAAACGGACGTAGAGAGTTATTAAATGGACTGGACCACGAAGCACTAGAAACAGAAGTCGACCTAACGTTAGATGGGTAGATATAATATAGTGGAGATGGTGGGTCAAAGCTGGCTTATTATTTCCAGCATCAAATTTAACTGGCATTCTTTGGAGGTGGCTCCTAATCGTGGTGGCTGTAATTATGTATGCTATTATTTTTTCTACTAGCTTCTGCCCGCGACTTCGTCCGCGTTAAATTTCTTGTTCCTCCGACCTTTCCCGTCGCGTGGAATCGCCTACCCATGCGATTTTTCCCGTTTTTGCAACATTTTTCAGTACTACTCCGCTCCTCTTGGTTGTAGCGTGATGTTATATAGCCTATAGCCTTCCACGATAAATAGGCTACCCAACACAAAAAGATTTTTTTCAATTCGGACCAGTAGTTCCTGAGATTAGCGCGTTCAATCAATCAAACATACAAACAAACAAACTCTTCAGCTTTATAATATTATAGTATAGATTGGATTGTAATAAGCGCGGATATCAATTAAGTTTTGATTGTATTATTAATATAAAAACACTTTTGCAGACTATAAATTAACTATGCTTCTACGATTTCAAATTAGCGAAATATGGTTGCACAAAACGCCTCTGCCAGCTTCTTTAACGAATTCACCCTTGATGTTATGCTATATATTTTATATCCTAAAGCTAGCCCATTACTTTACTACGTTTCGGTTTTTGTAGAGTGGGGGGTCACCCTACTAGACAGACAGCACGTGTCGCAATGCATCGCGATGCAAATGTGTTTTTACGCGACATGTCTCAATTGTCTCATTGCCATTCCTTGTCGTGCGAACGTCTGTCGTCTAGGAATGTAGTTTAGTGGAGAAATACATAATGTGTGATATTATTACCATATTCTCACATGGAGATATCTACACGAGCATGAATCATAGCGAGGAAAGAATGCGTGTTGGCGATAAAATTGTGTCCCACATAATCCTTTGGTATGGTAAGTGAATATAAGATGTATGCAGGGTTGGCAAAATATTATTGATTTCTTGTAGTTACTTGAAAATTATTTTGTCGAACCAATGTTAAATGTTTGATGGTGTATTTTTAATTTAGGTGAGTACCTAAACTATATTACATTTCAGGTAGGTACAGAAACATATCTTTAGAATTAAGCGTATATAGATAGACCTTGTGGGACTAAATATCGAAGAATTGAAATTAGGCTGTAGAAGTGTTAGATTAACTTTAATACTAAAGAACTGGCTCGAATGAAATACTAGTAGGCAAATAAACTCACACTGCACATTGGTAGGCAGGGCAGGCAGGTTTCTTTTGTAAAGAATAATAATACTCACTTTGAAAATCACTAAATCGTTTATTTCTTAATTTCTTATTATTATTTATTCACTATCCACAGTACAATAAATTGTTTCAGCACACTTAAGAAGCACTCGAGGGTTATGTCCAAACTCGACAAGAGCTGAAATCAGCATGCCAGTCCTCAATGCCGCCAATGATGTCCCCACCCATAATATTTTAAGCGTTATTTAATATTCCTTCCGGTCAAGTACGTGTTCTAATGTTGCCACAAAAACCACTTTTAAATCAAATTAAATACTGCAATTCTTAAAAACCTAACAGAAGTTTGCAGATTGCAGTCCAAACTAATTTCAAGTTTACCTAGGACTTTGCCTTCTTGTATACCTTTTCTTGTCAAATATTTAATCGTGTATTGTTTGGACAGCTAGAAACTTTGAACGGAGTTTACAATTTAGGTCTTTCACTTGAGAATTGTGTAGATAATCGCTGAACACAAATATGAAAGCTAACGAAAAATAGAAATAGTGGAAGATAAAATTATATTATCACTTTACAACGATGGTGTCACTTCTTGTCGTATAATTTTTCTCATAAAATGTCTCAAATATAATTAAACTTTATTACGAAATGTATGCCTCTGTTTCGATAACTATAACAATAATAATCATTTTACCTTCCAGTACTCCTTTTTTTCTACAAAAACAAAACATAAATAAAATGATGATTAAACTAAGTCGACGACAACGATGTTAAGACTGTTCTGGAAAACTACGGTTTACCAGAACAGTCAGTTAGTTTATTGTTTAAAAAAACATAACACTCCTTTTTATGGGCAGTAGCATAAAACTGCGGACGCTATGAAACCAATTCTAATTAAAATCATTTGTAACTACCATACTCATAGGTAGCGTTGTCCATGCTGCTCTACGCAACTGATGTTGTCAGACACCATAATATCACCGCGTCATGTTTGACACTCAATTAACATCCAGGAGGTCGTGTTGTGTAATCTGTGCTTTGAATCAAACACCTGTCATTCAACCTTCTGTTCTAATAGTGCTCTAGAATGATTGTGGCATTCATAACAGGAGATTCATTATTTGAAAAATATTTTCAGTTTTAGTGAGGTTTTGCGTGCACCCGGTGAAGATACTGATGATGTTCATAAAATGATTGCCAGTGTGAAAAAGCGTAAGTATATGTGTATGTATGTACCAATGTCTAATAAAATACAAACATTAATTGAACTGAGACTACTGCTGGAAGATCTGGCCTTCAATGGCACTGGAAAGACGTTTATGGAAATGAAAAAAGGCCCTACTATGGGAAATTACAGGCTTAATAGATATATTAATAAAAGTGACATATTTTAAATGATAAAAATTCTACATCGATCGTTAGAAGTGATCGGAGTAGGTAGATTGAGTTGGGGTCAATAAACTGGCACGTATATATTATTAGTATGCCTCCGGGATTCCGGGATTTTTAAATGATTATTTTTTATTTCAAATGTTGTAATGTGCAGAATAAAGATTACATCAGTATGAATAATAAATGTTTATTATTCATATTGTTATTATAATATGAGTCATATTATGTAATTTTCGAATGAACGCTCATGGATTTTTCTAGCAAATATAAAATTACCGCCACAACACTTTATTACTTGATAAATAAGAAAAACCAAATTTTAAATATTTATATGTCGCATTCTATAAATTTCTAATGTATAAGTAAATGTAATGTTTTCTAGTAGTTTAAGAATCCTTACTTTCACAATATTTGATTCATTCCCGTAAGTACCAAAATGAAATCCCAGAAAAAAGCCATGTTATGATTTCTATGACTATTCATGATGCGAGTACGTAAAATCAATCTACCTACGTAAAGATACGTATGAAAGTGATATTAATAATAGTTTAGAACAGACGGTAAACTGGCTAGATGCAAACAATTTAAAAATGAATTTCTCTAAAACCAAAGTTATCCATTTCAGACAACAGACCTCCGGTAGTAACTTAAATATAAACTATAATAATAATACTATACATGAAGTTGAAACTACAAAATTCCTGGGCCTCGAAATAGATACAAAACTGAACTGGAAATCATACGTCGATATTCTATGTAAGAAAACGAGTAAGTCTGCATACGCCCTGCACACATTATCTAATATAATAAACACGGATGCTCTTCTTACCGCTTATTACGGGATAGTAGAATCACATTTACGGTATGGGATCATATTTTGGGGAAACTCTACGAAAAGAGAGACTGCCTTCAAGGTGCAAAAAAGATGCATTCGGGCGATGTTTAAACTTAAGCCTACTGATAGTTGTGAACCGTACTTTAAAAATTACAAAATATTAACTTTGCCATGTCTGTATATATTCGAAGTAGCTGTGTTTGTTAAGACAAATCCGAGTCGTTTTAGACGTCTATCAGATGTCGTACCCCGCAATAGACGCGACAATAGCGTGCTATGTTTGGAAACAACCAAGACAGCACTTATGCGCAAAAGTGTCTTCTGCATGGCGCCTGTTATTTATAACAAATTACCTAAGACATGGAAAGAGCTTCCCCTTTCATTATTTAAGAAGAGGCTCCGAAGCTTTATAGTGGCTAAAGGGTATTATAATATTAAGGGCTTCCTAGTTGAGAAAGTATTTTTAAGTTAGTGTAATATTAAGTTTAGTTTAGTTTTTGAAATTGTATTTAATTATTTAGTTTTAAGATCAATGTTTTAAATTTTTTGCATGCCTACGTGGTAAAATATGGCTGAACTCGTATATTTTTTTTGTCATCATTTGCTGTTACCCATATGTGCAAAATAAAATTATCTTTATCTTTATCTCTACTCCGATCACTGATCATTAGTTATTTCTTAATAACGTTACTTCTAAATTTGACCACATTACCGAAAAATGAATAATTATACGAAGTGATCATACACTTAGTCGTCTAACGACATACTAAAGAAGATTTCTTAGCCACATATGTAATAATAGGTCATTAGGAGTAAGCATAATATTTGCAGAATACTGAAAGAGTCACATTCAAGAAAATTACCTAATAACTAATTTGTTTGAATGAAATGGCCATTTATAAGTGTCACCAAACATAAACAAACTATTAACTTATAGGTTTTTGCAAATTCAGTCGTTTATACTCTCATTTGTATTGCTTAAATCTTTTGTTTACTACAATACAAAAACGTTATTTCAATTAAATGTAAAAAGTTGGTAGGGTCATTTCTATCAAACGTTTACAATTAAATTATGCTTCAACCATTCCTGAACTGAAAAAATGTATTATTTTTTACAAAGCTTCAGTCATTACCGTCGGATTTTCGGCAACAAAATAAAAAGGAGACAAATGTCACTGTTGACCTAAGATTCATAACATTGAGGGTCTCGGTGTCTTAGATACTATTGTTTTAAAAGAAAAAGGGTTTTTGACATTGACATTATCAAATGGAACATTAGGCTTGAAATACTGGCATAGATTCGTAATAATGTAGCAAAACATGACAGTGACTCAATCGAACTTTTATGTAACATCTTGCATTTATGTGTATACTCATGTTTTATCAAAATAAGTGTGTATCGTGTATCTTGTAAATTGAGAGCCCCATGCGTTTGTGCTGACTGAGCATCAATGGTAGTAATAGGTGCTAATTGTTACATGCTTTTACGTAGATCATGCAGCTGAGATGCAAAATTAAGAAGCACATATTTTGCAAAATGTGGTAAGATCATCGTACTTGGCACTGTCAGGTGGCCCTTACACCAATTGGATCAAAAATTCATAGAGACTACGTAATTTCTAAATACCGTTAGGCTCACCTGCAAAAGAAAAACTAATAATATAGATAAATATTTTTCAAAAACTATAAATCACACTATTGTTCTAACGATTGAGGGTAAATCCGCACCGGTCTGCAATATTGATAGATTGTCTAGACACGGTTCTTTTTCTTTGGATCACCGTAAAAAACAATACATCACATCAATATGTAGTGGTTTCAATTTACGAATGTTACATTCAGTACAAAACATAGTATTTTTTTCTTTTCAATTTTTTATTAACTATATAGGTGTATCGCGTTCTAAGTTAAGTCAATCGATTTGCTTTGTGCCTACTATCATTATTTGTTCATGACTATTTATTCAAATAATTGCATTAAGATTAGCAGATAAATACTGTTCCACCATATGTTATGTCTTTAGAGATCTATACCTCATGCATAGGCCACCACAGACTAGGCCACTTTTTCTACAAACATTTATAGAGATTTATTGCAATAGTTTGAATCGTGCCTCGCTTGCACACTTTTGGCTTACTACATTTATCTTCATAATACCATTTTCGCCTTTTATTTAAAAAAAAAAGAAAAAATGTTTGTAAAGTTCATTTTAAGTGACGAAACTTATTGTGCGTTGGAAAAATATTGCGGTATTAGGCGTTAAGGCTTTGTACGTGAGGGAATGCTGGTTTTAATGCTTGACGGTGAGATTCAAGATAGTTTGGAAATGCGCTCATAACAGCATATCTAGGACCAACGTAATTGTTTACATTTCAATTATTGGTAGTAATATGAAAAGCACTTGCAATTGTATAATGCCTTTTTTTGGTGGGAAATCATCAAATGACGTCTTCCGCTCTGGGAGAAGGGAGGGTGTGTCAGACTTTTACTGACTAAAACCCTCCCGTGTTTCTCAGTTGCCTGTGCCAGGGCCACGGTACCTGTTTCGAAAAAACCCGCGATCCTGCCAGGAATTGTATTGTGCCTGGAATATACTTGTTACTTCGTAGCAGTCATTTAATGGGTATTTGATGTTTAATGAATTAGTTGACCAGTCCAGACACTCAGAAATCAATAAACAAAATTTCGTTTAGTATTATTGCAGTATATTACCCTCCAACCCCCTACGATCCTTACGTACACACATTAAATCGTAACGAAGGCGTGCCCGCTCATTGGTTGTTCTGTATGACGCAATGTCATTCGCGACCTGTTACACAGAGGTCATTGGTTCAAACCATTTAGGTTCTTTTGCCAAAAGCCTATTGTGTTACTAGGGTTTTTCAATTAGTTGTGTTTGATTTGCAGCGATTGTTTTGTTATTGTGTGTAGTCTTTTATTTAAAGCTTTTATTTATACTAGGTGCTGTTTTGATAGCATCGAACTTCTGTTTTGTACAGCAAATCAAACAAACAGACACAGTCATCAGACACTATTATCCATGGCATTCAAATAACTACCATTGTGCCGTAAAAATAACTTTCAACAGTGGAAGACACACGAAGGAGGATACACGAAGGAGTATAAAAATCGGCACGGTTACAGTCTATTTGGGGAAAAATATTATATTTGCGCACTCCTTGCGCAAATATAATATTTTTTCATTTTTAATCCATACTAATTACTAATATTACTAATAATATTATAAGGCTGAAGAGTTTGTTTGGTTGGTTGAACGCGTGAACACTGACAGTTGGGCTGGTCCACAAATTCAAGGTCGCTCAGCGCGCTACCGAGCGGGCTATGCTTGGAGTCTCTTTAAAGGATAACATCAGAAACGAAATTATCCGGAAAAGAACTGGAGTTACCGACATAGCTCGCAGAGTAAGCAAGCTGAAGTGGCAGTGGGCTGGCCATGTCTGTCGAAGGACCGATAGCCGGTGGAGCAGACGAGTCCTAAAGTAGATACCGCGTATCGGCAAGCGTAGTGTGGGACGCCCCCCAGCTAGATGGACCGACGACCTTAGGAAAGCGGCTGGGGCAGACTGGATGCGGAAGGCGGAGGACAGGGTGTTGTGGCGCAGCATGGGAGAGGCCTATGTCCAGTAATGGACTGCGATAGGCTGAGTTGATTGATTGATTAAGCAGCAACGAAAAATGGACGAAAACTGGCAGGTAATTCGATGCGATGACGGGAAGGGTCGGGGAGCTTTGACGCGGACAAAGTCGCGGGCAGAAGCTAGTTAAAATATAAATCAACGGATCGTGTCCGAAACACAATACTGTCCAAAACAAAAACTGCTGACTTTGTTCAAAAGGCTGCCCAACTTAAATGGGACCGGGCAGGACATGTTTGCCGCATGACATACTGCGACAAACTGCGTGCTCAAGTAGCACAGAACTGGTGTCCTGAAACAGTGAGGCGAGCCGTGGTAGACCACGTAGGTGATGGTAGGACAAGCTGAATAGGTCCGTCAAAACTGGAAGGAGGTGCGTCCGCCTTCCAGTTTTTTCTTCCAGTCTTCCGGGCTCGCGAAGAATAAAGGAGTGGAAGAGGCTGTGCTTAGGAGTGGGACAGTGGAAGCTAGTACAAAAAAAATATTATTTTGGTCAAATTTCGACCACTTAACGGCCATTAGTTTTAATGAAACTTAATAAATAACATTTAAAAAATCTTACTAAATTTCCTCGACCATGGTGCCGATTCTGTTGTACACCGAACTACACTAACTAAACTATCTCTAAAATTCCTTACTTTTAAAAAAAGGAAAAAATCTCTAAATTTAAAAATTATTTTGACACGACTAAAAACAAATTTGACAATCAACGTGGTTTTTTTTGTTTTGGTTTCGCAACGTGGTACTTGTGTGCGCTACGCAATGAATTTTTTAGAGACGAAGGCGCGCGCAATGGGGCAGCCTGGACGTGTTTTATATGGAATTTTTCACTTCTTGCTTGAAAAAAAAAAAATACCCACGTGTTGAGATTTATATGTTCCGGGGTCACCATAGTTCATAACTTTTGCGATAGGACACGCCATTTTCGAGATATAAACAAAATAAAAAATACAGCACTGTTTTTGCACGTGAAGGCGAGGCGTTGGTGTGAATTTTTGTTCATGACCACTAGTTTTATTCCATACCTTTTTAATCGCAATTAAAAATAGTCAGATTTAAGTCAAAATAAATTATTATAGTCAACATTTTTGGTGAAAACCGGCAAACTCAGAATAGCACAATTGTCATTTTCACTAAATTAATAACTCAGTGCAATCTTAGTGCTGTCAAACTAAAATATAGTTATGTTGTATCACTTTAGTCTATTTCAGAATAGGAAATCGTCGTTTGACAGGAATAAACCAATTTTTAGTGACTTTTAGTTTAGTTTAGAGAATTTTGTACAAAAGAATCGGCACGTAACTCGCATCCAGCCGACAATATGCCATCAAAAACAATAGCTACTCTCCAAAATTCCGAGCTGACAAACGAAAGAAGAGAGAGATCTTAAATCCTATAGAATATCTATTTAGATTAAGTCTTCATCCTATATTTCCATAAGACTAGTTCAACCTCGCTTCTACTACAACTAAGAAAGAAATCTTTTGTAGAAAATATTTATAAGCACGTTTTTCATCCCTTTACCGTTGGTATGGATAAACGGATTGCGATTTTTTTTAGCAAATCTCAGAGACTTGGATTGAGATTTGCTGAAACCGATTTCATTTTTTTCATTTGTTTTAATATTTTCTATGTTTTATTGTCCCAAAGATAAGACTCGAATACCCAGTTTTCCAGTTGAGTGCGAAAAATGAATCTGCGAGCTAACTCTTATGTAGATGAGTAAAGTTGAGTACGGGTCATCAGATAAATCACCTTACAGATTGTAAAACTAACTAATGAACACAATATGTTACATCATTCAAATACTTACCACTGATACACCTCTAGGTTTTTTAAATCCCTTGATGTTATTGAAAGCCGAGGTGAAGTGGGAAAGTACATATATATTTATAAGGACCTAGGTAACTATTATGTCGTCTAGACTCCTCGGAATGCCTAGACTTTTAGTTTTAATAAAACGTTTGACTGCAGTTGGCAATGTAATGCGTCGTCAAGATATAATAGCTGAAGGTAGCACTTTAGAAGTGTTCAATCGGTTTTAGCGACACTATGTTGGTGGCTAGATGGAGTTGGAAATAATTTAAGGGGTTGTTAGTCTCGCGTTTTTATTTCTTAAATTATTCGATGTGTTTCGATTTTATTTTAAAGATGATATGATATGAACATGGCAATACTTTTCGGTATAACTAAATATTATTCATAATGTTATTGCTAGTTTTATAATGTAAAAACTGTATATTAATACTCAAGTATCATTTTCTTTTTACAGCAACCAAGGCAACCGTCGACACCCACAACCGTTCCATTTTCCTCTCAGATGGTGCATGCATTATTATTTTCAATGCAATTTAACACCATCACGATAATGAAGAAAGTGCACCTCGCAGTTTGAAGCAACTTCTGTATCTACAGATCTTCATTTGTCAGAGTTTCAACAAAGGCGGTGTTGCGAAGTTGGACAGATGGCCACCGTGTTGCTGAAACTATTGATATTACTTCTTATTACTTGTTGGGATAATACAAACCGTGTATTTGAAAGGTTTAGTATTGATTTTAGCTGTCTGCTGCTCAGGAATTTATTAGTAGCAGCCTGGAGTCTGGATTTTTACCCACGTGATAGCAATCGATCGCTTTCTATGACATGAGACTTAAACATAACTGCTGAAATGTTGGTGTACTATTGGTATAATTCTGCATAAACCTTAGAAGATTACAAGCGTAATGTTATATTATGTTAAGCTGTTAATGATGTATTTTGGGTGTCTTTAGTAGGTTAGGTAATATTTTAGGTGTCTTTAGTAGTTACTGGTTGTAGCAATTTAGCGGGTCGATTGTCGGGGATTCGATTCGCGCCTGAAAAAACCGGTTGTGTGTGGGAGGTAATTTATTATTGTTTCCAAATTGTTTTAAAATATTCAATAAAAGTTTTATGAGAGCAAAAATGGTATTCGATAAATATTTTCCCGACTAGTGCTAAAGGTCATGTGTAGGCTGAAATGAGGTTGTGAAACAAAAACTAATATCCAGCAAATTAATTTAAATAACAACCTATATTTCCATTACATGCTTGGATTTACTATTTCCAATAATACTATACCACGACCTATGATTTTCGTGTAAGTGTTTAATTACATCGTCAACTATAAATACAAATATCGAATGAGATGACTCGAATAGACGATTTGGATTCACGAATCACGTTCGAATTACGTATGTCGATTGTGGCAATTTACATTATTCAAGCTTAAATTCAAAGTAAAAGACTGCTTCTGGCTGGCCATCTGGCGGCGAGATGGGCAGATGACATTGTTGCCATCACCAAAACTAGATATAGCTGGCATAGGAGCGTGAGGATTGTGACCAAGATTATGTCTGGACTTTAAAAGAGACTGTGACTTCTGAGTTTTTTCGGCCTTTCTTCTCGGAGTAGTCAGTTAAGAAACGTAGACCTCATCTAGTTTTAAATATGATCGACGTATAAGAGTGTTTATACAAAGACGGGCCTATGCCTAGCCGTGATTGAAGTCAGTCTATGAAAGATGATGATGAAATTCAAAGATATTTCATTCGATTAATATAGTTTTAACGTAATACAAACTTGAACTCTACCAAGCCTTTACCAACTGTTAAACGTAATTCAATAAAATTGTTGATTCTTAATGATTTTAAACACAGTAACATAATCCGTTTTAATTGGCTCATTAAGTTTATATTACTTTGTGACACAACGACGATTGTGCAATAAAGTAATTAAGATTTTAATGATACAAATTAGGTTAAGGGTGTTTGTAGGCATGTACGGTCAACGATGAAAATACTTATATAGGCATGTAACTACAACAGCTTTAAAACTGTAAAGGTGTTGTTCCACGGACGCTCACAGCTACGCTACGCACGTGTCCTATGCTTCGCTTTATATAAATAGTTACTTTCTCCCGCGACTTCGTCCGCGTAAATGTTGGTTGTCACGGACGAAGACGAAGTCGCGGAATAAAAAGTAGTTTATGCCCTTTCTTGGGTTCAAACTTACTCCGTACCAAATTTCATCAAAATCGGTTCTGTGGTTTAGTCGTGAAAGCGTAACATGCAGACAGAGCTACTTTCGTATAGATGTAAACGGGATCGTCTAAAGCTGCGATCCACACTAAGCACGAATGCGTGGCTGGGGAAACCAAATGAACTGCGCAGCGGTCGACTTTATTATAGTGCGTGAACCGAATAGTCAAATCTTTGACAGATTGTGTTTTATTACGCTGGCAATAACAAAGCATTTTGCGTTTGTAATCCAAAAATGTACTTATTGTTTCAAAATCTATATATATTATTTCACATAAACCAAATTGACTTATAAAGGTCGGAAGCTAGGTGCACGGTTCCACTTTGTCATTTCCTATAGAGAAGAACCGGCTTGCCTATAAATACTTATCGCGTTTGGTACAACTTTTCTTCTGATTAAAAGACATCTGGGTTGAGATTTTTTTTCATTTTACTTTGCCCGTCATTATTAAGACTCACTGTGAAATAGGAGCCATTGCGATAAAATATTAAATCCCTTGAAATGACACAGTTATTTAAAAAACTAGTCAGTTTCGTTAGTGTTTGTATGTCGCGTATTGATCTTCTTATTTTAGTCCGAATCTGTGTTTCAAGATCAAGGTTCGTCTCATTGGTATTCTAATTGTAGGCTTAGAATGAATGTAACACACATAATTACAAAAAATCACGCCTTTTTCCCCTTGGGGGTAGGCAGAAACTACAGAGCGCCATCTGCTACGATCCTTACATACTACTTGAATAAATTATGTAACTACTTATTACACGCTTTATATTAGCTTCACTTGTATGTTTGTATGTTTGTATATTTGTATGTTTGTATATTTGTATGTTTGTTTGTAACCGACTACTTATAGCGCGATTTTGACCCACTTTAAACGACCAGATTTCATTCAAACTTTGCACACCTGTCAAGGGCCGATGACAATGCAATAATTTCATAAATTTGTGCCATTATCCTTTCTAGGGTTACCAGGACAGCAAAAAAACTGTCTTCGAAAACTACGCTGACATACGTCACAAACTACCTACGCTGACATACGTCTCGAAATTCAAAACACCCTAAAAAAATTGAAAATAAATAATAGTTTAAAAAAACTAAAAAACACGCTTCCATAGAAAACCAAACTAAAAAGTAGAAAATAATGGAAAAAAAGCGTGGGGTGCCTGATATCAATAAAAAAATACCTTAAAAAGCACCGCACGCTTTTTTTCCATTATTTTCTACTTTTTAGTTTGGTTTTCTATGGAAGCGTGTTTTTTAGTTTTTTTAAACTATTATTTATTTTTACATACTAGCTTTAGCCCGCAGCTTCGCTCGCGCTAAATTTATCAATAAATGTAGTTTTTCTCATAAAATGTATCGGATGTTAGTTCTAATACCTCCAAGAATATGTGTACAAAGTTTCATGATGATCGGTTTAGTAGTTTTCGCGTGAAATCGTAACAAACAAACTTACATTCACATTTATAATATTATTAGTAGGGACTGTTTCAGAATTATTGGGTTTTCCGAGTTTTTGAAATACTATTTGCTATCATAGGTGGCTATAGGTAACACACATACCTATAAACGTAACAATTTTTAAATAGCAAATACTATTACCATAGCAATGATGATTTATAATAAAGTTATATAACAATAGGAACCGTACTATCTAATGGCAGCTAAAACCAAACACGACACGTTTTCTTACCTCAATTTCTGATTGTACGGAAACTTTCAAGCCAGATCTTGGCAAATGCAGAAATGGAAAACAAGATACTTAAATTAATACTTACAACTTTAACCAACTTGCCATCGACAGCAACAACTTTGTTGCTTATCTAAAGCTGATCATAATTGTGAGAGAATCGGTTAATGAAGGCGATTCACGAACGCCGCCGGAGTTTACCGAAGTGTGCCGACCGCTCAAAGTAAACTCTAACGAGAGACACTCCCTGAGAAAACGTTTACTTTAAATAATTAAGGTAATATTTTCAAAGACGGTGAGGTGATTAATGTATGAGATGCTAAACTCTTGCATTTCACGCTGAAAATTTTAACATTTACATATGTTGAGCTTCATAAATACGTGATTGAGTTCTCGTTGATAGTTGAAATTGTTATGACATTGCAGTTTATTTCTCCGATTACTCGAATTTAACTAAATTCTAAAAGTATTGAAACTACTTACGTGATGAGTAAGTATGTATAATCTCAACTGGCCGATGATGCACTGGCTGCTAGTGCACATCTGCGAGTGTTGTATTGGGTTCAATTCCTAACAGATAAATAAAACCTACCTACCAAAACGTTGCCTATATTATAGGTAAAAAGCCCAGTTGGAATGAAATAGTTCGAATGCAAACATGTTGGTATCGCTAAAAACTTCTCGCTAAAATATTCCAACGTCAAACGTAACGAGATACAGTCGCGAACGCAACGCTAAATATGAATAATTTAAATAATTGTCAAAGGGTAACCTTTCAGGACAATGTAAGAGCATTAAATGTCGCTCTTGTTTTAGTCAAGGATATGAGATTGTGCATAAGAGTATAGTACAACTGTTTTAACAGCAAATTCTATACATTACTTTGTGCCTTTTAGTACAAGGTAAAGTTCTATTTTCACGAAAATTGGGTTATTCTATACTGGCGTGGGTGTTGAGATAAAATTTGAGAAATTAGGCTGTAAGTACTGACTTAAACTTGGGAATATTAAGTATTAAAGCCAAATGAAAATCGAAGACACTTTATAGAAGAAAGCTCACTTAAGATTGAAGATAGTATCCAATACGTCACCAAAATCACGTGGCACAAAGTTATAAGAGTTTATAATATTTCTGACAGCTGATACACTTACAACAGACACCTCTCAATAACCGAGGCTCCAGCCGTGACAATATCTAAATTGAAACAATTATCGAGTAAAACGTCTTGAAATCTCAATTCGAGAGTTTAGTCAAACTTGTCATGAGCAGTGCACAGCCTGGCTTGTTATTCACGATATAACGAGTTCGGATCCCGGCTGCTGCTAACGGAAACACGGCTGTCGATTTCAAATAATATTTTGTTTAAACAACGAAGTTTTGTTATTGAGTCACTTGGGAATTTAATTAATTTGTTGCGATTTGTACATACTAAGAGCGATCACTTTGAAGCCGGTCTTAAAAGTGATCTGAGAAATCGAAAAAAGGCTACAATCAGATAATTGTAAACAACCTTAATTATTTTTAAATTCATATTTTATTGCTGAATATCTGCTTATGAAATGTTTTGGGAAAATTAAGAAAAAATATAGCTAAAATAGGGATGGTATTAATAGTATTTTTATTTTTTTATTTGATCCTTCTATAAAACTACCAATATGACTCAGGACGAACATCACAATGAAACTGAACGTGATTAGTACTGTATGTAAATTCTGTTCAAAAGTAGTCAGTGTCATTACTGTTGCCAATTACAACGCAAATTTTATACGCTAAACGCGTTCAGTTTCATTATTGAAATTCGTCCTGTCGCTTCAAAAATTTAAAAAAGTAATGCACCGTTACACCGTTGCTGACGAGTGTACATGCAGACGGCATAGTTTACCGGTCCGTGTGACGCTCATTCCGCCTGCGCTGTACATTTCTGGACTGCAGATAACTCACATTTTGATGGCATACATGCCTACTGCACCTTGCATGCAGGAATATCATAATTAAGGTAAATTATTATGTCCAAAAGGACATAGATCTATTTTAAAAAATATATGAAAGATAAAATTTGGTACAGGGTAAGTTTGAACCCTAATTTCTTCTTTTTTTTTTCTTTCTTTTTTCTTTCTTTCTTTTTTTTCTTTCTTCAATTTTTTTTTTCTTTCAAATTTTATCTTTCATATATTTTTTTCATTAAAAGTATCCTATGTTACTTCTAATACCTCCAAGAATGTATATGTGTACAAAGTTTCATGATTATCGGTTAAGTAGTTTTCGCGTCAAAGCGTATCAAACAAACTTACATTCGCATTTATAATATTAGTAGGATGTAAACGCTAAGACTGGTTATGATCTAAGACTGAATGAAACATGCATTAGTTTTGCAGATTATTTTTTATATCTCTAATGTTTTTTTTACCGTTGTGAGCATGATGTTGTTAGGAATTTAATTCACAATGTATTTCCATGAGACTAACTTTCCAATATTTAATCAAAAATCAAATCTCTAATCGGTTGCATCTCGTAATGAGTGGTCAGAATGAATTTCACTTTGAAGCCTTTCTCCCGTCTCGCTCATGCGCTGTTAGCATCAAACGAACCTTTGTATTTCCAAAACAAAGTTTGGTCCTGCCCACCAGTCTGGGTGCATAAACTAGCAATTTTACTAGAACGTCCAAATGTAACTGGCTGCTAATTGACGAAGTTAGCTCGTTTTAAACCGAGTTGGAATTAATTGTGAACATGAATGTTGACCTGAGGTACATTCATTTCGTTATTTATTTAGACTTTCGATGTATGTGAGTGTACGGGTGAATGAGCACGCTACATCTTCATAATAAAGTTGAGTTTTGACTGGACTATATCCCCTGTCCACTTTACGATGATTTATAATAGTTAAAACTGCCTGTAGATATTGTAAATTAAAATGAATGTCTTCAGTTTGATACGTGTTTTACTTTTTTGGAAGTCGTAGTAAAATAAGTTATTTTGCAATTGGTGTTAGCACTGATCTAGCGTTACCGTCATTGACCTGATTTTTGATTAGAATAAACTGTAGTCAGTGTGAAGGGTCTCAAAATAAACTTACTTTCATACCTAGAGTGGCATATGTTGATCTTATTTAAAATAGAGTTAAACTCTTGACTTTCTGTCTGAAAAAACATCAACTGGCTGAAAATTTTTAGGTTTTTATTTCAAATTCAAAACAAACATTGACGTATACCAAATCAAATGGTTTTGCATTCATCACGGTTTGCGTTTTTGGCATTGTTGATTTTATATCAAATTTGTTTAGGAAAAAAAAATGTATAAACTCGCCAAATCATATTTCTTTTTCTGTCAAAAACTAGCTTTTGTCCACAACTTCGCCCATGGTAAGAGAAAACTATACCACGATAACGTACTGTTGGTATGAAAAGTATCCTATGTCCGAACCCATAGGTATTCCCATCCCCATTGATCTATCCATGTGTCAAGTTTCACCCAGAACAGTTCAGCAGTGAAGGCATGACTTTTCCTGCCTTCATGGGTGAGTAAAGTATTGCTAGCTAAGTTAATCTAACCCTGTATAGGTTGACTTCGATCTCGTTATTCTATTATATATATCGTATGAATCTATAGCAAATAAAAGCCTTGGCACATGATCTCAATTCAACTATCATCTTATTCATAAAAGACCCCATTAATTCAGGATGAACGCAACAATACCTTCGCTCAAACACACCTTTAGGCTACAAATAGACTCTTTTAACTCCTTCTATGAACCAGAGACAATGGCTCAAGTGCAGTCTATTGCGACTCTCATCTAATGGGAATTCAAACAAGCTTCATTGTTGCGTGTTTTTCCTTTCATTTTTGAATTTACATTATTTTTATTTATCTTACATTGGACTTTTGAAGCTATCTGTATTGACAGTATGGTCGAGTGAATTGTACTCGTAGATAAACTGGAAGACTATTTGCTTTGTAAATAGAAAATGGTTTTTGAAATACAATGTCTTTTTTACTGACGGTATTTATGTGTGAAACTGCCGCATGAATGTACAAGAAGATTAAGTTGAGATAGTGGGTTTTTAGGGTTCCGTAGCCAAATGGCAAAAAACATTCGTCATCGTTCGATTCGTCATGTCTGTCTATCTGTCTGTCCGTCCGTATTTCTCAGCCACTTTTTTCCGAAACTATAAACATTATGGTGTTAAAACTTGGTTAGTATCAAGCCCCCTACCTGGTACCTTGGTAGTAGTGATTCTGTGAACCGCATTAAGATTTTCAAACAAAAATAGAAAAAAAAAACAATAAATTTTGGGGGTTCCCCATACTTAGAACTAAAACTCATAATTATTTTTTTTCATCCAACCCATACGTGTCGGGTATCTTTGGATAGGTCTTCAAAAATGATATTGAGGTTTCTAATATCATTTTTTTCTAAGCTGAATAGTTTGCGCGAGAGACACTTCCAAAGTGGTAAAAGGTGTGCCCCCCCCCCCTCCCCCCCCTATAACTTCTAAAATAAGAGAATGATAATACAAAAAAAATGATGTACATTACCATGTAAACTTCCACCGAAAATTGTTTGAATGAGATCTAGTAAGTAGTTTTTTTTTTTTAATACGCCATAAACCGTAAACCACAATTTTTATAGATAATGGTACGGAACCCTTCGTGCGCTAGTCTGGCTCGCACTTGGCCGGTTTTGTTTCTTCCTAAGTCCCATTCGTGAACGGGTATAAAATATTTATTCTACATAATGTTCACATTCCTACAAATGTTGGACACAAACGCGTGACTATTAGCAGTGGGAAGATTTTTAGCCGCTAAAGTTACGTCATCATCATCATAATTTCAGCCAAAAGACGTCCACTACTCGATATAAGCCTCCTCCAAAAGGGGAGGGGATTGCCTTAATCGTAAGTCCCTTAGTCGCCTCTTACGATACCCACGGGGAGAAATGGGATGGAGCTATCCTTTACGTCCGGCACCACACAGCACCAAACGTTATGTATGTTTAGCGATATGAATCCACCATTGCAAGCAAAATAATTGACAAGAATATTTAAAAACTACCTTCTGTGGAGTTTCTTACCGGCTCTTCTCCATAGGAACCAACTATTTGGAACCGTGCACCTAGCTTCTGACGTTTCATAAGTGCCCATGTAGGTTTATATGAAATAAAAATATTTTGATTTGATTTGATTTGACTTCTTAGGAATCACTGGAATTTGTTCACACAGGCAACATTCATGTGTACAGCTGGGCAACAAAATCAAATACCTATAATATTAAATATTAGGTTGGGGAAAAAGTCTTTTCGCATTATAGTATGTATGAACTTGTAATAAAATCTCTTTGGCTATACTATTTGTATCTGGCTGGTTTTGGTATCATTGAAAGTTTAATTTTTAAAGTACATAATTCCAAATTCAAATTAGGAAAATTAGTGATTTTCATTTGTTTTTCGTACCGTCAAGATGAGTGAATCTAATGAAGAAATTCGATACATTTTAAAATTTTACTACAAAAAAGGTAAAAATGCAACACAAGCCGCGAAAAAAATTTGCGATGTTTATGGACCTAGTGTAGTGTCTGTGAGAGTAGCACAAATTTGGTTTAAGCGTTTAAAATCCGGAAATTTTGATGTCAAAGATGCACGTCGCTCTGGTCGCCCTATTACGGATAAAATGGATGCCATTTTTGAAAAAGTGGAGCAAGATCGGCATACCAGTAGTTACGACGTAGCTGAAGAACTGGAAATTGACCACAAAACAGTTTTGGCGCATTTGAAAAAAACTGGGTACACAAAAAAGCTCGACATTTGGGTACCTCACGAGCTCACTGAAAGAAACCTAATGAACCGTGTACTCATTTGTGATTCTTTATTACGACGTAATGAAACCGAACCATTTTTGAAGAAGCTGATAACTGGTGATGAAAAGTGGATCACGTATGACAAGAACGTGCGAAAAAGGTCGTGGTCAAAGGCCGGTCAGGCTTCACAGACTGTGGCGAAACCCGGGTTAACTCGCAACAAGGTGATGCTGTGTGTGTGGTGGGATTGGAAGGGCATTATTCATTATGAGCTGTTACCACCAGGCAGGATCATCGATTCTGAACTCTACTGCGAACAACTGATGAGATTAAAGCAAGAAGTTGAGAGAAAGCGGCCGGAATTAATCAACAGAAGGGGTCTGGTTTTTCATCATGATAACGCTAGACCTCACACATCTTTAGCCACCCAACAAAAATTAAGAGAGTTTGGCTGGGAGGTGTTAATGCATCCGCCGTATAGTCCTGACCTTGCACCTTCAGATTTCCACCTGTTTCGGTCTCTTCAGAATTCTTTAGGCAGTGTCAGGTTAACATCACGAGAGGACTGCCAAAACCACTTGTCGCGGTATTTTGACCAGAAGTCCCAAAATTTCTATAGCAATGGGATCATGTCCCTACCTACAAGATGGCAAAAAGTTATCGAACAAAATGGTACCTACATGCTTTAATTAAACGTAAATAAACTTTATTAAAAAATGTTTTGAATTTTCTTAAAAAATGCGAAGAAACTTTTTCCCCAACCTAATACATTATGCAGTAATAATTGTTTCGTGTCATACCAGCGCGCCTGTATGACCAGCATCCTAATTGCGAAACGCACTATTTGTCGGAATCTGAATGGGATTGAAGATTATTTCTAAACCATTGCGTCATTTGTTCGAATAAATTATCGGCTCAGCAACGTAAATAACGCAATGAATGTTGTTTAACTATCAATATGAAACCAATTTCTACCGATAAAAAGTTACGCAATTACCCCTCAGATGTATGCACGTAAACGAAGCAAAACGACTATCTAAGGATCGTCATGGAAGAAGGCATGATCCAAGTATCTTCATTTGGTCGGCTTTGTTATTCAGCAAGTTCTGCTGAATAGAATATACCGTCCCAAACAAGTCTGCTAACCTGAGATACATATACGCACTAGGCAGACTACCTAAAATACTTGGACTTACCTAAAATCTGAACGGCTAGGTACAGTTAACCGCATCAGTCTAGACAGGAAGCCGACCCAACTGACGATAGAACACTGGGCTTTCATTGAGTGTCTATGTGAAAGTTTCTCAGACGAGGTAAGGTTACCACGATTTTTTTTTTTTTTTGAATCTAATTTTTTTATCACAAGAACGACAATGAACCAAAGGGGTTGGTTTTAAGTTGGACTGTTGTATTTTTATAAAGCAAAATGCGTACGTACATATATCAGAATTGTAGCAGGTGGCGTTATCTGGTTTCTACCTAACCAAATGGGAGAACTGCGTGAGGTTATTTTAGTATGTAGACCAAGTACATTTTATTTAATTAATAATTATAATAATTTTAGCTATTATTTGGGTGCAATCTTTAGTCTAACAAAGTATTCTCTCTGAAATCTGTACACCTATGTACAGGTGACGAAATCGACTTAAGTACTTACTATAAAATCAAAACTTGTAAATTTGTCACAAATAAAAGTATAACTTTAAAAAAGGTTTAAAAGTCTGGTGACCAAAATAGCACCAGCTGTCACTACCAAACTATAAGTTTCATTTCAATTTAACTTAAAACTTAGCAAAATTATTGTTTTCAACTTACTTCGCGTTCAATCCGTGAGTCAAATGCATAAAATATCTGAAAATCTGTTTTCTATTACCACCATACTTGCATAATTCTAACTCAACAATCTCTATGTACACACGGCTACATATCAACCTATACATTAACAGTTGACGCTGACCTCTAATTATACGGAAATCCCTTATAATGTGAGATCAGTTTAAAATGGAAATGCATAGCTTCATGTGTAGCCGCGCGTACTAGTTGTTTATACCCACTTTGGTCATATTACCCTTAGGACAATTCCTCAGGGCAATGTTGGTCGAAAATGGTTTACTTCCTAACATTGATCTATTAATACAGACATCTAGTCAATGCCTCTGTTAATTGACCGACTTACAACATCCCCAGAGGAAGAGGTTCTCAATTTGACGCGAACCTACCTATCTTTGTATATTTGTACAAGGAAACGATTATTCTGAATTTCCATCTCAAATATACGGTGTTCTAACAATAAGCGGTTTCTTCCGCATTTTACGATCGACACATCTCAAGTGCCTACATATATTATACAGCTTCCAAAAAGTTCCAGTACTTATGTTCCACTATCATTCTACACCCTGTATTGAAATAGCCTCCGTACGTGGCCATACTTAAATTCTCTATATTCTTAAAGTGCACTTTGACAGACGAAAACCATTTAATCGATAATCTTTGGGAGGCCCATGTTCCGGAATTCTATGAGCGTAAAACCGTACTTCATTTTTGAAGGTCAATAGACGTATGTATTAAAGTATGCAAATGCCTTATTATGTTCAAAATCCATTCCATTCCAACCAGTCCAATCCATTCTGCATTGTATAGTTTTGTTTTCTTTCCATGATAATTAATGTAATTGATATCGTACTGTATTCATTAACTATGAATAAATAAATAAACTATTTCAAAGTCTCTTCTTAAACAAAAGAAAAACTAAAAGATATTTTTCTAAAACCTAATTCTAAATCAATTTCGAAAGACATATATTGCTATCCAGACAGTTCAATAAATTTACGAAGCAATTCTTTCCAAGATTAGACCGAAATTAAATTGAGATCTTCACTAGCCAAGGCATACAAAAAATGCTTTCAAATTGTTGTTTACAGTCATTTTTATTCTGCCTTTATCCAACTATGCAAGTCTGTTACAATAATTATTTAAGTTTGTCTTTATTCGTTTATTTCGATTTTTTTAAACCAAGTAGCTCTGCCAACCCCTTATTTGGTGCATTATACCACACCAGTGAAATATAAACAAATATAATTGAAAAACAGCAGTACATTTCCATGATATTAAAACATCAAAGTAACTACATAGTTAATCGTATTAAATAGTTCATACCTAAACATGCCTAAACCATAAATGACTCTAAAATTTTAATTTTTGTTAAATAGATTTAACTACAAAAGTTAAAATAGAATTTAAAAGTTACTTATCTACTATCTAGACAACTGGGTGACGGAGAAACCTGTAGCATTATAATTATCTTAATTATACATCAATTAATTACAATAATCAAAGTATGTAAGTAATATGGAAGCGGAAGTAAGGAATTTACATTCATTTATGAATATATTTCAACACCCGAAAATTATTCACATAGAAGTGAAAAAGTCTAAACAATACTTACACTCAAAACTCTGCCAAATTTAAACACCTAAAAGCATCCACTTCCTGTCAGCAGCATAATAGATGATGTGATTAGAAGACATCTGTACTTACCATACACCAATGTTTCCAGAACTTACCTTTGGAAGATGTAACACGCTAAATTAAATTCCCGTAAACGGAATTTCCCTTCGTAACACAATAAGCGACTTCGACCAATAAATAATAAGTAAAACAATCGTGTTTTGTTTCGAAAACAAAATGCCTGTTACATTGTATAACTGAATAGGTACGTAAACAATAGCAGATTAATCAAAAGATCGTGGAAAATTATATTCATAATTTAATTCAACATGCGTAGAAACAGCAGCTCATCGCAAGTTTCGAGGAAATTATTGCAAAGGTACTCTCATACCGATTTGAACCAATGTTCATGAAAATTCAAATATCATGTAAAAATCCCGACAGAAACTTAATTACAAAAAATCACAGTAAACGCTTTTCCTGAAATTAAAACACAGAACTCCGATTAACAGGAATTTGGGAATACAATACCAAAAAACTGTTACATGTAGATCTAATTAAGCAATTTCACGTCGAGGCATATTTTCGCTAAAATTAATTTATTACACAAAAAATATCAACTTTTTATTTCGCTAACAATGGACTATGGCTGATTTACGAGCAGGTAAGCATATTCCAGTCGATTCGTTTTAATTACTTTTGCTCTAATCACTCACATGCTTTAATTTATATTTTTTTTACAATGAATTAAATGAATTGCTTTTTAATTACGTAAGTTGATCTGAATAAATAGCGAATTTTGAGGTTTTACGTTATTAAAAAAAAGTGTAATATATGTTTTCATTTAATTAATTTTAAACTATTTTTCACTATCCAACTTCTTGTTTTCCAAAAATTGGACACCAATGTCTAGATTTTCTAGACGTAAATAACAATTACATTACGTTTTCCATTCAATCGACGTTTTATCTCTTGAAGGCTTGCCAACAACTCTGCAAAATAGATATCTACTAGCTACGGTACTCACGGACAAATATGTTGGACATCAGCGTGGCAGGCAAGCAGAAGACGATCACGAGGATATCAGCCACCGCCAGGTTCACGATAAAGAAGTTGGTAACAGTTCTCATTCTAGGCGAGCGGTACACCACGGCGATCACGAAGCAGTTGCCCACGAGACCGACGAGGAACACCAGCAGGTACGCTGCACAGTAGACCGCCGTCATCACGCCCCCGTGGCGGTACATGAACTCGTCAGGCATCACCCCCAGGTCCGACCGGTTCAGAGTCACGTTCATCCGCAGCGGATGATGCCGTTCAAACGCACCCTCCAGGTGAGTCGACAGCGGCTCCAAGTCCGGTAACACAATATTGTCCGGCACAAATTTACTGTTCATCGCTTCCATTATTGAGTTAGAAAGTATGTCCACCATGTTGTGTTTGTGGCCCTCCCTCATGTGAGAGTGGTTGTGGTGGCGCCAGTGGTGACGAGGCTCCTGACTAGCATGACTCGAAAAGTTAAAGTTAGTATCCTCACTCATGACATCACTCGGAATCCTTAAAGGTGCCATCTCTCAATATGACATTTCCGCAAAATAATTTCACTAAACTGTCAACAACTATTCGAAATTATCTCAAAATAATAATTACACTTCACTAAGTCTATCCTAATTTATTTATCATTCGTTTTACACATCAAAAGTTAGCAAATTAAATAAATTAATTGTTCACAGCACACGACAACGTAAAGTCTAATGTTCCATTAGAAAAGTATGAAAAGTTCCGTGGGTTTGGCGCGGCGGCTCGTAGCAGGTCTACGCGCGGTTGGTTTGGCGTTCGCGCGCCGTCTGGCGTAGCTCCGCTACGAGCTACGGGCCGCGTAGGCCTGCGCGACGCATGTGCATTTTGAGGAACACTATATAATGCATTTCCGTTAGACTGTATGTCTATACGAATAAGATTCAAATTGCTTTATTTATTACTACTATTTCATATCAAGGTCACTTTGTGGGTGAATTGGAAGGTTATCGAAAATGCATCACTAAAAGTGTTACGTACATTTTAACCGTAATGGAGTTAAATATGTTATATATAAAATATTTGAAGTGTAAATTCCGCTGCTTATGGCAGCAATATAGTTGAATGTTTAATGCTAAAAATCAAAAGTCATTTACTCAAACTAGGCTGAGAGTCAGCACTTTTTGAACGTCAAAGTTACATAAGACAGTCCCCCAAAATGCAATAAATGCAAACCTTTTTTAATTGAATGTACAAAAACAAAGCATTGATTTTAATTATTCTAAATCAAATTAATAGTTATGAAAATATCATACTTTCGTGTAATATATGGTGACGAAGTAAAACTTTTAGCTCAGTTTAATCACGTAGTTTATCTTGTTATCTCACGTACGCAATCCAAAGTTAATATTGGTTGGTCTTATTGATCAACATACATAAACGGTGCGTGCGGACATCGAACCCGTTACCCTTTGCATGCAAACTGCTCTTAGGTACTGGATTTATTGATTTTTAAGTATTAACCAATTATTAGACTCAGTTTCTAATCAATACTGTAATCAATATATGAAGTTAAAAAAAAGTTTCCTAGCGACGAAAACATTGACGTTTAAACGCTACCCAGTTCTACTATTCCAGTATAACAAGAGAATATTATATAGGATTGCGTTTGAAGGACAAGTCGAGTGTTCGTAATGTTATTCTGTAACATGTTGTAAGTATCTGATTTATTATTTCATCATTTAAGTTAATTCTTGTTAGTTTGCAAAGTTTTACCCATATTTTGGGACTGTCGTAGTATTTAAAAAAAAAATATATATATGAAAATATGAAAAACAAAACAATATTATACATATATTTAAAGTGTAGATATACATTAATAGGTAAAGCATAAACTATGTAGCCCTTTATACGAAAATTACGCGGCCCGACGCGCATGCAATTTGGCACAACTTCAAATGTGCCAAATTTCATATCCTCATCCTTCTGGTATTTGAAGAAGTAGTGCAAAAGGCTGCATGTTTATATAGTGAATACATTAGAAATACTAAACAATAATAAATTAAATTCGATAACTGGGCGACCAGTATTCTTTAAAATTTAACTACCAAAATAATCATGATTATGTTAAATATGAGTTCAGTTTAAGCTTTGTAAAGACCGGAGAGGTTATTCTTGTAATTTTAAGAACGTTCACAGTCAGATCTTAGTCTTAATCTGTCAAAAATGCCTTGAGTTTCCATACATACAAGTTTTTGACATTTGATTGTCGCCGAGGTGAGACTGCAACTAGATTTTGAACGTTTTTAATTACGGCAATTGGCTTTCGGGTCGATGATCGAATTCGCACAACTTAACTCTTGAAGCTGTCCTACCGAAACCGATCATAGCGTGAATGACACGATCCTTGCGATAATATCCGTTTTTCATTACGCCACCTTCTTAGGTTAATCTATTACCATCTTCAGATAATTTAATCACCAACCAAGCAAGTTTAAGAAGATAGAATTAAGAATTCTTTACGTAAACAAGCAGTGAGCTGTGGTGGCCCAGTGGTAACGGCCGCGACTCACAAGTATTAGGTCGTGAGTTCAAACCCAAGCAGGCGCATTACTTTGTGTAAATTATTTCATCACCACTGCTCTCAAAATGGTGAAGGAAAACATCGTGAGGAAACCGGTATGTCTTAGAACCAAAAATTCGATGTGACATCTACCAACCCGCACTGGGCCCGCGTGGTAGATTATGGCCCACTCCCTCTCACTGAGAGGAGGCCTGTATCCCAGAGTGGGAACATTATAGGCTGATGATGACGTAAACAAAAGTCCCGTTTCCAAAAAATACCAGCGCTCAAGATTTAAAAGACAATATCCTTGGCATTGATACTATTTAGTCACAATAAAAATACCGTGTTTTTCTTTGAAAGGACAAGGTTATACACGTGTCTTATGACACTATTTGGTCTGTAACTGACAGGATTTAGCATAAATTCCTGTTATCTTTGTTTCTGAAGTGGAGTAATGTTGCTTCGTTGTAATTTGGTGAGACAATAGGCAGTAAGGTATTATGTTGATACACGTCTTTATTGCGAAGTTGTCATCAATAGTCTGATGTAAGACAGCTTTGTTTAAATCTCCTGGAATTGATGTAAGTAATCTAAATAACATAAAGAGTATTTATTCACAAGGATAGGTTGAGTTGTTATGCACTCTGAAGTTTCAGTAATTACGATTTATCATCACCGGGACCTGGAACAAATATCTTATTAATATCTATTTTCGAAATTCAGGATTCTTTCGTATCAAACCATAAAAAACCAATCCTCGTAACCGTCTTTAACAAAACGAGCTAATATTATTGAATAAAACGATGTATATATTTTGCAATTACAATATTTGGCAACACAGATATTTTATAGTCAGACCAGTTGTCGGACTGCCGAACCCCAGACACCTGTAATTAATGAGACGGTGTAACATGCTTTTCGAGGCACGGATGTATTAAGATGCTAAACATTTCAAATCAATCGATCCGTGGCTAATTAGTGATGGCCTCTTCTGCGTTGTTACCTTCTCGCAAGACTCCACCCTTGCCGACTGCGACATATTAAAAAAAACCCCCGACACAAAAACCTAAGATCATTTAAAAAGTAAAAATAATAAAAAAACTCAATCTTAAAGTACCTAAGTATGTATTAATAATTTAAAAAAAAAAATACGTCGCGTTGGGGGACCGCTCCAAACCTAACAATTTAATTACAAATAGTCTATTACCTAACTGAAGAAAACTTTTATAAAATTACTTTTAAATATTGCATTTATGATACGACCGACAACGACGTCTGCCCTCGCAGAGCGGTCCCCCAACGCGACGTATTTTTTTTAAATTATTAATACATACTTAGGTACTTTAAGATTGAGTTTTTTTATTATTTTTTACTTTTTAAAGGATCTTAGGTTTTTGTGTCGGGGGTTTTTTAAATTTTTAATTTAATTTTTTATTTTATACTTTTTATAGGTATACTTGTTATAATGTAGATTATGTTAAGTTGTAAATACATATAACTTCGCCGTGGCCAACAGGAAGATGGGAAGCTTCCAAAAACAATATCAATTCAATTTGATGATGCCACTATCGGCCGGAGTTGTGTTGACGAGAATGGATGGATTCTGATAAGGCCACATAATGTAACTTTTCAAGGTCTTAGAGGATATGGAAATATTGAAAGAACAATGTTTCCTATGATTTTATGTTGGGCGATTACGGCATATAAGTTGCAAGGGATGACAGTTGAAAAAGCTGTGGTTTACGTAGGTAAAAGTACTTTCGCAAAAGGCCAAGCCTATGAAACCTTAAGGAGAGTATTTTTACTCTGCTTAAGGCTACATAGGCTTGGCCTTTTCCTTGGATGGTGTAGCAATTTGTGAGCTCGACCAAAGAAAACTATTTAATAACCCACATGACAAATCATCTTTAGCAGAATTGTAAAGACTGAAATGTAGTCATTGATACTGTCACGTGACAATCGGATTTCCATGTCCCAATTTTCCCACCACCAATTTTCTCATCAAGTGAAGCTAAGAACATTCTCGATTAAAACATCAATATTCTCTTTCAGTGCGCTTTCATTTGAGACCTCACTCGAGTATATTTGTAGACATTCGGTTATTCTTCCCCACTTTCACCCCCCACAACTTTTAAACGTCTCAACCGATTTTCATCAAACATGTCTAAGAACACTCGCACATAAGTCATCTTTAATACAAAAAAAAAAAAATTGAAATCGTTTCATCCGTTCGGGAGCTATGATGCCACAGACAGACAGACACACAGACACACAGACAGACACGTCAAACTTATAACACCCCTCTTTTTCCGTCGGGGGTTAAAAATCAAACAAATCATGTAAATCGGGTAAATGTTAAAAATGCACCGGCGTCACCGGTTACACACTAAAAGATGATCAGATTTTAAGCCAATGCGTTGAATAATATTATCTACACCTATAAATATAAGATTCAAAGTCCTGAGTGACTGACTAACTGACTGATATATCAACGCACAGCCTAAACCGCTGGTCCTAGAGACATGATTCTTGGAAGGTGTGTTCTTTGTAATGAGTAGGTATCCAGTAAGATAGGGTTTTTTGAAATTCCATCAATAAGAGGGTGAAATGGGGGGTTGAATTTTCTGTGAAACTTTTTATTCTCTGGGTCGGATAAGACAAAGCAAGCAGTGCGATAAGACATTGTTTACCTGGATTAACACATAGGGTACTTTAATCCCGGTAGTATGTTCCTGTGGGATATTTTTCGACATTCACGCTGGCGAAGGCGCGGGCAGAAACTAATCTTAGTATACAAATTGAAACAGAGAAAAGTTTATTATTCATCGTCGTTAAAATTAACATTAAATTTGTAAACACCTCAAGGCAAACAACAGCCTATCATCAACATATCACACTGAAGGTTCTCCTGACACACATTCGTGGATCGATGACAGGTATCAAGGCTTCAGAACTCCATACTTAGTACCATTAATTTCCACTTACTCGTACTGTTACTTTGAATTACTTAAAACCAACCTCGGGTATAATAGCTTATGTTTGTCAACTGATTTGTGGCTCATGGCTACATAACAGTCGATGAGGGATTTGCGAGGTTAAGCTGCGGCTGTCACTGTCAATTTGTAGGAAAATGGTTAAACTCCTCCATTAATTTATAAAAACTGCCAAAACCCAATATTGATTGGGTTTAAATTTAATTAAAAATAATTTAATTTAATTTTAATTAGAAACCACGATTTGGTCGGCTATGACTGATTGCAGTCATAGCCGACCAAATCGTGGTTTCTTACTCACATGTTCTGGTCACAGATTCGATGCGGATTCGACACTGATTGTTCAACCACAAAGCCGAAGCGAATCAGTTACTACTTATATACGGCTTTGCTTAATAAAACAATCTGTTGATTAATCTCACATTGGTAGGTTAATTAGTTAAAATTTTATCTACGCACAGCCTTAACTACTGGGCCTTCGCATCTCCTAAAGGACTCGAATACAGAATGAACGTTTGTGATTTTTTACTTCCATTCGGCAAATGGCTTGTAATACATAAAAGCTAACTTGAGATATAGATTTACTAATGGGAGCCTTGATCAAGCCTCTAATAACCCTGACAATAGTTTAACATAACTTAACAAAGATGTTCACCTTCTATAAATTTTATGCAAATAAGACAAGAGAGTTTTGATTACCATTCGACGCGACGAAGACTATGTGTTGAGTCTCTATAATTACCCCTTAGGGTGACCGATATCTCAGGGCTATGCTGATAGTAAGGCTGCGCAAAACTGTTTTGTTTACAGTTAAAAGAAAGCAACCGACTTAAAAAAAAAACACTACAATATCAAAAATAACTTAAATTTCGGAAGCCGTATCGTTGGTTTTATATTTCGTTTTTTTGCCACCAACTTTCGTTTTTTTTTCCACTTAATTTTGTTTTTAACCGACGAAAAAAAACGGAGGAGGTTATCAATTCGACGCGTATATTATTTTTTTTGTTTGTTTTTTTTTATGTATGACCACGCATAACTTTTTACATAGTAGTCCGATTGTGATAATTCTTTTTTTATTGGAAAGGGTATACTCCGAGGGTGGTCCCATATAAATTTGGAAAACAAAATCGAACCCTAAGGGTCGGAAAACAGGGGATGATTGATTGTTCACTCACTGATTGTAATGTTTAACCACGCATAACTTTATACAGAGTAGTCCGATTTTGATAATTCTTTATTCATAAGATAGGGTATACCTTGCCAAATATTATAAGTACATTAAAGCCACAAAAAAGTATAAAATAAAAACTTTTTACCAAAAACTTTAACCGCCGAAAAAACTGAAAAGCAAAAAATAATAAACCTTAAAATTATGAGTGGGCGCTGAAAAACCAATGAACAAAGATCACTCAAAGCGCCGACTCATAATTTTAAGGTTTATTATTTTTTGCTTTTCAGTTTTTTCGGCGGTTAAAGTTTTTGGTAAAAAGTTTTTATTTTTGGAAGTCAGATTATTTTTAACTCATAATTTTTCACTTTTTAGCTGTGGTGCCTTCCCCACATAAATTCAATTACATTCACTTGGTAAGTAATAGTGTACAACAATTATGGTTGCCCGGTTGCCTGCAAACGAAGTTTTTCCTAAATCCCATAAGCATCAGCTAAAAGTGCAACATCGCGAGACCTGTGTTAAAAAAAAAAAAAAAATTTGGCAAACGCATAACATTGCATTTATTTTGTAACAACAGTGTCTATTCCGTTTCATAATTTATTCGCAATTTACCTATAGCATTTTAAGTTATCCGAACACTGTGTAACGGGCCCCTAATCTTCCGCAGACCCTCCTGATGGCTGTTCTAATGGTATATGTTAGATCCTTGAAGGTCAAGATCGTCATCTTGGGAGTTTCGTAACAGTTACAGAGGCCATTTGACAAAGCCAAGGTCGGCAGTAAGCTTCACGTAATGTGGTGTGTAATTAGTTCGGAAACTTGCCATCACTGGGTGTTGTACAATGTCGTTAGATTTTATTTTGTTATGTTGGTAATAATACTGGAATGCCTTCTTTTGGTTTGTAAAAGCAATTTTGACGAAGTTACCAACTTTTAACCGACTTCAAAAAAAAGGTGCAGGTTCTCAATTCGTATGTATTATTTTTTTATGTTTGATACCTCAGAACTTTTGACTGGGTGAATCGATTTGGATGATTATTTTTTTATTTGAAAGCTGGTACTTGCCGTGTGGTCCAAATTTGACAATGGCATCCATGAGAAAACCAAACACTATTCCTGTTTTGAGGAATTTGTGCGGGGTAGGACTAAAAAATTTAAAATAAAAACTTTTTTCAAAAAAATAACAACCGACTTCCTTAAAAACACTACAAAGTAAAAAATAACTTTTAATTTCGGAAGTAGGTGGCAAAAAAGTTAAATACAGATCCTAAGACACCGACTTCCGAAATTAAAGTTAGTTTTCACTTTGTAGTGTTTTTAAAGACGTCGGTTGTTATAAAAAAAACATAATGATAAGAAGCAACTCAACAAGTTGCAAGAGAGGATAAATTTCCAGGAAACGCAGACACTTGACACTCGCTAAAATTTTAATGGTGTTCCAACTCGTTTTTGTTCGTGTTTTAAAACACATTTCGACCTATTTTGTCTGGATAGATACTTCTGAACGTAATCTATGTATTGCTCTAGGTATGTACGAATACTTCCAATGCCATAACTTGCCAATTATCATCGTACTGCTACACTGTTACAGCGTACCGCCAGTCTGCGTGCAAAGTGTGGGTAACTTAATAACTTTGCAACAAGTTTAACTGAAACATTTGCCGTGTAGCAAGTTTATAATTAGCATGTTTCTGCGGCAACTAACAGTACAGACAACTTTTGCTGTGTATCATGTACAGACATCTTTATTCGTTAGGGACCACTTAGGCATACAAATACCTTTGCAGGAATTTGCCAGCCACACTTCTCAGCGGTTTTCCATGAATCAATTCAGCCTTTGGCAGGCTACTGCAGGGAATAGGCCTCTCCCAAGTTGCGTCACAACACTTAGTTCCTCGCCATTCAGTCTGCCTTTTGCATAAACCTTTTTAAATTCGTCGGTCTATCGAGCTAAGCAATGCATTCATCGATGATCCGAAATTCATATATAATCGAGCGTAGTATGCTTTTAATTAATATATATCCGATTTCTGGCAAGATCTCCAACACTATATTAAAGATGAGGATCTTTATTAATAGCGACCATAGCGTTGCTCGTAAAATGTTACTGTTCACAGAATGCTACATGTCTTTGGACAGGCATCGACGGAATCAAAGATCTAAAGCTGATAGATGAGACAAAAGAAAATATCTTATTCTATGAACCTTCAGACTATCATATATGTACTGTTCAATATGTGTTTGGCAAAATACATAAACTAACTAACTGACCAACTACTATCATTTTTTACTACTGGTAAAATTCCGACTTTCAAATTTCGATGTTCAAAAAGTGCTGCTCCTCAGCTTAGTATTAGTATCACTTAAGCACTTTTGATTTTGAGTTTTATTTTGTTTATCAAAAATTTGAGTTTTTTCAGACTAGCTTACCAGTCGAAATAATCTGTGATAATTTAATTTAAAAATGATAGATAGGTCACTATCATTTGTTAAGAAAATAATGCCTTAAAACCACCTTTAATATTTATCAGAAGGTGGGAAATATAAATAAAGGGATTTAAAAAATATCTCAAAAGTCCTCAACTTTAGTAGCTAGCCGGATTACTTGCTATTTCACTGATCAAAGGAATGAAAATTCCTGTAATAAGAGTCCCTATTACAGGAATTGTTTTTAACCCCGTAAGGGTGTGTAAATTCGTAAGTGTGCTTTAGAGTGATGAAGAAGTGAGTTATTTATATGCCTCGCACCTCCTGTTCGAGTACGTTAGGCAATTAGGAAGCTATTACGTCAACGTACTTCAAACATCCTGTATGAGAGGTCGTTGACACCAGTCGAGAGACTTCCGTACAAGTTATTTGTGATTAAAAATGAGAAAAATACCGTTTTTTTTTTGTGAGGTAATTCTAAATAATAGTTCAAGGTTTATAAGTAAGACATATTAACTTTTTTCTGTACGGTTTTCAATCCATCGATTAATCCCTTAGGAATTTGTTGATCTGCTGGAAGTGGATTACTACTTACCTACATTTCTTTAGGCAATGCTTTGAAGCCTGTTTGAATATCTTTATTAGGTCATGGCTAGGATTACATTCATCATCATCATCATCATTTCAGCCGAAAGACGTCCAATGCTGGACTTAGGCCTCCCTAAATTTGGTGGGGTTTGAAATAATCTCCACGCTTGGCAGGCGAGTTGGCAATCGCAGTATGATGGGAAAATGCATAGAGAGAGTTGCTGCCCATTCTGTACTAAGTCCTTTAGTCGGCTCTTATGACACCCACGAGAAGAAATGGGATGGTGCTATGGTCTACCTCCATCACCGCATGGGACACGGATATTAAGGATCACGTTAATTCTACCTTATTCATTCTCTATTAATGTACAGTCAGTGAAATAAATTATTAAGCAAATTGACAGCCTATGTCGATTTGCCGTGTTTATTTTATTCAAAAGGATGGGGAAGAAAGGTGTTATAAACATTACGTACAAATGACAGAAAGTGATAGTTTTGATTTGATAATACGGACAATTTAAGTTGGTAGTCAATTTTCACAACAAGCAGTTTCACTGTATGACTTTATATATATTTTAAAGGAAGTGTGTTGTCACTTCTAGTGCATCAATATCTTCGTCAGACTAATAACATGTCCCTATAAATAGCGAGCACAAATCACAGAGTCGATCGGAAGAGACGATAGAAGAATCGTGTACTTTTACTTTATAACACTTAAACTCGATTAATTGGAGACATTTATTGTTTAAGTATACTAATAAAATCTATGTGATTATATCGTAATAACAAAGGTATGATTCTTCTTTTTTAAGAAACAAAAAGACGTCTGTAATTAGCCTATTTGCACCATATTATCTGAACATTGAACGGTCATTGCGTACTCATATATTGAAAGCTGCGAAATTCATTTTTTTTAGGTTTTTGCCATTTGCAGATTAGTTTCCGGTTGTAAGTTAAGAATCGGAATGTTGAAAATCGCATGGCATACTAATCACAAGACCAATTATAATTTTGACAAATATTCCAGGTATACCGAGTATCCTGATTTAAGAGTAAATCTTACAGAGGAGTTCAGAGGACGAGCTTGTAGTTCTCTGTAATTTCTCAGAGATCGTAAACAAACACACATCAATATATCATAATATATTGGTGTGAGTAGAAGTAACATCACACTTGATAACATCTGTCTGCTGACCGCCTATTTGGTCTAGTAGTCGCAAATGCAACTACAGAGTCATCGTCTGCCTAGCCTTTTCCCAACTATGTTGAGGTCGGCTTCCAGTCTAACCGGACTGGAAATGCTACTACAGAGTATGACGTCATTTTTTTTTTTTTGTGCGTGGGAAATCATCAAATGACGTCTCCCGCTCTGGTCGGAGCGGGAAGGCGTGTCAGACTTTTACTGACTAAAACCCACCCGTCTTCCTTTGGTTGCCTATGCCAGGGCCACGGTAACTCTCTCGAATAAATCTCGCAGGCCCTGGCAGGCATCGGTCCTAGCGGACCCTTTAAAGAGTTTGAGATCCTGGGTTCGATTCCCAGAATTGGGCAAATTGTTATAAGTGTTTTCCTTCTGGCATTTCTCAATAACAGCCTGGAGTCTTGATGTGTGCTCGATGGATGGCAAGAGGCTCGCCCCCTATCATATAAGACTCAAACATGCCGTTATATGGGTGTACTATAGGTAGATACTTATCAATCCTGCGGAGAAATCAAGCGCAATGTTATATCAAAACACCTCTCTTTCCCACTATGGAAATTGAAGCCCCCAACCCCCATGATAGTAACAGTCTATCTTGGGGTACACTGGCAAAATATAAAACTTTGTAACCAATGTACCTGCCTACTATATTACCCGGACAATAAACAATTTTCTATTTCCATTTTCATTCTTCGGTGAAACGCAACATGAAACACCTTAGTGCCAGTCACTCACTCAAAGGGTTAGTACAACTCAGCCATCATATCAGTAGACGTGTATTAAAACATGTATCACGCACGGCAGGCTTCTGACGCGAGCATTGATAACGAGTGTCAACGTTCAAGAGGGCAACACTCCCTATCTATCAGTGTGCGAGGTAAATGTTTGCGCATGCTGGCAACATTATGTTAATAAACTTACTATAACAGTGACTGACCCGGCTAGGTTGATGTAAGATTATTTTTTTTTGTGAAATAAACTTTTTAGTAATGGTAGATACCAAAGAGTAAAGTAGATACCCCGCACTAATCTAATCGCGTTATTCGTTGATTTGTCGCGCAAATATCATACTTAATGCAAATTTAAGACTTATATGGTTTTCACATGGATCCCACTGTCCGAATGGAACCAAATTAAAATGAGACCATTCGGGAAGCACCAGCTTTCAAAAAAAAAAAAAAAAAACATCGAAATCGGTTCACCCAGTCAAAAGATATGAAGTAAAAACATTTAAAAAAAAATACAGACGAATTGATAACCTCCTCCTTTTTTTGAAGTCGGTTAAAAAGAGCACCCCAATTGTGTGACATACTTCCAATCACAATCCAAAGGTTTTAAAAACAGGTACGTCTGCTTCGTTTGCTTCTACTTCGTTCCGTGTAGTTCTGAACGTACAGAATAGCACCATCCCATTTCTTCCCGTGGGTGTCGTAAGACGCGACTAAGGGACTTAATAAAGACTGGGCAGCAGCGTTCTCTATGCATTTTATCGTCATACTGCGATCACAACCCGCCTGCCAAGCATGGCGATTATGGCAAAAACCAAAACCTCCAAATTGCGGGAGGATTATGTCCAGCAGTGGACGTCTTTCGGCTGAAATGATGATGATGATTCACAACGTAAATGACGCAATTAATGTTGTTAATTATCAAAATGAATTTCGTATTCTGTGAGGTTTTGTCAAAAAAAATCCGTAAAGCCACTAAATATCTCCAGAGAAGTTGTCATAAACATCCCCGAATTCTTGGAACAGGATACATTTTTCACGAATGTTCTGTGAATTGCCCTGTCAATTCCGAAGAATTTCCGTAAAATTGTCTTTGAATACTGCGTAAAGTCATTTCAAAAGCATAAAGGGAAATGCCCATTTAATAAAGAGGTTTTGGCCAAGTGATGCCCACGAAAGAAACAAATTATAGGCATTAGGGCTGACATCATAGATTAAAAACCTACCACAATTTTTTGCATAGAACTTGGTTGGACTTTTATAAACCATGTATAAAAATTCAAGGTAAAAACTTTTTTTTATTTTTTATTATTCGTTCTCATTTAAATAAATGATAACCACGTCATCTAGGAATTGGGTTCACAATACACAACTACAAAATACAACTTGGTTGAGACAAAACAAACTACAACAATTTCTATGGTTTCCTTGTTACTAAACAACTGAATTATTCAATTCAAATCTATCTTACATAGCTATGCAATATAAGTTACTGAGTATGCATGTACTTTTTATGTTCTTATAGTAACTCTCTTGTTGTGGAGCAATCCATTGCTGCAATATAGACCGAACTTCCACATTGCTTAAGATAAATCTCTTAAATCTTCGTGTATCTACGCCACAGTTGACACAGAGAGGGCTCCGTGGTACCCTGGTAAGTTTGTGTAAATCAGGTTCCATATTCGTGTCAGGTCCGTCATGAGAAACAGGAACGGTATCCATTGGCAAGCCGGTGTCGTCGTGGGAAGTGGGTACAGAATCTAATGTAAAACCAAGGTCGTCATCGGGAGCGGTTACAGGGTCCATATTCGTAATCAGTCATCGAAAATCAAATAGAAAAACGCAGTAGAAAATAATCACGAGTCGCAAGAACACACACAACACCAAACAAAATGTGAAATGTCAATCAGTTGTCAATTACGATTATTATTGACGTAGGGATGCGATATGAGATCGATTTACCGAAAAATCAGTGAATCAATTTAAAAATAAAAAATCTGGAGACATGGAATCGGTTCAATAGATCTTATTTAGAAGCATGGAAATGGACAAACATCTTTTTTCTTTCTAAAGAAAACAACAAAGGCGAAACAACTATACAATAAAGAAAAGTTTTCCAAAAATCAATTTTTCGTAACCGGTTTTATTTCGTGTATCGATTGTGTGTTTCAGTAATGGTTGCCATCCCTACTTGGACAGGATTGACAATCGACCTAAACTGTTAGATACGATAATAAACGATTGAATGTTTTTATTAAATCGGCTTTTAATTCCGGAGTTTTCATAACGAATAAGTAATAGCAATATTTTAGTTACTAAATGGGTATTTTTTTTTGTATATACCATATTGATGGGCGCAACATGGCCAAGAACGGGCGTTTCCATTTAAATGTAATCTCTATATACCTTAAAGCAACCCTTTCCGTACAACCATCCTCCTATCTGCGTAACAATTACACCTTATTTTTAGATCTTTAAGCAAAAGTTCTATATAAAGCTGATACGAGAGACTAGAAGATTGCCCACAAAAATTTCTGTACCCCCCAGATTCATGAAAGGTCACCGAACTCCTACCACATAATACGAGGCGCTTCAAACGGAGACTGTGGTAAATTAGCCTTTTATTACCCACGAAACACGTCGTGATTACGTGTCAATTGTTACGCACAGATACGTTGTGTGGCTACACATCATTTGCATAATGTAAACTGAACTACACAGTTCATTGTGCTAAGTCAACCATTTTCGAAACTTGTCTCGATAGGTGAAATAGTTAGTACCTGAATAATAATTTCAATTCTTCGGCGACGAGAAGGATTTGAACTAGATATCATAAATAATGTTTGAGTAAACAGGCTAGAGGCTCGCGGCTTGATGAGAACAGTTTTTTAGGTAGGTAAGGCTGCGCTTGCCGCACTCGGTTTGTGGATGGATAGTCGTGCATAATCCTCTCTGTGCCTCAAAAAGCACGTCAAGCTTCCAAGGTCCCGGCAATCAATTGTAGATCGAAGAAGAGTTCCAGAAGTCTGAAAACCAGTCTTACCAAAGGATATCGTATTTGTTACTCAATATCTGAGTTCACAACTTGAGTCAGATAGGCACTCAATCGATAATAGTATTCAACTGCATCCGTTTAGGCTGGAAACCGACCCCAAAACAGCTGAGAAAATGCTATGCAGATTCATCTAAATAACCTCATACACCTTCTATTCTATTATGTTCGAATCTTCTAAAAATTAAATAACTCTTTCGAAATACGTGTGAGTTGAGTGCCCATTTAATTTAATCAGCTACTTTCAAGTTTTTGTTGTTGTTCGATTTAGTTGTTGTTATTTCATTTAATCAATAAGATCGGAGTAATTAGACTAGAAGATTTGACAGTAGATTTACTGATCATAAAATGTATTGAACTTATTGAAGCATAGAGAAGTGATGATGCTGGATTTTAGATTAATCAGCATCTATACTACATACTAGCACTATATACTAGCATTTCGCTCACGACTTTGTCCGTGTGAAATTTGTAGCTCATATTACTCCGGAATAATGTAGCTTACCAAAGTTGCACAATTTTTTAAATCGGTTAAGTAGTTTTTGAGTTAATCTATTACAAACAATTTCAAAAAGTTTCTATAACGTTAGTGTATAAAACTTGTTTATTGATTCTTCAAGTACTAAAAATGACTTACCAACATCTATGGTTCAATTATTCAGTATCATAAAATGGCCACGGGAAGAACACGGGAAGGTTGACGTAATCTGTCAATTTGATACCCAATTAATTTCTTTGACTGTAAATTCAGCTGCTCACACAAAACATTCAAAAGGTCAGATCATTCAAACTATCCTCCAAAAAGATTTTAAAAAAATGATCACGTTTTGATAAAATTGTTTTCTTTGATTTCTTCATTATTTGTTCTTCATTATTTGTATTATTACAGGCACAGTCAGTAAGGTTTAGCTAATTGATTTTATAAACGCATGGCGCGGCGCGTGATTCGGAAAACTATTTCTACATTCTAGCAACCTAATCGATTCCTGACGGCAACGTGATGTATTTATAATATTTAATTAAAATCTGTACGACAGTTGAAGTAGAACATTATTATACTTCTCAATCAATTAATCAATCAAATCATTTATTTGCAACACATGTAGGTTACATTAAAATACAGGTGGAGTAAATAAAAGTGAGCCATGTACATTCTGCCTGGAAATAGGCACGCAAAAATGTATAAACAAAAAGTATATATTTAGAAGCTATCCTATTAATTTATATCAAATAATTAAATTACAAATTAAATTACAAATTTTGTCACAGTTAGAACTATTTTATTTTAAAAAAAAATGTCGCAGAATTATAACAATTACCCATACATAAATCGTATTTACTTGCAAATAAAAATCAATGTTAAAAGAAAGTGTTCCTGCCTATTTAATTTAAATAAATCTTGTTCTGCTTATACGACATTACTGCTATTACATTCTTACCTTGCACATAAGTTGCATTTATTGGCAAGTCATGAGAATAACTAATAATGCTATGCGCACAAAAACCTGTAGAATGAAACAAGTAGCAACAAAATAAACTTCCAATGTAGCTGACCGCGTAACTGTCGTAGCCATCTGCTACGGCGTAGCCGTTAGGTACGGCGTAGCAGCAGCATTCCTTTGAGAATTATTTCCGAAAGATCACTTCTTATAAGTTTCTAGACTTCAAAACGCAATGGGAAAAGTGAATAAACTCAATAGTATTTGATGGGAAAAAACATAGATCTCGCCTCGTTACCGTAGGTCTAGTGTTCGTAAGTGCTACTGTTGAGCATGAGGTTCTAGGTCAATATCTAGGTGGGACAAAATTATTATTGGGTTTTTCCAACTAGAATTTCTCAGTAGCGGCTCAGGAGGAGTCTGCATTTGTGCCCGGTTTCTAGCAGTTAGCCTGCTCCTTATTACATGGGAGTTTAACACAGCTGGTAAAATGGGAGTGTACTATGGGTGTACCTCTGCCTAATCGTTTGTAGCATCACAGGCTTGATGTTACCTTGTGTAAATATAGACTGGACCCTTGAAGTGCGGGGTCACGCGCTAGACCACGCTCTGTCAAGCAGTGGTTTACGCAACTACAAACTTTTACGGTGGCCGGTTATCGATTTAGAAATATCAATAACTATGACCTTGTGCACCACACTTATGACTATTGGCAAGCTTTTGATGTTTTTTCATAGTTTGGTGAGTAGAACCTCGTAAAGTGGACCTTTCTTGACGGAACCTCAGCAGAGTGTGGATGTGGAGCTGTGTCACAAAGTATGCTCCACATTCAATCTTGCCCTCAAATATGCCCCAAAACATGCAGCCAAAGTAACCTCTGTGCTGTCACCGATTACGTTAAGGAAGGGGCGATGATCTGGGCTGGGATCTAGCTGGCTAAAAAAACTGATACTGTCGTGCCAGCAACACGAAGAAGAAGAAGAACTTAATTAATTTGATATTCCATAGAAGTAATCACCTAAAGAGTTTAGTCATTTAAAATATTTGGTTTATCACCAAGGAAAGCTGAGCTATACATGAGCAATGCTTAAGTGGGCAGCATCGTAGCGAATCTTAGGATATGCCTTATTTCATATGGTGGAGGGTGACCAGCCGGATGGTTTGCAAACGAAATACGATTAAACTTTCTTTCAATAAATGGTAAAATTTAACCTCTGCATCTGCAACCATAACCCTGTTCCCTGAAAACGAATACCATTTTTTTTAAAGCCTAAACAAACAAAGTTTTTTTTAGATACCCACTTTAATACATTTTCACCTGTTGCAATAAACCTATTAACATAGTAAAGGCATTTCACAACCATTTCATTATAACATTATGTACGCTATTTAGTATCGTGCCCAAAAATATCGGCATTTTTGAATATTTTATTACAAATACCCTCGTTAAAGAAATGAATACAATTATAATAAAACTAGCTTGAGACCGTTTTATGGCGGAATGCCATTAAAATAAAAACCATTCACATTAGTGGTTCGATTTGTGGTGACCTTATCGTCTGTTGAAGGTGATTCATAGATGGCGCTGTTTACAATTTTAATTTAGTCAAGAAAAAGATTATAGTTTCTGCTTGTTTAAGAACATCCTTGGTATATCAGATTTACTGAGTTTGTTAAAAACGTGGTTTGTAACAAAGACATCCTATGTTCTTGCTATCAGCATCAAATCTATAACAGCTGCGTTATAAATCAATAGAAAAGCTCATTACAATATTTGCCATTTTAATCATACATCGTTGTAAAACTAGAATAGATTAATGAACATCAAAACGCATATTAATTTTATGCATGACATTCTCTGGATCGTGTAGGTGGGGAGCCTCGCTCAAATTGATCTTGAACTATGAACACAACCTTGATGGAAGCCGGGATGTTTGATTATCAGCTTCCATACTTATTAAGCGGAAAGGTTTGATATGTAAAGAGTGTACAGAGTCAGCTTTCCGTGGCTAACCTAAATAAGGAAGCTGAGTCTTACAAATGTGGTGAAAGATTATCTTTTAGGTTTCTCTTCACCGTTCATAGAACTGCTAGCACACTATTAATGCAAGACTTTTTTCTTTCCCTATAATCTTAATTCAGTCTATTACGAAAATTTGAAAACAAAATCATTGCTAAAATAGTCCAGCCATCATACGTGATACGCTTATGAACCATCACCATTTTGCTTTTACTAACGGCTTCACCCGCAAATCCATACTAATATGATAAAGCTGAAGAGTTGGTTGAACGCGCTAATCTCAGAAACTACTGGTCCGAATTGTAAAATTCGTTTTGTGTTGGGTAGCCTGTTTATTAAGGAAGACGCTAAATGTTTTGGTGTGCCTAATAGCCAAAAATAAATGATAATAATTTAAAAAACCAAAAAAAAAATAACTATGTCAACATCTGTCGAGTAGTCAGTATATAAACTTAACATAGTATAAAACAAAGTCGCTTCCCGCGTCTGTAGGTACGCTTAGATTTGTTAAACTATGCAATTGATTTTAATGTGGTTTTCATCAATAGGCAGAGAGATTTAAGAGGAAGGTTTTATGTATAACTAGCTTCTGCCCGCGACTTCATCCACGTCAATTTTTTGCTCCCCCTCTGCTACCCCCCTTCCCGTCACATCGAATTGCCTGCTAGTTTTCATAAATTTTTCATTGCTGCTCCACTCCTTTTGATTGTAGCGCGATGTTATATAGCCCCCAATAATTTCCCAATAATTAGTCTACCCAATACAAAAATATTTTTCAATTCGGACCAGTAGTTCCTGAGATTACCGCGTTCAACCTAACAAACAAACTCTTCAGTTTTATAACATAAGTTTAGATTTTTTTTTCATATTTTCGTTAACTCACTTTATTACATGTATTTATTTATCTGGAATGAAATTAATTCAGTGCAATAACAAAACATTTTTTTTTATTACGATTTCGTGATTGCGATTAGACGTTATTAAAAAATAAACCCATTTTAAATGATTAATTTACTACTCTTTTTAGGGATAGTACAATTAACAGACGTTACAATACAGGGGGCCAAAAATAACTATCACCATAAAGACCTGCTGACCCGATAGATGTAGTCCTGTCCATTACAAAGTTCCTATTGAAAATGCACTTTCAATTTCCAGAATTTTCCAATTTCCACGGCGACTTTTAAATTCTTTTACTTAACCCTATGGACTCCGGTCTGAAATAAAAATGTTCTATTCTATTCCATAAAAACCTAATTCGGACTATTAAAAACATTTTAAAAGCAAAAAATAGCCAAATCAGTTCAACCATTCTCAAGGGTTACAACGAACAGCATGTAATTTTTATTAAACAGAGAGATGTACACTACTTTTAAAAAGTGCGTCCGTCGAGTGAATATGGGATACATTTGTCACCTTTATTCGATATATTCTGCTGTTTATAAAATAGACCCAATATCAAAGACCATAACTTTTGTTTTTCGATTACATTACCACAACAAAAGACGTATAAATTAGGACAATCTTCGTTTTATTGCAAGTTTACAAGAATGAGCTCATCTCTTATTATGTTTGCATTCAAACATCGTATCTCAGTCGTTGGACAAATGTTTGCTTAACTTACAAACGGTATTCAGACAGTATTTTTAACCGACTTCATAAAAAGGAGGAGGTTCTCAGTTCGGTTATATTTGTTTAATGTTTGTTACCTCAGAACTCCGTCATCTATCCGCCGATTTGAAAAATTCTTTGGTTTTCTTCTTCTTTGGTTTGAAAGATTAAACTTACCGAGTGGTGCTATATAAACTTAGTCAATTCTAAATAGATGTTTCAATAATATGTATTTCTGCCACTATGTTTATACATATATATTCTTATTTATATATTCGCCCGCGTGGATATCGGAAATTATCCCTCGAAAACGTGGCTACCGGGACAAATGGCACAAAATAAATGTTTTTTTTTTTTTTTGTTATAAGTACCGTATATACTATCATATGCATTTAGTAAAAAGCTGTTATTTTCACAGTACAAACAGAAACTTCAACTTTATTGATGTGATAATCATTCCCTGTCACTGTTATTTAATTAGCAAATGAACGTATGGGTTTTGGTAGACAGTAAAAAGTGAAAATATATGACAACAAATAACTCAAAGTTTGATAATAAGTTGTCGTAGAACCGAATATCAAATAATTAAAATGTCTAATCTAATCCTAGTTCTGATATGTAACTCCGTTTTCAGAGATACATGATTTCCCTTACAAATCACCGGCAGGAGTGGAACTGGCTGTCCGGAGCATTATGCCTCTCTATAAATTTAGCCTGGGAAAAGAAAGGTCAAGCCACTCTGACCAGACGCAAGCTACATCAAACAAGAGCATTACAAAATACCAACTGCGAACAAAACTTTAATGAAGATGGAAGACTTGAAGTCAATCGAAAGTAACCTTGCCACTGCTCTCTTCTTTAAGCTGCTAAAGACTGGTGGACAATTCATGCAGAAATATTACATACATTTATAATGTTACTATTATATTAGTATTACTGTCTTTAACAGGGTAAAATTAAATTAGCTGGGTTATACGTTACCCACGTGTTTTCGCAGTCAAGAAAAAAGAAGAGGCTTCTTTTTACCCGACTACAGAAGATACTGGGTTTTTTTTTAAAGTCGGTTAAAAAGGATAAAATACTGATTAGTTATCCGTATAAATTGTTTTCAACACGAGAAGTAGGTATGTAATAATCTACACTGTTATTACTGGGACGAACAACATTGAATTTAAGATTACTAGTGAAGTACACCTTCTAATTATGTTGCTATGTGCACGAACTATCACTATATCCAGCCCGTACACGTTAACTGTTCACTGGGTGTAGTGCGAGATAGCGGCCTGCTACTACTAGTTAAGATGGTCAGGTCAGTCTTGCTAGACATTATCGGGAATCGAGAGGTCGACGAACTTTGCTATTTGTTAGTAATCAAGCCCTTTTTGCCTAATTTTGGAGAAGCAAGCTTCGAATAGATTCCTTTTATTGTATGTAATTTTAGAATCTGGTGTAAAGGCTAAAGACGTCTACACTGCTTGTTTAGTTGAATAAAATGATCATCAAATATTCATGATATTTAGCAATAATCTCTGGAATAGTTTCTGAAGTTAACTATGATACTATTGAAAGGGTTGTGTCATTAGTCTAAGCTCCTCCTAAAGAATAATTCAAGCAGTATTAAAAAGATTCTTTAAGGAAGGTTTAAACCTTACTCCGTAAATATTTTCACGGAAAATCGTATTTTAATCAAGTCCTGTAAGTCCAGTGACCTCACCGAGATTTAATACAGTAACCATTGACTTGAACAAATTCGTTGAAAAGAAAATAAACTATTATAATGAATGTTTACACACCAAAACATAATAATGTGTCGTAAAATACAGATATTTCTGTCGCCTGTAATAAATCTTATCGAATGATCGGGACAATGGTTTTGAATGAAACGTAGGTAATTTTTTTAGTAATAAAAGCTGAACAAGTGCGGTTGAGATACTCGCTTTTCGTTCCGTAGTTAGAACATAAACCGTGTACGGTTTAACTTCAGTGTTAGCACACTGAATATATAGTATGTTACTGTAAATGTTTGTAACTGCCCCGTTGGTCTCGTGGTTGCAAGTGCGACTGTTGAGCGTGGGGTCCCGGGTCCGATACCCAGATCGGGCAAAGTGTTATATTGGGTTTTTCTATTAGGAATTTATTAGTAACAGCCCGGAGTTTGGAAGTTGGCGGTGTCATACCTCCGGGCTTCGGAAAGCATGTTAAGCCATTGGTTCTACGCCTGATCTCTCTCCAGTCGTGTCGGATTGCCGTCCCATCGGACTATGAGAGAGTGGGAAGAGCAAGTGCTCTTCTGTCTGCGCACACACTCGTACACTATATTTTAAACCTGTCTTTCGGTTTGATGACACATTGCTTTACGGAACGCATGGTCAAACCAATGAAAGGGTCCCGTTTCCACCATTGAATACAGAACCCTAAAAAGCAGGTCGGTGTACTGCGAACAATGGGACATTAAGGCTGTATTTCAAGCCACAGTTTATGACTACCCCCCTGACCGCCGACGAAATGCGAACGTTTCTATAGACTTCCGCTATCAAACCGTTTTATGAGATACAATTTCATAGATAACACCTTTGGTAATCGAGTTTTTATTTAGTAACTGACATTTTTTCGATATATGTACACTGACCGATTTGCCCTTTTGGGAAGGCATTGAACCCAGTTCAAATCTCAGACAAGGTTTAGGATAAACCCGGATTTTAGGCTCGGGTTGAAATCCGATTTTTTTCTGCATGGAAGTGTGAAATTTGACCTTTGTAGTTTTATTAACTTAACTCCTCCAGGCCTCTTTTTATAATATTATCACCATTTGTATGGCACCGCTGGTCTACCGTAAAATTGAGGTAGATATTAAAGTTTTAATAATTTTTTCACGATGGTATTGAGGTGTCTTTCGTAAGTTATGTGTTGTTCAAACTAGTTCTTCTTGTGCGTACAACGGAAACTAATTAGAATATGTACTGAAACTAATGTAGTTCACTGTCGGTCACAAGCCTCTGCCGAAAAGGGAGGCAGGTACAATCTATTACAAAGAGAATGTATTTAGGTAAGTAGGTTTCTGATAGAAACAGAAAATTCAGGCTTTAAAGACAAGCCTGAATTGACTTTTTCTACAACCAGTTGATAAGTTTGATATTACATCTTTACATAGTTTAAAACAAAGTCGCTTCCCGCGTCTGTACGCTTAAATCTTTTAACAGACCTTGCAACGGATTTTACATCTCTCTCTACATTGATATTTCGGAAAGAGTAAACCTACTATGTAATTTCCTGTGAAGCCTTGAACTCCCTAGCTTCTTTACTAATATTATAAAGCTGAAAAGTTTGTTTGTTTGGTTGAACGCGGTAACCTCAGAAACTACTGGTCCGATTTGAAAAAATATTTTTGTGTTGGATAGCCTATTTATTGAGAAAGGCTATAAGCCATATTACATCGCACTACAATCAAAAGGAGCGGAGCAGTAATGAAAAATGGACAAAAACTGGCAGGCAATTCCATACGATGGGAAGGGTCAGGGGAGCAAAAATTTGACGTGGACGAAGTCGCGGGCAGAAGCTCGTCATTAATATTCTCATTTATAGTATCTGAATTATTTTTGTTCAATATGCTTTTTACTGCCATTCCGACTAGGGTAAGAGGGGGTATCAGTATTTGTGCCTTCTCTGTATGAAAAGAGGGCCTTGCCCAGCACTGAGACATTGACAGGCTAGGAATTCTTTTTTACGTTTGCCAGAAGACCTTGCATTAGAAATAAGCTGTTTTAACATGTTTACCGGATGGATAACGATTTATACTTGCTTTTTACAAAAACTAATTAATAACAGCCGCACAGGTCATTAGAACCGTTTAAACTTCGTTTGCCATAGTTGGCCCGTGGATGAGTGCCCATAATTCCATAACCCTCCGTGCCTCGGAAATAACGTTAAGCCTTTGGGCCCGGCCGTCGTTACGGGTCCTCAGAGGCCTGAAAATCAGAAAAACTAATCTTATCAAAGGGTAACGTATTACCCAGTAACTGGGCTATGGAGGTCAGGTAGGCAGTACTCCATGAAACATATTAGTATTCGACCGGAAGCTGACTCCGACATAGTTGGGAAAAAGCTAGGCAGATGGATATGTCATCATCATCATCATTTCAGTCGTAATACGTCCACTGCTGGACTTAGGCCTCCCCCAATTTGGGGGGCTTTGCCATAATCGCCACGCTTGGCAGGCGGGTTGGCTATCGCAGTATGGTGGTAAAATGCATAGAGAACGCTGCTGCCCATTCTCTAGTAAGTCCCTTAGTCGCCTTTTACGACACCCACAGGAAGAAATGGGGTGGTGTTATTCTTTACGTCCGGCACCACACGGTACCTTTACGTCCGGCACCACACCCGATGGATGGATGGATATGTGCCTTTAAAGATATTCCTGAGGGTGTTTTTTTAAAGATATTCTTGATCTGACTCACGGCAGTAATATTCCATGTAAATTGATGGATACTCCATGTCGAGACATCGTAAAACTTAGACGGCAGTGCAACGGCTTATTCGCTTTAAATTCATTTTTATTATAATATTTCGTTGCAGCCCATAACCTCAAATTCAGTTAAAATTACACCAACATTTTATGACCATGTAGCAACATTACAGTACTGTGTAAATGGTTTGTCATTTGAGCGTGGTGTCATAGCTTCGATCCGCAGGTCGAGCAAATTGAAGGGTCGCAGATTTTTTCGAAAGAATTACCGTGGCCCTGGCACAGGCAACTGAAGAAACATTGATGGGTTTCAGTCAGTAAGTCTGACACGCCTTTCCGCTCCACCCAGAGCAGGAGAAGTAATTTGATTATTTCCTGCCCATAAAAAAAGGTTGAACAAAGATATCGAAAACCCAATGCTTACAGTCAAACTTGCAACCACTAGAGCAGTTAGAGAGAGAGTCAGCTGCTAGTAAGTTCGACGAAATTGTTCCACTCCAATCAGAAGCAAAATATAACTAATTAAAAGTCAATCGCCTATAAATAAATATGTATATTCTGAACATAATTCTCTGAATGTGATTGATCAAATTAATTTCAAGAACAACTTAGATCCAACTTGATTGTGATAAGTGTGATAACTCAAATTGAGGAGACTATTCAATAACTTAAACATCAAACATTATTTTCCATTGCCCAAATATTTAGAAAATCCATCACACCAAAAGGAACCTTAGCCTTACAGTTTTACGGTTGCTAATACATCGCAAAAAACGATTGCTAGTAATATCAACAGTAAATTAAACTTGGTACCCCAGATCAGTTGTTTCTGCTATCTCACCCTTAAAATTAGCGACTTATTAAGTATAGAATTAGGTTGGAATTTGTTTGGCAAGCAGTAATTAAATTGTGTCTCGTTCTGCTATCAGTTCGAGAGTAAGCAAACCATCAGTACTTCATTTCCAATTTGTCCTTCGACATTATTGGAGAAAAGAAAAATAACATAATATTGTAGCAAGTAGTGCCCGAAACTAGGTTTCTTGTTTATACCGATAGCATGCGGTTATGACACAGAATCGTAAATCTCTAGGATAATCAAATTTAGCCTATTTTGTTCCCACTGCTGGGATACAGGCCTCTTCTCGGTGAGACTGAGTGAGTGCTACTCTAAAATCATCAATATAAGTTAATTTACTTGCATGAAACATAATTATTGTACTTGTATTTGTGTTTCCATCTTGATCGGGCCAGTCGTTTATTCATGATTGAAGCCAATCAAACACACACAAAACCTTTCCGAAACACATAAAACATCTGCACAAACACACTTATTATTTAAAGAAGTAAGCACCTAAGGATAAAAGACTCTACAAATATAACAGACTTGACAGACCTGTTGGTCTAGTGGTTAGTGACCCTGACTGCTATGCCGGAGGTCGTGGGTTCGATTCCCACCCGGGACAAATGTTTGTGTGATGAGCACGATCATTTGTTCTGTGTCTGGGTGTAATTTATCTATAATATGTATGTATTTAGAAATATATAAGTATGTTTATCAGTTGTCTAGTACCCATAACACAAGCTCTGCTTAGCTTGGGACTAGATGGCGTTGTGTGATAGTTGTGGAATATTATTATATTATTTATATAAAAATCAGGTCCGCTACCAAATCACTGCGCAATAAATAAAAGCACTTCTACTTTAAATATTACTATCGTATAAAACGCGAGTACTGTGTAGTATGTAAATAATCTTATTTCACACATAAACCAGTACAGAACTAAGTTTTATAATAAAGTTTATGTGACTGTAAAACTGAGTTTTAACAAACTGTTAAAGTGCACGCGCGTGTAAATAGACTATCTGGTCTCTATGGTCAACCACCCGGAGATGAGGGTGGCAGAGGTGCAGTCATCCACATTTTCAGGGTCAAGATCTTCCTGGCTCCACGTGTTACGAAGCATCCTCTGACGATAGCTATACGAACACTGAACCAGAAAGCACCATATCCTGAATTGTGGATAGGTACGAAGGGACCACCAATTTGTCCATCAGTGAACTGTAAGAAAGTCCTGTAAAATATTAAAAAGAAGGAACCATGGCATTGCCTGTCTGAACCGTGCACCTATTTACATAGGTACACACATAAACTCACGCCTTTTCCCCATGAGGTTAGGCAGAAATTACGGAACCCCACCTGCTACGGTCCTTACATACTTCTTTTGCCTCGTTTAGGTTCATACAATTGGTCATACACACACGCCGCCGCTTGCGAGTACTACGCACCTAACCTTTCTGAAGAACATCACCAATAAGGTCACTATATGTCCTCCTAGGGTACCCGCTTCCAGCGTTTCTACTCACATCTGCCTTGTTAATACCTTTTGTAAGCCGTCCTTCAGTCATCCCCTCAACGTGACCAAACAATCTACTCGTAAGCATACTCTGTTCAGTTTTTGTCATTACAACTTCTTTTAAACCGCACCGTTGTCGTACCACATCATTCCTCAGCCTATCATTCATAGTCACACCATACATGCTTCGCAAGGACGGTGGAAGGTGCGCACCTATTTAAAAGTCAAATATATAGCTCGTTATCACAAAAACAGCACGAAGTGTTTATGCATTATAGCAGCAAGCACGAAAGAGGGAGTTAGGACGATTAGCTATTTCGTTTCGTTCGTTTTAAATTATTTTATTTGGCAGTCGCAAAACATTTGTCACGATTGCCATACAGTAGTAATTTTTTCTTTTATTATTGGTAGGTACTCCTCTCTCATTACAATAACAGCTTTATATCATCAATATAAGACGTTAAACAAAACACAACAGTGCTCCAAAAATAAGACTACAAAAAAAATTAAACACGGAAGTTGGTGTGGTTGAATCTGTTTTATTTATTTTTGTCCAGCGACTTCCGAAATTAAAAGATAAATATCTATGTATAGTGTTTGGTTTGGACGTCAGTGTTTTTTAAACTATTAACTTCTTAATTCCCTCCCCCCCTCCTTCCCTCTATCTCGTTATGATAAAGTAATCGAATCGCACCCCGTGAAACACTTTATTATTTAGTAGTTCCGGTGATTTGTCTTCATTATCAGTTACATTTCACCAAATGGTGCTTTCCGAAAGTAAATTCGAGTGTAAGTTTAAAAATACACAAATTGTGTGCCTATATTTTTTTCTAATTTCCAGGATCCCATCAGCAGAATCTGACCTGATAACAATGGGACCACCTGAGAATCCATTTCAAACATAAAACTAATTTTCCAAATCGACCCAGCAGTCTTTGATTAACCCGGGAACATCCATAACAAGATTCCGACGAACTGAGAACCCTTTTAAAGTTAAAAATACAGCAACATGTAATAAAATCTCTCCTAAGTACATACAGACTTCTCAAATTAAAGCACGAATAAAATAAATATAAACTTCCCATCAAGTTTTATTGCGGAATACATCAAGATCACTTGTCTTTTTGAGCCAAGATTATAAAATACTGTACTGGGAATAGTGGAATTCACATAAATGCTCCACACTGAACACTGCTAAACATTGATAGAAAGTTCTTTGACATGCGCAATTTTATTGCCCGGGCCAGTTGAAATTGCGTGTAGCTTTTATTCTAAAGGGATTCCTAGTTTTTTTTTTTCTGATGAATTATTCAAAGATAAAGTAATGTTAAAGTAGATGGACTTCGAAAGTTGAACTTTCGATACTTTAGGATGAACGAAAAGTTTAAAGTAGGTAGTTAAAATAATATAAAACAACCAACATCCTTTTCGAAATCTATGAAAAGTGATTTGCTGGTGGGATCAAACCTAGTTAACTTCTACTCACCAAAAACCATATTTTATCAATCTTTTTTAATATCATTAGACAAATAGGCCCACAGCCCACAGACGCATATAACGAGAAGTACCCAAGCTCGTCTGAAGGTGACCATGTGACACTTAATTACGTAGATATTCCCACGTAAGTACGTGCGTCATACTTTATGGCATAATGGTTTGCTTGTGCCTATGACGTCTTAGAATAAGTATTAAACTCAAATTATTTTTTTTGCACTTCGCTAAATGGACAATAATGACCGAGTCAAGAGTTCAATACATTTGCAGTTAATAATATTGTAAGTCCACAATGAGTTAAGTACTGTAATTTTTTTTTTTTTTTTAAGAAAAAGAGATGTCCTCCATCATCGGGAATCAGATAAACTACTAGTCTGAGTAGATAGCGGTGATAAATATTATGTCCCATAGTTGAAGATGGATTCAATAAAAGGAAAATTTTAATATTTTTCTTCTTAGTAGTAGTAAGTCTCAATTTTTAATCTAACTGCCCCAGAAGGAAAGTAATGTTTTAACCAGTAGGCGTGACGCTTTCTATTTCTACGAAGAATAGACACAGCTGTTTTCATACAAAGTGACATTATGTTTCTTCATTTTTGACATCTCATCGTAGAAATCTTTCTACAATGTGTCATTTTGTCTTTCGTTTCTAAAGATCTTTCTCCAGGTCCTTTTTAATGTAAACTATTTTACAAGTAAGTGTTCTATCCCAACTTGATCCCAACTGTCAAAATCACACTGACAACTGTCAGTCACCTAAAGTAGGGAAAATAATTTTATTTTATTATCACCGTGCTCAAGACAGAAAAAACTCTTTACTCGACGGCTACAAAGTATTTAAGGTTATCTACAAAATAACGATTTTATAGGAGAGCGCACTGTCTACACGTAACGTCACTTTGTCTATTCTTCCGTCGACAAAACCCCTTTCTACGGTGGTCATGCTATGCATGCAGAAGATATTTAATCATCTATCTATGACAATATTAAAAGAGGTATTGTGGTTTATCTAGGGACACAGAATTCATAAAGGTAAAAATTTAGAGGGTAATTTTTGGAGCTACTGATACGATTCCGAAAAGAGATGACACAGTATTTAATTAAGTGCCTTTCTGGGTTCTAACCCACGACCTACTCACGAATCGGGCTTGATACCATTGGACCACCACTGCTCTCAAGTGATAGACAGTTCAAGTGATATATTTCATAATAAAACAAGAAATTTTACACGGATGTAATCGCGGGTAGATAGCTTATAGTGCCTACATAAATCAAAAGAATATTTCACTGCCCAGCCCCATTAAGTCCTTTTGTAATCATATGATCATCATGTGGGCACTCACATACAGAACAAACAGCTCACCACGTGTCATCAAAAGGGTGTCTACACAAACACTTGAGGATTTCCGGTCATAGCACTCTCTTTAAAGACGAGGAAATTGTCAGCTAAGTATTTAAAAACTGAGTTGAATGCTCTCTTCGAATATTAGTTACTAGCTTTTGCCTTCCTTGTGGCTTCGCCCGGGTGGTGGTCGGAAATTATCCTGCGGGAACATACTACCGGGATAAAAAATACTCGATTAAAATATCAGGTACTTTATCCAGGTTACGATTGTCGCAACCCAGCGCAGGGCACGCCACAATTGCGGCGGTAAGTCCCCTCTTTGAGGAGTGGATAGAGAGGCGCCACGGCGTCCTCACCTTCCGCCTGACGCAGGTTCTCACCGGGCATGGGTGCTTCGGTGGGTTCCTGTTCAGGATAAAGCGGGAGGAAACGCCCGGGTGTTTCCATTGTGAGGATCGTCTAGAGGACACGGTGGAGCATACGGTGGAAGTGTGCCCTGCCTGGGCGGAGCACCGCCGTGTCCTCGTGGAGGCGATCGGCGGCGGCGATCTCTCGCGTCCGGCCCTGGTGCGAGCCATGCGACACCCGCTAAGTATACGTATGTATCTGCCAGATACACAAAACGGTTTTTATTGCATTTTTGGCATCTATATACCTATATTTACCACATACAAGTTTATTTTATTTTTTCAATTAACCCAACATACTTTTTTCTCAAACGTATAATTGTTTATCTGCATAAGCTGACAAATAAACACAGCGTACAACCATTTAAGTTCCAGTTACATACTTTGACGCGGGGGGAAAAGGGCGCGCGGTGCGGGTAACTGCCGGTCACTCAGTTCTCCGGCGGGCAGCGAGTTGTGCGTGCAAGTGTTGCGTTGTTTTTTACCATGTCGAGTGAACGTTATAAATTTTTAACTACATTAAGGGAAGATGCAATTAAAAGACCAAAAAATGCTGTGGACCAAATAATAAGCGTAACATCAGACCAGATTATAGACTCGCCATCGAGGCAAGGTAAGTAATATTAACTAAATATTTTATAATTATTAAGGTATATATTTTAAGTGCACCCATAAATTGAGATTTCTACCTATACTGTAAATATTTGAACACGTCTTAGAATGAAAATCTATCGTCATGACGACATTACTGCAATTTTTTCATTCCCGATGCATAAGTATGTAACTACTCAGTTACATATTTTTACGTCGGAATTTAGTTTGATTGAAAAATGTATCTAGGCACTTACATACTTATTCTACGGAATGTGTTTAAAATGAAATCACTTAACTAACACATATATTGTTTTACATTGGATTTTAACTTGATTATTAATATCTATCTGTATACTTACATAGTTTTACTTTTATGAAATGATGTTGATTATCGTATAAAATCGAGTGTTTTATTGTGGTTCGGTTGTTTCAGATACTCCAGTACACTTCTCAAAATATTTCACTGAGCAAGACTTGCAACAAATGACGGAATTCATAGAAAATAGTGACGAAGAAACAAGTGGTGCACAAAACCATCTTAAACCCTCAGAAACATAACACATTCCCCAACCATCACAAGTCATACAGATCCAGTGATTTTGCCGAGTAACTCTCATGACCCCATATTGGCAACAATAACGCCACAATCACCCATGATGAGCAATGTCAGTTCAGGTATTCGAAATGATATTTCTATTGAGTCGCCAAATTTCTCGTCAGTCATAGCTCAAGCAATTGCTCAGTTAGATTATGACATATCACCAGCTCCTACGCCAAACGTTGTCATGCCAGTTAGCTCACCTATGCCAATACAAAACCCAATAACAGAAAACACTCTTTCTGACATTGAGCCATCACCGAAGCGCAGGCTATCCACAAGAAAAAAAGATAAAGGTAGATTACGAATGGTCCATCAAGACCAATGGTTGGATGTTATGCGTAAGAAAAATAAAAATTTAGGAAATGCGTACAAAAGTAGGGATGGTAAAATGAGGAAAAAGAAAGAGATGGGGCCATGTTGTGGAGAGAAATGTAAGTTAAAATGTTCACAAAAAATTACTAATGTTGAAAGAGATTTGCTTTTTGTGGCATTTTGGTCAATGGGAGATATAGTTCGTCATTGGGATTTTATCAATAAGTACTGTGATAAAATTACAAAACGTAGGGTTACTACTGAAACTGCCTCTAGAAGAGAATTTACTTTGCGGTATTATTTGCCAACAAAAATAGAAAAAAAACAAGATGATAATGAGGTACATGAGACTCATTCAGTGTTTTCAAAGACAACGAAGATACAGGTTTGCAAAACCATGTTTTTGAACACTTTTGGGATCAAACAAGGCCTGGTATATTCTGCTTTGAAAAAGCTTTCATTGCAAGGCACTGTTGTCCACGACAAAAGAGGCATCCATAGACATACTAAGAAAATTACTGAGGAGATGATTGCAAGTGTTTGTGATCATGTGAACAGCTTTGCACCTGTGGAATCGCATTATGTTCGAAAACGTACGAATAAAGTATACTTAGATGGATCTCTTACATTTGCTTGAATGTTTCTGCTGTATAAAGATTGGAATGATCCTCAAAATCAAAGTAAAGTTAAAACAGCAAGACAATACCGAGACATTGTCAATAAGAATATAAATTTGGGGTTCCACATCCCCAAAAAAGATCAATGTGATGTTTGTCAAGTGTATAAAAACTTACCACGTCCTGTGACTGAAGAGCAGCTTAACACATACAATACCCACATAAGAAACAAGACTATAGCGCGAGAGCTAAAGAACAGAGATAAAGAAAGCACTATGAAATCAAAAGAAGTACTCACAGCGGTATATGATTTTCAAAAAGTGCATGGAATGCCCTGTGGAGAAACTAGTATTCTTTATTATAAGAGAAAGCTAACTGTATTCAATTTTACAATATACGAAATGGGAAGCAGAGTTGCTAAGTGCTATGTTTGGGATGAAAGCACTGCAAGCCGTGGAGCAAACGAAGTGAGTAGCTGTTTATATGATTATATTAAAGAACATCAGCAAAAAGGCATAAAAACATTCAACTTTTGGTCCGACAATTGCGGGGGACAAAACCACAATCGTATCGTTTTTGCAGCCTATTTACGAGCTGCAAAAGATTTTGAAGTCACTATAACTCATAAATATTTTGAGAAAGGCCATACACAAAATGAGGGTGATAGTGTACACGCCCTTATCGAGAGAACTGCCAAGAATAAAATGGTGTACACCCCCGAACAATGGTATGCCCTCATAAGGTGGGCCAAACAAGATGGAAACCCTTACTTAGTCCAGGAAATGACTACTTTAAATTTTATGAATTTCAAAGCACTGCTCCCTGGATGCAACTGGACTATAAATACAAACAGAGAACGAGTTTTCTGGTCGCAACTAAGACAGATAGAAATATGGCCGCAATTCTCTGACAGGATACAGTATAAAACAGATTTTTGTGACCATGAGCTCAAATGCATAATTGTAAATAATGCACTAGAGACTCCCAAAACCAGATCAAGGAACCGCATAAGATTAGATAACAGTCCACTTCCAGCCCCTCTAGCAAGAACATTGACCCAAGCTTACGAGGGGAAATTACCAATACCCGAAGCTACACTTCAGGATTTGAAGTACTTATGCCGAAATAATGTTATACCATCTGTTTATCATGACTTTTACATGAGTTTGATAGAGGGTAGCAATGGGAACCAACATGACAATGAAGATGAAGAAGACGAAGAAGAGGAATGAAGAAGTCATCTTGTGATCTCTGTACTGATTAGGTTGATTACTGTTGTGGTCATAAATCATTAATGATAAATTATAACGTGCAATTTTATTACTCAATAAGTTAAATATAGAATAAAACCTTGTTAAAATCATTATAAGTAAGTAAACAATGGTAGTTCAGTAATATAATATTAAATTTGATCTCAGTACAAGAATGTCCAAATAGCTTTATGAAACGACTGATTTATATAATTGATAAGTAATCATTTTTTAAACGTACTCATTCTATTTAGAATTAACATTACGTTATTTCGAGAATTTATTTTGAGACAAACCCTATACTTTTTACGAAATGCATAAAAACTGCTTTTAAGGCAATTTTTTATAAAGTTTAAGGATATTTTTATTATTGGATAGTTTTACATAAGTGATCTCCAGTTCAGTAAGAACTTATACCTAATAAAATATTAAATAAATAAATGAATAAAACAAGAGAGAAACGTCTGATTACCAGTAGGTAGGTAGATGCCATTTTTAATTAATGTTACATTAGATCTTCGATGTTATAAACATACAACATATAATTAATAATAATGTTACTTTTTGACCCGTGAAACGTTTGAAATTTATATTTTTGTGTTTTGAAAATAAACATTAGATAATACAAATAAATCCATTGCTTTTATTACTTAATACCAAAACACATGATGATTTTTACAAGTTTGGAATTCAGTTACACTTGTATGCACAATAACATAATTCCGATGGTAAACTATGTAAGTATTAGTTACACAGGATATTTCAATTGACTTTACCAATTATAAGTATGTATCTGGCAGTTAAAGCAATAAGGTGCCTGAATATTCCAATGAAGAAATGTGTATGTGCCAGTTAGCATATTTTGATTGTTTTTTACAACGCAGTAAAAGTATGCATGTGTGATAAAACACAAACTTGAAGATTTAGAAACAAAATATTCTCTTAATTATAAATTTCACTTAAGTTTGAGCCCGCTCACCAAATATTATACTTTAATTCCATATAGGGGCTTAGCTACGACGATTTAAAAAAATTTAAATCTTCAATTCGCTCTCCTATAAAATTTGCATTTGTCAGTTACTTAGTTGTACTTAGGAGGTGTCGCATGGTACGGAGCGAGAGGGCATGGGAAGCCGTCACCTCCTTCTGCGAAGCAGTAATGCTCGCGAAGGAGGAGGCGGGGCGCGTGAGGGAGTTGCAGTCTCTGCGCCCTCACGTCCCTAGCCGCCGCAGGAGGAGACGCCCCGGGCGCCGGGAGTCGATTGCGGACTCCCGGCCACCGTAGGCGCGAGCTTGCGGGTGGCGAGCAATGGGTAGCTCGCCGCCCGGTAAGGACCAAGCTCGGGTCGACGGCGCGTAGTGTTCCACGCGCGCCTCAAAGAGATGTCAGCCACACTGAAGGGGTCTGCTAGGACCGATGCCTGCCGGGGTCGCGTGATTGTTCAAAAGAGATACCGTGACCCTGGCACATGGGCAACTGAAGGAACACGGGTGGGTTTTAGTCAGTAAAAGTCTGACACGCCCTCCCGCTCCGCCCAGAGCGGGAGAAGTCATTTGATGATTTCCCATCCAAAAAAAAAAAAAAAAAGGTACTTTATCCAGGTAATTATTTATCTGTATGTTTTTCACCCAAATCCATCAGTAGTTTTTGCGTGAGAGAACAACAAATATCCATACATCCTAACCAACTTTCACATTTATAATATTAGTAGTACGAGTTCATCAAAGGTGATTTAGAACATACCTACAAAGTAGACTTGCTAACGAAATTCCCACTATCGTAAGTTTGTAGCACAGGTTTGTAGGGCTATAGGGAGGAAGATTTCACCTATCAATAAACTAGTAATATGTACTTTATGTTTGCCTAGGAAGTACCTGCAATAACTTCTATGAAAATACGGAAATTACAATAAAAACATGCCAAGGTGATGAACTTTTTCAGACACTGAAACACATAAGAAAACATACTCCTATAACAAAATCAGTTATTTAGTTCCTTAATAAATAGGTAGTAGTGACTATTTTTAGACATCGATTAAAGGAAAACTAAAAACCCATATCTCCGAAAGTCCAAGCCCATTGAGTAAATCGCCTCCCTCTTCAACAGCCAAACAAACGAATTAACTCGACAAACTGATGATGACGTCACAGAAGAGGCTTGACTTTGAACCACATAGCACGAAAATACAGAAGGATAGGATTCAATTTATTTACTAAAACTTACTACGGGTTGAAGTTACTCATTCGAATCAGGTATCTACGATTATTACAATTAGACATCACGGAATAACGTTGAAGGAAAAACATCAACATTATAAATTCTCCAAATTCTAACACGCGTTCGCAAGGTAGTGATGAATGCTACATTGTAAGGTGGCGACTGCATACTGGAAGACTTAGCGTTGGAAGGATGGTCCGATGACCTGAAAAAGAACACAGGAATCCGGTGAATACGAGAAGCACAGAACCGGTCAAACTAGCGGTGCTTGGGAGGTCTTTGTCCAGCAGTGGACGTCTTTCGGCTGAAATGATGATAATTATGAGGAATTGAAGATACGCTACAGTGAGACAATAATATAATAGGCTGGCACAGGACGCCCTCAGGCTAATAGAATCGAGGGTGAATGAAAGAAAATTAATATGAACATAAAATTTGACTCAGGATATGGCACACAATATATACACAAAAACTGTCTGGATGCAGCTGGATGAGATTTGTTTAGGATCTAGTTGAGTGGCAAGCAGTTGAAAGGGCTTGCACCCAGCAGTGGACTGCCATCTTTTATAAACTAGAGATGATTCGGATGGTCTATAGTAAGAGAATCTGATATAGTACGTGTTGCTTTTTCCAGCAATATCAGGAGTTAACCTTCTCTATCTGCCTATTGTTTGTTTACGTGAAGCAATGAAAGGGTGTGATGTGTAGCGACGGGGTCGCCGACCTATGACGCAGTTCATAGATTGCTAGAGTCAGTGGTCGTCGCAGCTACTGTTCCTATGTATTATGATGGCGGATGATCTGATTCATTGGAGCGGATAGTGCTCATCTGGATATGAAGATCAGGGAGGTGGAAGTACCTTTTTATTTCTATCTGGGTAATACCTTTGTACCTAGGTACTTGAAACAATACGAAAGGGTCCCATTGAGAGGAAATGGTGAGGACATTCTTTTGTAACGTTAGACCGTGCGTTTGACGTTCATTTTGATTATTCGTCCATTTTTTTTATTATTACATACATAAGCTCACGCCTTTTTTCCATGAGGGTAGGCAGAATCTACAGAACGCTACCTGCTCCGATCCGTACATACTCCTTTTGCCTCATTTACGTTCATACACCTGTCATGCGGTTACGAGTACTAAGCGCCTGACCTTTCTGAAGAGCATCACCACAAAGGGTCACATCTGCCTTGTAAATACTTTTTTTAGACGCCCTTCATTCATCCTCTCAACATGACCAAACCATCTAAGCATACTCTATTTTATGATTATTATTCGTTTCTATTTGATTATTTCGTACATTATGCTAATGCTTTTTTTTTCTTTTTTAAGAATTTAGTCTTGTAAATGCAGTAGTGTAAATACAATAAAATATGGGATAGTTTAAAGTATATATCACACGATTTTCAACATCAATTCTAAATCGTACGTCGAACCCTTGTCTTCAAAATCGGTTACTTTACAGCGAAATTAAACTTCCTTTACAGGCGTCTCGTTCATGGGGAATCACGTTTTAGTACTCATAAACTTATTTTATTCTTACATTGTCATCTTCCATTGTAGACTCTAAGGTTTTATTATTAAGGATAAATAAAGTTTATATTGTATAAGCGTATATTTAAAGTTACAAGACTGGCTGGTATTATTTGCACATTTTTAGGGTTCCGCACCTCAAAAGGAAAAAGCGGAACCCTTATAGGATCACTTTGTTGTCCGTCCGTCCGTCCGTCCGTCCGTCCGTCTGTCTGTCAAGACCCTTTTTCTCAGGAACGCGTGGAGGTATCAAGCTGAAATTTATAATAAATACTCAAGTCTACTGTCCCTTGGAGCTATGAAAAAATTAAACTTCTAAGCCAAGGCAATCAAAAGATATAGCCGTTTATACCGCAAATTTTCACAAATTTTCGAAACTCGCAAGGAAATCAAAACCTAAAGGGTACTTCCAGTTGATCTAGAATTTTGAAATTTGGTACGAGGCAACGTCTTATAGCACAGATAAAGGAAAAATTGCGAAAACCGTAAATTTTTAGTTACATCATATAATTTTTATTTTTTTAAATTTTAATTTTATACCTACAGGTTTGTACGGAACCCTCGGTGCGCGAGTCCGACTCGCACTTGGCCGGTTTTTTATTTTGTTTAGTTTTTCTAAATCAGAAATGTGACTGTAGTTACAGTTAAAAGGAGCCAGTTGGCACTTTCATAAACGATTGCATTATTTTTCTATTACGATTTCCCGCCTTGCTGAACTGTTCTTGTGGAAGTTCTTTGCCTTTCACGGTCTCCTGGTCTTCTCCAGACACGGACACGTCTGCTCATCCAGATAACCATCTGGATGAGTACTGATTCGCAATTCGTCAACGAAGAGACAGTTTTGCCAAATGTTTTCTTCTTCATTTTGCTGAAGCCTAGCCCACTGCAATCTCCGTCGTTGTCGTTGGCGGGAATTCAGAGGGGCTCCCCAAGACCTCCGTGCTCGTAATCCAGCCTAGTGCAAGCAATTCCGAATGAAGTCTGAGTGTTAACTTCAAGCCCAGAGGCGGCCCGAACTTCTGCTTTTATTTTAGTAGCGTTGATTGTTGGGTCACGGGCTGCCAGCAATCTAATATAGCGCTTTTGGGCAGCAGTCAAAACAGTTGGGTGACCACTGCGGGGTCGGTCAGCAAAATTACCTATCCCGTGGTACCTCTGCAACATGGTCATGACACAGGATAGGGATATAGCAACTCTGCGTCCAATTTCTCTCGTGTTTCTCTTCCTACAAAGTTACAATTCTTGCTCGTAAAACTTCTGATAATCCTCTTGGCATTTTTTCAGTCATAACTTTCCGCGAAAAAGTATTTTAAATCCGTTAAAATTGACTACATCCGATTTCTGAATGAGCGTAAGCTAAGACTGAAAGCTTTTTTTTATATGGAAAAACAATTGGACTGTGTTATTGCTTTATATTCTAAATCTATACAAATAAATAAAATTGGAGTGTCTGTTTTGAATATTAAGATAACTACTTTTTACTAAGTGTATATGGATGTATACACGGTACATATACCAAAACAACATTTTTTACAATTTTTGTCTGTCTGTCTGTTTGTTCCGGCTAATCTCTGAAATGGCTGAACCGATTTTGACGAAACTTTCACTGGCAGATAGCTGATGTAACAAGGAGTAACTTAAGGCTACTTTTATTTTAGAAAAAATAAATAATGGTTAAAAAGACGTATGTCAGCGCAGTTTGAGACGTATGTCAGCGTAGTTTTCAAAGACAGTTTTTATGAAAAACTTTTTGTTAAATACCACACGGACGAAGTCGCGGGTAACAGCTATTACCTATAATATAGCCTGAATCAACACATCTTACCGCGGTAATACGTCCTCCTGCGTTAATTTCCGACATCCACGCGGGCGAAGCTGCAGGCAAAAGCTAGTTTTTAAATAAAGAAACTAAAAAGAAGAAGAAATCATAATATAATCTACCGTATCAAAAAAGATTTAGATTTTTCATAGTGATCGCAAATTTTTTTTATGTGTGTATGGTTGATACCGACCACAACGCAGCCACCAGCTAGACCGCACTCTAGCGGCCGTCACTTCGCAAACTACGTTGCGTCGACCTGAAGGCCAATTTTCGTAATTAAAAACGCTCAAACTCTAGTCCCAGTCTCATCTTGGCGACAATTAAATGTCAAACATATATGGAAACTCGAGGTATTTTTGATACATAATTAGAACGGGAGATATATATTTAGAACGGTCTCACGGTCTCACCATTCTGAGCAGACTGTGAAAGTTCTTAAAATTACGACAATTGCCCCTCCGGTTTGATTTGATTTCGTGGTTACGTTACGTTAGTTAGTCAGGTACAGTGACATTATTCACACCACGCTTGTCCAGATTTTGTTGCTGCGGTGTGGTCGTGGTACGTGTGCTCGAGCCTTAAAGAGATGATAATGTGCAAACAGTAACGCAACATTCTATGAATTGTATACATTTAGCGTTCCGTGTAATGCCGGACGTAAAGATTAGCATTATCCCATTTCTTGCCGTGGGTGTCGTAGAAGGGACTTACTAGAGAATGGGCAGCAGCGTTCTCTATGCATTTTAGCACCATAATGCGATCGCCAACCCGCCTGCCAAGCGTGGCGATTATGGCCTATAGGGGAGGCCTATATCTAGCATTGGACTTTCGGCTGAAATGATAATCAATTTAGCAAACAGTCTCTTTGCCCGCAAAAACAAAATGTGACTTCCAAATCAGTTTTGGTGTCAGACAATACCAACGCTAAAATACCCTTGCCTATTAACCTAAAACTGGTGAATATACCGGACTGAAGCACAGAGGATTCATTAGCAATTGAGGTTATATTCTGCGCATATAATGGATTAAAACAGAGTTATAATAACAATGATAGTTTCACTATAATAAACAATGTAAAAATGAACATACGAGGATATGATTTAGTGTGCACGCAATGTTGTTGATTCTGTGTTGATTATGAAAGGTTCAGATTATTTTGTACTACGTTGCAACAATCAAACAATCGTTAAATCAATAACCTACCCATTTTTGGGGTCGGCACAACCTCTCTTTTTTTCCATACTTCTATGTATAATAGTCATCTCGGTAGTCACCCCTACATCCTTTTTTCTTCTTTGATCGCCCCCTCTTCTCATAGCCATCGACATTCATACTCAAAACTTTCTGCACGACTTTTCCCTCATTGCTCCGCATCATATGCCCATACCATGACGACCGATTTTTGCACAACTTCTCAGTTACCGGTGCCACTTTAAGACCTACTCTTGTTCTCATTTCTTATTCTATCCATCTCAAATTATATATAAATTATTATAACAAAATTTTTCGCCAGAAAACCCACAAAAACATAGCAGCCTAACAATATTAGGTCAGTGTTTTTCCACAAAACGATTAATATGTTAGTGGTAATTATCTAGGCTACCCTACTGAACTATGCACATACGTAAATAGGGACTCTATGAGGCAGAGAGCTGCTGACCGTAAAATGTCTGTGGAATAAATCAATCACTTAGTACACGCAGAGCTGGTTGAGTGAAGATATCTAGAATTTTAGAAGGATATTTTAGTGAATAGTTCAATACATAGCTAGTTAATTAGTACTTAGTCGATTAATCGAAAATAAAGTGTGCAGTATTTATGACGAGCACTCTAGAGATCGTCATTACTTCGACCTCAATCGTAGCACATGCACAGTGTTCACGACCAGAAATAGAAAACTCTCTTCAAAATAATTGAAAACAAATTCATGAACAAATAATCAAATAATTTTAGTAAACATCCAAACAGCCTTCCATCAATTCTCAATAAACTAAAACAATTGCATATTATTGATAGGGTATTTCCTCGCCCTGTTGTAAGGTGACGGATTACCTTGAAGGCTTCGTAGCTGAATGCGCCAAAAAACCCGCCAAACGTCTCACTATGATCACTACTAAAGCTACACATATTCGTATATCCCCCGAGAGCGTCGTGTTTATCCGACATTCGACATATTTGCATTGGAGATGGTTTTTGCAATAAATCATTTCGAAATATATCCGTCATGTTGGTGTGTATAGCTATTTGGGAGTGAATTTTTGAAATATATGAAGATAAGGGATGGTATCGAATATTAAGTTCTGTGTGACTTGTTAAAGCTACGTCTACATCTAGTAAAATCAAAAAGTATTTTTTTAGAATGGCTTGAAAAATTCATAGAATAAAATAGCTTTAAGTAATAATTTAAAACTAATATTTTGTCCTTTTTTCTAATACAATAAAGCTACTGAAAATCGTCTATTTTCCCACATGAGGTATAAATCGGTATTCTAATTCCGTAACGGATAAAAAAAAATACAAATTCTCAATAGGTACCATTTTCCAGTTTCTAACTGGCATTACTACAAGCTGGGTTTCCTAAAGTAAATTTTCACATTAAACAGCCACGCCGTACAACGATTTCATGTAAATACAAGTACATTTCCAGATTTAGCGCAAAATAAGGCATAAACTGTATACTTTTAGGCAGCAGTAACACTTGACCCGGTTACAAAAGGCTTATAAGTTTCAAGGTTGGCCAGGAACAAGGAGTGAAGTTTCAATGGAACGTGGAACCTCTCCTCTAAAGGTAAGTTAGAATTCATTGTTGAAAATGTATATAACATGTAGGTAGGTAACTTAAAGGTTTATTGTTTCGTGTTGAAGTTTTGGGCTTATCGGCTAAAGAAAGATGTGTATCTAGGTACTTGTGTTGTAAACACTGAAAATGTTTCTAGTGAGAGTTCAAGACACGACCCAAAGCACCACCAGCTTACAAGCAACTTTTCTCATTCATATTTTCATTTCAAAGCTTATCCCACTGGCCCGAAGAATTGTCCAACTTAAGTAGCAGTGGGCAGGGCACATACTCGCAGAAGTGACCGCCGATGGGGCAAAAGATTTTGAAGTGGGTACCGCATACTGGAAGACATAGCGTTGTAAGGGCTCTCCAAGGTGGACCGATGTCTCGGTGAAGGCTGTAGGAATCCGCTGTAATGCGGAAAGCACAGAACCGGTAAAGGTGTTAAGAGAGGGCTTCTCTCCAGCAGTGGGCGGCTTTTGGCTGAAATGCTGACGATGAAGACGGCCAGATTATAGGCGCTCCCATCACCGGGAACCATCGCCTGTAATATAACAATAGAAGATAAAATTTTAAGTTTTAGCATTAGAATTAGCAAAGGGTATCCGCACTTACTGATTTTCTACTACCTATATCGGAGAAGAGAAGAAACAAAAGTAGTTTTGTCAAAAAGAAATGTTTTTCAAACTATTTATCGATGTTAATAAAAAAGCAATTACTTCAACCATCACATAACCATTGACCTGACCTGATAGCAAGTGCTAAATCCGCAGACATCTTGAAAGTTTTAAAAGGATTCCTCCTCCGTGGACATGAAGCGTTATGTTACGTGTAAGATACGGTTTCCCGGTAAAGAGTTACCAGTTACCAGGGCAGGGGTAAGTAGGCCAAGGCCGCGTGCAACTGTAAAGATTTAATGGCAGTCTGTTTTTGGCCGCATTTTGGGAATTGTCCGTTTGTAAGCGGGAAGCGGGTGACCTATTTATGAAATTAAAACCTGCATTCGGCTGGTTATTGTAGTCGGTAATGACGTGATGAAGAATTGTTAAGAAGTCAACGTTCTATTATAAATCTAGAAATCACTTGAACGTGACGAGACTTTGATGCCTGATGAACTGATATTTCTGTTTTTCTTTCTGGCCCTGATGGCCCACTTCTTCTGTTATCATGGCTACAATCAATTCAAAATACCAGACACAACTAACCCAACTTCATGAGACAACATAATGTCGTGTGTGTGTGAAAGACAAATTCACCCACCACGATCCATTCATATCTAACAACATCATAAATGCGATAGTTACTCTGCCTGTGTGACTATTACCTTTTCTCGCCTTATCGGCTGAACGGATTTTAGGACCGCGAACAATTTTGATCCCGATCCCGTTCTCGTGAGATAAATTCCGTTCTCCACGCGGGTAAAACCGTGGACAATAGCTAGTAACTAAGAAATCTGAAACCTCTACAACAATAAACTTCTAATCGAAATATACCCTGCAAATTACCCTTCCATCGATAAGGTTCAATAGCCCAATGATATGTAAGCCTATCATCCCCGCTTATCGCGTCTACCCAGACCGATCTCTTCCGTCCGCGGCCCAGGGCGGTCGACCCAAGTCTACACACATATTAGTTTATTTACGAGAACCCTGTTTTAGAATCCTATGGGGATAATTAATGATGTGTGGAAAAGGAAGGGAATAACGATGGGGTGAAAAGGGCCTCGTGTGCTGTGAGGTAATTAGTGAACGAGCTTTTATTATCGCTGCGTTATTGTAAGAGATAAAGGCTGTACCGTAAAATCAGCTTCATAAATCACTAAACGTTCAAAATACTTGCACGCAATAATTCCCTGAGAACATAACAGACAGACATGACGTCTCACCATGGGGTTTCTATTGATGGTTTAGGCAACTGAGACAGGAACCCTATTAAAACATCTTCAGTAAAATATAAGAAGTTTGGAAGGCATTGCGAAAAGAAAAAGTCGAGACTCTCGGCTATCACTTGAGAAACGTTTAGAGCTTGAAGGAAAAGATAATTATAAGTTGTTCAGAAACGACCTAGAGACCTTGGTTTAAAAGTTTATGTCAAGGTCGATGTCTAAACCAAGACAGGAACGTCTTAACAATTAATGATGCCTTTTCGATATCCGGGATTAAGGTGAGATCAAGAAGCTTAAAACAGAGAGTTGGTTTAATCATAATCATACAGGACCCGTGTTGCTAAAGATATTGTTAAACGCGACTGCCTAACCTCCGCTCTTTTCTTCCAAAGCTTTCTTGTTCTTTTCTGCCCACAGACAAGAGTGTGGCACTACTATATCCTTTTGGCGCAACCAGTCCGCCCTATCAACGTCAGTCGAACGCGACACGATCCTTGTTGTCGTGTAACATAATTCAATGATGGCAGCTTCGAACAAAATATTTTATAAAAATCTTCCAGAAGAGCCACTTTCACATACCCTACAATAAAAAATGCATTAAAACTGATCGGCTATGATACTGACGACCTTTTCAGTCGAGGATGTCATGAAGCTGACCATAACCATAAAAGGCATGGCCCATAAACGTCCTGTTACAATTGGCGGCGTAATTTGGAGGATTAAGGACTAGGCTGAATAAAGAACAGCCTTGACTTAGTTTGAGAAAAATAACATCGCTGCGATGTCATTGGTCGTTAGAATTATGGTTATAATCCAAGGTAGCCCGCGAAAATACAATTTTCGTACGTTTTTATAATTTGCGGGTCAGTGTCGCTGTATATTAATTAAAATATTAGGTAGTGAAAAAGTTTTTTCTTACATTTGGTGCCACTTTGTATAACTTGCTGCCATTTTATAAGTAGTAATCTCATTGCTGTAGAAATTTTGAGACTCATGATCAAAAACCTGTAACAAGTAGATCTGACAGTCCTCTCTTGATGACCTAACACTACCTAAAAGACTTCTGAATAGACCAATCAGGTGGAAATCTGAGAGCGCAAGGTCAGAGCTATATGATGGATGCATTAACACTGTCCAACCAAGCTCCCTCAGTTTCTGCTGAGTCGCTAAAGATGGGTGAGCTATAGAACCCTTTCTGCTGATCAACAATGGCATTTTTTTCTAATTTTCTTGCTTGAGTCTCATCAGCTGTTGCCAGTAAAGATCAGAATTGATGGTTTTGTCCGGTGATAAAAACTAATTAATAACTATGCCTGCTTATTGCGAGTTAATCCGGGTTTCGCTATAGTCGTAAAGCGTGACTACCCTTTGTCCATGATCTTTTTCGCACGTTCTTATGGTAGGTGTAGGTGATCCACTTTTTAACACCGAATGCAAAGACCGAATGGTTCGGTTTCATTACATTTCAATAGGGAATTACAAATTAGTACACGATTCATTAGATTACTTTCAGTAAGCTCGTGTGGCAACCAAATATCGTACTTTTCATTTACTGAGACTTTTTCAAATGGGTCAAACTGTTTTGAGGTCATTACGAACACTTCAACTAAGTCGTAATTACTAATGCTTTCTGCCGATTTTGCTCCACTTTTTCAAAAATAGCATCGAGTATATCCGTAACAGGGCGACCAGAGCAAGCTACATTTTTGACATAAAAATTCTTACTGACATTCTTTAAGTCTTTAAAGTCACATCTATTTTTCGCGGCTTGTGTCGCATTTTTCCTTTTTAGTAATAAAATGTCAAAATATAGCGAATTTCGTTATCAGGTCATTTTGGCGAACAGAGAACCAATTGAAAAATGGCGGGCAATCGTTTTTACTTTTTTTTTAATGTTATACATTTTATGGTATCAAAACCAGCCAGATACAAACAGTACATGTACAACCAAAGAGATTTTCCCACCACTTTATAAACCTATAAAGTACGAAAACAATGTGAATAATTCTGACATACAGCGAAATGTACATTACTAAAAATGAGATGATTAAAAAAATGGACTCAATTTTGTTTTTTAAGGTATGTTAGGGACTTGAATACAGAGCGGCCATGGGCTGTGGAGGCCCGATAGGTAGTCGCTCCATGTCAAATACTGGTATTCAGCTGCATCCGATTAGACTCTAAGCCCATCCCAAAATAGTTGGGGTAAAGATAGACATATGAGGATGGACTTCAATTCAAAAGAAACTCATTTTCAAACAAAACGTTTTTGAAGAAACCCGACCACTTTTATTTTCACACAAATTTTGTTTATTATTTAAGTTTATTAGAACGGGTTTCTTAATAAGAAATCTTAGGTATGTATGACAGGATGCATTTCATGACTTGAACATCAATCAATCAAATCAGCCTATCGCAGTCCACTGCTGGAGGCCTCTCCCTTGCTGCGCCACAACACCCTATCATGACTTGCTGCACCGTCCGACGTCACACATCAGCGCCGGCTGTCGCTGAAAACCAGCGCTGGGGCTCTGTCTCGCACAGAGTCGCAGTATTATGCTGAGCGATGGCCGTTTTGCGTGGATTTGACGCATATTTTCCCCAGCTATTTTTTTTTATATTTGTGTTGTGTTTAGTTTGTCTTTGCGTCATATTTACCGCAAATAAACGTATATTCTTTCTTTCTTTCTATCCATCGACTTCCACATCCAGTCTGTCCCAGCCACCTTTTTGAGGTCGTCGGTCCATCTAGCTGGGGGGCGTCCCACACTACGCTTGCCGATACGCGGTCTCCACTCGGTCTCGTCTGCTCCATCGTCCATCGGTCCTTCGACAAACATGGCCAGCCCACTGCCAATTCAGCCTGCTTACCCTGCAAGCACACTGAACACACACACGAACTAGAACATAGCTCTTAGAATATAGGATATACAACCCTACCTGCAATTTCTGTTTCATGCGTTTATGCAACAGAAGCTTCAGCAAAATGAAGGCAAAGAAAAGCACTTGTCCATATTGGTATTATTATCAATTGATTGCGAAATAGCCAATAATCTCAATTATGACATTATAATTAACAATTTCGCTGAAATAAACTCGAAAAGAATAATCATCTAGAGTTAAACTTACTTTTTTTATGATTGTATGCACAGAAACGATAAAAGATGTGATAACTTGTACCTATGTGTAGTACAAACTCTAAATTGGTGCTGGGTTGGTACAGCGCAACTCCTACGGCACTGCGGTGCCCAAGGAACTCATACCCACAAACCTAGCTGCCGTGGTACCATGTGCATAGGCCCTTATGTACCTACCTAATTCATAAAATCGTTCCATCATAGACTACATCCATCGCTTTTCAAGAGCAGACTTTATGTAATAAAAAAACCGCTAATAAAAAATCTATATGTACACCTGAGATTTTAGTCGCCAGCAAGTTAATGGCGACTTGCCTATTTTTCGGTTGTGGATCGCCTATTTGTTTCTTTACTTCAAATTTGACATTTGCTTGACACGTGGAGTGTTGCTAGATAGCATATTTTTTTGCTATTTAGCCAATTCTTAGACAAGTACAAGAAACTTATAAAATCCATAGTTACACTAAACGACTTATCTTATAGTTATATTGAAAGTATGAGAATAACCTACATCAAAAACACAATAATCACTCACACACTGGTGAATAATCTATATCAACTGCATTAAATAATGTAACATTTAACTCTATTTTACAATTAACGCGGTCGTTTGTTACAAAAACAATGATTAATCAGTTTTATTTTTCGATGCATCAATTAAAGAAATTGCAAAAATCTTTGTTTCAAAAAATAAAAACAGCTGTTTTTTGACATTCTGTCGATTATCAATCTTTTGTTGCTCGGATCTGACAACACTGATTACGACCTCCATTCATCCTTCGTTCCATCAAAATAACGTTTTTAACATCATTTTCAACCAAAACCACTGTAAAATCTCTTCAGGAGTCAATAAGTACAGTTTTTAAGTTCTTAAGTGTAATAATATAGTTTTGAAATGAAAATGGCGTTGAAATCGTCGCCGGCTATCTTCGGGTGGCTCTCTCGCTTGCCCCGTAATTTCTCCACATCTAGCGCTTTAGCTGCTAAGCCTATGACTGTGCGTGATGCCATCAACAGTGCCATTGATGAGGAGATGGCAAAAGACGAGAGGGTGTTCATATTGGGCGAGGAAGTAGCCCAGTACGACGGCGCCTACAAAGTCACCAGGTATGAGAAAAGCGGTCTACATAACCTTTACAGTACGGTTAAGCCTTAGTTTTGTATTAAAAAACTACGATAAAATATTAATCTTCAACGTTTTATGTGTACATTGAAAATTACAATTTTATCATAGTTTTCCTTTGCAAAAATCCGCTTCAATATTACATAACCAAGAAGTTTGTTGTTGGATTTCAGTGAGAATGTTAACTCCGTTGACTGCTGTCAAATATCATACATAACCTTGTAGAAGTACACAACTACTATAAACACATTATTCCAAGTCAGGTCTTAGATATTAAGGTTCAGAATTAGTTTTATTTTATCACTTTTTCTTCCTTATGTATGACAAGCCAAAATGTTTGACTTACATGGAAAACGGTGTAGTGTTTAGTACCCACGTAGTTTAATTAACCATCTGTTAATGATGTTAAAAGGAATAAACAACAAGTAACATGTATGAACAGCAGTTGGCGTTCTGTAGTATCTGTCTACCTCCACCGGGAAGAAGGTGTAAGTTTATGTATGTAATGTATAACAAATGACTCCTAAAAGTATTACAGATCATAAATACCTATATTACGGTAGGAAAAGATGCTGAATGTGTTTTTAACATGTGAACACCGCTATGTTGTTGTCTGTTTGTATGTTTTCATTTGGGTGGATTGCACTTCACCATCATGGCAAATTTCAAATTGGAACCTGCTAATAATCATCACAAGCTATAGTTACATCATGATCATGATTTTCTAATTTCAGAGGCCTATGGAAAAAATATGGTGACAAGAGAGTCATAGATACACCAATCACAGAAAGCGGTTTTGCCGGTCTTGCTGTTGGTGCCGCGTTTGCCGGCCTCCGCCCAATTTGCGAGTTCATGACATTCAACTTTTCCATGCAGGCTATTGATCAAGTAAGCAACTCTTTTAATTGTATGCCATCAATATTTTCATGAACTGTCTGGTTGTTGATCATTAACATTATGAACTTAAATGTAATTATTTGTATTTCTGTTAGTAAGTAATTCTTTTAAGACTGCTATGCATGAAATATTCTAGCTGACGTGATCGCTGAGCAGAATCCTGAAACAAACTCAGCGTTGTGTCTAAATTTTCGATCATTTTATTATAATTAAAATGCATTTAATTATATTAAAACTGGAGTGGAACTGGGTTTGACAAGCCATACCCCTTTTTATATCTTTTCCAAAAATTACATTATAATGACATTGTTTTTTTGTAATGGTAATGAATGACTAATTATATAGAATTTGATTTCAAATAGATAGAATATACTACTGGTACCGTAAACAAACAGAAATCTTTCGGAGGTCAATGCAAAGCACCTAATCCGCTAAAGTCCTATGCCGCGTATTGAGAACCTGTACGGGTTCTAAATGCACTGGTGGCATAGGACCTTGCCAATGCTGTACTCATATTCATGCGTGTGATGCCAGATGTATAGAATAGCACCACCCCATTTCTTCCCGTGAGTTTCGTAAAAGGCGACTAAGACTTACTAGAGAATGGGCAACAGCATTCTCTATGCATTTTACCACTATACTGCGATCGTCAACCTACCTGCCAAGTGTGGCGATTATGGCAAACCCTGCCAAAAAATGAACTGGCCTAAGAGGCAGTCCTTGGGGGAGGCCTATGTTCAGTAGTGGACGTCTATCGGCTGAAATGATGATGATGATGATGACAAACATTGATGTAGGTACACCGAAATTGAGTTACATACCAACCTTTTGAACTCAAGTTACAAGTAGTGATGCAACAGGTTTATCAAACTAACTAACAATCAATTGAGTCAGTATTGTTATGAAAACAATTACGAATAGCATGTTGAATGTCAATTGTACTTGCATGTACCATCGTGGACACTGGAGATCAACCAATGTTCAACCTTATTGCTTAAGGCATAAGAGTGAAAAGTAATCCACCGCTATTGTCTGTGGTTGCACACTGATTTAAGTGCACATGATTTTATGATACTTTACAGTCCAGAGAAGGATTTTTTATTCAAAAGAATTGTGTACAATTTGGTAAAACAAATTCTCACTGAAATATGATTGTATTGGAAGACACTGTGTAATTAATACCCCACAATTTAATTGGATATTTAAACAGTGAAGGGCTATCGAAAGATGGTAAAATGTAAACAGATGGCAAGTTGAGTGTACTATTTGAATACCAGCATTACAGTTTTAGGGTTCCGTTGCCAAATGGCAAAAAACGGAACCCTTATAGATTCGTCATGTCTGTCTGTCCGAGTATGTCACAGCCATTTTTTCTCCGAAACTATAAGAGCTATGCTATTGAAACTTGGTAAGTAGATGTATTCTGTGAACCGCATTAAGATTTTCACACAAAAATAGAAAAAAAACAATAATATTTGGGGTGCCCCATACATACACATAACTGAAACTCAAAAAAAAAATTTTCATCAAACCCATACGTGTGGGGTATCTATGAATAGGTCTTCAAAAATGATATTGAGGTTTCTAATATCATTTTATTCTAAACTGAATAGTTTGCACGAGAGACACTTCCAAAGTGGTAAAATGTGTCCCCCCCTCCCCCGTAACTTGTAAAATAAGGGAATGATAAAACTAAAAAAAATATATGATGTACATTACCATGTAAACTTCCACCGAAAATTGGTTTGAACGAGATCTAGTTAGTAGTTTTTTTTTAATACGTCATAAATCGTAAACCACAATTTACCTTGTATTCAGTCAACTCAAACATAAAAATTTAAAAATAATAATAATTTCATTGACATAAACCTTATGCATAAACCGTGACTACCTGCAGTTTTGTACGGAACCCTCGGTGCGCGAGTCCGACTCGCACTTGGCCGGTTTTTTTTTTATTATTAAGCATTTTTTATCAAACTGTAACCGTTAGAAGAAAGAAAGAAAAAGAGACCGCCCAAACTTAATAAGTTTTTATGGCCTACAGTTCAAATATTATTTTACAATCAATTTAAGACAAAGATTAAACTACTCATCAACCTATCTCAGAAATGTAATGTCATTCACTAAATGCTAGATATTTGCAGTTGTTTTGAAGATATGAATATATCCACATACATATTAAACAATCACAGTAGATAAGATAAATGTCTACAAATTCATGGTTACATACATAAATCTTGCAGACATCTGATGAACGATAGGTTATCTAATCTGTGCGATATTTCAGCAAATGTCATGTCAAGTGCAAGCAATGGAATAAATAATTATTATTCGTAATAACGTCTAATGAACATCAGACTTGTTAAGTTTCTGGAAACTAATCACCTATTGTCTTCGTCTCAATTTGGTTTTCGCGCACAGAAGTCAACGTCAGATGCTGTTCATCAATTAACTGAATTTATTATGTCAAAACTAGATAATAAGAAAAAGACATTGGCTATCTATTTGGATTTAGCCAAAGCATTTGACACAGTGTCTGTCCCCATCTTGATAAGAAAGCTTGAAAACTTGGGAATTAGAGGGTTACCACTAGATTTGTTTGCGAGTTACCTGACGTATAGAACACAGGTTGTAAGAGTGGATGGTTGGGTCAGTAATGAACTGCCGATAGAATACGGCGTCCCACAAGGCAGTATCCTCGGCCCAACCTTATTTTTAGTTTACATGAACAACCTTTGTAACACAGACTTGAGGAATGCGAAAATAATTTCATTCGCCGATGATACTGCATTACTTTTTTATGGTGATACGTGGGAAGAAGTTTATGAACACGCTCAAAATGGGTTCAATCAAGTGTCTACTTGGCTTACAGACAACATCCTCACCTTAAATGTAGAAAAAACCAAGTTCATGACCTATACACTCAGAAAACAAGAGCTACCAAACCTACCCATTATCTCGCACACTTGCAATTTACGATCCCAAAATACATGTAATTGTCCGCATTTGTCAACAACTGACACAATCAAATATCTGGGTGTTGTAATTGACAACCGACTGAATTTCCAACATCACATTGATGCCTTAGTTCCTCGAATTCGGAAACTCATTTATATATTTAAATCTCTTCGCCATATTGCTGACACTTCTATTATTAAAACAGTTTATCTCGCATTGTGCCAATCATTACTGGTTTATTGTATTACATCTTGGGGTGGAGCCGCTAAAACTTACCTACTGAAACTGGAGAGAGCCCAAAGGGCCATATTAAAAGTCAGTTTCTTCCTTCCGATACGATTCCCTACGTTTGACTTATATCAGCGCTGTAGGGTACTTACCGTTAGACAACTTTTTATTCTACTAATAGTTACGAAGAAGCATTCCGAACTTTCTTACGACCCCAAAACAATCGCCGGTAAGAGAAGGGCCACCGATGTTTGCGCGACAAATAGATATAATTTCAGTCTGGCTCACAACTTTTACGGTTTTCTGGGTCCATATTTATATAACTATATAAACAAGCAACTCCTAATCTATTCTCTTTCTAGGGCAGAGTGCAAGAAAAAAGTCTCTTTGTGGCTTCAAGGCATTGATTATAATGCTACAGAACAACTACTAAAACCCTTAAAGTGACGTTTTATACTACAGAACGATATACAATTAACATACACATACTCATCACATCATCACCTACACTCTCACAGACACACACCCACACTTCACAACCTCAAATTAATATTAAGCCACATGAATTGTATAACATTAATTTTAATTTTCCATTTGCTTCCTTTTTGTTATTATTAATTAGTAATACTATGTACAACCTTATGTCCATTCAAAACAGTCATAGTCTTATGTGAGTTGTCCAATGGAGGATAAGCCTGGTGATCTGTAATACAGGTTTTACCTACAACAGACACCAGTCTCTATTAAGTGTTACCTTGACTTTGTACTCTGTTTGTGATTATGAGAGAACAATAAAGAATATTATTATTATTATATATTATGTTTTTTATTTAATACTAGCTTTTGCCAAAGGTTTCGCTCGTGTATTATACTTATAAACCTTCCTCTTGAATCACTCTGTCTATTGATGAAAACCGCAATAAAATTCGTTGCGTAGTTTAAAAAATCTAAGAGCGTCTGTAACGCGGGAAACGACTTTCATGATACTATATAAAAAAGTATGTATGTATACTGGTACTCAGCTGCATCTGGTTAGACTGGAGGCTGACCTCAACATAGTTTAGAAAAGGCTGATGATGATGATATAAAGAAGTATGTATAGAGGTGTTAATAAATATCTTTACATAGCATAAAACACTGTCGCTTTGAGTGATTCGGAGTGATTCAAGAGGAAGGTTTATACATATAATACGCGGGTGAAGCCGCTGGCAAAAGCTAGTTAATAATAAAACTTTTATTTCAAACAGAGTCCATAGCGTTAATATCAATTTCAAAAGCGAACGCGCACCAAGCCCACCAAGGACAAACTAAGGTACAAAATGAGGGGCTCAACTCTAATATAATCCACCTACATTCCTAAAGTAATTAAGGAATCGAAATCAATTCCAACTTTTAAAAGGCTCTAAAAAAACCATGTACTAAATAGTTGTGTAATTGTACTTTTTAAAAACATAATTCTAGTTTTTAACCCAGCGAAACCGTCGCTTAACTCAATTATTATGTTGTTCCTCATAGTAATGAATAATTGTATTCTTTTCGAAAGAAATAAACTGTCTTAAACCGTAAAGCGCTTCAAAATTAATTTTTTCTTACATTTTATAATTTTCAGGTCAGTAGGTAACTTTATGTTGATTACATATAATTTGCGACGGCAAGGCAACACATGCATTTACCGAATTATAATGTAAAGTCATCAATACAACCCTAGTAGACAGTGGCACAGGATGGGTGTTCTTCATGAAGTGCTAATCAAAGTCTATCGTAACATATTCAGAAAATGTTGTCTCTAATCAATTCCATTAGCACCTATAGTCAGACCACGACAGACACTTTTTAAATTGCCTCCAATTTGAAAACCAAATGACTTAATCATTACACACTCTACAGATTCCTACAGAAAGTTCTTAATTTCAAATTTAAATAAATTTTTCATCAGTTGCATCTCTTACTGGCCTATTATAAAAACTTTCATGTAACTTTATTTGTAAAATTCAGCGTAGTTTCATCCACCTCCGCATCATCGGAGAGTCCCACCTTATATACATATAATAATAAGCTCGGCTTGTCGAGCTTTAGAAAGAGCCACAGGAATGAGTGACAAAAACGACACTACAAAGCCGAACTGTATGTGTGCGATATTAAAGGCCGGGTACTCTGCGGATACAACTAGAGGAACTCACACGTAATTCGCTTTAAAGTTGGTAGCAGCAAAAATACGTCAGCCTTTTTGTCTGAATATGGAAAAAAAACTATTAGAGTAATATTCTTTGAAACAAAAAATATTTTTATAGCGTGTTAATTATTCAACTGGTATTCGTGACATCCGCAAATATTCCGGGTGCTAAGTTATAACACAAGGGCGAAACATGAGCGCTGAGCAGTACTTATGCCGCATTCCATCTGTCACTTAATTGTCTTTGTAGGTTGATTTTACAATGCACCATTATTGCAGAAACACTGAAGTCTGATGATACTTATTGTGTTTGATGTTTCCTGTATGTTGGTTGGTGTACAGACACCTGTGTCTCGGTTAATAAAAAACTTTATACAAAAAAATAACAACCGACTTCCTTAAAAAAAAAAAAACCGGCCAAGTGCGAGTCGGACTCGCGCACCGAGGGTTCCGTACAAACCTGCAGGTCATCATCATCATCATTCGTCATCATCGTTTATGAAATTAAATGTTTTTATTTTTATTTTTATATTTGAGTTGACTGAATGAAAGGTAAATTGTGGTTTACGATTTATGACGTATTAAAAAAAAACTACTTACTAGATCTCGTTCAAACCAATTTTCGTTGGTAGTTTTCATGGTAATGTACATCATATATTTTTTTTAGTTTTATCATTCCCTTATTTTAGAAGTTACGGGGGGGGGGACACACATTTTACCACTTTGGAAGTGTCTCTCGCGCAAACTATTCAGTTTAGAAAAAAATGATATTAGAAACCTCAATTTCATTTTTAAAGACCTATCCATAGATACCCCACACGTAAGGGTTTGATTAAATTTTTTTTTTGTGTTTCAGTTCTATGTATGGGGAACCCCAAATATTATTGTTTAAAAAAAAAATGATATTAGAAACCTCAATATCATTTTTGAAGACCTATCCATAGATACCCCACACGTATGGGTTTGATGAAAAAAAAATTTTTGAGTTTCAATTCTATGTATGGGGAACCCCAAATATTATTGCTTTTTTTCTATTTTTGTGTGAAAATCTTAATGCGGTTCACTGAATACATCCACTTACCAAGTTTCAATAGCACAGCTCTTATAGTTTCGGAGAAAAGTGGCTGTGACATACTCGGACAGACAGACAGACAGACAGACAGACAGACATGGCGAATCTATAAGGGTTCCGTTTTTTGCCATTTGGCAACGGAACCCTAAAAACACTACAAAGTCAAAAATAACTTTAATTTTGGAAGTCAGTGTCTTAGGATCTGTATTTAAGGTTGTTTTGCCACTGACTTCCGAAATTAAAGTTAATTTGACTTTACAGTGTTTTTTTAAGGAATTCGGTTGTTATTTTTTTGTAAAAAGTTTTTATTTTTAATTTTTAAGTTATGGTAGATACGCCGCACTAATCTAATAGCGTTATTCGTTCATTTGTCGCGTATTCACATAGATCCCTTTGTCCGAATAGAATCAAATTAAAATGGGACCATTCGGGAAGCACCAGCTTTCAAATAAAAAATGAATCATCAATATCGGTTCACCCAGTCAAAAGTTATGAGGTAACAAACATTTTAAAAAAATACAGTCGAATTGACAACCTCCTCCTTTTTTTGAAGTCGGTTAAAAATGACGCTTATCACATAAATGAGAACTGTGTGTGTGGCTATGATCACCAAGTCGTTGAGGTCCTTAAGTTCTGAGTTGCGCTACGCGATTACTGACTGAAATCTGTGTGATTTTTTCCTTAAGATACCATTTTAGTCATGCATGGTCCTCACATGATATGACCAAGGACTTCAAAAGAGACTGCCATAACATCTGAGTTTGTTTCGGTGTTTCTTTTCAAAGTATTCAGAGAAGAAACACGCTGACCTTAGTTTAGACCGATTAGTTTTCAAAATTTGATTGACGTATAAAATTGTTTGTACAAACTTGCTTATGGAACCGCATTTGTTCCAAGCAGCTGTACCGACGAAAATTTTCTTGAAGCTTCACTCAGAAGCTCTCTCTTTTCTCGGTTGGCTGTACAAGCTGAAAAGTGTCTTTTAACAATATAAAGTCCACTGTGACACCTAACGTAACACGATTTGTAATCTAATGATGTAAAATATCTGTCTGCAAAGTGCGGTGATTATAGCAACCCTCTTTGGGAGAGTCCTATGTCCAGCTGTGGACGTCTTTCAGCTAAAATGATGATGTAAAATAAAGAAGCGCTACTTACGCTACTTTGCGCTAATTACTGGGCATAATATACCCCCGAAAAGGGCAGTACTTTTCGGGGGTATATTATGCCCAGTAATTCCATTACACGAAGTATTTATTTAAACTAAAAACTTATTGTCCTTTTATTGATGTCGCTTTTGAAAATTATTGAACCTCTAAATACTTTTTGAGCTTCTAATGATGCACGCTATAAAAACAATAACTTAGCACCTTTTAACATTTCTAGACTTTCCCCACAGTTACTCGTAGTAACTAAACTAGGGTACCCTGACCAAACGAGTTTGGTTAGGCTTAGCCTAAGCTCTAGTGGCTCACACGTGGTTGGTCACAGTTTTTAGAACTGTGACTTAGCTAATTAATAGCAGTAACTTGACCATTTAATATTTCTAGTTGACGTAAAGTTCCGTGTGGTACCGGACGTAAAAATAGCACCACTCCATTTCTTCCCCATGGTGGCGTAAAAGGCGACTAAGGGACTTAATAGAGAATGGGCAGCAGCGTTCTCTATGCATTTTACCACCATACTGCGATCGCCAACCCGCCTGCCAAGCGTGGCGAATGTAGCAAACCCCTAAATTGGGGGAGGCCTATGTCTAGTCAGTGGATGTCTTACGGCTGAAATGATGAGGTCACCTAAATAGAAATGAATTATTTTAAGAAAGCAAAATGGGAATTATTTGTGGTGCGATTAAAAACATGCCGTATTCATCATTTTTCCATCTTACAATCGTTCCATTAACTTCCAGATAATAAACTCAGCAGCGAAAACCTTCTACATGTCAGCCGGCGCGGTGCCGGTTCCGATCGTGTTCCGTGGGCCCAACGGCGCGGCGTCCGGCGTGGCGGCGCAGCACTCGCAGTGCTTCGGTGCCTGGTACAGCCACTGTCCCGGCCTCAAGGTGGTCATGCCCTACACCGCTGAAGATTTTAAAGGTACTTAAGATAACTATCATTACGCCCGTAATCTCCGAAGCGCTATCCCTTGACCGTGACAGAGGTGTAGCTTATAGTACCTAAACCTAAATTTCACCAGTAACATTTAAGTGTCATGTAAGGGTCACAGCACACATATCAACTCGGAAAGGGATCGTCACCGTATCGCCTTTCGCCTCGCCGCCAAACAGGCGTCAACCTAACGTAAGCACGTAACCAAAGCGAAACAGAAGCTTCGATACGGCGACTCGGCTACAGCTAGGCGACGCCGCGCTTACGGCTCGCCGACCGCTGGTTGACCGGGCTGGCACCAGATCAGTTTGAATCGACTTTGAAGTTGCCTTGTGAGTGACAGCATGTGTGCGCTGTGGCGCGGGTGGGGACTAGGGGGGGGCGAAGAGACGCAAGCTCGGCGACGGACAGGCGTCAGCGCGGCCACGACGAGCCGTCAGCGCGGCCACGACGAGCCGTCAGCGCGGCCACGACGAGCCGTCAGCGCGGCCACGACGAGCCGTCAGCGCGGCCACGACGAGCCGTCAGCGCGGCCACGACGAGCCGTCAGCGCGGCCACGACGAGCCGTCAGCGCGGCCACGACGAGCCGTCAGCGCGGCCACGACGAGCCGTCAGCGCGGCCACGACGAGCCGTCAGCGCGGCCACGACGAGCCGTCAGCGCGGCCACGACGAGCCGTCAGCGCGGCCACGACGAGCCGTCAGCGCGGCCACGACGAGCCGTCAGCGCGGCCACGACGAGCCGTCAGCGCGGCCACGACGAGCCGTCAGCGCGGCCACGACGAGCCGTCAGCGCGGCCACGACGAGCCGTCAGCGCGGCCACGACGAGCCGTCAGCGCGGGGACCGCTGCACGCTGCTTGCCACGCGCCACACCGCGGTTTTGTGAGCTAGTCCCGAGGCGAATCACTTACGTAACGATTCTGATTAGTGTGCTTTTCAGTAGGAAGTTGCATACAAAGAATACTAAACGGCTCGAGTTGATACGGTTACGATCCGTTTACGAGTTGATATGTGTGCTGTAACCCTAATAGGGTCCGGTACTACCGGTACCGGTTTATTGACTACTACTGAGAATTTTTTGATAAAAGATCCGAACGCATCATGCATTCATTCATTCATCATCAAACATGTGATTCTTTCTTTTCCTTCTTCTAAACATGGTCAAAACATCTTTGACTAATAAGCAAAGGCCACGATTTAGGTTTATAACCCAGATGGCCTTAGAACAGTCAACAGAGTATTTTGAGAGTATAAAACTCAAGACGGCCACTGTTTTAACTAATCAGACAGCTGTGCTGCTGGGGAGTTTCGTTTTCAATGTTCAGAATGATGTACTAAATTTATGATAACAGGTTCCCTGTCAATGTCTCTGCCACCCTGTAAATATTATCTCTAAAATAATTACACAATTATTAAAATTCATTATTACATTTAAATGCTATGAACAAATACATAACTAGACAATATCGATATGTTTAAATAAGTACAACGGAACATAGCACAAAGGTCCATGTAAAGTGTACCTGGTATATATTACCATATAAAAATTAAATGTTTATAAAAAGATAACATGTACTTAAAAGCAAAATGATTTAAACTTATTGATAATGCGTATGTTTTATTTACGTAGTCCCCTCTCCTGTTCTGTTAGTAACGCATTCTATTTTGTTTCAGGTCTTTTTAAGTCCGCCGTCAGAAGCTTAGATCCTGTGGTAATCTTAGAAGATGAGATTTTGTACGGTCTTCCTTTCCCCATGTCAGATGAGGCACTCTCTCCAGACTTTTTACTTCCAATTGGTATGTATATTATTTCTAAAAAAAATAACAACCGACTTCCTAAAACAAAAACACTACCAAGTGAAAAACAACTTTAATTTCGGAAGTCAGTGTCTTAAGATCTTTAATTAAGGTTTTTTTGCCACCGACTTCCGAAATTAAAGTTATTTTTCACTTTGTACTGTTTTTTTTTTTTAGGAAGTCGGTTGTTATTTTTTTGTAAAAAGTTTTTATTTTTAACTTTTTAGTTATGGTAGATACCCCGCACTAATCTAATCGCGTTATTCGTTCATTTGTCGCGCAAATCCATAATGCAAATTTAAGACTTATATGGTTTTCACATGGACCCCATTTTCTAAATCGAACCAAATTACAATGAGACCATTCGGGAAGCACCAGCTTTCAAATAAAAAAAGAATCATCAAAATCGGTTCACCCAGTCAAAAGTTATGAGGTAATAAACATAAAAAAATACAGTCGAATTGATAACCTCCTCCTTTTTTACCGACTTCAAAAAAAGAAGGAGGTTATCAATTCGACTGTTTTTTTTTATGTTTGTGTTTTTTCTATGTTTTCGTCGACACGGGCCTGGTCCTTACCGGGCGGCGAGCTACCCATTGCTCGCCGCCCGCACAGCAGTCTCATCTACGACCTGTATATCAACGTGACAACCAAAAGCGTATTCACAAGTATGTATTGTTAACTTCCAGGTAAAGCTAAGATAGAGCGGGAAGGCAAACACATCACGTTAGTATGCGCCGGCAGAGGAACCGACACGGCGCTGCAAGCGTCAAAGTCACTCGCCGGCAAGGGTAAGATACATCGAATCATTTTTATTTATTAAAATATTAATGCTAATAATCTATCCGATTTGTACAAGGTGTAACAGAATAGACGTAAATCCTGAAACTAGTTTGTTCATAATTGACTATTGAATAGATTTCAGTCATATTTAATATAATAATGGTATAAATATTGTTTTTTCAAAAATTATACTATATGGTCAATGGTAGAATATTCGCCAATTGAACCAAAAAACAATGAATCTTATTTCAAGGCAATAAGACTCAATTTTAAATGTGTAATGTTAAGGTCAACACGATTTTCCTAATAATAACAGTTAGCTTTAAAAGAAATACATTTTGGTAGTATCAATACCTTCTCTAATTGGGGTGTATGAGTTCTTGCTTTAATTATGTTACACGGTATATAGCATGTGTTTAATCAACCCCGATATAATTCACATCAAAATGTTCTATGAAGTATTAATGGACACAAATGTAATAAATGTGCCTCTTTTTGTGATACTCAAATAATTCCTGTTTATTGAGTCCTAAAAATATTAAATAGTCAAATAACTACGACCAATTTGGATAGACGCGGTTGGTCACATGTCTAACTAAATCCATTTAGTCGGAAGCCAAATAAATATGGCAAAAAAAACATTACAAGACCAAAAACTAGAGGTCTGCTACAGATCAACTAACTTAAAGTGTCTGTAATCGGTTAAATTAAAGTAAATCTTTTATGTTTGTAAGTTGTGACGCTAGTGGATATGTTCCAGGTATCGAATGCGAGGTGGTGAACCTGCGCTCCCTGCGGCCGATGGACTTCGACGCCATCGCGCGCTCCATCTCCAAGACGCACCACCTCGTCACCGTGGAGCAGGGCTGGCCGCAGTCGGGTAACTAATTGTCTATCTATATTACTAGCTGTGCCCTGCGGTTTCATCCGTAGGAGTCTTCATCCAGTGGGAATATCGGGATAAAATGTCCTAATCTAGGTCTACCTATGAGCAAAATTTCATCCCAATCCCCAAAAGTTTCGCATAGAGATTTATGCCTCAAATCGTTAAAGTAACACAGCAGATGATTTTATCCACCCCTGCCGAGGTCCCGAGGTTTGATATACTTAATGTAGAAAACGTGGTATCTATCAATGTGATAACCTAATCTACAAACTGTATAAATTAAAGGCGTTTTTCGTGTCTGTCTGTGTCACCGTGATGGTTTTACTAAACGTCGCAACGCATTTTGAATTTGAAAACATTTACAACTCATTATTACTACCTTCCTTCTTTTATTTTATTTATACATTGTGGCGGTGATACTGACACGTAAACTGTAATCATGAATTCAGCACGTTTCTAACTGTAGAAAATTTTCGCCAGTTATAAAAGAAAAATCTGCTGCTTCAAAGAAAAGGGCCCACGCGTTTAAAATATATGAAACAGCTATATAGAAAATAATAAATCAGTTAAAATTTTTCGTTGACAAAAATATCAACGCGATAGAATTCAGAATCATGGAGAGAAGAAAGGATGGATGGACTGTGTGAATTATGATATGGATAGAAAGGGGGGTGACTCCTGAGATGACGACTGATAGAGAAGTGTGGAACATGTTGCGCCGACCACAAATAAATTGGGATAAGGGCAGGAGAATGAATGATGACAGTTCAGACTCATGTACTAACTAACGAAACAATAACACTTATTGTTTTTCTATTTTTATTTGTTTTAATGTTTATTTTAATTAGGTACATATGAACTCCTTTTCTTCTCTTTCTTAGAATGTAAATTACGAAATGCTTGTACTTTAAACTTCTACAATGTACCATAAGATTACCTACGGGGAGCCTGGAGATCCGTAACACAGGGTTTCCCTAGTACGGACTCCAGTCTCTCGCAAAGGACCTTTTTTTTCACATTTGCGAGGGTAGTCTGAAAAGTTTCCGAACTTAACGTGAAGATAAGAAAACTCGTCAATAAAAGCTAATGAATGTAGTTTTGCATCTTTTGACAGTTACTCACCAAAATGTCAGCCATCTCGGACGCGTAGTTGATAAGTGACAGTCGTTTAAGTGAGTCGATATGAGTGTTTTTGCGGAAAAAAATGGCATCGAGTTGTCATTACATTTTTGTTTTTGAAAGGCAATACGCCCACGCAAATCAAAGATGAGTTGGACTCTGTGTATGGGGACTCTGCACCATCATTCACCACATTGAAATTTTGGACAGGTGAATTTAAACGAGACCGTGAGAGCTTGGGAGACGATGGACGTTCGGGACGTCCAAAAACTGCTACTATTGACGATAACATCACTAAAGTTCACCAAATGGGGCTAGACGACCGCCGAATTAAAGGGGGTCTCCCATAGCAGTGACTATGAGAATGTCCAAGGAAAGTGTTTGTCACGTATTAAATCAAGCCATAGAAAGCTGTCCGCGTATTGGTTGCCGTGTTTGCTCACGTTACACAAAAAACGTGTTTGAATGAACATTTCCAACGCTCTTTTGGCCCAGTTTGGATGCTATAAATCCAAGTTTTGGCGCCAATTAATTACTGTAGATGAAACTTAGATACATCATTAAACCCGAAACAAAAATTCAGTCAAAACGAAACGCACTATTTATCAAAATCAGAATGGGATTGACGATTATTTCTAAACCATTGCATCATTTGTTCGAATAAATTGTCGGCTCAGCAACGTAAATAACGCAATGAATGTTGTTTAACTATCAATATGAACCTAATTCCCACTGATAGCAAGTTACGCAATTACCCCTCTGGCTTCAAAAAAAGCAAAAACTGTTTTTTCGGCTGGGAAAGTGATGGAGACTATACTTTGGGATATTCATGGAGTTATCTTAAGGTGGATGGATGATTATCTCAGATGCCATTTTGTCGCTAGATGGCGCTAGATCCACAATTTGGAACATTTTCAATTTTTACGCCTAACTTAGAAATCTTTAATAGATAACTTTATTATATGCGAAACCTAGGGCATTAACTTGATTTTTTTAGATAGTCACTGTGCTTGTTAACTGGTCTCATACAAAGATTTGTACATTCTAAAGATTTAGCCGCTTGACTTTACTCTTTACACACACATACAAAGTAAATAGTAGTAACTTTCGACACCACTAGATGTCGTTTTATTCAAACAGTTTAAAATGAAATTAATATAGGTACACTGTCCCTATAAGTTGTAGTAATGTGACTGAACCTAAATTGTAATGTGTAAATAGTCATCATCTCAGCCGCAAGACGTCCACTGCTGGATATAGGCCTCCCCCTATTTGGGGGGCTTTGCCATAATCACCACGCTTGGCAAGCGGGTTGGCGATCGCAGTGTGATGGTAAAATGCATAGAGAACGCTGCTGCCCATTTTCTAGTAAATCCCTTAGTCGCCTTTTACGACACCCACGGGAAGAAATCTAAGGAAGAAGAAGGAATGGAAGTGTAAATAGTGACGTGTACTAAATAAATAAATAAAAGACTATTTATTACATTGTAAAGCTTTTTATTGTACCTTACTATAAATTAATAATATTTATTTAGTAAAAAGGGGTTAATATTTTCATAAAAATAATCGTTTTATTTACTCTCACTACATTTACTTAGATAGTTTCCGTTTGGATTCAAACCATCGAGTCATACCACCATACAAAGATAACATACTTTTTTAAATATTTTGATATTTACAATTATGATTTTGAATTTAGTATTAGAAAGAATTATGTATGTAGATTACAATATAAATAACATCATACGTAAGTATATATAACGGCACATGTATCTTACACAACAACACAAAGGGGTTGCTAGCTAACCATAACATTTATTTATGTTTCAAGAATACCTACTTATGATACAATTTTGAACTGCAATAAATATTCTTATACAATTGAATTGTTAGGCTGGTACCTAAATACATGAGTGAAACTTATCTACACAGAAAAATCTTATGAACTAACAAAATAACACAAACTATACATCGCTACGTGCAAAAATAGCTTATTAATTATTGTATAATGTTCCCACTGCTGAGACTCAGGCCTCCTCTGAACTGTGGTGATGAAATAATTTACACTCAGCAAAGTGCCGGCTTGGATTCGAACCATCGACTCGTACCACCATACAAAGATACTTATAAATATTATAATAAAATATCTTCTTTTCTACGCGCTACTTTTTGCAGTCGCCGCCGCCTCCGCGCCGTATCAGTCTTCTGCTTGTCACTTTTTACTTCCATTTATATAATTTCCGTGTGATCTGAATCAAATGCTGGAAGACGCAGTTTTCGCTGCAACAAATGAATTTACACAGTTTTGTTAGACTATTCTTACTGAACCGACACCTCAGAGACCTGCGGAATAAGTTAGGAAATGAGTAAGACTTATATTTTTATACCTTTTAATTCCTTGATGTCTAGACATTTAGCATTTTTCTCAACTCTTCTCAAAATAATTTCCGGCAGTACACATGTTTTAAAAAATGTTACCAACTTCGGCATCATAGCGTTGATAACTTCCTCATCCCGGTTAACTTTTATGACAGTCAATGGTTGGGTGACAGATATCAAGCAAATGAAGTAACATTTATTCATTTTGGTAATTCGCAATTGACCCTGGACCTAGAATCAAAATAATAATAGCTGTTAAAAAGAAACAATCCAAGAAATACATTATTTTTATACATACATACCAAGAAATAATGATATTTGTTACACTGAACATTGTGTAAAATATGTTGTACTTTGGTATTGTCAAACAAAAACTTCATCACTACAAACAAGCAAAAGCGTACTAATGTAATGAACACAAAAATATGGTATCAAGTTGGGACTTACCATTCCAGATGAAGAATCAAAGTTGTGACCATATGACCTTCTTCAAGTCAACAATACGGTACCCTACCAAACCTGATAAGTTGTCACTTGATGTTCTTTCCACAGTTAGTTGATAAGCTTCAGTCTCTGAATCGGGTTGTGGCCAATCAAAATCAACAGTCTCTACTTGCTCTGTAACAGATTCACCTGTATTGAAGCTAGAGCTGCAGGCTATGGCTTCGTATCGAATTTCTGGTATACCACGCGAATAGGTTTAGGGCGTATCTTCAGCTGTCGAATGGTTGGACAGCTGATGATGATCTTGAGTTGAATGTGGACTGAAATAAAAGATAAATAAATGAAATAGGTACAGTTAAAAGTACACAGTTAAGACACAACACGAACCAACGAGTATCAAATAACCTCCACTCACGTAAATCTGATTCGAAATCTTATGGGAATCTAATTTACTCACTATAGATCACTAAAAGAACTTCCATGATGTCTTTTGAATACTGCTTGCACTTTTTTCCGTGATTTTCGCGGTCCTGAATACACATGTCGTATACATTTATGCAAGTTTATTAGTCGGGTTTATCTTAGGCAGTTCAGTTGCAATTCAATCTGTAATCAAAAAGAATAATTACAAACAACAGCAAATGTATCTTATTTATGAAATGTTTCAAGAAACAGAAATAACACCACCACCAAGCTGTTGTTTTCAGAGAGAATATTTGAAATTTGTAGTATGTCATGTGACGACAATCAACGAGTGTTGCTAACGTTTGATTTTGTATTTCATCTTCTAAATCTTACACTTTTGTACCATTATAATAATACTCTATATCACCTTGAAAATCATTCAAAATAACACTTACCGTCAATAAAACACAAAAACACTTCACTTTTCAATAAAAACCAGGGCTTTGAATAACGTTAAAAATTTGGTATCGTTACTTTCATCGGACGAAGATAACGTTATTAGTAGAGGTCACGTAACCACGCCAATGGATTAGTACCTAAGCGTATCAGAATGTTATCAGTACCTACTTACATACATTAAAAAGATTTTTAAATCTGGAAAGTCGTGTACTAGTAACTACTTACTACATATTTAAACTAGATAATACAATAATTACATTAGTATTGTATCTGTGTGAACCAAGGGCAGATCGCAGAGATATTTTTTTCACTTTATGTAAAGCATTCTTTCTCATTCCATAATAAAAAACATTTTATCAATCAAAAAATGTTAACTGCGCGGGCAAACCCGCGCGCCCGGCGCTAACTTGCTAGAAACACAATATTCTGGAAACGATTCGCAAGTTTTCAAGACACAAGCAATCACGCTTTGACGGTATGGCAACAACGCGGGGTGCGAGCGCTGCTACTTGAATGGCAACGTCGCATTATCGAATTTAAAAGATAAATTCTTTTAAAATGTTCGAATATCGAACAGCGCCATCTATTATGAATGTTTACTAATCGTAAACTCGTAACACAACAGCAACCAACTTTCTCGGTGGTTCTATAAATTTCCGTCAGATGGCGCGATTCAGGTCCCTCACACATGTAAAGATTTTTCGTTTTTTATTCGGTCTAATTCTCCTAGAAATACTGTTTTTTTTATAAAATTTGGGCCATATGCGAACATATACATTATTAAGTCTCATTAAAGTTGCTTTTATTCTGCAGAAACTGTTTATTTACCGAGATTTCCACACCTGAAAAATGTATGGCGAGGGCTATCTAGGCATTCACCTTAATCGATTTTCTTCAAAAGATAAAAGCCATTACAGGAGCATCCTACGCATCATTATATGATAAACTGAAGGCAGAAATTGCGGAAAAGCAGCGACATTTACAGAAAAGAAAATTCTCTTTCACCAAAACATGTGCCCTTTCACAACTAAGCGGTTGCCATGGTGAAAATCCACCAATAACTGTTTGAAATCCTTGACTACCCGCGTTACTCACCAGATCTTCAGTCTTTTTTGTGTTCCTTCATCAAAAAATTACGCTCACACGACAGAGATTTTCGTCAAATGAGGAGACAATCACGTTCGTGAACCATTATTTTGCAGAGAAACGCGGAGTACTATTTGGACGGGTTGGAGAGCTGAGAGCAACGCTGGAAGAAGTGTGTAGACTTACAAGGAGACAATGAAGAAGAATAAAAAAAATAAGAAAAAAAAATCTTGTATCTTTGTTAGGTCGGAAACTTTTCAGCTCACCGATGTACTGATGATGACTAGTCCTAAGATGTTAATTCTAAGCCAACTTTTGTGGAGAAAGAAAAAAACTTGTATGTAATAATTAATTCATAACTAATTCATGGTAACAGGTTGCGTGTCGATTTCCCTGCTACGCTGTATAATAATTTAGACCAAACTTCCCAAAGAGGGCGATAACGCCCCCTTGTGGGCGCTGCAGGCCTAAAGGGGGGTGGTAAAAGACCCAGAAAAAAAATGGGGGCGTTGTGTAGACTCTACACAACGCCTGATTTAGACCTTTCACTCTTGTCGCTTCGGTAAGCACGTTAAGTCGTGGGTCCCGGCTGTCTTCCGTGAATCTTAGACAGGCGTTACGGGTCGTCAGAAGCCCGAAAGTCTGACAATCAGTCTTACCAAGGGGTATTGTATTATCCAGTAACTGGGTTGTTGAGGTCAGATAGGCAGTAGCTCCATGTTAAATACTGGTACTCAGCTGCATCCGGTTGGACTGGAAGCCGACCTCAACACAGTTGAGAAAAGGCTAGGCAGGCTGACTTTTGTCGCTGTAGAACCCTCTTCCTCATTCAAAACTGTGAACTATCCTCAGGTATCGGCGCGGAGATCTGCGCGCGAGTGATGGAGTCGCCGTCGTTCTTCGAGCTGGACGCGCCGGCCTGGCGCGTGACGGGCGCCGACGTGCCCATGCCCTACGCGCGCTCGCTGGAGGCGGCCGCCATCCCGCGCGTCGACGACGTGGAGGCCGCCGTCACCGCCGTGCTCGGCAACAAGTCAGTACTGCACAGCTCCACGGCATCCTCATCATCATTAACAGCCTATAATGCTCCAATTGTGACAGGGACTGGGCCATAATCCACCACGCGGACCCAGTGTGGGTTGGTAGATGTTACATGTCTACGGATGTTGTGTTCTAAAACATACCGGTTCCTGCCAGGGTCGCGAGATTTATTCAAAAGAGATACCCTGGCATATGGGCAACTGAAGGAACACGGGTGGGTTTTAGTCAATAGAAGTCTGACACGCCCTTCCGCTCCACCCTAGAGCGGGAAACGTCAATTGATGATTTCCCACCCACAACAAAAAAAAAAGACCGTCCCCCAAAACGCCCCCCGTCATTCATCACTTCCTAGTGCTTACGCTGGGAAAAAGTGGCGCAACAAACTCCCCAGCAGCACAGCGGTCTGTTAGTCAACATTATCATCATCACATCACATCAGCAGTCTATATCGTTCCCACTTCTGGGACACAGGCCTCCTCTCGGTGAGAGGGAGTGGCCCGTAATTCACCATGTAATCGAATTTTTGGTTCTAAGACATACCGATTTGCTTACGATGTTTTCCGTCACTGTTTTGAGAGCAGTGGTGATGAAATCAAAATGAAAAGTCATTTATTCAAATTTAGCTGAGAGTCAGCACTTTTTGAACGTCTAAGTTACATAAGATAGTTTTGACCAAAACGCCCGCCCTTCATCACTTCCTAGTGTTTTCGCTGGGAAGAAGAACAAACGCGCAACAAACTCCCCAGCAGCACAGTTGTCTGTTAATCAGCAGCATCATCATCATCATTAATTTCAGCTGAAAGGCGTCCACGGCTGGAGATAGGCCTCCCCTAAGCTCCGCCACTTCTACCGGTTTTGTGCTTCCCGCATCCAGCAGAATCCTGCGTAACCCAACATATTATACACGGTACGCTTCGACCAAAGTTGTGTAACTGCGAAGCTGAGAGCGTCAATCGCTGCACTCGACCACCGTATAAATATGGAGAGTATGGAAACTAAGTTTTTCACTATTCAAAAGTCTTGAAAACTCTTGATGTCGGTAAATCTGAAAATAAAAAAAAACAAATTGGACCGCAGTTCTTTCAAGTGGGGTTGCGGTAGAAGTTAAGTGGAAATCGTCACATAACAAAGCATTCATATTTCTAGTACATACTTTATTTTTTAAACGGCCACTGCAATAAATTTAAAATTTTTCGTCTTGTGGGCTCTTTTCATAGTTTTCGCCGGCCCCTTGAAGGTCGTTAAATCCAAATTCGACAGTTTTTATTGTATGTATAGGACAACATTTCATTACGAAATACACAATACACTTGTGGCATTTTTAAAATGATCGCGGGTGGTCCGAGGCTAAAAGATAAACATGTAGCATGATCACACGTTTCGACACGGCATCGGCACCCACAACTGAGAACATCGCGGCTATCGTTTTGGGGCCTCGTCAATTCTGTGTGTGCCGTTTCGAACGTGTTGTTTCTGTACTGTCCATATTTATATTGTGACGCAACGATGCAGACTCGGCTTAATGATGATTTATGATTACTGAGAATTTATGTAAAGTCAATGACTACTTAGCTAATTGTTCTTTCTTATACACAATATGGAGAATGTTGCCTCTCACCGAGATGAGGCCTGTGTCTCAGCAGTAGGAACATTACAGGCTGCTGATGATGATGATGATGATGATAAATATATTTTTATATATTTTGTATATTATATTATATTATTATTGTTATTTTATACTAGCTGTGCCCGCGGCTTCACCCGCGTGGTGTTCAGAAATTACCACATAGGGACGTGCTACTCAGACAAAAAGTAGCCTATGTTACTCCTTATAACATCAGCCATCTGCCAGTGAGGTCCCGTCAAAATCGATCCAGCCGTTTCAGAGATTACTATAAAATTTAGACATGGCCATTAACTTAAATTGCGTTTGAAATGGTTTTTTTTTTCCTGTTTCAGAATCAGTGCGGTGAGCCAATGAGTGGGAATCTCTAGAGGAAAGTTCTTCCGATAACGGAGGTTAACATTCAAGTGTACATATTTTTATTCACTTTGATTTTTATTTACTTCGATATTTGTTTATTTTTATTTATTTTGAATGGAAATGTGATGTTGGAAATAAATGATGTTATTTAAATTGGTGCGTTTTATCTCACAACACCGTTAAAATAAGTTTATATTTGGTAACGGTCCGGCTACGCCGTATTCAATTCGTAAATTGGTATTTGATGTAATTTTGTCTAATTAGCTGGTTCAGCCATCTTTCGTCAGTTTTCTATACTGAATGATCCCTTCATTGCCTCGGGTGAATCTTGGGGCGACTACTGTGTAGTTCATGTCTAAAACGGTAGATGGCGTTTAATCTCGTAGGTTTTTACTGCTTCAGTTGATGGCGCTGTCGAACGTCGTAATCAAACAAGAAAGAACGAGATTCTATGACTCGTTACTATTTTACCAATTAACGAGTTTATTCATATCTTAGGAAATATAAAACCGAGGTCACCATGTGCTTCCATGAGCATCAACAGTCGGTCCCATTGATGTGATACGTAAATCTGGGCCAGATATTACTACAGTTCGTTGTTACAGGTATACACAATCTTAGGAACCCGATAAGTATAAAGCCCTATAGATAGCTACCGTGAGGGCATATCCAGTACTTATAGGGCTGTAGTGATTGTAGGTAGTAGTGACTTCACCTAAAACTTGGAAGATTTTTGTGGTGTGAAAGTTACATAGTTACATAGGATAATTGTATTTGGACCTAATCTTCTCAGTGCTATTCAGTAGATACTAACAAAGGATTTCGCCGTTAAGAGGCCGTATACGATTTTTTTCGATTTAGCTAATTTACTTGATTTTAGAGACGTCCTTTTGAAAAATGTATTTCGATGAGTTTAAATGCACAACATGTAAGATCTAATGAATAAGCTAGTTTTGTATTTTATTTTTGTCGAGTATTACAATGTCAAATTTAGGTTGTTTTAAAAGATTATTTACTGGCATTTTTTCTGGTTTAGGATTAATATTGAACTGAATTTTATTTCTGTTGTTTTGTTTATTTTATGAACGAAAGTTCTTAGTGGCCGAAATCTAAAGCAATTCTTTGCCCATTTTCTCTAAAATTTGACTTACTTGTTTTAAATATGAAAGTGCTGAAAAGTCATTCATACATGGTATAAATGACTTTAACAACAATGTAAGTACATTGAATTTTTTATACCGTGTAGATGTAAAAATGATTCGTAAAAATGTGATATTCTAAGCATGTTACATAAAAATTCACAAAACAGTCGCCGGTTTGAGGACGAGTTATGAAAATTAAACTAAAATATCAATGAATATCTACACAAATAAATAAAATTGGAGTGTCTGTTTTTAACATTAAGATAACCACTTTTTACTAAGTGTATATGGATGTATACACGATACATATACCAAAACAACATTTTTTACAATTTTTGTCTGTCTGTCTGTCTGTTCGTTCCCGCTAATCTCTGAAATGGCTGGACCGATTTTGACGGGACTTTCACTGGCAGATAGCTGATGTAACAAGGAGTAACTTAGGCTATTTTTATTTTAGAAAGATTCTTTTATTTTAGAAAAAAAAAAAAACTATCTTCGAAAACTACGCTGACATACGTCTCAAATGCGAAAAACCCTGGCTGAATCCTACGAAATAGATCAAAATAATGTACTACAGTATTGTACACCTTAAAAAGGCCTACAAAAATGTCCTCAATGGTATATGTCTATCTCTTAGGGATAACCCACAATAACCATTTTTTATCTTTTACTTTTTACGAGAAATAAGGGCTTATTTACGATGCGATTTTAAGCAATACAGCATTAATCCTTATCCAATTAAGTACTTTAAATACATTGTGAATTTAATATAGATCAATTTGGCCCTTTACAGCATGTAATTTAAATGAATATCTTAGAAGATATTAGAGATTTAAAAAGCGGGCGCAGAGCGCGTTGGCAGCGGCCGGGTACAGGATAAGTAGGATTGTAATTCATATTACTTTGGCTTCATAGTAATTGCGAATATCATGTGTGTTCATTATACTCAAAATAAACCTAATAGTATTATTCCAAGTAAGAGACCGCGAAATGGCTTAGATGTTTAGATTTTTGGATGTTTGTTTCTCAATGATGCAAAGACGGCCAAACGGATTTAGATCGAATTTGGCACAAAGATATAGGTATTATATCATGGATACGTAACAGATAGGATACCTACTTTATCCCGGTAGTAGGTTCCCGGGTGATATTTTCCGACAGCTATACGGGCCAAGCCACTGGCAAAAGTACTATTCCTATAATTATGTTCGGTGTCTGGTAAATGATTGAGTGTCTGTATACCTAGGTAAAATAGGAGCGTTAAGAAAAACAAGGAAGAATTATATTCAACTAAACCAAGCCCTATGTCACAGTCTTCTTACTCTAAATACTATTACTTTTATTTTAAAAACACCAACACACATGATGTTTTCATAAACTATGAATCCTAAGTAATATGAGTTATAATCCTACTACTAATAATATTATAAATGTGAAAATATGTCTGATTGGGTGTTTGTTTCTCAATCACGCAAAAATGGCTGAATGGATCTGGATCGAAAATAGCACACAGAGTCTATATTACCTATATAACCTGGAATAACACATTCTTATCGCGGTAGTACGTCCTCTTGCATTAATTTCCGACATCCACGCGGGCGAAGCCGCGGGCAAAAGCTAGTATCTAATAAAGATCAAAATTGAAATAATAGAAAAACTTTAATTTAACTGTAAAGTCACGTCTTAGTCCAGTCATTTGGTGCTCAAAAAGGAAAGTTTTCCAGGGGTTTCGAAAATTGGTGATTTAATAGATTTTGACGTGCTCTTTTCGAATTTTCACTTTGTCACCTCGTACCTTTCCGCTCGCGCCGCTATATTAGAAAAATGCCGCCCAAAACCGGTTTTTTGACAATAACTCCTTTCCAACTCATTTAATTATGAAAATAGTTGAGTAATAAATTAAACTAGAGAAATCTTCCTACAATTTGACCTTTTTTTTTTGTACAATCAATAGTTTCAGCGTACGAGCGCCGCAAAGTCCACTCCAACACGCGTTTTCGCCAAATAACTCATTTCCACGCCACCATGAGGTAAGTGGTGTCTCCAGTAGGTTTAATCCACTTGTATCCACAAATGAAACAGTTCACTACAATTGAAGCCATGGCTCTAAAAATGCGAACGATACTGGTGAACGATAAACTTGTATTTACTGTCGATTTAGGCAGAATATTTGTGCTTCGAAGTTTCCAGGTAGAACTATCAAATTACTGGACTAGCAGTATAATCACGTAATTCAGCGAACTCGGAAAAATTTCGTATACGGCCTCTTAAGTGAAATACACGGTGCCAATTCAAATGTAAGCTCAAGTATGTCTTATAGAGTGCCTGATTTTGATAGTATTAAAACCTCACCTTTCTTGGCGATTCAATCCACTTGAATAAGTATTGAATTCGCAACAGCCGACAGATGCCGATATAATGAAAAATCTAAATTAAAATAACAATATAATAAATAAGTAGTATAGTAAATCCGTCACGAATCCTGAACGATAAATCCATACAATAGCGGATTCGTACGATTTTTGCGAAATGTTCCCTTTGTACGACAGACGTCCGCGCCAGGGGACGCGCGATGACAGAATGATGGATCGGCGACGCTCCTACATGGTATGTGCGAGCATACACTGGGCATGTGTGAGCTCACATTGTACTGGGAACATTTCTTATGTATTGCTGGGAGAAAAACTTTTATGTTGCGGTATCTCAAAAGCTATGTTAGAGAGGTAAGTATTTAAAGATCCTGCATCCTTGATGCAAGTTCTACACTGGCGTAGTAAAACTACATACAAAGTATACAAACTGTAATGAAACCTGCAAAGTAGGTACCTAAGTAAATCTACCTGTCATCGGCGACAGTCTGCAAGTGAACATATGTCGCCATGCTGAGAGAAGGACAGACATGGCAAAAAGATGTTCCTAGTTCCACTGCTCAATATAACCAGCCCGTATCGTCTCCACTGCTGGGACACAGGCCTCCTCTCAGTGAGAGGAAGTGCGCCGTAATCTACCACGCGGGCCCAGTGCGGGTTAGTAGATGTCATATGTAAGGTGGCTGGGACAGACTGGATGCGGAAGGCGGAGGACAGGGTGTTGTGGCGCAGCATGGGAGAGGCCTATGTCCAGCAGTGGACTGCGATAGGCTGATTTGATTGATATGTAATCGATTTTTTGGTTCTAAAACATACCGGTTTCCTCACGATGTTTTCCTTCACCGTTTTGAGAGCAGTGGCGATGAAATAATTTACACAAGTAATGCGCCTGCTTGTGTTTGAACTCACGACCTACTTACTACTCGTAAGTCGCGGCCGATTCCACTGCACATCAACCCGAAAAGGGACCCCCTGTCAACTTCCGGCCATAATCCATTTACTTACTAACATCTCAATTTCATTAAAGCAAAAAGTGCTAACGAACACGTCAATCCTCGTCCAAAATGTATATCTTTGTATATTTTACGTATAAAAGTATAATTTCTGCGCACAATGTGTGCTGGTGATCCATCAGGCGGGACGGCTCGCGACAGATTTTTGTGAATAAACCCACGAGTAGGTGAAATTTTGAATTTTTAAGTCTATAGAATTTGTGGCATGTGTAGTGTGGGCAAAAAATATAGAGTGCTACCTACTTATGGAAGAATTATGCTACTGTTTCATTTGTAATCAATCGATTGGATTTGGCACAGATTGCATCGTACCTAGGTAGGTAGCCTTTGTTCCGTTGTCTTATCTTGAAAGTCTAGTACCTAGGTATAAAATCGTTACTATCAACCTGCCTACTTATATCTGCAATTAACTTAGTAGTTGATAGTTCCGCTTCCGAAACGTCAAGATATCTATTAACGTCTGACAGAGGTGGTTGTTTTAGATCGAAAGCTGACGAATAACTAAATATTATTGCACATTTTGTCACGAGTCACAACTCACAATAACCTAAAAGCTCTGCTACAGGAAGTTTTTAATTTAGCCATCTAAAATTCTACATTTTTTCCATCTATTACCTAAATAAAAACAAACGCAGCTCCACTAACACAGCGGTTACAAAGTAGCGATGATCCATCAGGGGAGCTACGTTTTGACGGCATCGTGTTCCAGTGACAACCAGCATGTCCGACTGTTTAGCCCGGGGAAAATTTTGTGCAACTAGGCAGAAATGACTACTAAGAAAATATCAGAATAACACGTATGTATCCCCCGGAGAGAAAGCAGAGGTGTCTCTAAATTCGACAATTACATTTCGCCAGTGATATTAAAAGTCTGTAAGAATAATTTAGCGAACCACTATTCCGCTACAAATCCAGATTTCTGCTTTTATTTCATAGTGGATAGATAACCTTACCGCAGATCCAAGGATCGATCTTTAGACCCTCTACGATGATCCGAGTTTCAATCTCTAGCTAGGATATCTTGGCAATCTACATCCTACATTTTAAAATAGGGTTTCCTTATTTCAAAATATATGAAACGCCCTATTTAACTTGAACGGGTGATTTTAATTCAATAGAGTGTTATACTAAGAGGGTCAGCACAGATTTTAAAGAGGGGTGAGTGGTGACAGATATTTAACGGTTACTTAGTTTAAGACGAGTCTTTCAACAAATAATTGCAAGGGTTTCCGAACACACGAAGACTTTCAAGCTATTAATTTACCAGTGTAAGCTGACCTCGCATTATAGGCAGGCTATATGCTTTCTGTACGTAGGCAATCGTTGAAACTTGTAGATCTTTAAATATAAGCTGAAGCAGAATTAGCATATGTTTGTTGTAACGTAAGCCAAAGAAGTGTAGTTATATTCAGTTGTTACCGTTAGATCTAAAAGAATCATCCATGTCAGACTTTAGTTTAAACTGGAAATCTTCTTATAGCGTATAATATTATCGTTGTGCGTAGGTACCTATTTGAGGTAATCTGTGCTGTTGATGTCATATTGTTTTCCGTAAAGAAAAGTTCCAAGAATTTTTGTAGGAGCCATTAAAACAACTGAAGGATTTTGTCAAGAACCCAAAATATTCCAAAACAGACATGGCTGAAAGAGCCTATCTCCTACTGAAAGGACTGATCCCATAAAAATAACTAGGATCAAGTTGTAACAAGCTTCCTTCTATTACCAAGCCGTTGTAACAATCTAGGCAGGCAGATCCTACCCCTCTCTTCTCATATTCGGGTGTGAGCGAAAGATTTGTACTAACATAGTAGGTACCTACTTACAAATCTGTCTTTAACTTAAAGACAGATTTGTAAGTTTAAATAAATACTATAAATTAATAAATAAAACTTTCCATGTACCTATTACAGGTGAGACGTATGAATGTAAACGAGACAAAAGGAGTATGGTAATGATCGTAGCAGGTGACTTTCTGTCTTTATGTGGGTATGTAATACAACTAGGTATAGGCACCTAGTTATCTATAATACCAGTCGCCACAAGTATTAGTCATGGGTAAATACAACAATATTTACCTAAATAGAAAATAGGTATATAAGGTAAATAAACGTGCGACCGGCTAAGACCGAGTCGGATGGAGATATTCGTGTTTACGCGTATTTTGCGAGAGTACCGCGCATGCATGGCCAGAAGAAAGTGCGTAGCGAGATTTTTTGTTTACTACCTTTATGATGAAGGTATAACAAGTGTGGCGATACCTAATTACAGTTACGTAACTGTTAAGATGTTCATTGATTATTTTTTTTCATTTTATAATATTTGTTACGTATGAAAACTTTTACTCATGAGTAAATCTAGGTATGTAGGTACGTTACGTACAATCTAGTATCTACTACCAGTAGGTATACTACCAGTAGGTATCTACCTACAGCTAATTTAGGTAGTTACCTAATCACTATAATTTTATAATTTAGTATTAAATTAAAACCTCTCATGACAAATAAAATACGTTCATACCTCTAGGTAAGTATATAAGTACCTAACTTACCTATATTTTAAACTTCGCAAATGAAATATCGTAACCACAATAATATTATACCTTACTTACTTAAAGGTATGCAAATCACAGAACGTTTAGCATTGACAGTTTATAATTAAATTGCGCAAATAAGTTGTCAAATAAATATGACGTTAGTTTCTCTTTCATAAGAAGTAATTGGTCGACGTATTTACATTTATAATTACACTTGTTTTACAGCTTTGAGAGAAATACCTACTCATTTTCTAGGAAATCAAGTAAGGTGTTGCAAACACTTGTTGCCTGCAGGACAGTGCAGGACAAGTATTTCATTTGTCTGTTTTCACGTTTTGACTTCTTAAACCTATCCATGCCTAATTACTATTCCTAACCACTGCAACTCCTGAAAGCTGACATTGAAGACCGCTAGAAAGCGCCGAAACAATGAATCTTACAGCAACAAGTCCAGCCCAGACTTGGAACTGCTATGAAGCCCGGAACAACAGAAAATAACAGCGGAAAACTCAGAGAAAATACGGTTTCCATATTTCTCCATGAAACAGGAGTCAGCATACAAAGGTACCTTCGTTTATCTTATTACTTAAACGTCTCTTAAAGCTTCTTTTAACTATACAGTCATAGGTGATCCTGCCTACTCCAAACACCACAACACTACGTACTTTCCTGGAGCCGTGCCCCATAGGCCTTGCTAATGGCATGTGACAGCGGCGGTGATGGATCGGACGCCCCCTCGCCCCTCTGCACGGCTACCGATAAAATTAGACGATTTTTCCCCAAAATGAGACATTCTTGTGCGAGATATTTTTGTTATTTTATTTTATTTTACTAGTTGGCGAAGGCAAACAAGATTGGTAGATAAATGGTTACCACCATATAAACTTATCAGTATAAGAGGCATCGCGGGGGCGTTGCCATTATAGAGAAAGCTCAAACTGAGCTGTTTATCTTACCATACCTTTCAAGTGCCTAGAATTACACCATCACACTGCTTGTTGGCAAAATTAGACAACTCAGGACCTCTCAGTAATCATGATACGAAATACAGTAGCAGCATGTTCAGCATTCTCTTGTCTGCTCTTTACAAAAGCGATCATTGCTCTTTACAAATCAAAAGAGAGTTGGTAACAGCTGCGACTTATGAGTGGAGGCCGTAGGTTCGAACCCAGAAAGGTGGTTTACATTGTGTCATCATCATTTCGGATGCAAGACCTCCACTGCTGGACAAGGGGTTCCACCAATTTAGGATTTGGGGGGATTTGCCATAATCGCCACGCTTGGCAGGCGGGTTGGCGATCGCAGTATGGTGGTGAAATGCATAGAGAACGTAAAAAACCATTTTAATCATTCGTTCTTTGCGCGAAATCGTTCTCTACCCCATCACTATTAGTTTTAGTATAGAATCATTATTTTTCTTTGACTTGTCAAGTTATTGAATACCTACCAATAAAAGTCCAGATATAGCAGTATTTTTTTTTCTGGATGGGAATTCTTCAAATAACTTCTCCCGCTCGGGGCGGAGCGGGAGGGCGTGTCAGACTTTTACTGACTAAAACCCACCCGTGTTCCTTCAGTTGCCCATGTACCAGGGTCACGGTATCTCTTTCGAGCAATCTCGCGATCCTGGCAGGATCGTAATTAGTTTTCCTTCACGATTTACAAGCAGTACTTTGTGTACTACTCTCTAAAACTTCGTGAGGAAACCAACATGTCCTCGAACCACAAATTTTTATAATATGACATCTACAGCCCGCGTGGTTAATTACGGCCTAGTCCCTCTTGCAGAGAGGAGGCATGAGCACAGTAGGATCTTTGTAGGCCGATCATGATGAAAGCTACATTGGACTAGAGAAGCATGAACTTACGAACGAAAGGAAAACTTACTATATTAATTGCTATCAATAAAAGGAAACGGCTTGCAGTAGTAAAAATCTGTCCGGTAGTGTTTTGTAAAGGTTTCTTCAGACAAGCGCGACGCGAGATCTGTAGAACAATTATGGTGAAGTTTTCATAGAAACTGTTTTATGAGAGTCGCGTCGCGACTGTTTGTGAGAGCCTCAACGCGCCCATTAGATAAGGCAGTCTGAGATAGCCACAAACCATTGTCGATTAACTTTAACCACAGAGCAACACCTACCTCTTACCACTAAATTGTTTAATCAAAGGCGGATCCAGGTGTCATGGAGGGTCATAACCACCCTTAGGCATAAGCTGGATCTAGGTCGACCACTGTTATTTTTTCTAATTTCATTGATTTTAACAAATATTTATACTTTGGCAGCGACCAGCTTCACAAACGTTACGGTCTGTCTCGCATAGGGTGGCAGCATTTTGCTGAGAAATCGCCGTTTTGCGTAGATTTGACGCATGGTTTCCACAGCTTTTACTTTTTAGTGTGTCTGATCTTTCTTTGCGTCATATTTACCGCAAATAAACTTTCTTTCTTTCTGTCTTCGTAAGATGTGACCACGTAAGTATGTGTGTGTCGCACATGCGCGATCGTCACATATTACATCTATTATCTAATACAACTATACACTGTTATTATAATAATATTATATGATGAAATGATGATAGACTGTGGAGTTTCTTACCGGCTCTTCTCCATAGGAAACAACCAAACGAATCGTACACATAACTTCTGAGGTTTCACAATTGTCCATGTAGGTTTAAGGATGTGAAATAAAATATTTTGATGTACCAGTTCATTCATTGTGAATACATTTTGTTCGCACGATTCTAAGATTGAATGTGGTGTGTTTGTTGTTAATTATTTGCAAAATGTTATTATAAATATTTACATGATCTGAGAAGACGGGGGCGGGATATTTTGATATGGCGCCCGGGCACACGCAACATGCTTACTCGGGCACTAATTGGAGCCTGTCCCGACTGGACCCTGACTATGTGACCTCCTGATTCGAAAGCTGAATCCATCCTTGTGTATAACATTAATAATTGATTTATATTTCCAGTTTTAAGTTCCCGTACAATTATAGTATTTCCACACAGCAAAGCGCCTTTTACCCCGAAAGGTTGGCAGTGGTGTGTCACACCCAAGCCAGTTACTCCACCTGAAAAATTTCCATGTAATAGGGAGCGAACCTCATGCCATTTATGGAAGACAATTCTAAAACCGTGCTGCTACCATGAATTTTCCTACTGAAAACTCCAAGGACACTTTCAGAATTAGGCATCAAGCGATCTTGTGACTACGAGCATAACCGCAACTATTAAATTAATAGATATCTTGTAATAAAATCACAAGTAACCAAGGTATCTAAACTATGTGAAGGCAAACAACAAAAGAAGAAATTAATGATCATGTTGAAGGAAAATTTGCACATAAATTATTGACTGCATTCTTTAGATGAAATCCTTTATGAATAAATCAGATAGTTAAAAGTTATAAGCTTACATTAATTAGATAACTACTGGATTCAGATGTCAATGTATACGCTTTTATAATAAACTTCTAAGCCACGTTCAAGATCTAAGTCTAAACGTAAGTTGTGCCAGAAAGCCCTATATACCGTTAAAGATTATTTTGAGGACAACAAGTATTGGGATTGAGCTGCTCAAACTTTTTCAAATTGTATGTTGTATTTTTGCAAACATAAACACTATTTGACATTTGATGATTATTACAAACATTGTCACATGAATATTTACTATGAGAAGTATAATATTATTATTTTATTTTATGTATTGTGAATGTGAGAACTTCGTGGGACACTCAGAAAGTTTTGCGAAAATAAAAAGAAGTGTTCTATAGCTAAATATTTTTTTATTAAATCTCTTCAAAATACGGAGACTAGTCTCTATGCAAATTTTCATGCGTCTGAACCAGTTTTCGAAACAATTTTTTCAGTCCACCGCAGACACATCGTTTACAGCCTGCTCGAACGCTGACAGCGCATCTTCCGGCAATGAAAATGGTATCCCTTTGAGCAGATTTTTAATTTTTAGGAATAAAAAGAAGTTACACGGTGCTAGATCAGCACCCTAATTGCGAAACGCACAATTTAGCAGAATATGAATGGGATTGAAGATTATTTCTAAACCATTGCGTCATTTATTCCAATAAATTGTCGGCTCAGCAACGTAAATAACGCAATGAATGTTGTTTAACTATGAATATTAAACCGATTCCTACCGATAAAAGTTTCGCAACTACCCCACAGGGCTGTAAGGAGGGTGACCTAGAAGTTTGAATGGCGTGCTGTCCAAGAAGTCCCTCGTTTTGAGCGCGGTGTGCGTGGGCGCGTTGTCGTGGTGGAGCAGTAGCCCGCGGATCCCTGTTTGGTCGATTGTTGCTCACAACAGAGAAAACTTCTGCCAAGCATTTAGTAGTATACCATTCGGCGTTGATCGTAAAAAATCATAGCGTGAAAATGTTCCCAGCGCAAATCCATTTTCCAATGAGATACGATAATTTAATTAGCTCGCAAAAAAATGTGGAAGGAAATTTTGAAATTGGAACGTACCTATTTTTACTTATAAATAATCATTATTTTTATAATAGTTTATAACTTGCCAGTCTCTAATACAAAAAAAAAAAACATTTTTTCGCAATTTTTCTGAGTGGCCTGGTATGTATGCGGGTCATGTTCCGCTGAGCTCCTTAGCTACACGGTTACTGACAAATGCGTGCAATGACCAGACAAGTGTATTCAATGTCCTCAAAATACAATTTTAGACACCACTACATGGTCTTCACACGATCTGACCAATTGTTTTGTTTTTAGATTGACATCTCGCTGGTCAACCTCTTATACGTTATAGGCTGCTTAACTGGACTTGCCTGTGGCTACCTTAACATATTAAGTTCTCCAGCCAGGGCTTAAAAAAATAAAACTAGAGCAACTAGGCACTCGCTAGGGGCACCCCCTGTGTGGTATGGACCTCGGCGTAGGCCATGACGGACCGGATCGGAATGATTATTATTTAGGGACTTTAAAGCTACAGGCTCAACAGCGCGGGCTGGCTCGAGCAAGGGTCGGCGCGGACATGGATTAGGACGTCGCGGTGGGTCCATCCGTCGCCCCCTATTGCTACGGACCCGAGATGGTGGCGCGTAGTGTTCCACGCGCGCCTCTCTGTGATGTATGGGGGGGAGTTTAACACCTCACTCCCCCCCAACGTGAGGAGGCCCGCAAAGGCGGGCCGGCACCAGTCGGGGATCGCGGAAGACATATTGGTTCCCGTGGTCCCCGACGTAGGTGTGGGACGGAACACCGGGGTGGTTTTAGTCAGTAAGAGTCTGACAGACCCCTCCGCCCACCCCAGGGCGGAGGACATCCATGAGGATTTCCACCTCGTGATCAAAAAAAAAAAAAAAAAAAAAGGACGTCGCGGTGGGCCTCGGCGGCGAGGACGGAAAGACGGCGGTCTGTGATGGTTTGTCTTGAGCGTGCTAGTGACTTTACTACTCTCCTGGAGAAAGGTTGTAGCGTTATCGGGAATGGTAAGGGTGTGCCTCGGTCAGCGAATCGTAGGGTGGCTGCCGCGATCCAGGGGATTGGGGTGATTCACAGCAAAGTCGAAGAAACACTTGGAAAGGCGACTTATAAACTGCTGGATGGTGGACATTCTGAGATGATGTAGATGTGTGTGGTTCTCGTTTCGAACATAGAATTGGGTTCTCGTTACCTCTCTAAGGAAACGGTTTTGGAGAGTCTGCTGTCCGTGGTTAATGATGTTAATGATTGATGTCCGTGGTAAATGCACGAACCCGACTGGCGAGTTGAATGTCGTGGGTTCGCACCTAGGCTGGCGTTTTACTTTATGTAATTCATTTCATAACCACTGCTCTTGAAACGAATGGAAAACATTGTGAGGAAACCGGCATGTTCAAGAACCAAATATTTGCAGACATGTGACATACATATATCAACCCGCAGTTGGCCGGGGTAGTTGATTACGGCCCACTCACAGGCACACACAGGCTTCCTGTCTGCGAGAGGGTCGCAGACAGGAAGCCTGTGTCACAGCAGTGAGAATTTTATGGGCTGATAATGCATGCCAATGTTACGTGTTCAATGGCGAAGGCCCAAGGCTTCAAGCACACAATAATCTTGAACCAAGTAATTATACTTTCGTTATGTTCGAACAATTGTTTAATTTGATTAATTACCCAAACAAGGTAAGCGAGACAGATCATGGCTTTGTTTTTAACCTATGGAGGCATAGCAACGATCGTGCTATGTGGTCATACAACACATATGATTGTTTCAATCATAGTTTCCGTGCTAAGGCTATTTCTGGTTTTGGAGGACAAAATTCAATTTCGTATTAGGCATAACAGTTATTTTTGCCATATCGATGGGAAATGGTAAGTATATGATCTGATTAAATAATAATAAAATAAATATCTTAGGACAACCAACACATCGTTATGTGATCCCAAACTAGGCAGAGCCTGTACTATGGCAATCAGACAACTGATAAACATACTTATATATTTCTAAATACATACATATTATAGATAAACGATTTCTCATGAATGGTAGGTAATCAAGAGGCACTTGGCCAAAAAGCTTTGAAATATTTGCAATTTAAACTGAATGTTCTTGAACCCATTTAGACGTAGGTATTTATTAACTGTACCTGTAGGTTGCACTTTTAATTGTTACTGAAAATTATATCTACAGATACAATCACCATTAATATTATATCAAGGTTGGAAATTATGTAAATACCAAATACTTCCCACGAAACAAATAAAAAAGCTAACACGGAAAGAAAACAATCAAACCACATAGACGGATATAGAAATCAATCGCCTAATAATACAAGGTTACGGTCAAGAAAAATACCAAACAACTTTACAGTCAAAAGAACACCCAATGAACTTTACAATAGAGTTCATAATCAACGATAGTAAAGACATACAATTCTGTCTTCATGATAGATTTCATTTGGTTAATGGCCCGGGTCTGGTGTGAGGCAACTTCATTGAGGACAATGATCGGATGGGTGTGCAGCCACGCGGAACTAGTGGTTTGAACTAGATTACTGGAGCTTGTTCTGCTTCTTTGGGAATAAAAGAATGTGTCTCTTTATTTTTTTAAATCGCACAATATGTTTTAAATAAAGAGTCATATTCTTTTCTTATACAAAAGTAATGTTTGTAAAATTACAAAACCTTGTCACTGGTTATTTACCACTCTAGATTTAAGGCCCTCTTGTAGTTGAAGACGTTTCGGCGAACACTGGCCGGTCGTTGCGAGCGCTTGAGCTGCTAGATTTTGTGTATAATTGTTTCGTGGAGACAAAATGATAAGGAAATTATAAAATATTTTCTCACCATGCCCTAAAAAACAATAAAACCTATCTTTTGGTATGAGTTTTACATGGTTTAATGATGGAATCTCTTCAAGGTACACGTTTTAAATGGCGATTTAGTGTCAACTTTATGATTATTTTTTATGGAGCCTATTGTTTTAATTCACGTTTCTATCTTCACACAGCGCTTAACAGTACCTATGTTCAATTTTCCTAAATATTTTTTTTTTTACGGAAACTAGCCATTTTGCTAGATTTACAGAGGTTTAAAAAAGTTAAAAAGTACTGCAACCCCGCCTTAAGCCGGCAAGTATGGCCATCGATGAGAGTAGTTTGATGGACTGTAAACAAAATTCAGAACAGGATGGGAGTATAAGATACACACCATAGACTCACGGCCTTAGTTTTTGTGTAAAATCAATGTTTTCTTTTGCCTAGAATCCAGAATGATGATCATAATTAAAATGTAACAAAATCTTCGACTTCTGTGTTTTATTTTGGTCTCGGGAACTTTGTTCTCTCCCATTTATATACACATAGACGCAGTACATATATATCTGTAGCACATTTGCATATTTCTTTCCACCGACGTTCTGCCAACACATCTTGAAGTTGCTCTTTACTTTCCAGAAATTAAAATCCTGCAAGTGTGTGTCGATTAATTGAGTTACTTATTTGCAAGTATTCAACATTTTCTGATCGACTAACTCCCATTTCATCAAGCGTCTTAGCCCATACTTAATATCACATTTAAAATAAATTATCATATACATAAACGTTATCAAAGAAATTATGCAAAACAACTTACTTTCGTGTGGTAAAACTTCTTTTCTGATAGATTGGACTAGGATTTATTTTCTGAGAAGTCAGCAGATTTAAATTTAAAAAAATATAATCTCTATCATAATACCTAGCTAAAGTAGTACATAATAGCTAACAGAAGCAGGGCTCTTCGTCCAGGGTTCACCCGCCATACATAGTGGAACACGGAGGCTATTGTAATTAGAATTTTCTATTGTCTATGTAATAGCATCCACTACTCCATATCTGGGGGCACGGCAGTGCCCCCGCCAAGACGATCCAAGCGAAGCGCACTACCTACCTTTTCTAGAAGCACTTCGTCGTTTTTTGAACCCTCATAACTTATTAATCTTATAAAGTTTCAATTGCATAGCTCTTATATTTTAGATTTTATTGATATCTAAAAAACCTCGATTTCGTCGCAGACTCACTCACTGATGATTATCAAAATTCTTAGGGTACATTCTGATATGTTAGAGAAAGTTGAAATTTGGTATGAAAGCTAATATTCGTACACAAACAACAAAAAAAAAACTAAAACTTGGAACTTTAACCCCCCCCCCCCCCTCTCAAAGTAGGGGATGGAAGTTTGCATGAGACTTCCGCAATTGTTGATGATGGAATCTGAAAATTGATATAGGGCATCCTTCTTATAAATAATAATACAATCAAATGAAAAATGTATCTCTGATTTTGTTTTGCCTTTTGTCGCAGGTTCTTCAGGTTAAGCTACACTTCTCAAGGTCAGCCTTTAGATGGGTGATTTTTTTTTATGTGTAAACATCTATAGGTGAGGGTAAATCTAAATTTTGGCGTGGCGAGAATGGCCGTAGCGACGCATCGTCACGCTATATGATGTTATGCTTGTTACCTCAGAACTTTCAACTGGGCGAACCGATTTTGATGATCCTTTTTTTATTTGAAAGCTAGTGCTTCAGACTAGGGTGATACAGAGTAGCCCGAATTTAGATAATTAACATATAATTAATATGTTATTTTTAATTATACCATATTTATTTCCTTTCGTAAAGTATGCTTTATAAATATTATGTTAACAAAATAATTTCGATGTTTCAGATCTGCCAGGTATCCCGCGACGGCTTCAGTTCTTTTACCTGTTGTGGTATCGTAATTTTTATTGTAGGTGCATCGTCTTCACATATAATTGTATAAATATTGTATACTAACACTGAAAACTATTTTAAAAGAGTAACGGTAGAGTTTCTTGCCCATTATTCTCCATACGAATCTACCTTTTGGAAGGGGCGACTAGAACAATTCTATTTTCATGTAACAGTTGACGTTCAAAAGTGCCTTTTTTGGGCCTAATTGAAATAAAGGCCAGGTTTTCTCCAACTCAATTCTGTGATGAATGACAGTTTTGAAAGTACCTATTGTAGGTAAGAGTTTGGTTTATTGATAAAAACGATATCTATATTTTTTATCTATAACTATATTTTTTAAGAGTATCATATGATGATCTGACCATATAATAACTGTAACTTGCCTATAACATAAAGAAGATGAGTTGATGAGCCAAATATAAGATAAATTGTATGAGATAACTAACCGACTCAATTGTTGAGCTTCAATTTATCTTAAATTATTAGCTGTGTTAATAATTGGACTATTCAAATTTGAAAAGTTTTATTTATAAACAGCAAACATTATCGTATCAGAAGAACTAAAGAAGGCTTTAAAATTCATTTTAGTATCTTCTTCTTTTTCTTTTCTTCTTTTTTCTTATCTTTTTCTTCTGCTTCTTCTTCGGTTTTGGTTTCTTCTTCTTTATTTATTTTTTTCTTTTTACTCATCAATAAATTTCAAAATTAACTACAGAACTTGGCACTCATTTAGATCTTAATTGTTTTGTCGACGCAATCGTCAACCACGCCTATTCTTAATACTGAGCTTGGCTCCCATTTTCCCACGTATGTTTTGATGGTATTTATATATATCACCTGCATTTAAAAACATCGGATTGATATGCACGTGAATGGCAGATCGTCGTCATTCCGCAAGCCGCGCCCGCGCAACATAGCCGCGTATTTTAACATTTGAATATAGAACAATCGATCGTGTTTTATATCGATAACTTGGAATGTGGACGACTTTATAAACTTTTAGTGGTTGTGTCTTGTGGTTCTTTTATATTAGTTAGTTTTATTGGAGTAAACATGTTACGATACGTGGTAAGTAGTTTTGTGATAGCTTTGATAATACGTATTTAATCCATTTTATTTATCGTGATGATATTCTAATAGTACAATAACTAAAAAGTGAAAAACATTAACTTTTTTGCAAAACAACTTTAATTTCGGATGTCTGTGGCAAAAAAGCTAAAATACAGATCTAAAGACGACACTGACTTCCAATAATTTTCCATTTTGTAGTGTTTTTTGGAAGTCGGTTTTCTTTATTTTTCGTATTAGACGTAAATAACTTTATGTGTGAACAAAGTTCATCAGCTCTTGAAATAAGATGTACACTTGTACCACATCGTTTTCACCAGTGTGGTTACAGTTTTCCAGAACTACATAAATAGTTGTAGGTACTGTCTAATTGATTCAGCGGGTGTGACAATCATCCAATGATCCAGATTTCACGGTGACTAGTTAAATGAGTTAGTGGGTAATATTGTGCCAGAGATGGTCATGGCGTGCATCATGCATGCAAACCTACTGCAAAATGTTTACAATGATATTTTATTAATTGGCAATGGATTTACAGTCTGTTCTATTCAATTCGTCAATTTTCCACGTGTAATGCTTTCAAACGTTGTTTTGACACTTTTAATGCGATGACATCGTATTAGAACCATAGTTTGTAAGAAAATTATTATGTGTATAGGCACAGTCAGTAGGTATAAAGAGTAAACGAACATTTAGAGACTGCAAAATTCAATAATTTAATAGATAAGTTAACAAGAGTAAATTATACCATCTATATTCTTTTAACTGGATTCTACTCTGACATTTGATAAATTTGTGTCTGTCACACTATTCATGAAAAAAAGCAAGATTTTCTTCTACTGAACTAGGTAGGTAGGTACCTGTTTCTGTCACTATTATGGCATAGGTACCTGTTCCTGACATATATAACATCTTTTTATGACATGACTGACCTAACCAGTGTCATGCATTGCATATAGGCATATAACCAGTGCGTACCTCGAAAAATCACCACAAGTCTGTAAATTATATTTTAATGTGTGTCCCGAAATTATTAAGAAACGAATGAAACTATCATACCTAAGAGAAACCCGCGTTTGTCTACCTAGAAAAGAACAGGCGGCTTAATGCCTACCTTTACAGAAAAGAAATGTACGCCACTGGACTTACCGTACACTTAGTTATGAAATAACCATATTTTTACTCAAAAACCGGTAAGAACAGTAGCTTTCACGAATAGTATCTAGTTAACGCTTGTTTACGCAATTCAGTGTTGAATACGTAATAATTATACTAATTGGTAAGATAACCAAGCTGTCGCATGTGTGTGTACAGCTTCCATCTCAACAAATAAGTGTAAAACATTTAATTAGCTTGCATGAAGCTATCATACCCATATCACTTTGATACCTAAGCATATTTTAGACTTCCTCAAGAGCGTCGAGTTCAGTTCGCAGTCTAATCAGATACGAAGAGGAAAACATTATCTATATTTTAATATTATAAAGCTGAAGAGCTTGTTTGTTTGTTTGTTTGATTGAACGCGCTAATCTCAGGAACTACTGGTCCGAATTGAAAAAATCTTTTTGTTTTGGGTAGCCTATTTATCGAGGAAGGCTATAGGCTATATAACATCACGCTACAACCAAAAAGAGAGGAGCAGTAATGAAAAATGTTGCAAAAACGGGGAAAATCGCACGGGTAGGCGATTCGACGCGACGGGAACGCTCGGGGAACAAGAAATTTAACGCGGACGAAGTCGCGGGCAGAAATCTTTTGGTTTATATTTTTTCCCAGAATATTACATCACATCATGAGTTGTATCTACGAAGTGTTGATCGGAGGAGTACCTACCTATAGTACACCCACATTTCGCGGTTATGTTTATGTTCCATGATAGAGAGAAAGCCTAAAATATTTTCATGAATTATTCCGTTGATTATTTCATCTTCTTCCAATTTACTTTAAATACATTCAACAAGTCCTCTGGTTATGTCAATAAAAAATATAATAAGCTACCTGAATCAATTAGAAAAGGAAAATAAACATGAAATAAACCTCCATCTATTCCCTAACAAATAAAAAATCTATTAATGAGTAAATGTTATTACAGTGCAAACGAATATTTAAATGACAAATCCCTAAAACACATTTAGAATACCCAAAACGATAGGTCCTAATCTCTACCTACTATAACTACTTTGCTGTGCCCGACAAGGTCCACGATTGTGCGTAAAGCAATTTTTTACCACCTAAGCATTTATGTACATTGTGGAATGCAATAAAGTATTGAGTACTTAATTATTTGCTTAATAACGATAAACATGTGGTCCGTTGGTGTGAGAGCAGGGTCCAAGATACGATTAGGCCTCCATAGTCAGGAAATCCGCCTTATTCATTATACAAAAATATTTTATTTTTATTTTTCCTGTAACAAGATGCAGCTATAATTACATAATTTAATTATGAAAGTAACATCAATAGTATAATTTCATTCGTAATCCGAAGTAGGGCAATCCCAAGGCATCTTACGCCTTGATCCACATTTACCTTCAATTGCATCCACTCTTGACCGTTACGCCTTTTACGTGGTTACGTTGTAATGGAAACCAAGCTGCGCGCGCGCCGCACAAGTGAAAGTTTTAATTTTTACTTGTTACTTTATTTTGACTTGTTATAAGTTTGAAAACACCATCCCGCCTTGAGCAAGCGTGACGGTGATCAATACTTATGCCTTCTCTATGTAAAGAGTATTTTTCCCTGAAGTGACGAAATAGCATGGTAAAATAATCTTCGTTCATAAGCAACTGGTGTCAGTGATTTTACTATTATCAACAGTAACTTACACCCTAGTGCCAATTTGTCCTTTAACTGTAAAAATCACACTTTTCAATTTTCTGCAATATCTTAATAAGACTAGGTACCTAATTAAAGAAAATAGAAAACATTTATGAAAGACTTGCTTTATTAATTTTGTTGAAATTTATTTTACGTACTTAATAATAATGTATGTATCCTTTGTTCGAGACCCTAAGTAAAATAAAAAAATAAGGCTATCGATTTTAAACCTGAATGTACCAATCATAAACGATTGTATTTAATTTAATTTTTAGTACATAACAAAATATAACAAAGTTTATTTTTTAACAACAAAATAGCAACAATTAGTATTACAATAAATTATTTAAATGTGGGCCAATCACTTGGCATAGTAAGCATCTGCCACCTTGAGCCACATTCACGAGCATCTCGTCCACCCCGCCACGTAACGAGCTGGTCGTCCCCCGTAGCGCAATAAAAGTTATGACCATCATATTATAAATACCTTCAGTGATGTGCGGAAAGGTAAACCGGTTGATTTTGAACATAAAGAACCTAATTAAAGTAGTAAACAATCAATCTGCCCAGCCTTTGCCTAACTATGTTAGGGTCAACTTCCAGTTTAACCGAATGAAGCTGAATATTTTACACGGAGCGACAGCCTATCTGACCACCACGACCCAGTTGCTGGGTAGTACGATACCTCTGAGTAAGACTAGTAGTCAGGCTTTGGTTTCTGACTATCTGTAACGACAGTCTAAGATCTTCGAATGACAGCCGGGCTTAACGTGCTTTCCTTGACACGAAAGGGTCTCGATATTTTATATGATGGGGATGGTCACGAACCGACCGCGAGTTTACCCTCGGTCGACTCGTGCGGCTCCTATTATTTAGCTACGAGCCCCTCTTCAGTTTTGAAAAATATATATGAATTCAGGGACATGATCCTAAACCCCCTTTTTTTGGATGGGGAATCGTCAAATGACTTCTCCCGCTCTGATCCTAAGCCCGTTTTATGTGTTATGAAAAAAATACCGCATTTATTATAGTTTCATAGAAAAATGGGGCACCTACACGATGAAAATGCTATTTTTTTAAATAACCCAGGAAGAATTTCAACACAGGGGCATCCAGAACCATGATTGAATCTATGATAATGATAACAGGTCTGCCACCCTGTATAAAATACTGACGTTCCTTTTTTTGTGGGTGGGACATCATCAAATGACGTCTCCCGCTCTGGGTGGAGCCAAAGGGCATGTCAGACTTTTACTGACTAAAACCCCCCCACGTTCCTTCAGTTGCCAATATACCAAGGCCACAGTACCTCTTCCGAACTGATCTCGCGACTCTGGCTGGTATCGGTCCTAGCAGACCCCTTCAGTATTGCTGACATCTCTTTGAGGCGCGCGTGGAACACTACGCGCCGTCGACACGGACCTGGTCCTTACCGGGTGGCGAGCTACCCTTTGCTCGCCGCCCTCAAGCCCGCACCTACGGTGGCCGGGAGTCCAGTATCGACTCTCGACGCCCGGGGCGTCTCCTCCTGCGGCGGCTAGGGACCTGAGGGCGCAGACACTGCCACTCCCTCACGCGCCCCGCCTCCTCCTTCGCGAGCAATATTTCGCAGAAGGAGGTGACGGCTTCCCATGCCCTCTCGCTCCATACCATGGCTCGCACCATGGCCGGACGCGAGAGGTCGCTGCCGCCGATCGCCTCCACGAGGACACGATAGTGCTTCGCCCAGGCAGGGCACACCTCCACCGTGTCCTCCAGACGATCCTCGCAATGAAAACACCCGGGCGTTTCCTCCCGCTTTATCCCGAACAGGAACCCCCCCAAAGCACCCATGCCCGGTGAGGACCTGCGTTAGGCGCTAGATGAGGATGCCGCGGCGCCTCTCTATCCACTCCTCAAAGAGGAGACTTACCACCGCAATTGTGGCGTGCCCAGCGCTGGGTTGCAACAATCGTACCCGCCATGTCGCCATGAGATCACACCGGAGCTCTGTCCGCCGTGCCGCGATTTGTCGCGGCAGCGGAGTTTCACCCCGGCGTTTCGCCTCCTCGCGCCACTCCCTATAAGGATGTTACAACCTTTTTTTTTTTTTTTTGGATGGGAAGTCATCAAATGACTTCTCCCGCTCTGGGCGGAGCGGGAGAGCGTGTCACACTTTTACTGACTAAAACCCACCCGTGTTCCTTCAGTTGCCCCTGTGCCAGGGTCACGGTATCTCTTTCGAACAATCACGCGACCCCGGCAGGCATCGGTCCTAGCAGACCCCTTCAGTGTTGCTGACATCTCTTTGAGGCGCGCGTGGAACACTACGCGCCGTCGACCCGAGCTTGGTCCTCACCGGGCGGCGAGCTACCCATTGCTCGCCACCCGCAAGCTTGCGCCTACGGTGGCCGGGAGTCCGCAATCGACTCCCGGCGCCCGGGGCGTCTCCTCCTGCGGCGGCTAGGGACGTGAGGGCGCAGAGACTGCCACTCCCTCACGCGCCCCGCCTCCTCCTTCGCGAGCATTACTGCTTCACAGAAGGAGGTGACGGCTTCCCATGCCCCCTCGCTCCTTACCATGGCTCGCACCAGGGCCGGACGCGAGGGGTCGCCGCCGCCGATCGCTCTACGAAGACACGGCGGTGCTCCGCCCAGGCAGGGCACACTTCCACCGTATGTTCCACCGTGTCCTCTAGACGATCCTCACAATGGGAACACCCGGGCGTTTCCTCCCGTTATGTTACAACCTTAAGGCTTCTTCAGAAAGGTGCGACGCAACTCTTATAGAACAATTTCGACGTGTGCACAGGTTTACAATACGAAACAACATCCAACTATTTATAAATTTAAGAAACTACTTATAGCCTGCGAATTCGCCAGCGTAAACATCGGAAATGATCTCACGGGATCTAACTTCAGAGATAAAAAGTATTATCGTCATCATCATCATTTCAGCCGAAAGACGCTCACTGCTGGACATAGGCCTCCCCCAAGCTCTGCCACTTCGAGCGGTTTTGTGCTTCCCTCATCCCGCAGATTCCTGCGGCCTTCACGAGGTCATCGGTCCATCTTATGGGAGGCTTTCCTACAAGGCCAAAAAGTATCCTGTGTCCTAATTCGTTCAGCCTTTAGATTGTGAAAAGCAACAGACGGATAGAGTTACTTTCGCATGTATAATATTAAATACTGAATTAAGAAACAACTTGTTTATTCCCACGACATCACTTACATCCAAGAAAAACTATTGCTTGACAATCTTCATCCAAATCCGTTCAGCCGTTTATGCATGATTAAGCGCGAATTTCACCAAGAAAACTGAACGCGTTCAGGACATTCAAGCCGTGTTCAACAGCCATCAGTGCACATTCCGGAAGGATACCTACTAAGCGACGAAATGCACGGATGCTTTATTGAAATGCAATACGCACCTGCAAATATTAGGTTGAGGACAGGCATAATTTGAGCAGCATGTAAATAAACACTTGAAAATCGCGCGAATGATTGATTACTAATTTGGTAATAAACCTCAATTAATTATTAGTAACAATAATTAACCACAATAGTTATCAATAAGTGGCAAATTAGTTTTTTGTTTTTTAAAAATAAAAGGTACTTTTTCGCATAAACATAATAGATTACCTACCAATTTATTTTGCCAATGATGGAATTATTAAGATATACTTATTTATTCTATTTCTTCAGTAAATTATAAGATAAAGCAAAATAAAACAACATTTTCTGTCATCTTTTTTGGAACTAAATAAATTATTATTATTTTCTCGAAAACTATACAATATTAGAGACTTACTAGAGAATGGGCAGCAGCGTTCTCTATGCATTTTACCACCATACTGCGATCGCCAACCCGCCTGCCAAGCGTGGCGATTATGGCAACGCCCCCGAAATTGGAGGAGGCCTAAGTCCAGCAGTGGACGTCTTACGGCTGAAATGATGATGATGATGATAAAATATTATGTTGAGTTAGAAAAACGCACAACCGAATTGAGAACCTCCTCCATTTTTGAAGTCCGTAGATAATGAGATGTTGTAGACCTGTCTTTAGTGACTTCCACTAGGCTATTTCGCTTAATAAGTAACGATTTACCCACGACACTGATGCGATACAACATGCTGCTCGCCGATTCCCATAATCAAGCTATCAAAGTGATACTTACTAAAGATAACAGAAATCACAACACTAGGTCAAACAGGCTGTGAACATGTAGCAAAACATTGTTAAATAAACAAAATTACGGCACGAGATTACGCAAGTTACATATTAGGTATATGCGTATAGAAATGTAACATCTACCTACTAAGGTTGGACTTTTAATCCTATCCAGTAGGTAATCCAGGTTTTGGCAAAAAAAAGATATTGAGGTGGTGCAAGAATGAAATTGAATGAACTTGAAATAATGTACTTACATGCAAACTTTGTAATTTATATAAGTATAACTTGACTTAAAACACGATGTATAACTACATCGATATATATAATAAATAGTCTATGACTGCCAGAGGAAATAAAATGAATATAGTAAAAAGAAAAGTAAAATGACATGATTTTTATGTTTAGTTTTGTTTCTATCAGAAGAAAATAAAAAAGGAAATAACTGTTATTAAAAATTATTAATTTCCTAAAAACGATTTTTTAAGTTTTATTTAATTTAAACCATTTTTATCATTCATTCTTTACGCGAAATCGTTCACTACCTCAACACTATTAGTTTTAGAATGGTATCATTCGTTTTCGTTAAACTGTCAAGTTACTGAATAGGATTATAATTCCAACCTTAGATACTTAGATCACGTTCGCACGAAGTCGAAAATATCGCGGTAGGTATTTATCGCGCACTGGATTTTTAACTTTCGATGTTGAACAGAACATTGAGAATCCAACAGAGTGTATCCCAGCTCATCGAAAAACACAATATTCTATTTTCAAATTTGGACGCTCAGCATTGCGTTAACGTTAAAGATAATGCGCGAACGTGCGCTTCTTGCTAATATTCAAATGTCGAACGAACAGTGGCCCTAATGACAGTTTCTTTTAACCATCTCGAACTAACGCATTGACCGCGTTCGGCGCTCCGATTGGGGCTTCACCAAACGGGCCAATAGGAGTCCGAAAACAAAACGCGTAAGATGTTAGATCGAAATGGTAAAAAGAAAGTCACACTAGGAACACTGATAGTGATAAACGCGTGACATGCGCGTTAAAAGATGCTTCCTGTTAGTCCATGAATGCTTCCGATGGATGCATGCAAGCGTGACAGTGGCCCCTCACACCGATAGGAGTGTATCCCTGCAGTGGAAACATTATAGGCTGCTGATGATGCTGATGTGTCTGTGAGCGGTCTGCATTGAATTCATACTTTGGTTACTTAAGAACCATTAAGACTGGCCAAGGCTTAATTGAGTATAGGGACTCAAATCAAGAATCCTAGAGAACTTAGCAAAGTGATACGCCCTACAACAAGGTGGCAAACCGAGGTGAAGACAGCAAGAGGAGCAGAAGCTTCTTTAGACAGGATTCGGAAAGAAGCCCTTTCCTCGGAACCAGTAAAAATAATAAGGATAGTGTCGTTGATGAGAAATCAAGATAACAAATTTATATTTCAAGGGTTTAGTAATTTTGCAGTTTTTCTTCGGAGATTGTTACTGATTTTTTTTAAGTATGCGTGTATTAATAGACGTCCTTGCTGCATTGTTTGGAACTAATTAAAAATTCAGCCTGTATCCCTTGTTACGGCTAGTTGGCTCCTTCAATAAATTGTTTGTGCAGAAACCTCAGGAATTTCTCAACAATACGCTATTCATTTTAAAACAATGTATCGTTACTCGATAATGCCAGAGGAGGCTGCAACTTCTAACAAAAACCTTCACTTATGGATTAATAATTATGATGAGACGTGTTTCAACACGGACCGGATTAACGCCGCGAAAACTTTATTAAGTACCTACTTCGCAGCGTATTTCCATTCTGTACATGGCCAAAACGCAACCATAGGAATCTGCTCGCGTATGCTTTGTAATGCAATTTTTAAATTTGTGATACAATGTATACACGAATTTTGCGTACTACTTGTATATAGTTTGTAATGTAGACGCGCACGTGCATCTTTCCAATTTATACAAGGCCATAATGCCACCATAGGAATTTGGTAGGATTTAAGATTTTTAAGGTTTGATAGGCTTCGATTTAAGGGGTGGTATGAGGGGGGAGGTTTAGAGTCCTGTGAAGGAAAAGTTTCGAAACTTTTTGAGTTTTTTTTTTAAATATTCTAACCTCCCTTTCGAATTTTCGTGTATCGACATCGATTTAAAGGTCGGAAGAGGTGTGGGGTTGACGAATAAAATGAAGGGGAAGTAGCAACGCTCGACAGGACACTTCGCTGACAGGGCTCGTCAACAGAACCAAGACGTTTCCTTAGGAGGTCACAGTTTTAACCTAACCTAACCTCGCCAAACCATGTCGTTTCTGGCACGTCGGTCGTAGGAGGTTTTATATAGTTACTTTGGCCACTACAAAGTATACACGAGTATTTGCGTACTACTCTTGTATAGATTGGAAGACCTTGATTAAAAAGTGATTTCCAATCTATACGCGACTAGTTTCACACCCTTGCGTTCTAGACTTGTACAGATTGGAAATACGCTACTTAGCACATAATTTTCACAATGTAACAAACTTCTTCGAATTTCGTAAAAACCAACATTATCCAAAATAATCGTAATCCTTACATTGATTAAGAAGGGAAGTGTTTCAGAAACAACTTGTGTTCCTTTTAGATATTTCCTTCGATTATTATAACAATACCTAATCATACGAGAACTTTTTACTTGTTTTGTCCCGATTGTGTCCTGTAACATCAAACAATCCCTAGTAATATTAACGAACCAGCATTGTTTCTGTGCATACATAATGTCCACTACTCATTGTTGTATTCTCGTCATCAGAACACGCACAAAACGCATCGGGGAAACTGGCACAATAATATAACACAACTACACAATGTGCTTCCGAGAAACGGCAGTTGACTGACCGGATCCCGGAACGACAGAATTCCGGGGCTAGGTAAATCTACTGCAGGACGAGGGCTACTTCTAGCCGTTTGACTAAAAGAGACAACAAAAAATTCCAACTGAAAAGCTAAGGCATCTTCTCATGAAGTTAGCGTAGCAGTTCATTCATAATTACAATTAGTTAGATAGCTTTAATGGTTCTAAAAATGCAGTTTTTATCTCAACAGACACTTGAAACACATATCGAAGTAACAGCAAATGAATGAAAAACAATTGAAAACAAACATTTTAATAACCGGCCGTAAACACTAATTGACTGGTTACTTAATCACCACGCAATGTTAACTGCTCCACATACTCGTGGCAAAGAATAAAGATACCGGTTTCGAAAATAACAACACAGTTACGCGTTCTTTCGGTCAATAAGCGGAAACTGGTTGAATAAAGTCGGTCGTCGCATGACCATGTGAACCACATGATCACAATAATTGCTAATAAGATAGTGAATGCGAATTTAAAGGACATCTCCTAAAAGACAACCTTGACAAACAGTTTAATGGTGTGAACCCTGGGGTGTTTGTTTCGATATTCTGAACATATTGTGTGAGAAAATACTGATTCAATTTGAAAGATTGCAAAAAAATATACAGAAAAACAACTCACCTTGTAAAAAAAACAAGCTAATTTTATAATTTTAAGGCGCGTTCAAATTGAAATGTAGAATAAAATATTTTATTAGGAGATCCATTTAAATAAAATAGCTGACCTATCTTTATTGTTCACAGGTACCTCTCATACTCGTGCTATCATCAGCGAACTCATGGCGGAAATGGACACCAAAACATTATGTACCACGGACTCACGTACAAGTGGCGTCTGAGTCACAAGTCAAGTTCGCGCTAGAAAACAAGTATGATGATACAGGACCGGGAGCCAAGCAGCCAGAATTTGCTTACAGCACGTACAATAACCTAGAAGATGCACTAGTAGCATACCTTGATGACCCAGACACAAAGCTGCCGGAACACGAGAAGGAGAAAGCAATAAATAAGTTATCACAACTAGATCACTACGCCTCGCATTATGCAGGACTATTCCAGAATGATGAGCGCTTCAAAATATTACCTCACAAACATCGGTTGCCGCATCAGAATATTCACACAGATTTATACAAGTTGCCTATTGGAAAACACTTCTACACTCACGACGCCAAACTTAGTACATTAGCACCTAGAGTTGTGGATGGGAACTTTGTGTTGGGGAGTTACCAAGTCGACAAGAAGGAGGAACCATTCAAGTTCCAGAAGGTACAAACAGTGAAGGGCAATCCGTTGAGCTTGGCGCACTATATGAGGGACCCTGACCTGAAGCTGTCGCATGATCAGTTTGATGCACACCCTCAGTACATGTTTTCGTATGGAGTTCATGTAAGTAGACTAAGTATAATCTATACTAATATAAAGCTGAAGTTTGTTTGTTTGAACGCGCTAATCTCAGGAACCACTGATTCGAATTGAAAAAATCTTTTTGCGTTGGGTAGCCTATTTATCAAGGAAGGCTATAGGTTATATAACATTACGCTACAACTAAAAGGACCGCTCCTTTTAGTTGTAGCGTAATGTTATATGACCTATGGCAGTAATGAAAAATGTTGCAAAAACGGGAAAAATCGCATGGGTAGGCGATTCGAAGCGACGGGAAGAGTCGGGGAAACAAGAAATTTAACGCGGACGACGTCGCGGACAGAAGCTAGTAATATTATAAAGCTGAAGAGTTTGTTTGTTTGTTTGATTGAAAGCGGTAATCTCAGGAACTACTGATCCGAATTCAAAAATTCTTTCAGTGTTGAGTAGCCTATTTATCGAGGAAGGCTATAAGCTATATAACATCACGCTACATTGGGTGCTTGTCATTTGTCTCCGCTTATGGTTTTCACTATTCTTTTTTTGAATGTAGTTTTATAAATCAACTTCTTAATCTACAATTGTATGCATTTTGGGTTCGATTCCTGGCTCAAGTACTGATTTTAGGGTTTTTACTTTGACCCAATATAAACCCCATATCCCTATATAATAGTTACCCAGAATCCTTTACAAATAATAATAAATAACCATGAAACCTAAAATGAAAACTGTCACATATGAAGTGTAGGTTTAATACAAGTTTGTATTACTCACATAGTGTAGATAATTTCTCAACATTTGTCGTAAAATGCGAGTCTTCATTGAGAATAAGAAAGTTGTAGCAGCTGGTTCCCCACGTGGGTTGCGACAGTGCGACAGTGGCCTTATTTCACTGACAATCTGACAACGATCTTTATACGCAAAAAATATGTGAAGTGAAATCTTGATGGCTAGGCTTTTTTTCATATTATGTAGTAGTAGAGTGTGCGCATTGAGTAATTGAGATATAAGCCTCATCTTGGCACTCATCTTGGTTTGTGCATGTTATTACTTAGACTTGGCGACTTCTAAAGGCATTCCTATATAAAAGAGCACTTTTACATTAGATATTTCATCGCTAGTTCCAAAATTTAAAAAGGACGCTTTCAAGTTTGATGGAGCAACGACCTTCGCAGGGTGGCGGATCACAGCTACCCAGCTGTGCTCATCCGAGAGTAGCCTAGAATCGCGCTTAATGAGTTAGTCTAGAAGTTGGCTTCCATATTTTTCCTTCATGCCTACTTAATATACAACTATAATTTACCAACTACAACCGACATTTCTGCAATAACCATAGTACTTAGAAATGCGTTATAATCGTTGGAACACTTATTAACAATGCAAACGGTACTGGTGCGTAACGGTAGCTTTCCACTGGCGTCAGTTCGATCGGAAATTTGTCAGAAGTTTGGACACGTTTCCTGGAAGCACAGTTCATTTGTTTTATACAATTCTAGAAGTATTGATGTGTCAACTTGGGCTGGTAGGAATCCTTGGCTGTTTTACCACAGGGCACTTCCTGGCTGTAATTAGATAGGTAACTTCTGTTACGTGTGTTGCCGGACACAAAGAATAGCACCATCCTAGATTAGAAATAGCATGACATTTCTTCCCGTGGGTGTCGTAGTAGGCGACTAAGAGTCTTACTAGAGAATGAGCAACAGCGTTCTCTTAGTATTTTACAACCTTACAGTGATCGCCAATCCGCCTTCCAAGCGTGGCGATTATGGCAAACCGTGGGATTCAAATCTATTGTGTTGTAGAGGAAAGTTCTTCACACCCGGTAAAATACCAGAAATATGAAATGAAATTCCTATAATGTTCTTTATAGACAAACACAAAGATTTGTAGATCAATCTGTACTGTAAGTATCGTTCTTACTATTACCCCATGAATAAATATCAGTTGGTTAGTGGTCATACTGTTTTAAACGTTTTCGAAATGTTCATCTTACCACTTGAAGGGTTAATCTAATAATATACAAAGTCTAACTGTAAGAATTGAGGGGCCTGGTGATCCGTAACACAAGTATTCAATGCCTTCTTCGGGCACCACTGCACCAGTCTCTCACAAATGTTATTATATATTTTTAATAAGTTTAAGCACTTTATGTACCTACCTGCAACATTTGAGATGAGAAAATAAAATTTAATTTAATTTAATAAAGCTGAATATTATAATGATTGTCATAATCATCATCATCTCGGAATATGATGATCATAATGGTTGTCTTTCCGGCTGTATCCGATTAATTATTTACTTCTCCATGCGGACGACGCCGCTAGTCAAATAAATCATACCTATTATATGTCAAGTTCAAGTGTGTAATGAAACAGAATGACTCGCTAAACATTGTTATATTAACTGGCATTTAATCTCAGAGGTACTATTACTTACATTTTGACAAGTATACCATACAAGCTCATGTCGTGAGCACGAGTAGTTCAAGGTTGATTCAAAACAATTGTATTTGGCTAAAAAAGCCGGTACAAACTGTAATAGTTTATAAGTGTATCCTATAAGTAAAGTAGACTGCACTTGGCAAAGTGAATAAACTATGATTTAAGACTTCAAAGAAAAAACCCATCTTGGCAAAATTTTTGGCGCTAGAAGTAACGTAATAAGGAGGATAAATATATTTTCATTCCGAATTCCTCAGTATTTGCTCGAAAACGGAATTTATACCAGCGGAGCAAAATAATAACACAGTATCAGTAGCAATAGCTTTTATTTTATCTCCCATTTCAACAATATACATTACGTTATTTACGTAGTTCAGTAGACAAATTAATCCAACATGAAGTAATGGGTAAGCAATATCCTTCAAAATGATTCAAATAATAATAATAATTTGATATAATAATTTGTTAATATTAGGGTCTCGGTCGAGAAAAATAGACTCACCTATTGAATGGCACTTAAACATATCTAACGAAATAAGTAAGGGTGAAGATACTACAGGTACACGCGTGATGTTATAATGTTATATATACGTTATGTGTACGAATATATTTGGATATTCCCTGTGAGTATACATTTGTTCAGTAGTCATTGATTTGATTTGATAAGACCTGACCCGACCTGACCTTTTTTTGACTGGCCTGTTAGTCTAGTGGTTAGTGACCCTGACTGCTAAGACTGAGGTCGTGGTTTCGATTCCCACCCAGGACAAATCTTTGTGTGTTGAGCACGATTATTTGTTCTGTTTCTGGGTGTAATTTGTCTATAATATGTATGTATTTAGAAAATTAAATATATAAGTATATTTATCAATTGTCTGGTTGCCATAGTACAGGCTCTGCCTAGTTTGGGATCAGATAACGGTGGGTTGGTTATCCTAAGGGCGTTTGTGCATTACACAGAATTTTACCGTCCGGAAGTCAGATTTACATCAACTTTCATTTAAAATTCATTGAATTTCATTGACAATTGTAAGAAATCGGACTGCCGGACGGTAAAATTCCTTGTAGTGCACAAACGCCCTAAGATATTATTATATTATTATTTGCTCTGCATCCGTATTTGTACTCGTTAACAAAATCACTTTTGTCTTCGTTACGAGTTTGGCGCCCGCGGCGACCAAAATCGTGCATTTAAACTCTGTCTGTCACATCTAAAAGATTAGACAAACGATAATCTGCTTTTATTAACAATAACTCTACCCGACACACGTCAAACTGGCGTGTTGTGGACAGGTCGAGGTTAATCGTGCGGCGAATTAGGCGGTAAGGCAATAGATTTCGACCAAGTACCTACAGAGTATCGAACCAGTCATCTGTCGTGGTGGCCCGGAGGTAAAGGGTACCGTACTCCACGAAAGTCCGAGCCTTCGAAGTTGTGCTACTTTGACTTCTTATTTTTAAAGATTGATTCATCACTCTCCAGCTCTTATCCACATTTATATGGGGAACGTCAATAAGTCTTTTTCTTTCATACGTCTGTATTAGTCGTCATCTCAGTAGTCACCCCCATTCTATACATATCATAATTCACACAGTCCATCCATCGTTTCTTTACTCTCGCTCTACTCTTATAGCCATCGACATTCTTATTCAAAACTTTCCTCACGACATTCTCCTCATTCCTCCGCGGTATTACGTATGACAATCGATTCCCACACAACTTTTCAGTTATTGATGCCAGTTTCAGACTTCCTCTTATGTACTCATTTCTTATTCTATCCATTCGTGTAACACCACACATCCCTCTTAACATTCTCATCTCAGCTGCATACAATTGCCTTTCGTTCATCCCTTTTGTGGCCCATCATTCTGACCCATACAAGACAGCAGGTCTAACCATGGTTTTATATTTATATTCCCCTTTTTATGGGGAATGTGGGAGTCACAGATTATAAAGATTGATTATGATCTGAAATCGCCAAAGCGCAGCAAGAATTCAAAGCTTGTTTCTTCTCTGATTTTATGAGAAACCTTTGCACTTTAACGGCACTATTACAGTATATGCTGCCATTATTTGCGAGCTGTTTTGCATTATAGCAATTCGACAATCGTACTCCGATGACCCAAATTCCATGTCGAATCCAATATGGGTATGGTAATATAATTTGTTGGCCTTCTAATGATATAATAATCAAGTCATGATTGTTGTCATAAATCATGTAATCAACTATACAAGCCGTAGGCTGTGACTTTGTCCGTGAAACTAATATCCGCTTGTTCAACTACTACTTACATTATGTAATTGAAGGGAAAACTGCTTCGTCTAATATGATAACTTAAGTGTAAATTGTTATGTAGATACTCTGTTATTACGGTATCGGAATCTCAAGGTGAGATAAGTATGAATTAAACACTTAATTCATACTTTCGTTCGTAATTGTAATATTTTATGGAGTCTTCTAACATCTAATCCGAATATTTGTATCACAAACACCAACGCCTTTCGAACTATAGGTGACAATAACATTTTCGAACGTGCTACATGGTGTATAAAATATAATAAATCAGCTTTTGCTTGCGGCTTATAAACCTCCCTCTTGAATCACTCTGACTATTGACGAAAACCGCATTAAAATCCATCGCGTAGTTGAAAAGATCTAAGCGTACAAACACGAAATGCTACATTGTTTTATACTATGTAAAGAATTAAAAGGTAAAACATACCAATAATTTAAACGTAATAGAAACCAATTCTATAAACTTATTTACATCTAGAATAGTGCATTGACTTGTGCATTCATGAGAGTGCACGGGTGAGTGATTATGCATGTGTGAGTGTTAGTGTGAATGTATGAATCTGTGTTTTTTTTAATAGCTCTATTTTAATGTTTTGTCTAACTCGTGACCACGTTTCGAGTTTCGTTGGTTTAGTGGTTCTTTGGGTTTTATTCCCAGTTTAGGCAGTTTTATTCGGGTACTAGGAATATCTCTGGTTTAAGACCAAATAACTGCTTTGTTGCTCTAGTAGTCCCAGGCGCTGTTGCTGAGTATGAGGTCCTGACTTCGATTCCCAGGTCGGTCAGTGTTATTATTCAATTTTTCTATCTGGGATTTCTCAGTAGAAGTCCGGAATCTGGATTGGAAACAAGGTGTGATGATTATGCTATGTTATAATTTATTTTATCTTATAAAATAAATTTACTTCCTATTACAGAGGACTTTTACAAACTGTCCTTTCGGCAATTTAGAATTACTCTCATTATGCATGCCAGTTTAACTACCTTAGACCTCTCCACGAATAATAATTTACTCAATCACCTGTAATAATTCGTTTCTCAGACACCAACACGGAACTGTGGCGTATTTTTTACATAACCATTGACCGGTATTTACTTGTCGCTTGTCCATTCTACTTTTTCCTGACTGTGACCAAAGGAAATAAATTAGTTCGCTCGTTTATGCATCCGTGTGACAACGAGCCTACGACATTTAACAGCCAGATCAATGGCATGAGAGCTCATGCGTCATGCCATGTCATGTCTGTAGGCAATATCTGTGAAATACTTACGCTTAAATCAAGAAAATTTTTGTAACACTTAGACCGAATTTTTACATGGTCAAAGAACTCCACAAACAGATGCGGCTAAGCCGTTTTTGAAAATCACTTCATTTATTATTCCGAATTCGACATTTTACCTAAATCTCAAATTCAGAAAAATAATTTTCAATTCAATGCTAAAATAATTTTGAATTAAGCATTTTTAGGTTGGTACCTACCTATTGTTAGTTTTGAATCATTGTTTTCTGTTTCCAACAATCTTTGTTGTTTTCTGTTTCCAACAATCTTTGTTGTTTTCTTTTTCCAACACTCTTTATCAGTAACATGTTACTTCGGCATCTACATAACACTAGCAAATCTACACACAATGAGCTGTTAAGAGGTAAGCAGTGCTAGTTCTGGCTCAAATAGTTGTTTTTGTACGTAACAGTGACATTGCCGCACACTTTCACGCGACAAACGGTAACAAGCGGTCACAAGCGCGCGCCGCATGCTAGATGCAACACTTTCTCTGACGGCTGCTGTGCATATTATCGAAGTTAACTTACTTCTAGTCGACCTCGTAAATGCTTTACCAGCTAAAGGTGTCACTTGCAATTCATGAAGGTTTCTTCAGATAAAGTCTTTCGTTTTTTTTTTATAGAAATTGTTCTACAAGAGTGTCGTCGCACTGCACTCTTTGGGGATTCTACTGCCCTTATCCCAATTTAATTAGGATCGGTGCAACATTCTTCTTCTGGTCTTCTAAGTAATGTTAATCTTTGTGATTGTTGTTCAGCCTTTTTTTTTGAGTGGGAAATCATCAAATGATATCTCCTGTCAGACTCTAACTGACTAAAACTCACCCGTGTTCCTTCAGTTGCCTATGCCAGGGCCATGGTTACTCTTTCGAACAACTCCACGACCCTGGTAGGCATCGATCCTATTGGACACCTTCAATAGTTGCTGAGATATCTCTGAAGCACGCGTGGAACACTACGCGCCGTCGACCCGGGTCTGGTCCTTATCGAGCAGTAAGCTACCCATTGCTCGCCGCTCGCAAGCCCGCGCCTACGGTGGCCGGAAGCCTACGATGGACTCCCGACCCCCGGGGCGTCTCTTCCTGTGGCGGTTAGGGGCGTGGGCGCATATATTGCCTCTCCCTCACGCGCTCCGCCTCCTCCTTCGCGAATATTACTGCTTCGCAGAACAGGGTGAACAGAAGTGGTTAAACAATTACGAGGTTAGCTACGTACTTAGTACTGCCGTACTACGTACTTACTACGTGCTTAGTACCTGCCTACTTGTAGACAATGAGAATAAAGTTTTTCATTGAAAAAGGCAAGTGAACCTGATTATACTTCCCAGTTTACGTGTTTTTCATGTGAGTGAAGCATGAGACAGGTGAAAATTCAGATGTGCCAAACCATTGTTATCATTATTGATTAAATCGTTTTCGATATACGAGAGAACTATTTGCTGAAAACTTAAGAAAACAAAAATGTGGGAAATTTAACCATTTTTAATTCATCATATTCCTATTCACAGGCAACTTTGTTTTACCGAGCCATAACTTCGCAAATAAACACTTCATATACCTATAATACTAATATCCAAATTAACGAGCCTTGTAATCATAATTAATAGCTCTACCATTTATCTTTTAGTGCAATCTTGAGAAGCAGTCAAAATACAAGGACTTCAAAGAAAAAAAAACTAGTTAAAAATTATCATCATCTAATCATGTAACATACTTCTACATGATTAGTATTCAATTAACCATTTAATAAGTAAGAAACTGTGCATAATACGCAAGCTAATTACAGGTTCGAGTCCCAGTTTGACAATAATATTGAGAAACTTTGCATGTGTTTAAGACTGACAAAACAAAAATAAAAATTCATTAAACGAGAATGTGGGTAGACTTCATTCATCGGAAACCTAGATACGAACACTTAAAATCTCACAGAATCCATTGTCTATTCAACAATGGTTGCTAGGCTCTCGCTCAAAACATTACCGTCAATGTATCTCGCAAAATAGGAATGCGGTCGGAATTCATTGCGAAGGTGTGGTCTGTTACGCAATGAGGTATACTCGACTTTCGTAAGATTACACTTTGCGATGACAGATCAAGGCAAAGTGCAAAGTGCGCAGTGTTTGCAAAGTGACGTTAATGGAAAAGAAAACTAATTGCAAAGCAGATTTTTTTATTAATCTTGAAATATTTATTGGAGATTAAATAAAAAAACGCAAATGTTATATTTCGAATGTTATCGCTTTACATTAAAAAGTCACTAAAGTTACTTAAAGTAATTATGTTAGGTACATTTGGAAATATGTTAGATAAGGCAGTACTTACTAACTTTTAATGAAGAAGTAGTAATCAAAATGGTTAACCAATCTCAAATCTTTCGGCCAAAATACACCAAAGTTACACTATAGTTTACGAAATAACAACCAAAATTGTTACCAATCTCGAATCTTTTGGCTAAAGATACCAAAGTAACACAAATAAAAATAATATAAATAATAGTTCAAAAAAACTAAAAAACACGCTTCCATTGAAAACCAAACTAAAAAGTACAAAATAATGGAAAAAAAGCGTGGGGTGCTTTTTAAGGTATTTTTTTATTGATATCAGGCACCCCACGCTTTTTTTCCATTATTTTGTACTTTTTAGTTTGGTTTTCAATGGAAGCGTGTTTTTTAGTTTTTTTGAACTATTATTTATTTTCTATTTTTTAGGGTTTTTCGAATTTTGAGACGTATGTCAGCGTAGTTTTCGAAGACAGTTTTTTTGCTGTTCTGGTAACCCTGGCAAGGATAATGACACAAATTTATGAAATTATTGCATTGTCATCGGTCCTTGACAGGTGTGCAAAGTTTGAATGAAATCTGGTCGTGTAAAGTGGGTCAAAATCGCGCTATAAGGAGTCGGTTACAAACAAACATACAAACATACAAACATACTAACATACAAACATACAAGTGAAGCTAATATAAAGCGTGTAAAAAGAAAACAGTACTTAGGCACTTCCAATTTAATTCTGTTGCAATAATTACTTAAAGGGGTAATTATAAGCAAAGGCATTAAAATAAATTTGGTACCTAAGAAGTTATTAACATTCCTCGGACATAAAACCAACCAACTGGAATATTAAAAAAAAAATGCAGCAATATTCTATCAGCATAGTGTTCTACAAAAGTTAATGGGTACCTACATACTGACTGAACAGATCAAGGATAAAACAACTATTTCAAGTTTGCAAAAAAAAATACCCATTCTCATATTGGCAATAAGGAACTCTGAACAATTACCTAAGTATCGTATCAAACGCATGTCTTACGCTCTTGACCTTCGTCAGTTGGGTATACACACGAACACGCGTGAATGCGTGTACGCATAGAACTTACTTTTAACTTGTAACCTTGTACTTGTCCGTCACACCGTATGTATTCTCATTCTAAAATAAACCTTACCGTAATATCTTTAAGTTTATTTTGATTTGTGCTAAGTTCAAAATAAGCAGAAACATAATGCTGTTCTGAAATGAAGCTTATGCTAACTGGATTAAGTATAATTTTGATTGTTTGTTACAAGGATTTGCAAAACCTTCGGAAAGGAAATTTTATTGCGTTTTTTTTTAAGGCAAACTATAATTAAAACAAATGGTTTGTAATATAACTATGGCCATGCCATTGGTAGTCATATTGCAATTATGTAAATTAACTAACTTTAACCACATTTTTTTTTGTAATTTATCGAAGGAAATGTAGCAACTAGATCACTAGGTCACTTATCAGTGAGTTAGAATTAATTATATATATAATAAGAAACCAGGAAGATTAGGTAACAGCTCTAATCCTATTATTATCTACAAACTAGTAGTAAAGAGTAATGTTCACATGACATTTTTATTAATAAATATGTGTTTGTGTCACTAGTAGCTATATATTCGTACCGAATACGTAGTAAGTCTCAGTGTTTAGAAATGACCATAAATGTTTCACGACAAAGAGCATCTACTACGCTTCGTAGACCTAATGCCGCGTTGCGTATTTGCTACGACAAGCGCTACGCGGCGTAGCGTTACCTCTACAAATTACGAATCTTCCAGTCCTAATCAGCCTATATTGTTCCCTCTGCTGGGACACAGGCTTCCCCTCGGTGAGAGGGAGTGGGCCGTAATATACCACGCGGGCCCAGTGCGGGTTGGTAGATGTCACATGCCTTAGAATGTTTTGGTTCTATGACATTCCGGTTTTCTTTTGTTTTCCTTCACCGTTTTAACAGCAGTGGTGATGAAATTATTTACACAAAGTATAGCGCGTACTCGTAAGTTGGGGCCGATATCACTGCTCTCCTCTTCCAATAGAACGTCAAAATGTTAAAGGAGCTTAGAGTTGTAACCCTAGAAAGTTGTGAGTGGCATTACAAAAAATAAAGGATTACATTAACTTATCCCGACAATTTCAAAAGACACCGAGGCTTAAATGAATTGAAAAATGAGACGGTCTATTCAAAACATAACCTTGTAGTTGCCACACCCAAAGTATTTTAGAACAAACCTTTGTCTAAACTCTAATAAATGAAGCGGCAAATGACTGTATCACGACTCAATGACGCCTAGGCAGGATTATGAGATTAGCTCTGAAATATAAACTAGGAAATTAATTTGCCTATTTTTTGTTACAAGGTTAGATGAATTTTTAATTAGCTTGAGATTTCCTGTATGTTAGGCTCATTTTATTTTAAATAGAACAAAAGACATCGGCACAAAGAGAGACAAAGTTTACGTTCATAATAACAGTGTGACTTTCGCAGCACCTTCATTTCGTAGCAGTAGGGTCGTGGGTTCGGACCTAGTCAGGCACTTTCACCACACTTCAGCCGTAAGACGTCCACTGCTGGACTTCGGCCTCCCCCAATTTAGGGGGCTTTGCCATTATCGCCACGCTTGGCGGGCGGGTTGGCGATCGCAGTATGGTAGTAAAATGCATAGAGAACGCTGCTGCCCATTCTCTAGTAAGTCCCTTAGTCGCCTTTTACTACACCCACGGGAAGAAATGGGGGCGTCAGGCACTTTACTTTGTGTAAATTATTTCATCGCTACTGCTCTTCAAACGATGAAGGAAAATGTTGTGAGAAACCAACATCTGCTGGAACAAAAAAATCGAAGACATGTAACGTCTGCCAACCCGCACTGGGCTCTCGTGGTAGATTACGGCCCACTCCCTATCACCGAGAGGAGGCCTGTGTCCCAGCAGTGGGAACAATATAGGCTGATTATGCTTCGGGTGATTAGACAGAAAAGTTCTGGAGTGGCAACCCCGTACCAGAAAGCGTAGCGTTGGAATAGCCTCACACAAGGTTGACCGATGACCTTGTGAAGGCACAGGAATAACAGAACCGGTCAATGTGTGTCTTATGTCCAACAGTAGACGTCTTGCGGCTGACCTGATTGATGATGATGAAGGGTTTGTTTTCGTCGTTCAAGTATTAGTCTCACAGATTCAGACAGAGATTTCAGTATACTGAAATCTCTGCAAATGTTCGGTCCGGAATCCGGTCCGAATCGGAATGAAACAATACCGAAATCGGATTAGTATTCCGGCTCTATATTGTGGCCTTGCAGGACGTAACCATTCAAATACATTTTTGACATTAAGTAATAATACCTGCCTATTGCACGTTACTTTAATACCCTATTATTACAGATTGATTGATACAATAGCCTATATTTAAGTGCCAGTTTATCGAGTCTAGTACCCAAATAAACGCTTCATACTTGCACGATTTCGAACTTAATAATATCTTGTTGAACTTATACAATGGATGTTTTGTTACAACAAAAGGGAAGGTCATCTTATGACCCATTGATTTGCAGCTGGAGTTAATTGTCAGTCGTAAAACATGTGGTTTTCACGAGAGTGTTTAATCTTGACACGGAAATTGGATGAATTTGACTATAAAACTATTGGGGGCCTAGTCAGCGTATTACAGCGGGGCGAGCACACCCTACTGTAATAGGGTTTACTCACACATTTTTATTATAGTTTGGGAGCAAAAACTTGATAAAATGCGTGACTGAAGTCTTTCACAGAGGCCGTGCTCTCACCGCAGAATTCAAAATGTTCATAACATGTACATAAATAATTTAAATGAAATCATAACAAGTGGTAGTTCACATGAGTAACATAAGAATATTGCGAATTGAAATTAAAAAACAAATTACAGAGTGTACGCAAAAACACCATAAATAATAAAAACAAACGGCACAAACGGTTTCTGGTACAAACGACCGTTAATATATTGTTGCACCACACATTTTCCCAGCTAAAGCACTAGGAAATGGGAAAGGGCGGGTGTTCTTGGGGGAATGTCTACTATCATTTAGAAGTACAAAAAGTGCCGATTCTCAGCCTAATTTAAATAAATGACTTTGATATTTCTAACCATATTCCTCTCTGTAACTGATTTACTTGACAGGAGTAAGGAAAAACTACTACTAAAAGGGCTAAGCTCGTAGCCAAATTCTGGTCTAGCTATACCTAGATTGCTATTGACAAGCTAAGAAGAAATACTGATTTACTTTTGTATGAAAACCTGAAAGACCATTTTCAAAGTCTTGCCAACGTTTGTTACATGCAGATATAACGCCATATATCCATTTCACAATCAAATATTTTAATTTAACTTTTTTGTAATTTCAGGACAAAACCACAGGCGACTCAAAAACTGCGCAGGAGAGTCGAGACGGCAGCAACGTGCACGGGTTCTACAGCTTCATAGAGTCAGACGGGAAGACCCGTACAGTGCACTACACTGCCGATGACCGGGTAGGCTTCAGGGCTAACGTGAAGAAAAATTAGAATATTAACTACTTTAGTATAGTGGCGACGGTACTTTTTGATGTCGAGAGTATTTGAGAGTCATTTAGGCAAGTTTTCCCCAATTCGTGGCTACTTTAGGAGTAACCACCAGTCAATTTTAATTTTATTTATGGATACTCTCTATTTGGGAAAAACGGGAGGTTGAGCCCCATTTACACGATGAAAATTTCTTGCCTTTGCATATCATAACGTTGAAGCAACACATGACTTCATCGAATCGTGTAGACACTGTTCAGATTACATGATGCAACTTTTTTTATTGCTTGAACGCCAAGTACGCAACAGGCAATTAAATTACACCGTGTAAATCAGGCTTTATGTGCCTCTGCTTTCTGGAGTCGGAGTTTTTGTTCAAGACCATCTGTTTGTTAAATAGTGGCAAAATCCAGCACCTTGGTCATCCCACTGTTGATGACTACGGATCTTCACTGTACTGAAACCAAACAACTTCTGCAGTGTTGACTAGTTTGCGACAAAGCACGAATCCTGTAATAACCGTACCTTGCCGTTTATAAAAGCTCTTTATAATATAATTTTAAGTAACATGACTCGTCAATATCATTAAAGTTCCATCACTAACAAAACACCGACGATAGACTGTGTTGTTCAATCAAGATTCGTCCCGTAACGGAAAGGAGCCTTCATTTTACATTATCACTTCACGCAAACGTCTTTCTTGAGCTGGCGGTAGCATAAAGAAAATGCCGCATTAAAATCCAGCTATAGGTCATGAAGTAAAGCAGAGTACCTATTTATAAATATTTAAATGTGAATTGGCTCAAATCGTAAGTGACACTGCTGCGCTGACCACATTCTTGGATTTACATTCAATACCTTTGTATGGAAAATGAGTTACTGTTGTACTATCGTCAAAATATCATTGTACCTTTGTTCTTATTTCCTATATTTGAGTGAGTCATAATGTTATGTATAAATATTTTAAATAAGTCATAATAACACCATTCAAAAAAAATGTGGTGAATACCATTACCATTGATTTTGATATCAAAACATCTCGATTGTGTAATTCACTTTACAAATCGGTATGCAAAATATTTTACCTACTCAGTGGAGGTTAGAACAACTAGCTAACAAAGGTTAATTTACATTGATTCAGTATTTCAATAAAACGTTTGAATTCAGTAGATTGATTGGTTCTGCTTTATTCTAACCTTCCACTGACTTCAAAATCAAAAGTCATTTATTCAAACTAGGCTGAGAGTCAGCACTTTTTGAACGTCAAAGTTACATAAGATAGTCTAATCTGTTTTAATAGATTAAGAGCCACTGGATTGAAATACTGGATCAATGTTAATCAGCTTCTATCAAAACAATAGTACAACAGATGAAAACGAAGTGAAAACGATCTTGCCTTTGTATTCTCAGTCTCAAACTTAATCATTCTGCAGACTTTTATTACATGTTAGTACAACGCAGTCTATCCCGGTCTCTTACTCGTAGCATGTAAATATATTTTATTGTGTTGTGTATACCTCATATTTTTTTACGAATATCGATTTAATTTAAATAAAGTGATTTTAAAATATTACGCTGGTGTTGCAGTTGTATTATTTTCATATGCCCACTCTTGTCTATTCTTTTCTGCTATCGGACGTACTCCCAACATCATCATCATCATCATCATTTCAACCGAAAGGCGTCCACTGCTGGACATTGGCCTCCCCCAAGTTGCCCCGGCTTTGCCATATTCGCCACGCTTAGCAGGCGGGTTGGCGATCGCAGTATGGTGGTAAAATGCATAGAGAAAGCTGCTGCCCATCCTCTAGTAAGTCCATTAGTCGCCTCTAACGACACCCACGGGAAGAAACGGGATAGTACTATTCTTTACCTCCGGTACCACACGGAGCTAGCATTCCCAACATGATACTATGAAATTATTAATTTCGTTAGCATTTGGGTCTAAACTAGAATTTTACATAGTTTTACTAGTTCTCCGTTGTTGTTTCACGATTGATTTCCTTGCCGGTTCCAAGACAGTTGAATCATTTCTCTAGGACCGTTCTTTTCTGCTTCATTAGTTACCATTGTATGTAATGTATTACAAATATCCGGAAAAGAACCGGAGTTATCAATATAGCTTGCCGAGTAAGCCAACTGAAGTGGTCATCGACTGGCCATGTTAATCGAAAGACTGATGGGTGGTGGAGCAGATGAGAACTGGAGTGGATATCGTGTATCGCCGAGCGTAGTGTGGGGCACCTCCCACCTAGATGGACCGAAGATCTTGAAAAGATGGCTGTGACAAACTGGATGCGGAAGGTGGAGGGTAGAGTGTTGTTGCACAGCCTGGGAGAGGCCAATGCCCAGCAGTGGACTGCGATAGGCTGATTAAAAATTGGAGATTCTGGTTCACGTACAGGACATATTTTGGTTGGGAAAAGAGTGGAGTGCTCATTTCAAAATAATAGCGATTAAAAAGCCATAGCCCACTCCAACGAAGTAGAAACTAGATAAAAGCTGCGCTTTAGTAACGAACTAGAACTACCTACTATTGAAAAATCTTCTTTCTCGAGAACATAAATACCATTTAACATTAAAAGTGCTTAGAAAATAATGTTATTGTGGATAACGTCATACGAACGCCTAATAAATAGCACTGAGCAGTCTTATAAGTAAGCGTAACATATCATGACGCCTTTTCACAATATCACAGCAATGTAGTTCTAGTTAGAGCTTGCTCTGTTGCATTACTACCCATTGATTTCTGACCCATGGAAAACTTGGTATTCAAGTTCAAAATGGTATGGTAGTTCAAAGTTATAGTCAATTTTTTTTTACAGAACATTATTTATTGAGTATGTGACTCCCTTAATCGACCGTCATATTCGTATGGTGTTTGGCATTTAACTACCTATATAAGCCTTTTTCGACTCTACTGAACGACCTTCTTATTATAATATATAGCAATAATTTGAACACCTTAACTGGTAAAATTACCCACTTGGGTCACCTCATATCAGAGCTACCTGTCACACTTTATCTAAAAAAAGTTTAAAAGGACTCTTAAACGCATTACGGCTACCGATTCAAAGATTAAGCTATTGTTGTGGCTAATATTGTTAGTTTAAGCTCCAAGGATTATTCGCCATTGATACTCTTTTTGTGAGCCCCATAACATGTCTGTCACAGATACACATCTTTTGAACCGGGTGACACTTGACAAGATTGGTTAAATATTTTTTTGAATTTTATTTTGTGTCGATTTCTTATCTGCGTTTCGGTTTTGAGTTGAGCAGATTATTAAATGTGTCAGGTGGAAATATTAAAGGCAACACAGAAAACATATTGAGAAGTTCCGCTTTATTGTTTTAGTAGCAAGTTCGGTAGCTGAGCATGGTGTACTTGTGGGTTCGGTTCCCAGGTTAGGTAAAATCTTCTTACGACCGGGACATTCAACTGCTAGATGCAGTATGAGAAAGTAAGTTATAAAATAAGTACCTCTTTATGTTCATCCTTTTTGGGTTCTCAGTGTTCTCACATCCTATGAGGAAAAAGTCCTGCTTAACTAATGGCCACAAGCCCCCATGGCTTGTGCATACGTGCACGATACAAAATTGATATCAAGAAGGAAAAACGTAGACAACAGTAAGATATAGGTAGTCAAAAACATAACCGTATCTATTGTTAAAATCAAAAGAAATATCATCAATGCTACCATAATACGCAAGGCTGATAGCTTTAATTGAAAATATAACGGCTTAAGGAATGGTGATTCCGTACATAGAACTTTTTTTTGCAGCGCAATTTGCAGGTCAGGCTAAGGATGTGAAAACAATTTGACCAGGAATACTGATAGAAGAAGACTTACAAGGTACTTAATCTGCCTCAAAAATCCTTCAATCCCTAGCTTGATATGTAAACATATCTTCGATAAACTTCAATCAAGTTACTTTGGTTACCGCCTAGATTCTGAAGGTTTTCAGTTTTTTAAATCACACAAAAGCAGTACCGTTCACTTTGCGATTAGACAATTTTTTTTTAAATCCTCTGAAAAGGTATCTCAGGCATGCTCTTATGGGCTTTTTGGATAACATAGATTGATAGGTATCAGGTGAGCACTAACATTTCGTTTAACTATTCTACAGTTGAGCTATGCATCTAGTATATCGAATGCGCTTGACGTGACGTCATGCATTTCTACTTCGCGCAAGCAGTGTTATTCGTGCAATTAACACAATTGTTACATCCAGATACTTACCCCACCACAACGGTGAACCTTCGATCAATAATGTATTGATCGAAGGGTTGAACAGTAGCCCACAGATACAACCTCCGTCTGGTAGAGAAACCTTACTTTTGTAAGGAAGATGAGGAACTCTCCACCCCATATCTCTAAATTTAATATAGGTATTGTAAAATCATGCAGATAGATTTTCAGGTAGACTCTAGAAACTCTCCCCGTAACATTGTAATTAAACAATTTCCGAGGAATTCTAAAACAAAAGCAGTGAACAATTGATTAATTGCTAATACATTATGATAGCAATGGCAGTCGGTATCGCTGATAAACGGCTTACAACGGCCGAGGAATATGCGGCGCGATAGCTGCAATGATTTGCGATTAACCGTGTCATGGTTACGCAAGAAACGGCTGGATTTACACTTTTTGGGGACAACTTTAAAAAATATGAGAATGTTCATAATAAAAAAACTTGCTCGTGAAAGAGTTCGGGCTACAAACTCAAACCATTCATATCAATTAAACTTATTACAGGCGAATTTGAAAATTGTCCATATTTAGACCCACCAGAAAGTTGAAACTAGTTACCCATTTCAAAGCGTAGGAACTTCGGATGGAGGAGAACGGGCAATAAAATTCACGGACATACTTTTAAATCCGAATATTGTATTTATGACATTATTTTTGTAAGTAAGCAGCAGTGGTTTACGGGGTTTTTCAGCTGTCCAAACACCTACTGATGATAAGATTGACTAATGAAAATGACATAGCTACTGCAGAGACAAAGATCACTCATGAATTCAAAACTCAAATGAATAACTTGCGATACTGTGTTTAGCAGGCGTTCACAAAACTTGTCAAAAAAAAATGTAAACCTTAATACATTATTTTTTTTTGGATGGGGAATCATCAAATGACTTCTCCCGCTCTGGGCGGAGCGGGAGGGCGTGTCAGACTTTTACTGACTAAAACCCACCCGTGTTCCTTCAGTTGCCCATGTGCCAAGGTCACGGTATCTCTTTCGAACAATCTCGCGACCCTGGCAGAACCTTAATACATTGTGATACTCGTTCGAATCGGAAGGAGCGTGCCACTCTTGTTCATCAAATGGTCAAAATGCGATGGAAAAAAATACCGTTGACTTATAAATGTCTTAATTCCCCAAAGTGCGTCCTATTCTCCGAAGTTCTGACGTCCAGTGTCCACTGCAGCACAGAGTGAACAAAGGGAGTATATATATACATAACAAGTACCAACAGTGTTGTATGCGTGGTGGAGGCACAGAATCCTGACTTATGGTGGAGACGTCCCGGAGAGCTGTCACAACAACACGACCCGTCGCGCGTCAGCGGATGTGCCAGGATGCTCAAAGTTCTAAGAGGAAAATTAAACAAATAGAAGGGGGCTAAAATAGGTTCAGTTGAGTCTCCATCGACGCAGCAAAAACAGGGTATGGCTTTCTAATATGCTTATGGATAGGGAGGTAATAGGTAGGTATTTTTTTGTGCAAAGCTGCATTTTATCGACTTCTTAGTTATATTAATGAGGAATTCAGACGATGGATATCAACTTGAATGAACCTGATACTCTTTTCTTTTGACCGGAAAAAAGCTACTACGATAGTCGAGTTTTAAGTCGTTAATATGACATCATTACCGAGTGTGCGCTACTATTATTCTCAATCAAACTGTAAAGTATTTTTAAAGATAAACAAAGTATTTATTGGGACTCGTACATAAAGATTATTTTATCAAGACTAGCCTTGGAATCGTCCTTCAGCTCCCTCGATGTTATTTGGTCATTTTTTAGGGTTCCGTTGCCAAATGGCAAAAAACGGAACCCTTATAGATTCGTCATGTCTGTCTGTCTGTCCGAGTATGTCACAGCCACTTTTTTCCGAAACTATAAGAGCTATGCTGTTGAAACTTGGTAAGTAGATGTATTCTGTGAACCGCATTAAGATTTTCACAAAAAAAAAAAAATAGAAAAAACATAATAATATTTGGGGTTCCCCATACATAGAACTGAAACTCAAAAAACCCATACGTGTGGGGTATTTGTGGATAGGTCTTCAAAAATGACATTGAGGTTTCTAATATCATTTTTTTCTAAACTGAATAGTTTGCGCGAGAGACACTTCCAAAGTGGTAAAAGGAGTCCCCCCCCCCCGTAACTTCTAAAATAAGGGAATGATAAAACTAAAAAAAATACTTATATGATGTACATTACCATGTAAACTTCCACCGAAAATTGGTTTGAACGAGATCTAGTAGGTAGTTTTTTTTTAATACGTCATAAATCGTAAACCACAATTTACCTTTCATTCTGTCAACTCAAATTTAAAAATAAAATAAAAAACATTTAATTTCATAAACAAACATAAACCTTATGCATGTACCGTGAATACCTGCAGGTTTGTACGGAACCCTCGGTGCGCGAGTCCGACTCGCACTTGGCCGGTTTTTTTTTAAGTTACACTAAAATTAGACTCTTATGAAGTCTAATTTTAGGGTAACTCAATAAAAGTACTGTATCTTGAATTGTTTATAAAATTGTATAACACCTTTATGTTTTCACCTGCCAAACTTTGAGCAACACTATAGTTGCCGTCAATCGTTCAATGATTCGGAACGGCATCTCGTTTTTTTCGGAGCCGGGTCGGTGTCGCGGCTCTGCAGGTAGAAACCCAGACGTACACGATACAATATTGACATCAACCTATAGGTTTCACATACTCTCAGAAGACCTACGTTTCGCATTAGGTAGGTATTTCGGTTACGGTTAAAAGCACCCATGGCTAAGAGAGAGAGAGCTCTACAAATGAATAAAATGTAAGAGATACGAATTCATGTTCCACTATTGGTGAAAACACACTCTATATTGAGTATTTTTTCACCTATAGTGTTGTAACATCACCCCATTTTTTAAAGACCTAACATAAATAAAAAGGTTTTTTTCAGAAACTTGTACAACTTTTACCGCATATCTAACATAGGGGCCTCATTTTAAGCAAAAAATATACCTGTGCTAGGAGGTCCCACTCTCCAATGATAATTGTAGTCATAATCTGTAAGTTCACCTAGATTTCTCCAGTTAAGTTTAAGACCTATGGGATTTTAACGGACGATAATAGCCGTGAGTTTATCGCTATTAATCGCTCAAAAACTGCGGGCAGCTACCGATTTCGTGATAGCAAAAACTAAGCCAACGAAAGAAATCACTTCCAATACACAAAGTTTACATATAGATCTTGTAATTGGAGAACCCTTCAAAGTAACGTTAGCTAGTAGGCCAAGCACACACTTGGAATATCTAGTTAAGTTTCGCAAGTAAGGCTGATAGCAAGGTGTTGCGATGGTCAGATAACGCGCTCCAGTCGACGTGCAAGGAAATTGCAGTCAGCGGCACACGCACACAGAAGGACCCCCGAGCTTGCACAAGTACTTGTGCAAGTACGTACGTACGTGAGCACACGCCCTACATGGGGAACTGTGTTTGTGGGGCTCGGAATTGGAGCATCTACATTGCATTTGCAGGCGCTCGAAACAAAAACATAGTGTAGATACCTTGGAGTATTGGTTTCGTTTACGTTGGATGATGACACGGCCCGGTCTTTTAAAAAGAAATAGAAGTTAGATCCAATCGATCAGAAAAAGCCATCTGAAGCGAAAGAATCAACGGCTTGGCTAGAGCATAGTTTGCCTTGCCCTTGTTTGCCAAATAGCAAATTATGCAAAAGAATCAGATTCAAATGGTTCTGAGTCTACCAGTTCTAGGATAAGCCTCGTCTGTACGATAGATATCTAAAACTTTTTCATTCCACTTTATGTCCACAACTTGTGCAGACAGAAATGTTCCCAATGATAGAATCAAACCAAGGATTAAAATCAAGGATACTGTATGAATTCCGCAGTGGATACTAACGGACGTTACATTCTGATGATAAAGACAGGTAATAAAAGATAAGTCGTTATGCTTAGTTCACCTCACGTATGCACTAATCTTTCTTTATCCTTCAAACATATCAGATACGATAAGACCGAACTCAAAAACAATTAAAGAAACCTGCAAAAGGTGGGTAGGAGTATTATAGAAAGAAAACCCTTTGCAGTTATCGTAACAAACATTAAAACATGACCACCTACTGAGAAGCGCGTGTTCCATACAAAACCATAATTTAATACCCACAATATCCATACGCTTGCGAAAATTATTTACCACTCTTAAAGCTCCTTCAATAAGGTTTAAAATGTACCAGCTCTGAGTTTTGAAACCGCATCTGAAGAATTGTATTTCACCTGTCTGTAACTTGTACAGGAGTTTGACTAATTCATAGAGGAATTCGCTTTTCCTATGGGAATAGAGGTATTTCTTCGTACTCCATGTGTTAGTTGTGGTCCCGGAGGAGTTACCTGCGGTTTTGCCTTTGCTTTGTCAAGAATTCAACATATAGAAAGGTAGGTTAGTAGTGATTTGAGCGAAAAGATTGAAGATTTCTGATTATGGCAAGACGTCACTAAATTTTATAGTGAAAATTGCAAATTCCACAATCCACAAATTTATCAGAGACGTCAAAACGATGGAATGGAAAAAGAAACGATTTATTTTGCACTAGCTTTTGCCCCCAGCCTCACCCGCGTGGATGGCGAAAATTATCCAACGGGAACGTACTACCGGGACAAAAGGTAGCTTACGTCATTTCATAACTAAGGTGTACGCACCAAATGTCATCAAAATCAATTCCGTGGTAACGGACAGAGTTACTTTCGCATTTATAATATACATATATAAAAAACCGGCCAAGTGCGAGTCGGACTCGCGCACCGAGGGTTCCGTACAAACCTGTACGTATAAAGTTTAAAATTTTAAAAAATATTTTTATTATATGATGTAACTAAAAATTTACGGTTTTCGCAATTTTTCCTTTATCTGTGCTATACGACGTTGCTTCGTACCAAATTTCAAAATTCTAGATCGACTGGAAGTACCCTTTAGGTTTTGATTCCCTTGCGAGTTTCGAAAATTTGCGGAAATTTGCGGCATAAACGGCTATATCTTTTGATTGCGTTATCTTACAAGTTTGATTTTTTCACAGCTCCAAGGGACAGTAGTTTTGAGTATTTGATATAAATTTCAGCTTGATACCTTCACGCGTTCCTAAGAAAAAGGGTCTTGACAGACGGACGGACGGACGGACGGACGGACGGACGGACGGACAACAAAGTGATCCTATAAGGGTTCCGCTTTTTCTTTTTGAGGTGCGAAACCCTAAAAATAAGAAATTATATAGTATATATACCTAGTATAGAAGTATAGATTAGTAGGGAAGTAGGGATTTATAAAGCTAGTTGTACTTGTACCCGTTGACAAGTGGCATGATGACTATTCTGTTGCACTAAAAAATAACTAAATCAGACCGAGGGAGCTGAAGGACGTTTAAGGCTAGTCTCGATAAAATTATCTTTATGTTTGAGTCTCGATAAATACTTTATATTCCTTTCATTCTTATTAAATCAGTCGTGAATTAAAACTTTCTTTTCTAAAGTCACTCACTCTCTCATCGTAGACACGAAAATTGGTATCATAGTCCTCACCTGGACGTTACCTCTGGTATCACCACATCTTCCTGTTCTGAATCTTTCACATCTGGTATCAGCTTCCTTTTCACTTGTTCTGCACTACCTTACAATAAATAATAGTTTAAAAAAACTAAAAAACACGCTTCCATGGAAAACCAAACTAAAAAGTACAAAATAATGGAAAAAAAGCGTGGGGTGCTTTTAAGGTATTTTTTATTGATATCAGGCACCCCACGCTTTTTTTCCATTATTTTGTACTTTTTAGTTTGGTTTTCCATGGAAGCGTGTTTTTTAGTTTTTTTAAACTATTATTTATTTTCTATTTTTTAGGGTATTTCGAATTTTGAGACGTATGTCAGCGTAGTTTGTGACAGTTTTTTTGCTGTCCTGGTAACCCTGGCAAGGATAATGGCACAAATTTTTGAAATTATTGCATTGTCATCAGTCCTTGACAGGTGTGCAAAGTTTGAATGAAATCTGGTCGTTTAAAGTGGGTCAAAATCGCACTACAAGGAGTCGGTTACAAACAAACATACAAATATACAAACATACAAATATACAAACATACAAACATACAAGTGAAGCTAATATAAAGCGTGTAATAATTAGAGCTCATGCTGTGATTCAAATACCGTGATGTAGGATTTTCAACGCTCAGATCTAACACCGAAAGCTGAAAATTCAACAGCACGCTTTTTTCAGCATTAATTTGGGCGATAATGAAGACCAAAACCAGCATAAGTACCGTCACTAAGAGTCACTCCTAGAGGTCATCTTACTGAACCAATCCAGCTGAACTTCACGAACCTTGAATTTGATGCATATTAATATTCTGAACATAAAAAGTTAATTCGATACAGACGCGTGTCGCGGTTCACCACAATACTTGTAACTTGTAACGTGTCCACAAAAACTTGTTAACCATAACCACATTAGTGTTAAGTTACAAACTGTTGTACTATGAAATCTTATTGTTAAAATAATGTAGGATGACCAGACCGGACTGGTTGGTTGGTTATGTCCGTATCTTTCAAAGGTACGGAAGAGTAAGCACTGTTTTAAAAAAACAAATTATAGCGACCTATTCTAAGAAGGCAGAGAAACTTGGAGACTGGTACAAGCCAATTGATGCTTATGCAGAGGGAAATCGGGTCGTGGATGATGATTCTGATAAATCTAAAAAAAATGTTAGTGGTCTACGAGTACCATCAACTTCTTCAACTCTGATCAGCTCCTTCCACCAAACAAGCGTAACTAAAACCCATTAGGGATGTAAGATAACCATTTGACGTTGGAGACAAAAGCAACGCTTACAAAATATAAGCTCGATCCAGTTCTATACGATTAGAGGACTGATAGCATCTCTTATCTCCAGTGAAATCAGTTGCAATCTGTTCTTATATCTGGAGCTAAGTATGAAGGTGTTTGAAAGTCATTCAGTAACTATTCTATAGGTAATAAAAATAAGATTTTCGAAGGGAGGGTTTTTGGAGGGGTTTTGTAGACTATTATATTTCTGGAATAAGATCAGAAGATCGCGGAGGTGACCTGAGTGAGACTCGTACAGACCAGGGAAGCATGGCACAATAGTGAGGAGATTTATAGTCTTCAGGGAGTAAGTGAACAGGGCTGCTAATGATGATGGTGATGTTCCAGATTTGAACAAAAGAAAAGCAACGAGGATAAGCTGTATTTAGAAGTCTTAGTACCATCACAACAGATGTATGTAGGGATGGATACAAACCAAAGGTTGGCTTACTAAATTAAAAAGAACCGCACACGCTGTCCAACTATCAGACGATGAAGGTTGGACAAGTGATAATACAAATACAGAAAATAATCAAGGTAGTGAAATTTAAGCTGGATACATTTACATGGAAGGCAAGTCAAATCTCTTTGAACCCCTCTCTTTGATTCCTCTTATTCTGAGGGCTTTTATTTTATCGCCGAGAAAAACTACAGTTTTCTCTATAAGGATTCAAGTCATGCTAAAACATATTTTTACTGAACCACCCTGCGACATAAATGTCATCATCACTAACTTAGTCATAAAAACAAACATTCAAAATCCTTCAAAGCCTTCGCGATGGACTCGTTTGACACTTTTCAAAGTAACGATAATCTGATGTACCGTCTTGTTCCTCCATTTTTTACCTCCGGACCGGAAAGTATCATCTTATTTGTTTATCTCGCGAGCTTGTCGACAGCCCATCGCCACGTAATTAGAAAGACAAGGTAGCTTTTTTTCATCATACATAATTGACAGGAACGGTGAATAATTTCAAAGGAACTTCAATCATCTGAATCAGTAATAGGGTCTATAATTGTGTGGTGATGCTGATGGGCAGTGGTTGACCGAGTAGACTTTTTGTAGAAATATTGTTTTTCGTCGACACTGCCATTTTTATTGAGTCTGTTTCGGTTTTGTTTTGTTTCGTTTTTTATTTAAAGTTACTTTGAAAGACTAATGATTTTGTCTGGATATAAAAATGTGTGATCTTTATCAGTCCTAAAAATGTCTATCTTGATAAGTAGCTTATAGCTATTACTATTTTGAACTTATGAATTACCGGTATAATACTGATGCTCTTTGAAATGCTACTTGAATGGGACTTGAAAGAACTACATTAGTAATATGGAAAAAAAAATGTTTAATTCTGGTCAATATTTATTATATTCTTGAAGATCAAAGGACTCACAGACCCTATAGGCAAAAAAATTGGTGGAATACGGATATGAATAACCCAAATACATCACTCAATCCAGTACCTTGTAAAAAGATAACATATTATTATCTAAAAATAACAACAAAATGCGATTCGATAATTTTGGCGCGCACCTATCTATAGTTATCTCTAGTCGTGAACGTCGTCTACATCGCATAAGCATTAGGTATTTAGGAAAAACCCACAAATCATTGTTTGCTAGTAGTAAGTCCCTTAGTCGCCTTATACGACACCCACGAGAAGAAATGGGATTGTGCTATTCTATATGTCCGGCATCACAAGGAACACGGCACACTGTCTTAACATTAGTGCAATCGATATAAAACAGTTTAAGTACCGCGTCAAAAATTACTTTCTGGCACTCTTCTGGGACTCTCTAATGACAACCACAACAAGCTATCATAGATGCCTGAAAAGAAAAGCCACTTGTCAAGTTATCTGCGTTTAATTGAAGCACGAAAGACAATACACGAATTACGAATTATACATACAGGAAATAATAAAAACAAAGTAATCATGATATAGTAAAGAAAATCTCAATGCCACCTCAAGATTATTAAAAACGGCCCTGTTCACCTACATAAACATTAAACTGAACGAAAGTCAGACACCGAGCAAATCCGTCAGCTATGTTATCGAGCGGGCTGTCCAGTAGCTTAATTCTCGTAATCCTTTAATACGCTCGGACTGATAGAGCTGGATATTAGTTTTCGCACGTGACGCCCTCGGGTAAATATAGTTGTTTATTTGTAACTGCCGTATCATTGCAATTAAGAAAATTCTCGTAATTGGATTCTTTTATTTCTTATTCAGATAGCTGGGCACTTAGAATATTTAAAGTATCTAGAACATAATTAATGGTCTTCAATGGATCAGTAGCTAATTCGTTTACAGGTTGGTGCAGGTATAATTTTGGTTGCAAAGCTTCCAGGTTCTCATGATTGTGGTTTTTTTATGGGTTTGTAATTTGGAGTACTACCACATATAACTGACTCACATATACCAAATATACAGGATGACACGGATATCGAGGGATAAACTGTTAAAACCCATGGATTCAGTATTATGATTATAGATCGAAAAAAAATGCCTCTGTCATACATTTTGTCCTCTTATGTATGGCAGTTTTCTATGAAACAGCTGATAATTTTCATAATCGACGTAAAATTTCTACTCTAGGTGATTTAGATTCATGTGCTGAATTTATAGTTTCAGTTTGCGCGTTAACGTTACCCTGTACCTATACCTGGAAAATATCTAAATACGTTTTGCCTTTCCATTAACTATAATTGTTTGTGTATGTGTGTTTTACTCTTTAACACAAAACACCTAAGTACCAGAGATAACGCTTCGCCCAAAATCCATGGAGGCGACGAAATCTAAAATAATTGCCAGCTACTGAGTTTGTTCATAGATAAACATGATATATTATGTGAACACAGACCCATATCTATACAATAACATATTAACATCAAAAAACGAGACATCAGTCCTTATGACTGTGAATGAAGATTCAATGTTGCGTGTAATGATAGTAAATATAAGTTGGTAAATGATGAACAAGCGATAGAAATGTGGACATGCGACAGTAATTATTACGACACGGTATTGTAATTGCAAAGCTTTTGATATTTGGCTGTCAATTATATTAGGTGCTGGCTATCATCAATTTGGAACCTGTTGGCAGCAGATATAGTCGAGAGTAGACAGCTACATGCACATTTAGGAGGTTAAGAATTTAGGTGATAGTGTTATTGTATGTAGTTGATGAAACTTTAAAGTTTGAATATGAGACTGAAAGATAGTTAAAGTCATAATATAGATAGTAATTTCCTTCCATTATAACTGCTACTTGCTTGCGCGTTATTATACATATAAACCTTCCTCTTGTATCACTCTGTCTATTGATGATGAAAACCGCATAAATATCCGTTGCATAGTCGAAAAGATTGAAGTGTACAGACGCGAAGTGACTTCGTTTTAAACTATGTAGAAATGCAGTATAACTGACGATGCCTTAACATTTAACTTTATGCTGTACTTAACGTAAATTAAGCCAAATCATGTTGAAAGCCATAGCCAAGTAGAAGAGTTCAAATTATTAGAAACAATCTTAAATCTAAAACAAATTCTATTTCTGAAAGTGAGTACGATACTTCAGAATATTGAAAAGTACAATTTTAATTTACCAAACGACAGTGATATGATAAGCTCTGTTTTGACACTGATAATATAAAATTTTAGACTTATAACATATCAAATATTATCACCGTATCGGCCGGTGGCGTCATCAATATTTATTTTTGCTATTAAATTTATATTTTTACTGTTAGAAACACTTGTCACGTTCGTTCTAATTTATAATGTTGATACAAACAAATCTATATCTATAAATATCTATGTACCAGTAATAAAGCTGAAGAGTTTGTTTGTTTGAACGCGCTAATCTATGAAACTACCGGTCAGATTTAATATTTGTTTCCTGTAATTGATAGCCCAATTCTCGGGAAAGCCTATGGGGTTTTGAACATTATGCTAGAATCCTTAGAAGCCGAGAAAATAGAAAAAGAAACAGAAAGAAGGCTAAACGAAAATGAATTATGGAAAACTGTGTAGATGCAATGCGACGGTGTCGGCTGGAAGAACAAGAAACTCCGCGCGGACAAAGTCACGAATAGAAGCTAGTTCTCTACATAGATATATCTTAGTCGTGATTTCTAAAATGATGAATTGCTATTTGATTGTTTTATACCTATTAGCGGTTATGGTGTTAGGTAAACAGTGTGATTTTGTATCTACAGCCAGATATCAGTGATTAAATCTACTATCTTGGACCTACGTCAATGTAATCAACAAATTATTGCTACCATCTTTTACATTAATGTTATCTTTTCAATACATACAAACAATTGGTTTATGTGCCTACTATGTAGATACCTGACAACAGTACTGAATTTTTGGAGTTAACGCCTTAAGAATCGATTTTCATACCTAGCTTTTTTAAATTAATTTACTAGCTTCTGTCCTCTACTTCGTCCGCGTCAAATTTCTTGCTTGGGTGACCCACCCCGTCGTCGCATCGAATCGCCGGCCTATACGTAGGGTTGAGTAATCAGATTGTTATATCTCGTAAGATACTCCTTAATCTCAAATAATGTAATGGCAGCTTTGTCCAAAATTAAATACTTGTGATGGATAAGGATTATATCCATGTTTATGAAAACACCTTCGCAAATAATGCATTTTTTATAACGAATTTGAAAAAAAACATAGTGCGCCATTCTTATAAGATGGACATATGCTGTCGCGGACTTTTTTTTAGAACTTTTTAAGAGGATCAATTCCGGCTTACATCTTTGTTGCGTTTCTTTAACCGTTCACGCAGCGCACGCAACGGAAGCTCTTGAAAGTAAAAATTTACCCCGTTTTTGCAACATTTTGCATTGGTGCTCCGCTCCTATTGGTCACAGCGTGATGTTATATAAATAGCTAGCCTATAGCCTGTCTCGATAAATGGGCTATCCAACATTTAACATAGTTTCTGAGATTTGTACGTTCAACCAAACAACCTTTTCTGCTTTTTAATATAAGTTTAGAGATTGTATAGTATTTAGATTTGATTACAATTAAAAGAGTTATAGTGAGTCAACCTTAAAAGATAGACATTATATGCTCTCGCGGACTTTTTTTTTGAAATTTTTAAGAGGAACAATCAAGGATATATGGACGCAATTAAATGAAGAACAAACCGCTTTACCAAAATCAAGATCTAAATCGACTGCCAACATGAAATATCGAACTTGAAAGATTAATATACACAATCTGATAGAGATCAGGTACCTACGTGTTATAAAAATCACAATAATTATCTATAAGACGTATGTATGTTAGCTATCGAATTCTAAGATAGTAATGGATATGGCGCTTTGATGAACAGGAAAATATCCATTTAAATAATACTCGGAACAACAAAGTGGACAATACTGATAATGATGCACCTGGCTACTGAATTTCAGATTAAAGGAATCGCCGCATTAAATATATACATTTTAGACATACACACACTTTTACTAAAATTAATAAAAGTTTTGAAAAAAACTAAAAGACACGCTTCCATAAAAAACCAAACTACAAAGTAGTATTATTTATTTTCATTTTTTTAAGGTGTTTCGAATTTGGAGACGTTGTGTAGTTTGTGACGTTTATCAGCGACGTTTTCGAAGAAAGTTTTTTTATGCTATCCTGGTAACCTCGGTAAGGATAATGGTACAAATTTATTAAATTATTGTATTGTCATCAGTCCTTGATAAGTATTCCAAATTTCGAGTTAATCCAACGTTTTGAAGGGGGTCAAAATCATGAACTTTCCGTTACATACTAACATACGTATGAAACTAATAAAAACGTGTTAAAAATAGGATATTTTTATATGCCAAAAAACATAATTATATTCCGAAACTAGCTTTTGCCCGCGGCTTCGCCCGCGTGGATGTCGGAAATTAATGCAAGAGGACGTACTACCGCGATAAGAATGTGTTATTCCAGGTTATATAGGAAATATAGACTGTGCTATTTTCGGTCCAGATCCATTCAGCCATTTTTGCGTGATTGAGAAACAAACACCCAATCATACATTTTTTCACATTTATAATATTAGTAGTAGTAGGATTATAATTCATATTACTTAGGATTCATAGTTTTTTTTTTTTTTTGGATGGGAAATCGTCAAATGAAAAACCCACCCGTGTTCCTTCAGTTGCCCATGTGCCAGGGTCATGGTATCTCTTTTGAACAATCTCGCAACCCTGGCAGGCATCGGTCCTAGCAGACCCCTTCAGTTTTGCTGACATCTCTTAGAGGCGCGCGTGGAACACTACGCGCCGTCGACCCGAGCTTGGTCCTTACCGCAAGCTCGCGCCTACAGTGGCCGGGAGTCAGTTATCGACTCCCGACGCCCGGGGCGTCTCCTCCTGCGGCGGCTAGGGACGCGAGGGCGCGAGGACATCATGTGTGTTGGTGTTTTTAAAATAAGAATAATTAGTATTCAGAGTAAGAAGACTGCGACATAGGGCTTGGTTTAGTTGAATATAAGTCTTCCTGGTTTTTCTTAACGCTCCTATTTTACTTATACAGACACTCAATCATTTACCAGACACCGAACATAATTTTAGGAATAGTAGTTTTGCCAGTGGCTTGGCCCGTATAGCTGCACCCAGGAACCTACTACCGGGATAAAGTAGGTATCCTATCTGTTACGTATCCATGATTATAATATCGCACCCCTAGATCTAAAGGAAACTAACTCAAAAAATTTAATTTTTCAGTTATGCACACCTTCGAGTCTGTCATTTCAATACCTATCGACCAATAAACCAGATTCAAAACTATTTCCAATAATTGGAGTCGAATATTGAAAATAGTTTTTAATCTGGTTTATTGGTCGATAGGTTTTGAAATGACAGACTCGAAGGTGTGCATAACTGAAAAATTAAGAATTTTGAGTTAGTTCCCTTTAGATCTAGGGGTGCGATATATCTTTGTGCCAAATTCGATCTAAATCCGTTTGGCCGTCTTTGCATCATTGAGAAACAAACATCCAAAAATCTAAACATCTAAGCCATTTCGCGGTCTCTTACTTGGAATAATACTATTAGGTTTATTTTGAGTATAATGAACACACATGATATTCGCAATTACTATGAAGCCAAAGTAATATGAATTACAATACTACTTATCCTGTACTACCCGGCCGCTGCCAACGGATGGACGGGATGGACGTACGACCCGCCGCGCCGCGCCAGCTGCTCTGCGCCCGCTTTTTAAATGTCTAATATCTTCCAAGATATTCATTTAAATTACATGGAAAAGGGCCATATTGATCTATATTAAATGCAATGTATTTAAGGTACTTAATTGGATAAGGATTAATGCTGTATTGCTTAAAATCGCTTCGTAAATAAGCCCTTATTTCTCGTAAAACGTAAAAGATAAAAAATGTTTATTGTGGATTATCCCTAAGAGATAGACATATACCATTGCGGACATTTTTGTAGGCCTTTTTAAGGTGTACAATACTGTAGTACATTATTTTGATCTATTTCGTGGGATTCAGCCAGGTTTTTCCGAATTTTGAGACGTATGTCAGCGTAGTTTTCGAAGACAGTTATTTTTTTCTAAAATAATAGAATCTTTCTAAAATAAAAGTAGCCTAAGTTACCCCTTGTTACATCAGCTATCTGCCAGTGAAAGTCCCGTCAAAATCGGTCCAGCCATTTCAGAGATTAGCCGGAACAAACAGACAGACAAAAATTGTAAAAAATGTTGTTTTGGTTTATTTACCGTGTATACACGAATCTACACTGGGGAATGTTACTGAAAAGTTGCTGATGATTAAACCCAATTTGCCCATATGGGAATAAAACCCAGGATATCATGTTCAGCAGCAGCGATCAACAATTCAGTCATAGGAAGATTTAGAACACTTACGATATCATTATAATAGCCGCGATCATGTAACCTATCAGCTAGTCAAAACAAGTTAGAATAGACTCGTAATCAGCCAACACCACACTATCAGGTGGAGTACTTCCGTTCTAGTCTGTTTGCACGATACATATATGCCTGCCTAGCTACTTAGCTGTGTTGCTTTACTTTTGACAACGTATGTGACGCTCTCGACAATAAAGTAGACGAGATGCCACTGAAATAGATGGATCAGCTTCACTCGGGTTCTCACAAACATGATGCAAACATACTTCATGTTCTGATCCTGGTCATGTGGCTGTGGATGGGAGTCGTGTTATGAGATCTGTCTACGTAAACTGTAATTTATCTTGTGATATAACTGACTGCAGGTGATAGATTACGTCTCTGACTAGACGTCAGCAGATCAGCGTCATGCCATAAAATTCTTAACATTAACATAAATCTTTAATTTAAACCTAAACGGCAGTTGACGAAGCCGACGGCGGCGACCAGTCACTCAGTATTTCTGTACAATTCTCCTTTCTTGCACTCTTTTGATAATTAATTAATGTATTGAAATACTTGTGTGCTTTTCTTAATTGAACACAAAGATTACCAACGATATTGTCCTTTTTTAAAAAGCGCCCAAGCCAAAGCGACGAGAACAGAAGACACACACTATATCCAGCGTCAATCATACCTAAGTACATATGCTTTACAAACTGCAATACAAACCACCCAACACTTCCCACCGTCACAGAAACACTTCGACCAAAAATGTGAGGTATAACTTCCGTACGATAGTCTCCCGGGATTCCACCGCAGCGGGACCATCCGTCTTGTCCCGGACTCCGAGCCCCGGACCAACTGACTGCACACTTGTGACCGAGAATTATTTCATACGGAACTTGTATTTTGTGAAGAGGGCGTTGCGTTGAGGGAAAATCGAAGAAAAGAAATGGTTTGGTGCTGTTTATCAATTTAAAAGCACTTTTATCTTCATCAGTGAGAAGCTGACGCAAGCAAAATAGTAGGTATACCTTTAAATATCAGATACCCAAAAATAGTGGTAGGTAAAATTCTATAATTACAACTGCAACTTCTACAACCAGAATCAACAATGGCTACGAACCAGAAAAGTGTCTGTACAGCGAAGCGTGGCGAGCCCCAGTAACAATCTACTCTACACTCTGGCCCACGCTGGTTTGTCCCATTATCTTGCCGCCAATACAAAGGATGATTGTTTCCTAGCGATCAATATACAAATATTGTTCTACACTATCTCTTATCTGATAGTGCGGCGGCATCGTGTAATTAAACCTTAATGACACCATAAAATTAACTCATGACCGTGGGAAGGTAGTTTTATTACATCTTACGTGATATTGTCTTGATGTGACGTTGAATTTTCAGAATAATATCTGATGGAATGCTAATTAATGGTTTTGTAAAAGTTAGGAATGCAAGACGGCCCTAGAAATAGATAGAGAGGCCACACGCACCAATATAAGTCATCAACTATACCAAAACACCGTACAAACGGATCTTAATCACAACAAGGAAGTCCAATAAATTCCATTGCCAACAGTTTCACCCTTGAACCACGACTAGGCCTTGAGATGTCAAAGTGACAGCTGTCAAAACGCGAGCTGTCACACTGACAGCCGCTGTCAGCGCAGCGTGACGGAGCCGCGCGTGATTAATTAGCGGCTAATTGATTTGACAGTGGTTTAGCATTAGGCGGGTTATACGAGAGCAGTAATTGACACTTTATAAGATGTAGTCGATACAAAGTTTGGTTGAGTTTTTTAACACGTTGTCCGAATAAAACCACAAAATGAAGGTTATTTGTGGTCGATTTTAAATTATGACTCTTAAAATATAAACCTTTCTCGTGCTATAGTATTGATCCAACGGATTCCGCTTGTTGCGTGAAATACAGACCCGGTCGCAGTGGTGAAGCTTGGGGTAGGACTATGTCCAGCAGTGGATGTCATTCGGCTGAAACGATGATGATAGAATTAATGGAGGAATGGCTTAGAATGTACGCAAATTCAGATAAATAGGTATCATTTAACTATACTTAATCGCACACTACAAAAGTGCCTGTATTAAAGGATATTTTATTTATATTTTATTTTAGATAAGTTTAGAATTCTTTCAAAACGATGATAAAAAAATGCATTACTCAACCAGCCTAAACTGAATTACACTAACAACCCAACAAGTAAAATAAACCAACACCATACCCAATCTGAGGGTATGACAGTGAGTTGCCAGCCTAATAAATAGATATATATTAATTGTGACCAATTTATTAAGGTGATTCTGATAACATGATATTAATTTACACGGTAATGTTAATTTGCTGTCAATTATCGCAATGCACATAATTATTTATATACCTACCTACTATGTAGATATGTAAGGTAAGTGCTTTTATGTCAATACAACTTCCCTAAATTTTATTATTGCCAGAGTTGGAAAGTAGATTATCATCAAACGAAAGTTCTTTCTGCCAACATCGGCTACTAATATAATAATCATGATACGGTGAACCCGAAGACCTATTCTCGTAATTAAGAACATTCAAAATCTAGTCACAGTCTATATAAGCAACAATCATATGTCAAAAACTTGTCCAAAATGTATGGAAACTCGACGTATTTTTGACAGATTGAGACTGAGATCAGACTGTGAACGCTCCTAAAATTTCAATAATTGCCCCTCTTATTATATTATGTATCAAAACGCGGAATCAAAAAATCATAAAAAAAGATTGCAAAAACTGTCCGCAGTCGGTAGGATTCGAACCTACGCTCCCAGAGGGAATCTGATTTCTAGTCAGACGCCTTAACCGCTCGGCCACGACTGCTGCGTGAAAGTTGCAAATAATTTCAAATTCCTTGCGAATATCATATATTGAGTGTCTATTTTAAGCTCACTAGCAACACTTCGTCAGTGACGTCATAAAATTCTCGATTGAAATCGAGTGTTGTGCTTTTTGGGAGTCTTTTGCAGTTACAACAAATAAAAATGAGGACAAGAAGAGTGCGATAAACTTTCCAAACTCCATAAAGGGACTGTACGGGCTAATTATAGTAACTTGACTTGATATTGAGCCTACTTTTTAGTGACCAAAAGATACTGTATCAATTTTTATTTTCTTTCAGCAATTTCCCGAAGGGAGCACTTTAGGCCCACTGGTATCTAACAGCCCCAACTTACGGGTGGGTGTAGATCGTGAGATCGAACCCAGGCAGGCACTTTACTTGAGTAAATAATTTAATCACCACCAGCTCTCAAAACGGTGAAGGAAATTATCGTAAGGAAACCAGCATGTCACCAAAAAATCGAAGACAAGTGACATCTACCGACCCACACTGTTAGAGAAGGCCCGTGTCGAGCAGTGGGAACATTATAGGCCATTGCCTCGAAAAGTTCCTTCCTCGGTTTTGAAGAACATATAGCATCCAATCCCTTCTTAATCGCTGCATTTAGGGCACTCAAAAATTTCATAATTCATACTTTCTTCCAGTTCTTAATGACAGACTTTATCGTATAAACCTCAGCGAGAGCACACTTAAGTATTCTTTATCGAGTTGAGACAATGAAGCTCGCCTGACACTCGATGTCTTCATCACAACACAAAAACAATACCCTATCGCTTGACATGCTATTAAAATACACCATTTTATGTTAATACGATACTGACCTTTTGTCACATAAAAATAAAGTTGATTTTCCTTTATTTTATCAGGTCTGCGTCATCACCGAAAAGTAGCAAATCACGCGGAACTCAACAACAGATTTTCGACTTGGTCATAATTTACTTAAAGTCCATATTTGAAAGTGTGAGTTTGTGAAAAGAAAGGGTTATAATTGAATAACGATATCATAGTGTTTTGACGTGTCGTTTGATTAATAATGGAGGTGACTTGTCCACTTCGGTCAGTTTTTTTATTAAAATATAATAATGTTGATGCAGGGAACATGTTATGCTTTTAACATAAGCTTATAAACTTTTTGTTTTATACACACGAATCATTTCGTGCTTATCGTTACTTTTGATGGTTTAAAAGTTTAAATGGCGCTCTGAAAGACCGAAAGTTGATTCATTTTTAATTGTTGATGTTGAGTGAGTTTAATTAATATGATGATGGAAATGAAACTAGGCATAAAGCTCTCTTGTGAATGTCAAAAAATCAGCAAGTACTGTCGTTAGAAAAAAGAAAAGTCAAGAAAAGTCTAAGAGAGAAGAAACACGTCTATCCAGTGACACATTTCTGTCGGATAAAGCAATCGTGAAATAAACTGAAGAAAGGCGATTCGAGTTTTTATGATCTTACATAATATGTAAGTAAGTATCTCATTTGTGTTGACATTTGAAGACTGCGTCATAAAAAATCACGAAGCCCATTCTAAAGATCTCAAAAAAGATTAACATGAAAACATCTATCACGAGAAAGAAAGCACAAACCTTATTTACAAACAAGACAAAGACAAATGTTACATTACTTTCTTAAACAATCTCAATAACAACATAATCTCACTTTATCCCGCGTCTAATGGCCACTGACCACATTATACCAAGCCCACAATAGCAGCGAATAAACCCTTTGCTCCATTAATCATCAGATCAACTCCAGTGCTTCCGTTAAACCGGGTGAGCGAGACAGAAATATTATAGTTACCTATGGTGGAGTGAGACGGGAGCAGTCGATAACTTAATTGAAAACAAGTGAGAACAGGGTTGGGTCGGAGTCGATATAATGTTTAGTTGTTTTTCTATGGCAGACCTTGCTTCAGTATCAGAATTCACTCACACTTCAGCGTCAAATGCTACTTTAATAAAATATTCTTATACATATATCCTATATTTATTCTTTTTATTGTTTTCCTTGTTTTGTTTATAGTATGTGCTTACTTACATAGTGGTAAGTTTTACTAACAATCTTTTTGAGTCTTTGTTACTCGAACAAAGAAATATTCTATTCTAATATAAATGTTGACGTTCCAAAGTGCCTGTTATGTGCGTATTTGAAATAAATGCTTTCGCTTTTGACTTTTTATTGAAGTCATTTTTCAAAGGTAGGATGTGGACGAGTTATATGAGTAGTACCTAAATAAATATTAGATTATAAGTATATTTTATTATTGCTACATGTTACAAAAGAGTTCTTACTATATATTAGAGTATTCTGGATAATTCCAGAATACTCACAGATTCTTTGATTTCATTAGCAGGTATTCTAATGAATACCTGCTAATGAAATCAAAGAATCTGATCCTGACGTTGCCGGATAGCGAGGTTTTCTAACTATAAACACATTTTTTCTTCCTATGTTATTTTGAGTTTTAGGGCACACTAGCCGATGTCTACTTATTTTACCGATACGTTTTAACATTCAGTGGACCAAACCCATCCCTTTTTTTATTCCCCGTTACACCCATAATGTGTTATCTGTCTCGTCTTGTGCATTAACACGTCCAACCTCATTATAATATTCACAATTTCAAACACATTTAACTCATTCAAATACCACCTCTGGGACTTTCGACATAAAGTTGAAATATAACGCAAGGGTCTCCTTGTATATGCACCTTCAACGGACAACTGTCGCCAGGCTGTTGTCTTTTAAAGTATTGAAAGTAATGTCTATTGCTACGGTTTTTGAAAGGTTTGATGTTGTTGAAAGGGGTTACCGAAATATGAATCACTTAAAGAATAAGTACGACTTTTCTTCACGATACAAAAATAAGATTATTTTTTTTATTGCTGAATGGGCAAAGGGAAGCGACAGCCGAAGTCTATGATGGACCAAGTGTACACAGAACATGCTTGTTCATTCTTGATTTGAAGGTAGATAGATGGCTTAAATGTGGAAGAGAACAAAGGCGCTGGCACAGATTTCCACACTATGGCTGAGCGCATAATAAATGTGCAGGAGAAGCGCTCAGTACGACTGGTCGACATACCAACCAAGTGCGACTGATACTCTGTAGTACGTCTGGAAGTCTGGTTGTAGAAGGGCGAAGGTGGGATCAGGTCGTGGAGTTCTGCCCACCCTACGAAGTAGGTACAGTCTGCAGAAGGTCGAGAGACAAACAACATTAGTCCATAAGCTAGGTTGTGAGGTCTAGCTAGCGACATCTCGTCATCTATAAGCCTTGTTATTCTGCATTCTACCAAGTCAAGTGCAGCAAGCTGATATTTTTCTGAGACATCCTATAAGTGGCTGGAATACTTCATACAGGAATGGCCCAGTGCTCTGTGCAGGCATCAAAGCTGCCCAGATGAGAAATCACCTTACCTTGTTTAAAATGCCCATTCTTGGCTGCACTCTGTACTTTTGACTCAATGGTTGAGCCAGAGCCTGGCAGTAAAAACACGCGTCTGTGTTTTCAGAGCAATGAATTTGACCAGATTGTCGTCACCCCGCTGGATAACGATATTTACGGTCAAATTCACTTGCACCACCATGGCCTCACTAAGAATAGCCATTTCATCTCTGCTAGCTCATGCATTGGACAGGTATCTTGCTGTGTCTGTGCAGACATCTACGTACTCAATTTACCAAACTGTAGCAGTCATTAACATGCAGTAGAAATAGAGACCTAAAAACAACAGAACACTGAAGAACAATGGCATCAATAGCATTATGATACGATGAGCAGCCATCTATGGCCACTCTGATCGCTTGATCACTCAGAAAGGTGGAAATTCAGTTGCAAAAGTCAGCAGGGATGCCAAATGTGCGTAATTTACCAAACAGACTAGCATGCCAGACTCTGGCAAAAGCCTTTGAGATATCAAGCGACACAGCAACACCCTCGCCCCAACAATGCGTAACATACAAAAGAAGATCCGCAGTTGACCGATCATGACGGAAGTCTCGAATATTATTTACCTACTAGGTTCTGACAGCGGCTTCACCTGCGTGGAGATCGAAAATTATCCCACAAGAATGGACTAATATAGTGCCAATAAGCGCAATTTTCTTTCTTTCTAATCCAATATGTCCAGTATGTCTGTGTGTTTTAATCCAGGTTAAAATCTATATGTGTGCCAAATGTCACCAAATCCGTACAGCCGCTGCTGCGTGATTGAATAACAAAATTCACACATCCGAACACACAAACTTTCACATTTATAATATTAATATGATATAAGGATACCTAAAACCAACGCCTGACTCAAGACACTACATTGAGGTATTCCAAGTGTTATTTGATATATTTTTATATATGAGTTGGATCTCTGAAATTTCTGTACAATGTTAAAGAAAACGAAATTAAAAACTTTGCAAGTAAGAAATGTGTCTTCATCCTCATCTTTCTTTAGCATTCGAAATATTAATTCATGTATAAACAGCATATCTTTATCTTTTCTTAGTATAAAACAAAGTCGTATTTCTTGTTTGTGCGCTTTGATCTCTTAAATTCCGCAACGGATTTTAATGCGGTTTTCATCAATAGAAAGAGTGATTCAAGAGGAAGGTGTATATGTATAATACGCAGGCGGGCGGCTGGCAAAAGGTAGTTTAAATTAAATCTGGAAAACTATAGGCGACTTTGACTATGGTATCTTGATTTCACTAAGGCCAAACTTTCCAAGTTTTAATATTTTTGTCCGTCGTATTCTGTACAAAAAAAAAAAATCCGTGGATAAAGATAAGTATCTTGCGTCGGAAAAATCGCTCTCACACTGTAAAACTTTCTCACTTCTTATATTATCTACTACTAGCTTCTACCCGCGACTTCGTCCGCGTCAAATTTTTGCTCCCCTGACCCTTCCCGTCGCATCGAATTGCCTGCCAGTTCTCGTCCATTTTTCGTTGCTGTTCCGCTCCTTTTGATTGCAACGTGATGTTATATAGCTTAAAGCCTTCCTCATTAAATAGACTACCCAACACAAAAAGATTTTTTCAATTCGAACTAGTAGTTCCTGAGGTTACCGCGTTCAACCAAACAAACAAACTCTTCAGCTTTATAATATTAAAGTAGGTACTTATATAGATAATAATACGAACCTCTAAAAATTCAATGGTAAGTACAATATATCTATGACACTTTCAATTTGTCTGGTGCACTGAATTAAGACCTGCTGCAATAATAATGTCAGACGGCTAAGTGTAGGCGACTTGTCAAGATGTCAGCAAGTCTTCATTGTAATAAATCATGGTATGTTTAGTTAGACAGTAATACCTATATGTTAGTACTACCTTTTTTTTTTTTTTTTTTTTTTTTTGGATGGGAAATCATCAAATGACTTCTCCCGCTCTGGGCGGAGCGGGAGGGCGTGTCAGACTTTTACTGACTAAAACCCACCCGTGTTCCTTCAGTTGCCCATGTGCCAGGGTCACGGTATCTCTTTTGAACAATCACGCGACCCCGGCAGGCATCGGTCCTAGCAGACCCCTTCAATAAAGCTGACATCTCTTTGAGGCGCGCGTGGAACACTACGCGCCGTCGACCCGAGCGTGGCAGTTTTTTCACATTATAATTAGACTAGGTTATGCCGGCGGCATCGCCCGCGTCGGTCATTGATTCTGTGTTACGCAATTAGAGTGCTAATTATAAACTATCGGTGTGCCAAATTTCATCCCAGTCCGTTTAGCATTTTTTACAACAATCCGAACAAACGGACGAAAATTATTCGTAATTATTTTATTTTATGTATAAATTGCTGATCTGAATGTAGAATAGATAGATAAGTTGATTAAGTGGTAGGTAGTGAATTTAAAATTAAATAGAACTTTAAGAGAAAAAAAATTGACACAGTTTTTGTTTTAATACTTTTATTTAATAGAGCTTATCTACAAGAAGCTAGAATGATTTTGATACCTAGATACAAATAATGTTTGACCAAAATAGTGTGCAATGTTCATCATTCATTCAGATAACAACGGGATACCATAGGTACAATTCCCAAACAATTTGGCACAGTTAGAGTATTTGGAAATTCTTTTATAAGCCGTGTTCTCATGTTCTAAGAGTAATCGATTACCTACCCATTGACAGCTGTCAACTGAGGGGTGACGTTGTTCTCACAAATTGAGATGCAAAAATTGACATGGTGTCCATCTTGTTTTACAAACCCAACTTAGAAACTTTTGCGGCTTGTACCGATGAAATAATTAGTACCGATATCTACCGATTAAAAAAGATTTATTTAAAAACATCTCACGTAATTCATCGAAACAGTTGACTCCCAGCAGATTTCTATTGTTGGTATCTATGGAAAGAGGAGCTGAATTTACAATGTTCAACACGCGAAGACTCTCTAGGACCCCAGAGAGTTAAATCCAACCCCAACTGAACTACTTACTGTAGTAAACCCTCATTTAAACATGCTTACAAACGAAAACCTCATCAGGGAGATAATATGTTTCACCATAGAAACATTAATGGTCAGTAACGAACCTATTTTGTGGGCTATATTTTACAGCTAAGACGAAGATGTGCGAAGCGGGAACATAATTAAACATCTTTTCCTTTACAATGTCAATAGCATATACAAAGGACACCTAAGGGTGGAATCCCTAAACGAAGTAATGAAAAATTAAATCATCCATGGCAGAAAAGACGCTGCAAAAATAGTGATCAAGAGAATTTACCTAAAAATAGTCATTGTTATTTTCACGTAAAGTTGAACCAGTATGCGAACCATAAGGACAGCTGCCAAGGAATATAGCGGCAGAAAAAACGAATAATACGTAACATTTCCCACCTTGAAATCAATTTACGTCACCAGGATAAATTAAAGCATTCCGAGTATAAACGCCGAGGACCATTCACAGCGACACAAAGTAAATAAAAAAAAACTCCGCCGCTCGTATCCAGCCTCCCAGATTCGCACTATTATCTCTATGCAACCAATCCAAAATGGAGAGCGGAATACAAAACTCTCATTGGCCCTTCGCTGTAACAAGCTCCACCCTTCGCAAAGACTCCTCCCATTGCACAAAAAGTTTCCAGATTCAGCTCCACTTGCCCACGTAACGCTCAGTCCACAACTGACGTCGAACACATTCATTAACGCAATCATCCGCCGTGACTACCATTCTTTACATTAAATCAAAATTTTTACTCTTATCAAATCGTGATACGATCAAAACTGTCTGAGATAACTCCGTCTTTGTCGGGCGTCGAGATTTTGGACTCGTCAGAGAGGGACGGTGAATCAAAGTTTTAGGTGTGGTTAAGAAAAATTATGCCGTCGTGTGTGCCGCGTTCAGTGTTCGTCGGTTCAGCTGACGTGCGGGCGTGCGATCGATAGCGCACGGTGCGGCACTAGCCCGATTTAAATTCGAACGGTCCGAATTCCGGGAGGCCAATAGCCGTCGCGCGAACTGTTTGATCGCAGCGCAATAGTGATGTGTGTGATGTAAGCAATTGTTGTCGATAGACACAGACACGGTGATCGTGACAAACATGATGACTATGGACGTCGGGATGTACAACAACCAGCAGAACGGGTACGGGGGCGCCGAGTACTACCAGCAGGGGGCAGCATACCAACCACCATATGAGGGTTACCATGAGGGGTATTACGAAACTCCCGGGCACTACTACGAGCCTTTGCTTCACGGGCAGACACATGAGCATCCTCCTACACCTGTTATAAGCACAGACACTGGTTTATGTTATACTAATCTAGACTATGGAGAGCTGCAGCCGAACTACCCAATACACACCTTACCTCCTCATCCCGAGCCGTTCAAACACAGAGAGGACGTGCCTCGACACGAGGAGATGGTGATGCACGAGCATAAGCTAGACAATCACTACCTGGAGACTAAGTACAACATGCACTTTGTGGACGAAACCACTATGCAGTACAACCACGCTGGCTCCCCTCTCCCGTGCGCAGAGTTTGAACACTATCAACCGAAGGATGAGTTCGGGGGGTTGAGGGATGGGTTTCCGCGGGAGGAGTGTATGTCCTCTCACAGCCATCTTCAGGGTCACCAGGCGCACGCGTCCCATGCGACTGTGCCGACCTATAAATGGATGCAGGTGAAGAGGAACGTTCCCAAACCTACCGGTAAGTTGAATTGAAATACAATCTTTGATTGAGGATAAATCTCACAATGTTTGAAATGCCATTGATTATTACTCGTCAAATTTATGGCCGGTTGCAAAAATACAGGTCGGTATGTAAACCTGCACGACATTCTTTATTTTTTCAGAAATTCGTTCTTCTTTTCAAAGCAAAAATCGCATGTACCAGTTTCTTATTGCGTCTTATCCACACAGTTTCTTGTTAGGACAAGAGTGCGCAGAAACAATATCTACTTAATTTACAGTATTGTTATATTTTATGACTTCTTACCTTCTCACTGGTAAACCAATTTAAGTACTTCTTTCTCCCCTGTCCTGTCAATGTAGATGATATTATCGACGTGGTTATTTGATCATTATTCACAAAACTACTTCCCTCCTATCGCTATCGAAATAATAAACAGTTTATATTGGCCTTCAATAAAATTATATAACGAATTAACAATTCAAAATTATGATGTATTCTAAATCGACTAATTAACTGCAATAATTTCACTGTCATTAGATAATTGAACAGTTGCAAAGCAATGTCAATGTTTTGATGCTAATTAATTAAATATTTTGTCATAATATTTTTCTATTCATATTACAATTTGAATTAGGTGACGAATTTACCTACATAAGTGGAATTCGTAATCATAGGGGCTACTGCTTTTAACTGCAAATGTCCAAGGAATAAAATTACTTTAAGAAGAGCGACAAAGAAACAGAACTTCAATTAATTCGTAGTTATGAGCTAGACAGTTATAACGCGCGGCTCCACCTGCCATATAACTAAGAGCTGCCGTCACAACGAGCACATATAACGCCAATCATTTATCACTATAATTGACAACCGATGCCGCATCTCTGTCTACCTCTTATTTAACAGAGATATAACCAAAGATACGTGACCCTTTATACTGAACATTAACTTTGTAAATTAACCCTTTTTGTTTGGCATCATCATCATCAGTCTATAGCAGTCCATTGCTAAACTTCGGCTTCTCCTGTCTAGCGCAATTTAATTCAGTAATAGTCAACTCTATCCAGCTGTCACCAGCCGCCATGCAAAGTTTAATCCATTCGTAATGTAGGGTAAACTATAACATGTTCATTGACTACACATTTTCCATCACCACTTCTGTTATTTGACCATCCTCTCTCAAACTATGACTCACACTTAAATCTGACACTTTATTTAAAAATACCAAGTTTATCTTCAACTTTTTTGCCTCTAAATACTTGAAGCCTTCAAGTTACCTTCACACAAACGCTTCTAAGTTACGGCAACGCTCAACGTCAGTATTGTGACGTTTGATGTCAGTCTAAGACTTGGAGTAGTTCAAGGGTTGCGACTCGACCTGCGCTCGACTGACGCACAGAGCAAATAATTTGACGTTCATCGCTTGTCAGTTGTCAGTTGTCACGGTACAATACTACGGTGGGCCTGAGATGGACTTGTATGTTTGGGGTTTTATAAAGTGACATGTGTTGGTTTGCTGTTACAAGTACTTTGATATGATTTCTTGATTGTTATATTCTACAGGGTTTAGCAACCTGCCCTAACACCTTTGGTACCTAAATATTTCCAGTTGCATATCGTGCTTTTTCATATGATTTCAAAATCATGAGGTTTTTAGTGTCTTCATCTACACATATCTAAATCTTTAGAATTGGGTTTTTATTTCTAGTGTTCATATTCTACTTTTAGACAGCAGCGATTCTTTCAAAAATACTTTATATATTTACTAAACTTACTTTTGGTGTATAGTGTAATAAAAAGTTTATCAAATTAATTAAAATAAGTTATACGAAAATTATCTAAATGATTTCACGAAAACATGACGACAATAATTATAAAATAACGGCGTAAAAGATAAGAAAAAGCATTAAGAAAAAGGTATAAAGGAATATTATCTTTATAAAACAACATTTTACCATTCAATTAAAACTGAAGCCCAGGCCAGTACTTTCTATCAACATCGTAGTCGCTGCAGCTCCGACAGACTTCAGATGGTGCGCACCGATACCGCCATGTTGCCATGCGCGGGCGCAACGCCTTCTTGTTCTATACGAAGCGACACTCAAGTTTATTAAATCGAGAAAGGAAATCCAGGCAAAAGCCTTCAAACGGTACTTCATATTACATAACATTATATCACGCCTTGTTTCCTCAAAGGGTTGGGCAGAGATGTACCAACAGTACACCCACATTTCGCCTGTTATGTTTAAGTCCCATGTAATAGGGGGCGAACCTATTGTCATCAACCTGGCACAAATCCAGACTCCGGGCTGCTACTGAGAAATTCCAAATATAAAAACCCAATAACACTTTGCCCTATCTGGGAATCGAACGCAGGCCATCATGTTTAATAATAGCGCTTGCGACCACTAGACCAACGAGGCAGTCACTTAATATTCTACATCCTTTATGAGAATAAAAACTTTTTTACAAAAAAAAAAAAACAACCGACTTCCTTAAAAACACTACAAAGTGAAAAATAACTTTAATTTAGGAAGTCGGTGTCTTAGGATCTGTATTTATGGTTTTTTTGCCACCGACTTCCGAAATTAAAGTTATTTTTCACTTTGTAGTGTTTTTAAGGAAGTCGGTTGTTTTTTTTTGTAAAAAAGTTTTTATTTTTAAATTTTTAGTTGTGGTATCCACCCCGCACTAATTCCTAACAAACAATGCATATTTATGCGATAGCAGAAATCGCCATTGATTTGCTGTCATTTTTTAAAGAGTTCTGGTGTCTATCTCTGGAACTCATCGTCAGATCTATATGAAATTTATATGGGACCATTTCGGAATAAACTCCTTTCGAACAAAAAAAGAATTTTGTAAATCCGTTTATAAATGACGGAGTTATGGCCGAACATACATAAAAAAAATATATATATAAACATCCGAATTGAGAACCTCCTCCTTTTTGAAGTCGGTTAAAAAGTCTGATTATTAAAGTGTGAAACAGAGACTTAAGCCTCATTCACACGGTGCGATTTAAGTTGAAGTAACTTTAAAAGTGGCACGGCCACCGTCCACACTAGGTACTATAAGGATCTTGGCGCTTGAATCACTTTGACAGCGGGCGTTGTTAATACATTTTTGTAAAGTGAAATGTCACTTGAAAAGTATTCAAAGAAAAAAAAATGACATCCAAAAACACAACAAAGTGAAAAAAAACTTCATTTTCGTAGCCGATGTCGGTGTGTTTTGTATTTTCGTTTTAATTCCACCGATTTCTAATCCAAAGATGGTTTTCAATTTTTTTGTATTTTTTAGAACTCACATTTCACGTTTCCGTTGTGGTACCTACCCACAAAATTTCGTAAACCATCACTATGCTAATAACAGCGACAGAAAGTTAATAAGACATCATCAGCATACAATAAGTGGAAAAAAAATGTAATATGTATTGAAGCAAACTCAAAAACCAAAAATCAGAACTTGCTCTTTATAAGTGACCACTCCTTAAGTATTTCTAAAAAGTAAATTTTAGAAATCGGTTTATAAATGACGGAGTTCTGAGGTAACAAACATATAAACATTTCCCATTTCTTCCCGTGGGTGTCGTAAAAGGCGACTAAGGCACTAGCGAATAGGCAGCAGCGTTCTCTATGCATTATATCACCATACTGCGATCGCCAACCCGCTTGCCAGGCGCGGCGATTATGGCAAAGCCCCCCCAAATAGGGGGAGGCCTATGTCCAGCTGTGGACGTCTTGCGGCTAAGATGATGAAGCATAGAAAAAAAAAACTCTTCTGAAGTCTCTTTTTTGAAGTTACCACCAAGATAGTAGCTTAACTTTTCTTCTACCAGCCAATTAATCTTGTAGCGCTATGAACGCTGCATGTCATTTGTTGCTTCGATTTTTGTATGCCATAGTTACATATATAAATATATATATGTTAGGACAACCGACACACCGTTATCTGATCCCAAACTAGGTAGAGCCTGTACTATGGTAACCAGACAACTGATAAATATACTTATATATTTCTAAATATATACATATTATAGATAAATTACACCCAGACACAGAACAAATGATTGTGCTCATCACACAACATTTGTCCTGGGTGGGAATCGAACCCACGACCTCAGTCTTAGTAGTCAGGGTCACTAACCACTAGACTAACAGGTCTCATCATTGAACTTGCATCATGTAAACGTGACTTCAACACAGAAAAGCCATCGTTTTCTAATTTGAATATCTACCCATCACATTCTCTGTGGCTTAGAACCACTCAGAAAAAAAAATCGTCATGGAAGGAATCAGAACAAGAACTGACACTAATCGTTGCCGCAATACATTGCAAATCATCAGATGGTGCACACTGATTGTGAAGCAAGCAATGCAGTGCGTACACGCAACGTTATCAAGGAAGTTTTTGTAATAATTGTACAGAAAACCTATTCGCGAGAACCAGGAACTTAATTATACGGAGCGTAACTAGCAAACTAAAATTAAAAAAGAAACAAGCTGTACATTACCAATAGGGAGTAGATACCGCTAGCTAGTCGCGGGAAACATAATATAAATTATACGGCGCGTAACTTGCAGACTAAACTGAAAAAAAAAACACCCTATATACTTCTAATAGTAGATACAGCTAGCAAGCTAGTCGCGAGAACCAAGAATATAAATTATACGCAGCGTAAGTTGAAGACTAAAACTTTTTTACAAAAAAAACCACCGACTTCCTTAAAAACACTACAAAGTGAAAAATAACTTTAATTTCGGAAGTCGGTGTCTTAGGATCTGTATTTATGGGTTTTTTTGCCACCGACTTCCGAAATTAAAGTTATTTTTCACTTTGTAGTGTTTTTAAGGAAGTCGGTTGTTTTTTTTTTGTAAAAAAGTTTTATTTTTAGTTGTGGTATCCACCCCGCACTAATTCCAAACCAACAATGTATATTTATGCGATAGCAGAAATCGCGGTTGATTTGCTGTCATGTTTTAAAGAGTTCCGATGTCTATCTCTGGAACTCATCATCAGATCTATATGAAATTTATATGGGACCATTTCGGAATAAACCCCTTTCACACAAAAAAATAATTTTGGAAATCAGTCTATACATGACGGAGTTATGGCCGAACATACATAAAAAAAATATATATATAAACATCCGAATTGAGAACCTCCTCCTTTTTGAAGTCGGTTAAAAATTGAAAATAAAACAGCGTACTAATAGTAGGTAGAGACCGTCTCATGGAAAATGCATGAATATTTTTTAAGGGGCAACGAGGGGAGTTGATTGTAGTGGGTAGAGAATAAGTTGTTAAGTAGGTACTTGTGGAAAATACTCACAGTTTAGGAATCGGCCTGTTTTCTATCACAGAAACATTACTATAAACAGAAACACTTTATTTGCTGAGTGCTTGAGAGATAAACCAGAACGAACTATCCCCGAATTCCGCTTCTTCACCTCCTTTTCATGTACAGCAGAATCTGAGAACATGCGTAAGTAAATATTTCATAAGATATTTAAAAAAAAGCTTTTATCGTGCACTATCACGAGAAACAAGCGTGTGTGCCCAGCCCGATAGCTTCAGTCAAAATGGGTGAATTTTTGATTGCAAAATTCCAGAACATACAATACATGAGAAGTTCAATAAAAGCTTTTAATTAAAAATTCCAGTAAGGAAAATACTTTTCCAAGATGCGCCAAAGTTAATGAAGTATTCGCATTCACGGTAGCTTTACCAATAAGTTGTCAGGAACTCGTTGTATACATATGATACAGCGAAACAACGGACACATCAAGGGTAAACTTTTGAGTTTCAACGTAAAATATGTGGAATTTTACCAGAAGATCCAATAAACGATGATTCAATTCTGTGGATGATGCTTATATAATATTAATGATTATTTATTTATTAATTCAGACATCATGGTCCATTTTCTTAGTAAACAAGTGCTTAAAACTATGTTAGTTCACACATAAACGCATACAATTTAAAAAGAATGGACCGTCATACCTGTCCGCACAGTCACAGTCTGTCACACTCAGGATGCTGTTGTTACTCTTACGCACTCTGTGCAGCAAAGACGCCGCCTTTTTGCGTAGGATTGCCGAGATAACGTCTATGCGTGCCTCCATGAACATAACGGACGAATTATATGATGGCTGATAGAAATTTAACTATACCTAGTTGAAGAAGATATGTTACATCAACTTCAAATAAATTTGGACAAAAACATGTCTCGCGGAAGCTTTAAAAGCGCTCTAAAACTCGGTAACACCTAATTAAAACACATAGTAACGTGTTCCAATCACACGCAACAACAGACAAGCAACAAGAGCGAACAAGCCGCGTACAACACGCGTACTTTTGGCAGCGCACGCGACTTGGCTTACATTTCAGCTAAACCTCGTGCTGGCTATCTGTGTTTGTTTGTGCGGACACGCAACACGCACGGGGCTTGTGCCTACGATTCCTACGATTTGGGGATACTGTCCCAAAGCTGCGCTAGAAGTGGTCTGTCATTTTGATTTTAATGAGTTGTTACCGGTTTGGTAAAGTTTTTTCAAAGGTTGTCTTGTTCTGGTAGAAGTTTATTGGTTGCTAATCTTCTTGTTTTAGATTGAAAAAAAACTGGCCAAGTGCGAGTCGGACTCGCGCACCGAGGGTTCTGTACAAACCTGCAGGAATTCACGGTTTATGCATAAGGTTTATGTTTATGTTTTTTTTTTTTATATTTGAGTTGACTGAATGAAAGGTAAATTGTGGTTGTCGATTTATGACGTATTAAAAAAAAACTACTTACTAGATCTCGTTCAAACCAATTTTCGGTGGAAGTTTACATGGTAATGTACATCATATATTTTTTTTAGTTTTATCATTCCCTTATTTTAGAAGTTACGGGGGGGGGGGACACATTTTACCACTTTGGAAGTGTCTCTCGCGCAAACTATTCAGTTTAGAAAAAAATGATATTAAAAACCTCAATATAATTTTTGAAGACCTATCCATAGATACCCCACACGTATGGGTTTGATGTTATTTTTTTTTTTGAGTTTCAGTTCTATGTATGGGGAACCCCAAATATTATTGTTTAAAAAAAAATGATATTAGAAACCTCAATATCATTTTTGAAGACCTATCCATAGATACCCCACAAGTATGGGTTTGATGAAAAAAAAAAATTGAGTTTCAGTTCTATGTATGGGGAACCCCAAATATTATTGTTGTTTTTCTATTTTTGTCTGAAAATCTTAATGCGGTTTACAGAATACATCTACTTACCAAGTTTCAACAGCATAGCTCTTGTAGTTTCGGAAAAAAATGGCTGTGACATACTCGGACAGACAGACAGACAGACAGACATGACGAATCTATAAGGGTTCCGTTTTTTGCCATTTGGCAACGGAACCCTAAAAATACTCTTTGTTATGTACACGACACAAGTTACAGATTTATTTATTTTTTTAATTTCGAACTAACGACATTAAGATGTGACATAATACATATGGTATGCAGAAGAGATGAGCTAAACTCACAATTAACTAAACACTATAACGATCGAACCATACGATACGCCAGTGCTGTTCCTCCTCTCTGGGTCGATAATTGTCACCAATATAAATATTTCCCCGCCAACCCAAATTCATTATAGTACGAAATAAAGAATTGAGATTTGAATTCAGAATTTTAGCAGCATGTACACAGCTATACCTGGTATTTTTTTTTTTTTGTTGTTGTTGTTTTAATGTAACAATTGCTTTTGAATATCTGCCTGATATACTACCATAATCTTTAATGCTTCTCTGAATCTACCTACTGTTCAAACTATACCAACTTACAGATTATTATAACGTTCGAGATATCTCAAACAACATAGTTACAAATAGGAGTTAGTTACCTATATTATATAGAAACATGAAGATATGCAAATTCTAACCTGATTCAAATCCTCTTCGAGCGGCTTAAAGTAGGCACCCCTTTTCTTTGGTGGTTTATTTTAATAGTGTTGTAGTCTACTTTCGAAAATCTTATGATTGTTTTTTGCATAATGACTGGTAAAAGTCCTCCATTTCATTTTCATTTCTCCATAGCATTACTGAATATCGGGCTAGGCAAAAATGTTAACGAAGAATAATTTAACTTCAAAATATTCAACTAGGCATAATTCGCTCGGTCGCTCGATTCGGGTCACTCACAATGGGTCTCATAAGAAGGCCGAAAGTCACCCAAAGGCAATGGAAAGGGCTATGCTTGGAGTTACTCTACGCGATCGAATCAGAAATGAAGAGATCCATAGGAGAACCAAGGTAACTGACATACCCCGAAGAATTGCCAAACTTAAGTGGCATTGGGCAGGCCACATTGCTCGCAGAACAGATGGCCGATGGGGCCGAAAGGTTCTGGAGTGGCGACTGCGTCCTGGAAGACGTAGCGTTGGAAGGCCTCCCACAAGATGGACCGATGACCTGGTGAAGACCGCAACGATCCGCTGGATGATAACGAGAAGCACAGAACCTGTCGAAGTGGCGGAGCTTGGAGGAGGCCTATGTCCAGCAGTGGACGTCTTTCGGCTGAAGTGATGATGATGATAATGATGAGGTATAATTAAGCTGTATAGTTTAAGAGAATCACTGAAAGTTATAACAAGGTAATACTACATATGAATGAAATAACATTCCACACTAAACAAACAAACTCATAACAGATAGATCTCGTTAAGGTAGCAATCAACGCTAACAGTCAGATGGCACAGGATCATACTAACAAAGTGGTCACATCAATTGGTTTAAATTGACGTCCGCAGATACGCTCCACAGCTCATTGTCAACTTCGCTACTTTTGTGACGCAAATGATATATGTAGAAAGAAAATACATGTATTTCCACTAAACGATGCATCAAGAATAATAAGAAAAGCAAACATAAGAAGAGAAGTAGAAGAGCTGAAGATATGGATAATTTGATTCAAATCCATCCATTTGGTGATCAATTAAATAATAGGTAGGTCTTAGTTCTTACGACCTGAACGTTGCAAACCTTACTCTATGCCATAATGTTATTGCGCAATATTCTGAACTCTCAAAACGGTAGATCCTAGAGTCGAGGAGTCCGTCCCATGATTTTCGGCTTCGCTTCTCCCAGAGTCTAGTAGCTAAGCATTGGAATTTAAATGAAGAGAATATGACACAAAGTCATCATTGATTGGTAAATAACATATAAAACAGGTAAACATGATTGTAGGAACAAGTTAAGCCGTTGGTCCCGGGTGTCATTAGTACTCGTAGATCTTTGACAATCGTTCCGGGTCGTCAGAAGCCCGAAAGTCTGACAGTCAACCTTACCAAGGGGTATTGGTATTATTGTATTACCGAGTAACTGGGTTGTGGAGAAAAGCAGTCGCTCTATGTAAAATACCGGTACTCAGCTTCATTCGGTTAGACTGGAAGCCAACCACAACATAGTTGCTATAAGCAGACAGAAGATGATTTTAGAAGAAACATATTGATATTCCAATGGTCATTTCCATAATTACCCAATCACAGAGCTATTATGTAGTTAACTTTTGCGTGAAACATACACACATAAATCAAAATCAAAAGTCATTTATTGAAACAAGACTGAGAGTCAGCACTTTTTGAAACGTCAAAGTTACATAAGACAGTCCCCCAAAACGCCCGGCCCTACACCACTTCCAAGTCCCTTAGCTGGGAAGAAGTGGCGAAACAAACTCCCCAACAGGACAGCTGTCTGTTAAGTTAGAAGAACTTGATTCTATACAATAATATGTGAATAATTAATATTACCTATGAAAACAAAATATACACTAAATTATTTTCCATATGTCAGCTAGCACACGCCAAACCACACTGCAGTCCTTATCCATGATTTAACAGATGTAAATAAATATACTCGTAAGTATTGCGAAGATAGTATTAGACTTACAAAGAACTTCTTAAATTAGACATTTCTGAAATCAGATAAAATTGTTTCTTGATCATCTCCGATATGTAAATTTCAGCAGACATTTAATAAGATATGTGACATAAGTAATATCTATGAGTGCAACAATAGTTTTGAATGGATTAATCATAATGAAACATCGAAATCTATTTTGAAACATCCGAGTTTTCATGTGATTTGAGCATTTGAGTATTTTTTGCTCTGCGTGTGGAAATTAAACAAACTTTAAATGACTATTTAGTAAAAAACCGTTTTCATAGAAATATTAAAAATTAACTTATCGCTTTCCTTAGCTGACCCTCGTAAACGGGCTAATTAGATTCATTCTCCATTTCTTATCACCCAACCTTCAAATAAGGACAACTAAGTACTCGCTAATTACTAAATTGTCCAGGGTTATCCCTTATCAATACGAATCTGATCCTTGAAGAATATTACATGTAAAGCCAACTCAAGTTCAATATATTCGCATGATTCGAATCGGTGATGATGAATTTCTTCAGAGTAAACCATAATAAAATACATATTGAAACTAAATATTCCGATTAATCATAACGAAATCATCAGTTGGAAACAGACAGAGACAAAAATGTTCTATCGTAAAATATATTTATCTCGATAAAAAGATTTTTCCAGACCTCTTACAAATTCAGCATCAGAACCAAGCAGCCCAAAATAAAGAAACAGCATGGTCACGGTGAGTACACAACGTTGTGCGGTGCCCAATAAAGTAGAATTAACATTGTCGCGGCGTCACAAACATACTGATGAATTACAGCGGGTATTAAATTGTACTGTGGTGATTTTATTAGCTTCTGCTACTGGGATCATGACTGTCTATTTATGTTATATTTCTTGTGTACTAATGTGCGACGTGGTTTTCCAAATAGTGTCAAATGTTTGTAGATTTTCTTTTATCACTTAATGGAAACCATGTTCTTGGACCAACATGTCTTTAAGAGGTTTATCAGCTTGCTTCTTTTATTTCATCTTTTTCAGTACCATAATTTCGTCATTGTATACCACGGTGTGTTATATATTCCTTCTCTAATATTTCTCCATGCCCACAAAACCATAACTTACAAATCGTTGTACCAAACAAACAATTACAAAAACACGCCAAAATTAGACCACACGTGAAGTCTGTCAAAGGCCGGAGTTAGATCTTATCTATTCCTCGCGCACAATGCCAGCCCTGTGCCAGCGGGCCCAGATATCAAACCTTGCGGGATTACTCCACAACACTACTTTACCGGCTTCAAACGGATGCTACGCAAAAGAGTACCCTAAATCCAAAGTTCTATAGATTGCTTTCCTTCAGAGCGTTCGAGCAGACTGCAAAATTAAAATATGCAAAGGAAAGGATAGGTATCTCACATTGTCATTTTCCGCTTGCAAGTCGACTGTCGCATGACGTTTGGGTCTTCGGAAATATTGATCATTGACAGGCGATTTTGAACTTTATACTGCGACAAGTGTGGTTTATTATGTATGTACAGGTTGCGGTTAGGGTTTTTATTTGCATTTTTAAGGAATGCGTAAAGTAACTTTGTTGTGATTGGCAAAATCATTGATGTTTGTTCAAGTCGCTTTGGGTCGATGACGTAACATAAATGTTTGTAAGATTTGCAGCGGCTGAGATTGTATCTGGGTGTCGCAAAAAGATTCCAATAGTATTTATAGCCTTACCTACATCAAGCAAAGGACAAGTATAAATGCATTAGTCGAAATCGAGTTCAAATTAAAAACAGTAACCACGACCAAGGTGCTAATGTAAAGTAATGGACGAACATAAAAGAAAATCAGTGAGCACTTACAAATCTACCATAAAATCGTTTTACGTCAACCCAATGAATTTGACTAAGTTAGCCACAATAGCACTATTCCTTGGCTTTCAAGTGGATGTCTGAACCATCAGATTGGATGAGGAACGCCTCTGAAGGGGTTATTAGGAGTGGACTGGACTGAAAGTGGCTCGAAGTGGCATATTAAACGTGGCTTGCAAGTCACCTGCATTAGGCGAGACGTTCGAGGTGGCGCGATTGGAAGCGATCAGCGATTGTTTGTGCAACTGATTAAGACTAAGAAGAATAAGAATGAAGAAGGTGCATTCAAACAAGTGGGGGATGGTACTGATACCCAGTCGTCACGCTGTGACTATGAACACTAAAATCTAAACATCTTTATATATATTGTGGTAATGCCAACGATATTTTTGAACTTTTCATATTTTGAGCTGTTTGCGGTTAAATAGTTCGATCCGATTGATTTTGCTATTAAGACAGAAATTGACAATACTCCGAAATTGCTTATGTCATCTCAATTTGAGCCATCCAGAACTCCTAAATTAGACTTTCTATCGAAACCTTTTCCCCCTTTGGAGACTTTTTCATTGAGATTCCTTGATCACTAGCTTCTATTTCAAAATCTCTTTCATACCTTATGAAACCAAATAGGGACGCATTTTTCGCCGTATTTCGCTATATCTTTCGCCTAGTACCAACCACCAAAGTCGCTAGGCCCAGTAAACCGATTAGGCCGGCGTCCACCGCGGGGAGACTATCGCACAATCTCACACGCGACCTACCGCCCCCCCCCCCCTGCCTTTCACCCCTCACCCCGTCACGTGACGCACTTTCCAATACCTTTGTCCTGGTAATGACCCCTTGACTTGTTTTAATATCAATAAAAATATTTTTGTAAGCAATGCTGTGATTGTGGTCAGACAGGAACCGTCGTGGTGGAGTTGCCGTGGTCTGGGTCAGGTGGTGAGTTGATGTAAAGTGGCTGTGAGAGTGATGTGTCTGTCGGAAATTATGACCTGGTGGTTTTTATGGCTGGTTCTGATAGGCCATTACATTGGAAAATCTTTTATTCGTCTTGTAACGCAAATCTTTAACACTCATTACTTGGTTTTTTATTTTGAGATTTGTAGCCTTGTTTGTAACATATTTTACAGCTTCAAACCAATAGCTACGACAGACAACCCTTCTCTCTTGCTTGTTGGAGTATTTATATCCGCCAAGTATAAGTCCGCTCTAGTCGGTATACTCCTGGTTTCCATTTGAGTTTTGCCCCGGGCTGTCTAGAATTAGTCATTTATAACGAGTAAAAAGTATCAAAGTAAACATTTTTCAAACTACCCTAAACTGTCTACAAAATATTAAGCCCAACATCCTAACGGTATCTAACACAAAAGCCTACTTTCTAAATATTAATGAATTTCCAAAACATTTTAACCCACGTGTTTAACGAATAGATACCAGATATGGATGCATTCCACCAAGATATGGGACCCATTGTCTTTGCCCAGTTTCTGAGATAGAGCGGACGGACGGACGGACAGATTAGCGTGCGTGGGACGAACGCAGCTATATTAATATTTTTTTGAATAAATTATTTGGTGATCGTTTAGGGTTCCTTATAGTTATTACTTTTAATACAATTTTGATAAAACATCTAAAAGCCACAAGCTGGATAGCGTATTCTTGTCTAAAAATACATTCCCTTATTTATTCTTAGGCTTTTTTTTCGAAATCAAATCAAATTATTTTATTTTACATGGGCACTTATGAAATGTCAGAAGCTAGGTGCACTAATTACATTAAAAACCTAAGGTGAATTTATAGTTTGTAGGGATCGTAAAAACTTAAATCGCCGGGGAAACTATTTGAAAAAATCAAATTATAAAGGGAAATTTAACTTTTATTGAAACGTTCATTATACGATGCATAACATATTCCTCGTCTCCAGCCTATTGAACACGGTATACATCAAAATAAAAATAATTCAATTCAAATAATCCGATGGTCTTTTTACACGCTTTATATTAGCTTCACTTGTATGTTTGTATGTTTGTTTGTAACCAACTCCTTATAGCGCGATTTTGACCCACTTTAAACGACCAGATTTCATTCAAACTTTGCACACCTGTCAAGGACCGATGACAATGCAATGATTTCATAAATTTGTGTCATTATCCTTGCCAGGGTTACCAGGACAGCAAAAAAACTGTCTTCGAAAACTACGCTGACATACGTCACAAACTAATTTGTGCCATTATCCTTGCCAGGGTTACCAGGACAGCAAAAAAAACTGTCTTCGAAAACTACGCTGACATACGTCACAAACTACGCTGACATACGTCTCAAAATTCGAAACACCCTTAAAAAATAGAAAATAAATAATAGTTTAAAAAAACTAAAAAACACGCTTCCATTGAAAACCAAACTAAAAAGTACAAAATAATGGAAAAAAAGCGTGGGGTGCCTGATATCAATAAAAAAATACCTTAAAAAGCACCCCACGCTTTTTTTCCATTATTTTGTACTTTTTAGTTTGGTTTTTTAGTTTTTTTAAACTATTATTTTCAAATTTGGCTCAGATCAACGGCGTCCTACATACATACTTATGTATGCAGCTCACGCCTTTTTGCCATGGGGGTAGGCAGAAACCACGGAACGCCACCTGCTACGATCTCTACACACTCCTTTTGCCTCGTTTAGATTCATACAATTGGTCATACACACACGCCGGTTGCGAGTACTACGCACCTGACCTTTCTGAAGAACATCACCAATAAGACGTCCTAGTTTTATATAATACTAGCTTTTGCCCGCGGCTTCGCCCGCGTGGATGTCGGAAATTAATGCAAGAGGACGTACTACCGCGATAAGAATGTGTTATTCCAGGTTATATAGGTAATATAGACTCTGTGTGCTATTTTCGATCCAGATCCATTTAGCCATTTTTGCGTGATTGAGAAACAAACACCCAATCATACATATTTTCACATATATTTTTTTTATTTTTTTTTATTAGTAGTAGGATTATAACTCATATTACTTAGAATTCATAGTTTATGAGAACATCACGTGTGTTGGTGTTTTTAAAATAAAAGTAATAGTATTCAGAGTAAGAAGACTGTGACATAGGGCTTGGTTTAGTTGAATATAAGTCTTCCTGGTTTTTCTTAACGCTCCTATTTTACCTATACAGACACTCAATCATTTACCAGACACCGAACATAATTATAGGAATAGTACTTTTGCCAGTGGCTTGGCCCGCTGTCGGAAAATATCACCCGGGAACCTACTACCGGGATAAAGTAGGTATCCTATCTGTTACGTATCCATGATATAATATATCTTTGTGCCAAATTCGATCTATATCCGTTTGGCCGTCTTTGCATCATTGAGAAACAAACATCCAAAAATCTAAACATCTAAGCCATTTCGCGGTCTCTTACTTGGAATAATACTATTAGATTTATTTTGAGTATAATGAACACACATGATATTCGCAATTACTATGAAGCCAAAGTAATATGAATTACAATCCTACTTATCCTGTACTACCCGGCCGCTGCCAACGCGCTCTGCGCCCACTTTTTAAATCTCTAATATCTTGTAAGATATTCATTTAAATTACATGCTGTAACGGGCCATATTGATCTATATGAAATGCACAATGTATTTAAGGTACTTAATTGGATAAGGATTAATGCTGTATTGCTTAAAATCGCTTCGTAAATAAGCCCTTATTTCTCGTAAAAAGTAAAAGATAAAAAATGGTTATTGTGGGTTATCCCTAAGAGATAGACATATAATATACCATTGAGGACATTTTTGTAGGCCTTTTTAAGGTGTACAATACTGTAGTACATTATTTTGATCTATTTCGTAGGATTCAGCCAGGGTTTTTCGAATTTTGAGACGTATGTCATCGTAGTTTTCGAAGATAGTTATTTTTTTCTAAAATAAAAGAATCTTTTTAAAATAAAAATAGCCTAAGTTACTCCTTGTTACATCAGCTATCTGCCAGTGAAAGTCCCGTCAAAATCGGTCCAGCCATTTCAGAGATTAGCGGGAACAAACAGATAGACAGACAGACAAATTTTTTAAAAAATGTTGTTTTGGTATATGTATCGTGTATACATCCATATACACTTAGTAAAAAGTGGTTATCTTAATATTAAAAACAGACACTCCAATTTTATTTATTTGTATAGATGTATAGATTTTATTATTACACATACAGTGCACATTGTTTGACATTTTGTAGAAACTTCACCCCACTATAAGATACTCAAATGTTTTTGATACGGAACCATTAACGCTTTTATAACCGTGGACAGTTTGTAGGCGGCCGTTGTACAGTTCAGTTGCTACTTTATCGGATCACTCCATAATAGAAGGATTATTTATTAAATAATAATGTACGTTAATAGTTATTAGTCGCGGTGAGGTGATCGTCTCCGACCTCACAGCCCACTATTTTCTACATAATTAAAGTATTGTCTTTCGATCACATGGTTCAAAAGTACCTGCGGAGAATTTGACTATTACTCCTTTGAAATATAATTGGTATAAGTATTACTTATAGATACATTATGGCGGATGAGAGACGGAAAACCATTGAATATAGTGAAGAAATCATCGGTTTTATATTTTTAACCGACTTCAAAAATAGTAGGAGGTAGCAGGTCCAGTTGAAAACCAGCGTCAGGCACTAGTAGTCTGGCATTTTGCTGAACTGGGCCTTTTTGGCGCAGCCGCGAGGCACACTATACCACTAGTTTCTGATTTTACACCTTATACTTTTTAAATTTATTTTTATTTTACTCTTTCCTGCTGTATACCTATTGTGTGCCTTTTAAACTGTGCTAAATAAATGTATTTTCTTTCTTTCTTTCTTCTAAGTAGGTTATCAATTCGTCTATTTTTTTTATTTTTTTTTTGTTTGTTTAGCTCATAACTTTTGACTGGGTTAACCGATTTTAATGATTCTTTTTTAATTTGAAAGCTGGTGCTTCCCAAATGGTCTCATTTTGTTTCATTCGGACAATGGGCTTCATGTGAAAACCATATAAGTCTTAAATTTGCATTAAGTATTTGCGTGACAAATGAACGAATAACGCGATTAAATTAGTGCGGGGTATATACCATAACTAAAAAGTTAAAATAAAAACTTTTTACAAAAAAATAACAACCGACTTCCTTAACAAAAACACTACAAAGTCAAAAGTAACTTTAATTTCGGAAGTCGGTGGCAAAAAACCTTAAATACAGATCCTAGGACACCGACTTCCGCAATTAAAGTTATTTTTGACTTTGTAGTGTTTTTTTAAGGAAGTCGGTTGTTATTTTTTTGTAAAAAGTTTTTTTTTACCATGTTATTACCACAGCACAGGACAAAGTCAGGCTAGTGAAAAGCGCAACTAAAATAGCTTAAATTTTATTAAATGACACGTTTTGATACAATATTTATGTTTAGGTTAAGATATTGATTTTGATATGTTATTAGTAAATAAGTCGTTGGAATACCTTATAGAAAAAATATTTATCTATGGGCGTTTGTCGCCTGAAAATAAATAGATTTATTTATTTCATTTTCGTATGGAATACTTTTTTTCGTTTTTGATGTTTCAGTGTTAGTCTTATAACAACAGTTATTTATTATCAAGAGAACTACACTCCCTTAAAGTAGCTCATTTCTTGTATCTGCCACACTGGAGAAGAATCATAATACCTACGTACGTCTTTGTCACAGACCTACAATGAGGTTATACAATTAACCTCATTGCAGACCTACGACTTTTTTTGCAAACTATTCAATTAAGTAATTAATTTTGGTTGCTGAAGAATTTCACTGCCTCTACAAAGTTGCTCTATTTTTGTAATAACCTTTGTTCTTAGATAATCTTAGAGATTCGAAATCACCCACTCCCAGATTGGATAACATTATGTGACGACCACAAACGGTTGCAGATGGTAATCAATAAAAAAATGTCTCGGCAAAAACAAACTATATTTGTTTTATCCCTTAATCAGCGTAAAAATTAAAATCAATTTTAGTCTTTCCACAATTTGCGTCACAAGGATTAACTACCGGTATCGGTATCGGTATCGCTGGAGATGGACTGATACCACAAATTGGACAGCTGTGTTCTGATTGCTCGGTCACTCCGGTAAGTATATCTTATCAAGAGGTGCGGACATTTGATTTTATTTACTAGTTTTACACTGACATCCTTAGGCAATAAAAAAGATAGATTAAATTCTTTGAAAACTAATAAAAGTCGTTTCTTTTTTAATTATTAATTATTTCTATGTGAATTAGCCATTAAACATTCTGCAGACAGGCGCAACACAATTCTGGTAGAACAAAATCCATAAAGTTATCATATACATTGTTCTTTTAATAGAGTCGCGTCGCGCCTGTTTGCGAGAGCCGTTTTTGGACGAACAGTTTCTGCGTCAAAGACAGGGTTTTATGTATTATGAAAAAGTTTGTGTTTATAATCGCAGTATCGTCACTCCATTAATGAAACTTTGCACTGCTATTTCTGACTAACTTTGTAACTGACACACTATGAATTCTTCAACGGAGGGTGATAGTGTAAATCTTATATGGTTAGGTATACTTAATAATAGCCTATTGTAAATTACCTCAAAGAGGATTCGAGTCAAATATTTGGATCGTAGGTTGAGCTGTGCTTGCCCGATGGTTCGTAGATGTGTGGCCTGTGTGATCATCCATTACAAATTGAAAATCCTCCGTGCCTCGGTAAGCACGTTTAGCCGTTGGTCCATTGCTTCCTGTTTTCATTCGCAAATATTTGAAAATCGTTGAAGCCCAAAAGTCTGACATAGTCTGAAACAGTGACAACTATTCTCACCAAGGGGTTTTGTGTTACCCAGTTATTGGGCTGTGGAGGTCAGATAAGCAGTTGCTCCATGTAAAACACTTGTATTCAGCTACATGTGGTTAGACTGGAAGCTGACCAGGGCTAGATATATTAAATGTTAAATTGCCTCATTGTAAATCAAACTTCCGATTAGGAACCAAAACTTTTCTGCCTCTCTTAAAATCAATGATCTACAACGTTTCCTAATCTCAGTCTATTACAATACTCACATAGATTATTATACGAGATTAACGACGTCACAAAACTCTGTCCCAAACACATCGTCATGTCGACTCACCACAGAACTAGTGACGTCACATCATTGTTATTGTTTTAAATCGAGAAAATTGTCGATAGATCACAACGCAAGATTAGTTTTATTGAAAATAGTGTTATTTTTATTGGCTGTTGCTCAATGTTGCTCTTTTGGCAATCACAATTGGGTTTTTCTATGACAACAATCATTGTGATAGCAACATTTATTTACTTATTTAATACTTTAAGCACAAAATGTACAGAGGCAGACTTAATGCCATAGGCATTTTCTACCAGTCAACCTTTGGGTGATGCAGAAATATACAGTGGTAGGTGCAATCATTTTGATGAATAAATATATTAAAACCTAAACGCATGAACCTATTTAAATTATAAATATTATATATATACAGAAGTATACACATAAATACATATATTCACACATAAATATATGCAATCGGAATATTTATAACAATTGTATTGTGGTTAGATACAGCGACTGTCTTATTGTTCATCTGTAAGATATTTTCAGGCACATGCCTCCATGCGCTTTAAACTTCAGAAATAGCATCAAACTGTACTATTTCTTCAACAAAATACATATTCTACACAAATTCACTAAACACAATATAACGGTAAGCTGATTTCCCTAACAATGCTACCGATACCGAACAATGAAGTCATCAGCCGGCCGGCCGCGGCGCCATCTTGAATGCACTGAGTCGATCGATTATGCTTCGCCCTCAATCGATCATGGGCATCACTATCACGTGTTGGTATTCAGTAATTTATTACATCTGGAGTGAGCTTCCGGAGCGAGACGTTTTACACTGTCAACACTCTATAAATCAATTATATTAAGTTAACATCTTATTTGGATACCGGTGTTTGGTATCTCTGTCTATATCAACAGAAAACTGCTTGGGGATCAGTTGGGTTATGATTTACGAGATTATCGAAGATTTCATGTCACATTTTATAGGCAAGCAAACAGTACCTATCCTCTAGCTAACCTTACAGGAACGATATAATTCCTCGGTAGAGTTACTCTTGATGTTATGTTGTACGGCATATACTCAAGTAACTCCCGAAGGTTTTATTTACCATTATTGTGTACAGAATCTTATGTACAGCTGCTCATGGCAGTCGGTTCCCGGATAGGTGACCATCCATAAAATATAGAGACTCCTTCGTGCCTCGGAAAGGGGTCCGAGCGTTTTTTGTAGAACTTTAATAGTCTTTACTGGCAGTCAAAAGCCTGAAAGTCTGAAAACCAGTATTATCAAGGGCTATCGTATGTATCGTAATGAAATAAATGAAACGTTTATTTATGTAAGTAGATCTTATAAAATAATTTTACGCGTCAATATTTTTCTGTCAAGTGTTTTAAAAAATATATTTTATCGACATATGGCCAATAATACATACAAAAGTACAAAGAATATTAGGAGTGCATTGTCTCCTATATACCGTACATCAGTACATAAACATCCCGGGACGCAATTCTGAGGGGATCACTGTACTCGTATGATAGGGGAGATATAATTCTATTGTGTGGTCTAAAGCACTCATGAATAGTACTAAACCATTATTATAACACTTTATCTAATAAATGATTTACTAACATGTGTCGTACTTGTAACGAGTCGGAGAAGTTTTGACTTTCCGAATTTTCATTTATTTTCAAAACAACTGCAGTTTGAACGTGACAACATATAGGTAAACGTTTCTTTACAAATTGAATTTACTCGTTTGATATGATATGATATTGTCGTTTGATATTGGCGTGTGCTAGCTGACATATGGCAAAATAATTTAATGTTGGTATATTTGTTTTCGTAATATTAATTACTTACATTTTATTTATTTATTTAACACTTTAAGCACATAAATGTACAGAGGCGGACTTAACGCCATAGGCATTTTCTACCAGTCAATGTTATTGTATAGAATCAAGTTCTTCTAACAGACAGCTGTGCTGCTGGGGAGTTTGTTGCGCCACTTATTCCCAGCTAAAGCACTAGAAAGTGGTAAAGGGCGGGCGTTTTGGGGGACTGTCTTATGTAACTTTGACGTTCATAAAGTGCTGACTCTCAGCCTAGTTTGAATAAATGGCTTTTGATTTTGATACGTTTAAAAGTGTTTATAAAAGCAGGTGTTAATAGAGTCTCTTAATACCGTTACATGTTTCGTCATAATATAACCAATATTTTACAAGGCATCTAGCCCAAAATGCTCACAGTGGAAGGGTCCACGACCTCGCTGGTAATCTAATCTGCATCAATAAACATGGAGGGCTCGATCGGTTATCTGTCAAGATTCGCAACGCAAATAACTCTGATTTGTTCACAAACACTTTTATTGCACATTCGGAATATTTTGCTGTGATTGAGAAATAAGCTTTCAAACATTTTGGATAGATGCTTCGCAAAATCCAGCCTCTTTGACAATCAGAATTACTTAATTATTCATTACAGTTCCATCGGCATTGTGCGCTTGTGTAAATACTTAAGTGACGAGTTTAACGAAGATGTCCGCATGAACACGACAACACAGAGATGTAAAACGTGAAGCAGAAAGTACGAAAGAAAGAAAGACAAAAAATTTGTTTATTCTGCACAAACACATTGTACTTCGAATCAGAATGAAAATTAGTACTTTATTTGCGATGAATGTAGGTACAGGTATAAGATGTTGTACATAAATTAATGATCATACGTATTGTTTTACCATGGACAATACAGTTATGAAAAGCTTCATATTTAGCCTTATGTGTATACTACCCTCTTACTGAGAGGACACCCGTGTCCCTGCATTGGGAATATTATTGGCTAGTTATGTGAAAACAACTAGTTAAACCCAACACATTATAGATAAACGTTCTTAAATTCTAATAAAATGCTTAAAGATTGTCACAAAACAAAAATTCTGAATTTGAATCTCGAATCGTTCGTCTCACCATTTAATTCCAAATTGACCTTGATTTAAGAAGATAAGATATAAATGATGTTGTTGTTCCCAATGATGTTGAATTTCATGGAACCGTTGAGAAATCTGAAGATAATAACTCTACAGAACTTTTAGCCTATAGGAGTATTCGTTTTACGACGGCGAGATGACACGATGGCCTTGTTGGTATAGCAAGATAAACATAGGGCCCGGACTAATAACAATCGCTTTCAAAACGCTTCGTATTTTTGGCTTTTGACAGTCCCATACATTTTGGACTATTCTATCATAAGTAACGCTGATAACAATGAGAAATTAATAGAAACGGCTGCAACTTACGAGTTGTAGGTCGTAGGTTCAAACCAAGTCAGGCATTTTACATTGTATAAATAACAACACGGCTAAGGAAAACTTCGTGAGGGAACAGACATGTTTTAGAACTACAAATTTTAAGAAATATGTGACATCCATCAACCCGCACTGGGCCAGTGTGATGTATTACACAGCCCACTGCCTCTAACAGAAAGTAAGCTTGGGTCTCAACAGTTAGAATATTATAGGCTGATTGTGAAATACTATCGCAGATAGAATGTCAGTTAGCCTAGGATATCAGGATGATACTGGTGCAGGGACGTGGAGCAAACAAAGAGAGCAAATAGAGGCACCCAGCATGCGTAGCATGACCACCGTAGAAACGGGTCTTGTCGACGGAAGAATAGACAAAGTGACGTTTCGTGTAGACAGTGCGACGGCAGCAAAGTAGAAAGAGTCAATTGTACTTTTTATGAAATTTACTCTTCGACATGATTCGACTCTGAATTCTTTGTTTTTTTTTTGTATCATTATTTTTCTGTATGATTCTCAATGTTTACTGTTATTAAGTCTCGTATACAAAGACAACTACAATTTTTTTTCTCAAAGTGTCGAAGTACTGTATTTTGGTACAAAAAAATGTTACAGTAGATAATATTGGCCTTAATCTTCCTTGCTAATGCCATATTAACTAAATGATGTAAAATAGGAGAAGATAGCTTTATTCTCCTATTATTATCACAGTTTTGCGTTCAAAACGCGTTTGCGTTCTCCTATAAAACCATGATTTTGTAGATAACCCTATTTACTTTGTGGGTGCCGCATCGGGTAAAAAGTTGTCAATTGTCTTTATCATTGCATTTTCAAAATCAAATTGTTTTCCTTACCTTAGGCGACTGACAGTTGACAGGGTGATTTTGACAGTTGGGATAGAAAACTTTCTTCTAAAATAGTCTACATCAAAGAGGACCTAGAGAAGGATCTTTAGTAACGAAAGACAAAATGAAAGATTGTAGAAAGATTTCTACGATGAGATGTCAAAAATTAAGGAACAAAATGTCACTTTGTATGAAACCAGCTATGTCTATTCTTCGTAGAAATAGAAAGCGTCATGCTACGCCTGCAGCAGTGGGTGAAGTCGGGCTATAGATGATAACGATATGGTGCAAGTTGAAAACGTGACTCGTGAGAATAGGATGAACTAAGAAAAAGTGCTACTCCGTGTGGTGTCCGATGTAAAAAATAGCACCACCCCATTCAAATTCAGAATGAAAAGCAATTTTCTCACACACTCAGAACACACTGTAAATAATCATCTCGAAAGTCGAAACAAAACCTTTTACACAATGTAATCTTTGACGGTGGAAAATGACGATTTTCTTCTAAAACTTACGTTGCCAAATGATAAAGTACATAAAACAAGAAATATCGTTTGTAACAACAGAAAATTTGTAAACATTCTATCCTCCATCTTTTCCACGTGCGGCTCTGAGAGGAACAATGGCGTTATCTGTTAGACGTGATGACTATCAACCAAATTACATAGTTACCTACTTTGAGATAACGCCGTGATCGATGATACGCCATAAATGAGTCAGGTACGTCTCCTAAGACGTGCAAGTATAAAGCCAGAAGGCAAGAAAGCAAGATGGCAACGCTTAACTTTTAACTTACATATGTATAAGCTGGAGTGGCAATGGGCTATCTCGGTGGCCGGCCATATTAGTCGGAGAACCGGCGACCGCAGGGGTTGACTTATTGGTCTTGACAGAAGACCAAAATCCACAAACTACTGTAGAAAGCCCTAGGAATTCATTCAAAAATAATAATTATTAGATAGATGGCTGATTTCCTGATAAAATCCCATGAATATATCATGACATTAGGCATTAGCATGACGCTTTCAATTTGAACCTACACAAATGTCCTTTCTTTGGTATTGTTCCTCGAATCATTGACCTCCTTAAGTTCTGAGTTGAGCTACATTATTACTGACAAATCCGTGCACTGATTGGACAGGTCCACTCAATCTGTGAGATTCTTTCCTTAAAAGACCACTTCAGACACCAATCCACATGATCTTCACATGATATGAACAAGATTATGTCTGGACTTTAAAAGAAACTGTGACCTCTGAGTTTGTTTCGGCCTTTCTTCTCAGAGTAGTCAGATAGGAAACGCCGACCTCATCTAGCTTTAAAAAATATGATTGACGTGTAAAAGTGTTTGTACAAACCTACTTGCAAAAATAAAGTCATTTATCATTTAACGAAGAATAGACACAGCTATTAAAGTGACATTTCGTTTCTCCATTTTTGACGTTACTGACGTTTTTGGCATTAATGAATACAATTTGATTTTAGCTGGATCTTTCTTTGGCCAAAGAATTAGCCTTGCCATTCAACGTGGTAATGCTAACAGTCTTCTGGGCACGTTTCCGGATGACAGTGATGCGGACGAGTACTTCGATACCTAAGTGTCCTTTTGTGTTTATTTGTTTAGTTAGTAATTTATTTTATTATCTTTCCTGTAAAACTGTTTAAATGTACAATAATTTGATTTCGTAATCGCCATGTTAAAGACAATAGAAAACTTTCTACTCGACGGCCGCAAAATAAATACGGTTATTTAAAAATCATGATTTTACGGAAGAGCGTTTAGATAATTAATAGAAGATCAAAGCCATTTTCTCCTACTTTAAATAATTTAGGAAATACGAAATTACCAAGAAAATGGTTAAAACCAATATTACTGGAATATTTTTTTGTTCCAAAATATCAGTAAAAATGGAGAAACAAATAGAAAAAACAATACTATGGCAAAACAAAGAATTCTGAGTCTAATTATGTAAAAGAGTGAAATTCGTAAAAACCGCAGTTGACTCTTTCTACTTTGCTGCCGTCACAGAAACGTCAGTTTTGTCTACTCTTTTGTCGACAAAACGGTTCTCGTGTTAAGCTGGTAGAAACGACTACTCTACTAAGGGTGATCCTGATCAGAAATTTAAAATTATACTCTTTATTTCTTCTTACAAGGATTAACGTCAAAATCATCGGAAGTCTAACAAACAAGTGACGTTTAGTTTTAGGAAAACACATTAGATTGCATCTTTATCAGTTAAGATAGGCTGATGTCTCGCTATGTAAGTACCCTCCACTCTTATATAATGTGATCACATTTGTGACGTCATGTCGCCAAATGATAAACATTGATTTTTGACACAAACATGTGCTTGTACTATCTAGCAACATGGTTTGGCTTTTGTGCGGGTATGTTCGCGAAAAAAAAGTTCCGTTTACAACATTTTATCGACATTTAGATTAGGCAATAGGATCTGCTGGAGAGTTTGTTGCGCCACATCTTCTTGTCGACGTCTATATAAAAATAGGGTCCATACATATGCACATCATCATGTTAAAATCATATTATACGGCCGGTATTTTGTTTTTAATATGATTCCCAACTCCGCATGTAATTTTCTAGCCATTCTTCTGATCTGGTGTTTATATTTTCAGTTGTTGTAATTTAGTTGAAATACAGTAAATTCTATCCTAAATTTCTTGAAGACGACCCAAGTCTTTTACAAATCATTACGAGTTACAAATATAATCGATACGTCCTGCCTTTTTTGTCCGTGGAGTGCACAATTTTGGGAGTCGGTTCATGGTATACCTAATCAAGTATGCCAAAAGATGGAGTTTCTTTAGATTTCATTTACCGATATTATAATAAATGGTAAAATATATCTTATTATTTTCAAGAAATATTCTGAGTTTATTTCTCTAAGTAGGTTCGTATACAATCACATTTACACGTAAATTATATTTTTAAAACTAAATGAAAATTGAAGCTAGGATATAAATACTCTGAGAAGAAAGGCCGCAACAAACTCACAACTCACAGTCTCTATTATAGTGCAGACATAATCTTGGTCACATCGTGTGAAGACCATGACGATTGGTGTCTGTCTGAAATGGTATTTTGAGGAAAGAATCACACAGATTGAGTGGACCGATAATGTTGTATACATTCCGGTTGACATCCTGTTATATAACTAAAAAAAAGATTTACAAAATAAAAGAAACAAAAATAAAATCAAGGCATTTCTAAAATCGAACAGATGATTGAAGATACCACAAATACGTTTACGAAGGCTAGATAACAATCTACGTACAAAATATGTTTAAAACGGATTTACTGAAATCTAGAAACGAAATCATACACGATAACAATTTATAAATGTTGCGTATCGATAAATGTACACTTTGGTACCGGTATCGATGGCGTATATCTAAAGATATGCTATAGTTAATCATATTTCAGTACATACTGCGACTTTACAACGGAATCGGCGTAAGAGTTATTTTGATCATATCAATAAAACACTGAAACATGGAGCAGTGGTGGCTCAGTGGTAACGAGCGTGACTTACCGACTTGTAAGGGCGTAGTTTCAAATCCAGTTATCGCTATACTTTATGTAAATAACTTCATCATCACTGCTCTCAAAACGGTGAAGGAAAAAATCGTGAGGAAAGCGACATGTCTTAGAGCCAAAAATTCGATGACATGTGACATTTACCAACCCGCACTGGACCCGCGTGGTGAATTACCGTCCACTCCCTCTCATAGAGAGGAGGCCTGAATCCCAGCAGTGGGAATATGCTAGGCCTCAAAATCCTACTTCTTCTTCCTCGTATCGATGGTTTTGACCGGTCCAATGCTTCGCCACTTCCACAGCATCTTAGGGGGCAGTGCAGAGGTCGCTTTGACTACAGGTTATGAGGCACATAGGGCAGGAACCTTTAGGACGCTGTAAATCCTACTTACATTTATTTAACTCTACCTTATTGCAATTATTTGGAATTGGTACCTAAACCACGTGTTTTCCTTCCATACATCGATGTTCGTGAATATGTTCGTTACTCAATCACGCAAACATGACTGAATATTATGAATTTAGTTTATGAAATACAGATCATGTGCACATACGATATTTTTCAATAACGTACATACCTATAGAAGGTTCCAATTTCAAACTCAAAGCATATGTTTTAATAAAACCAGTAACAAGCACTTAACAGTCAAAGGTTCGGTCAGCCAGAAAAAAAAAAAAAATAGTTTAAAAAAACTAAAAAAGAAGCTTCCATAGAAAACCAAACTAAAAAGTAGAAAATAATAGAAAAAAGCGTGCGGTGCCTGATATCAAAAAAAAAATACCTTAAAAAGCACCCCACGCTTTTTTTCCATTATTTTCTACTTTTTAGTTTGGTTTTCTATGTATATTTTATATTTTTTTAAACTATTAGGTACTTATTTTCTTTTTTTAGGGTGTTTCAAATTTTGAGACGTATGTCAGCGTAGTTTGTGATGTATGTCAGCGTAGTTTTCGAAGAAAGTTTTTTTGCCGTCCTGGTAACCTTGGCAAGGATAATGACACAAATTTATGAAATTATTGCATTGTCATCGGTCCTTGACAGGTGTGCAAAGTTTGAATGAAATCTGGTCGTTTAAAGTGGGTCAAAATCGCGCTATAAGGAGTCGGTTACAAACAAACATACAAGTGAAGCTAATATAAAGCGTGTAATGACACTAGTTGTCCATTACAAAGTGTAGTAAGTTCGTGTGGAGAAGAACGGACAAGAAACTCCGAAGGCGAGTGAAACAGTGGGGAGGAACAAGGTGTTTAAGTTCTCTTACAAATTCGTAGATATTTACGATATTTGTAAGAAAACGCATCGATTGTTTACAATCATTGGTTTATCATTGTCAGTGCTAACACAAGGCTGAAGCGAACGGTACTAATTCTCCTTATCACTCGATAGCGCAGATTTGTGATAAGCCAATCTTAGTTGATGGACATTGGTACACGTACTTTAGTCTGTAATAGAGAAGTGGCCAAGATGTTATCATTGAGAATTGAAAACAGTCGTAATGAAAGTTATACACGTGTCAAAAGACTCATCAGTCATCACACAGTCAATATCTACGCGTGCTGTACATTAAACTAAGTAACATGGAGCAAACATTATAGTCATCTCATACCAATTACTCCCTGCCAGGGTCACGAGATTGTTCGAAAGAGATACCGTGACTCTGGCACATGGGCAACTGAAGGAACACGGGTGGGTTTTAGTCAGTAAAAGTCTGACACGCCCTCCCACTCCGCCCAGAGCGGGAGAAGTCATTTGATGATTTACCATCCAAAAAAAAAAAAAAAAAAATACCAATTACTCCAAAATACGTACAAGTACTTTTAACTATTGTAAAATCAACGCACGAAGTATACTATCTAAGTATATAAACCATTATTTCGCGGACATTGGTGTGGGTTACAGATTAACCTAGATTTTAATCAACTCTGTTCCACTTAAATTGTATTGTTTAATTTTTAATAGCAAAATAAAATAAAAATCATTGTTGGGAAACGTTATTAGTTTTTGGTTTCAAAAATTTCTGAATTCACACGACACAGCTAAACTTTGCTTGCACGCACCCAGCCTACAACAATGAACTCAGCCTATCACAGTCCATTCCTGTACATAGGCCTCTCCCATGCTGCGTCACTTCACCCTGTCCTCCGCCTTCCGCATGCAGTTTGTCCCAGCCACTTTCTTTGGGTTATCGGTCAACCAAGCTGGGAGACGTCCCACGCTACTCTTGCCGAATACACTAGACTACTGGAGTGGAGCCAGGACTCGTCTCCTCCACCGGCCATCGGTCCTTCGACAGACATGACCAGCCCACTGCCACTTCAGCTTGCTTACTCTGCGAGTTATGTCGGTAACTCCGATTCTTATCCGGATAATTACATTTCTGATTTTATCCTTCAAAGAAACTCCGAGCGTAGCCGGCTCCATTGCAACTACCTGCCTGCAACGGTTCAAGAGTTATATTTAAAGTTAAGTTACACAAGTTGAAAAAAACCACGCCTTTAGATAATCCCCAATAAGTTTAATAACAACATCGTTTTTGACACCATAAATGTTAGAGGCCTATATCCAGCAGTGGACTGGGATAGGCTAAGTAGATTCTGTCTTTAAAACTTGTGTTCGTGGAAACACAAATGTAACTTCGACCCTCAATATTGCCGTTACCAGAAGGTTTCCAGTTCCGGGGATTATAAGTAAATGTCGGCTTTGTTATCTCTATGTTTTCGGACATCTTCAGGTTCTTGTGTCATTTAATCATTTAAATGTAGTTATTGCACCTACCACGTTATCTTTTCATCGCTCTATGACAAGAAACTGTCCATGGCATTAAGTCCACTTATTCTTCTAAATCTCACATCAGCAAATAGCAATCAGTTTGTAGAAATAAAGAGCTTGTGGCTGAAGTAATAACAGCAACACGGGTCGATGGATCAGGCTTGCTGAGGTTGGCTCGTGGATGGGTGACCATCTTTACATACCAGGACCCCTTCATCCCTCGGAAAGCAGGTTAAGCTGTTGGTCCCGGCTGTCATGCGTGGATCTTCGACAGTCGTTACAGGTCGTCAGTAGCACGGATTTTTGATTAACCAGACTTAACAAAGGGTATAGTATTACCCAGTAACTGGGTTGTAGCGGTCAGATAGTCTGTCGCTCCATATACAACATAGCTGAATACCAATTCAGCTGCGTCCTGTTGGACTGGAAGCCGACCCCGACATAGTTAGGAGAAGGCTTTACAGATTAATGTTTAGCTACAGTTTAAAAATAACTGCACAGAAATGTGTAAGAAGCTTGGAAATGATTAATTACTACTGATTTCTACGAGAGAAAAAGGTATTTTTTAATGAAATTGCATCATGCTTATTTTCGTAGATACTTTTCTATTTTTTCACTACAACATGTTAACAGCTTAGAACCTTTGTATGTCGGTTTTAAGGGATTTGGAACAACTAGAAGGATAATTTTGTTACTAACAGCCCTAAAACCTACATAGGTATAAGTACAACAGTACCCACAAACCCAACGTACACAAACTTGTTGGTTATTTATTTGCTAAATAAATACTACTTATAGTAGAGATCCCCCTCCCTGGGAGGATCCCGTCACTCCGCACGATTGATCGCCTCCCTAAGGACGTGTAGCGAGTACCCTCACCACTTTTTTTCCTATTTTTTCTTTTTTTTTCTCCGAAAGGACATCCGGAAGTTCGTTATATGAACGAGTATATTTTTTGTGTGTTTGGGTAAGAATCATTTGATTCCGTGCCTATGAATTTATGTACTTAGGTAGGTAGGTACTCTATTGTTACACTTTCCATATATATATGGGGACCTATATAAATAAATATAATTGGAGTATAAATCATTAATTTTTAAACGACTTCAAAAAAGGTGGAGGTTCATAAATCGTTTTTTTTTTTTTGTTACCTTATTGTTTCTTTTTTAAACTGATTTGAAAATTCGTATTTTGTTTGAAATAATATACTTACCGAGTAGTCCCATGTAATTTTTGTCAAGTTCTGATTAGTTTTTGAGTTAGTTGATGATGTTTTCATAATTTTCTATCACTCTTATTTACTTAGCAAGTGAAGTTTATTTAAAACAAAAACAACCGAGTTATAAAAAAAACGTGGCTTTGGTTTTGTGTTTTCGTTTTATTTGCCACCAACTTACAAAATTAAAGTAAGTGGTTTTTCACTTTCAATGTTTTGGACAGAAGTCGTTTTTTTATAAACTTTTTAATCAATTACAAGACAATCTAAACTTATAAAGTTTATAAACTTCAAAGTAATTAAACACACTTGCAGTAACATATCAATTTGAAATACATATTTTACATACGGCTTGTGATTTTGTCTGCTACATGATATTTTTCAAAAAACTTAACCTAATACATATTTTTAGACTAAATAGTGATCGTATTTATTTACCGTTTTGAGAGCAGTGGTGGTCCAGTCGTAACGACTTACGAATCGTAAGTTCAAACAACAGACAGGGACCTTACTTTGTGTAAATTATTTAATTACAACTGCTCTCAATACGGTGAAGGAAACCATCGTGAAGAAACCGGAATTTACTAGAACCAAAAATTCGAAGACATGTAACATCTACCAACCTGCACTGGGCCCGCGTGGTGGATTACGGCCCACTCCCGCGCACCGAGAGGAAGACTGTGTCCCAGCAGAGGGAAACTATAAGCTGATTATGCTAATTATTACCAATCCACGTCTATTTACTCTACGTCAACACAACTTTACATTTATCTTTCTAAAATGATCCTAAAAAGAAAAACAACCTCATATAGCAAAAACCTTTTTTATTTTGAAAAAGACGGTATAAATAAAACCCCTAATTCATTAAAAAAGCGACAGTATCTGCAGCATATCATCCCTAAAAAATTAAAAGCTACCTTTGCCGAGCGCGTTGATGTCTAAAATTGCGGCGGTCTTAAGCAAATTTGCCGAACAAATATTATTAGGGATTTTAGACGGAACCCTTCGGATTGGGGAGTGACAACCCCCGGATTTATCAGCGATGCAGTTGAGTGGATGTTGAAAAGGTGGATTGCGTTTAATCGTTAGTAATGTAGAGGCATTGAGGGCTTAATTTGTATTTGAATAGTTTTAAGGTGGCCCGCACGGTATACTGACTGATTGGTAGATTTTATTTTATTTTAACTTTCTTCGTACCATTCATTTTAGCACGTTTCCAAGTTTGATAAATAAGGATGTACTTACAGACTTGTGAGCGACCGAGACGATAATCCAGAAAATTACTCTACCTATTAAGATTTCATTTGAAAGCACCAAGTATAGATTTTATTATTACCTAGAAACTGAAAACCGTAGAACAGTAACCAACTGATATCCAAATCTTACAAACTTACCTAATTTCAGCAGCAGTTATATTTTGATACGTTTCTAGCTTCGAAAGCAAAAGCTTTTTTTAACGAAGCGGATACGAAATATTCTAATAATCATACCTACTTATTTACCCAAATCTCTCAGCTAAGCCAAACCATTATTCGTCCCGAGACCCTCAGGGTACGTTAATAATTCCGTACGAGCAACGTGCATTATGTCGACCGACAGCGCCATGACTGATCACCCACAACCCTGGCTGCTACCGGCAGCGAAAAAAATTGCTATAATATACGAAGAGAATAATTGCCAGATATATTTGGATGACTGACGGCTATTAGAAGTATTTCCGTGGAAGAGGCAGCAGAAATAAGTCGTTTTTGTTGAAAAGTCGCTTGAATGGGTTCTGTTTTATTCTAAAAAATATTTTTAAAAATATGTTTCTCCTTCACTTCGTGTTTATTAACTGGCAAATTTGGGCGTGATGTTATATTCGCGTTTGTTCGTTCGCAATAAACGTTATTGACTTTGACTTTGATTATAAACGTCGCGACTTACATATTTCATCAACCTTGCGCCAGAAATGGCAGCCTTTGAAATATGTTTTTAAAAAGCAGAATGAAAATGTATGGTATTAAAATGTAAGATTCATAAATAAATATATAATAATATTAGGTACTTCTTCCTCCCTGGGAAGTATAGATGGCCACCTGCTACGATCCTTACAGAACTTTTGCTTCGTTTACATTCATACGTCTGCTCATACACCGCCGCCGGCGCGGCGGCGCCGGTTTCGGAAACTGCGCGCCTGAACTCTTCAAAAAACATCACGAATAAGGTGACTATATTATTATGTCCTCCTAGGGCGTCCTTTCTCGGCATTTCGATTCATATCTAATAAGTAATAACAAATAAAATGTTAGGTATAAAATTTAAAACATAAACTTCGTCATCATTAGACAGTCTGAAAAGCTGTAATAAAAGCGTACTTAGAATCCTACTAGTCCTACTATCCTAATTCCTACTAATATTATAAATGTAAAAGTTAAGATATCTAGACGCTTGTTACTCAGTAACGCAAAAGCGGCAGAATAGATTTGTATGATATTTGGCCAACAGATAGTTTATAACCTGAATTAAAATTAAGAACACCTTTTGTCCCGCTAGTAGGTTCCTGTGGGATAATTTCCAACCTCCTAGCGGGCAAAGCTGCAAGCAAAAGCTATTAACATTATCAGTACCTAAATATGAACGTTTTGGACTTTCGTTACTCAATCACGCAAAAACGGCCGAATGGATTTGGATGAAATTTATCACACAGAGAATTTATAACCTGCACTAACACATAGGATACTCTTTATTCCAGTAGAACGTTCCCGTGGCATAGTTTACGACCTCCACCCGAACAAAGCCGCTGGCAAAAGCTAGTCCTTTATAAATTACAAGAACAGGATACAAGGCTACGATATCCCTGAACATTCAACAACAAATCCCTAATTACAGCGCCTTTCAATCATTCCATCGACAGCCGATTGCCGAAGGAGTGTGCCATTAACCCCACGCCAGACGATTATATTTTTAATAAAACCATAACTAAAACAAGATAAGGCCGTCCCCACATTGAACAACAAAACAAACATTGTAACGCCAATACACTTGATCCTCTAATCCTTCAGCTCCTGTAATGTACCCTTATCTATCTACCTACGTAAGTATTTGGTGACGAATTTTTTTAATAAAAATACTATTTAGGTACTCACTCGGAAAAGGGAGTATTTTTATCGTGTTTGTATTTTGGGACTTGGTGTCGTTAGTTTTGAAAATATTTCTTTATGAAGGCTACCTCTGTCTTTGTTTAGATTATTATTCGAAAGCAGCTTAGTGATCAATTTTCAGAGACTATGTATTAGGTATTTCACCATAACGTTTTAATTCCTAATAGTAATTAGTCTTGCAATCAAATTGCATTGTGTAGTTCAGTAGTTGCACAAAAAGACTCTCTTGACATATTTTTCTCTACTTATGATAGAAGTGTAAGAAGTATCGGTAGCTCAGGATATATAAGTCAGGCATCAGGGCACGATCAGGGCTTCAGGGTGTATTTTATTTACGTACTTGTGCATGTAATCGATCAGTGGTATCAACGGTAGCATTATATACCTGCCACTTTTCCAGACGCATACACATAAGAAACAAAATGTATCAACTTAAGCCCACTTCATTAGTTTTAACTGACGTGAAACTTATCAAACTCACCCACAATCTAACCACTGAAACGGAAGTGCAATGCATCATGCCATCCAACGGACGTATCACATCGTGTCATCATAATAATTCCAACGAATCCTTCGTTACAGCCTTATTTATATTCCCTCACCTACTTTAATATGTATGATTTAATTAACCACTCGCATCTCCTGTCAACTCTCTACGACGAATTGAAACGTCAGCTGCGTATTTTTTTCCCTGTAATACACACCCATTTTTCGGTAAAGAATTTAAGCAAACATGGCCGTGTAAAAGTTGAAAAAAAGTTTATTCGTGAACGCATCTGCCGCATTGTCCAATTTTCGACCAATGGCGGCGTCTCTCGCTCCCCTAGCTGTCAGTTGACTGTCAATTGTTTGAAATTCGAATGTTATTTTTTTTCTCGTGGTAGGGCGTTGACGCGGCGGTACACAGCCAGTCGTGTAGTACAATTGAATTGATTGAATTACGGTTAATTTGGGCCGCGGCGTATCGTAATGGATTGCCACCCGCATTGTGTCCGGTAAATAAAGGGTATAATACATACCTACACGTTGTTAACAATTGCTACTTAGGCCGGCAAAAGACTTATATTAACAAAGATTTATTTCTGTTTCAAACCTTTTTCACTATTTCCCATAAGCAACTACGTTATAGGTACATATTTCAGCTTTACAAACCATTGAATTTAAACATTTATTGTTTGTCTCGTTCTATATCATATTAATGCTTCCTTTACGGATCATTTATCTATTGACTCCTACCACCTATACCTTGTATTTCAGTTCGAATAATTCGCCCTGCAATTTACTTGTCACAGCTTTTTGTTGCTTAACATAATATCTAAATAACTCAGTTGTTTTTCACTGACTTTGTTGAATCATTATGAGTCGGCAGAATCCAAAAATTGTCGTATTGCACAATATTGGGCAACTCCAAAAAGAAGTCATCACCAAAGATTGGCTCATTGGCCATCAACAACAAGTTGAAATCGTTCTGATATTTCAAATCTAAACACTACCCCGTTGCGCTAACCCGATTCTCATTGGACAAAAAAACGCAAACACGGCATAGTCGTACGCAAGCACGACCGAGCAAACATTTGCTTGCGATCGCGTAATGGATTAGCGCTGTCGCATCGCCCGGTATACTATTACAACGGCCGCTGCGTAAACAACCACTGTCGGTGCCTTTGTGCGCCGCTGTACGCTAACGAGTAGGCGGCTTTAGGTTGCATTCTTTTTTTAAGTTTAGAAAGAAAGTTGAGAAGCTTTTCCTAAGTCTTGTTTTGAGCGAAAACTCTCGTTATGTCAGAGCTCCCTGAAGAAATGTCGAACGACATATATGGATTTAAGTTTTTCCCCGGCAGTCCTGCACCCAAATTCTAATTGTGGATCACACTATCAATCAAAATCTGAATATTTTTTAAAGATATTGCTAATCCATTGGTCCATGTGTTTAAAAAAATTGTCTGCCCAACAATGTAAATAACGCAATGAAATTGTTAAACCATTAAAATTATAGCCGGAATGCTTTAAAACTGTTAGTATGTTACGCAATTATTCCGCTGTTTTACTTATACCATGATGGTTAGTTATAAGCTACTAGATCGGAAGCTTTATCCACCTATCCAGTAGTTTGTCTAACGCAGCATTTGTCTTACTCGGCAATCAGTTACCAACAAAAAAATTCAAGGCAACAGTCACTGTATTTAAATGTCTTTGATGTCAACCAATTCTAAATTACACAATACAATTTCAACGCATTCTTCATTTGCTGATCTGATCTAAATTGACTTCTCCTGTGCAACCAGGCATTTAAGTGTATATGGCATTACCTGCCAATTCTCATCTCACTCATACATAGACAATGCGGAGGTTTGCTTCACTGTCAATATTATCATGAGCTGCGTGCATGAATCCTGTGTCTATGGTACACATTTGCTTCTGCGACACGAATGTTATTTAACCTTCAGTTTTATTAATCAGAACTTCTATAAATTGTTTATACATTTTGACGCAATTATGTTCAATTTTCATATTTCCTTCGTTCTTGTTTGATAGTATCAATCCTGCCTACCACTGTTCATGTATTTTTTTTCCATGTTTAATTAAATATAATGTGCAAAGGCAGATGAGTACTAGCTCTAATGGAAAATAAGCTACATATTATGTTAGCATCATCAGTACCAAATCAATGAAGGAAATATTTGCTTTCGAACCGACTTCAAAAAAAGGAGGAGGTTATCAATTCGACTGTATTTTTTTTAATTTTTTATTTATTTATTTTTTTATGTTTGTTACCTCATAACTTTTGACTGGATGAACCGATTTTGATGATTTTTTTTTCTATTTGAAAGCTAATGCTTTCCAAATGGTCCCATATTAATTTGGTTTCATTCGGGCAATGGAGTCCACGTGAAAACCATATAAGTCTTAAATTTGCATTAAGTATTTGCACGACAAATGAACGAATAACGCGATTAGAGATTAGTGCGAGGTATCTACCATTACTAAAAAGTTAAAAATAAAAACTTTTTACAAAAAAATAACAAACCGACTTCCTTAAAAAAACACTACAAAGTCAAAAATAACTTTAATTTCGGAAGTTGGTGGCAAAAAAAACTTAAATACAGATCCTAAGACAACGAATTCCGAAATTAAAGTTATTTTTGACTTTGCAATATTTTTTTGTGTTACAAATATCGTATTGCTGAGAAAACAAAATGTTTTGGAATACAAATAGAAACGATGAGAAAACATAATACTTCCTATTTCATAAATCGCATCTCCTACTTAACACAGGCCTCCCGCATAGCGTTCTAACGCAAACTGTAGTTAATTACGCTCATATCGTAGTACAACGGAAACGCACGCATCTGTCCAGTTTGCTAGCGGGCCGAGCGTTGCGCAAACACACAGGCAGACAAACACCCGGCTCTGTTTGATCTGCCAACGGGTTGCTGAGATGGACAGGCTCGGGACCGACCCGCAGCTACCATGGCGGTAGGCGTACTTATATTTGGTGATATCTTTAAATCAATGGAAGAGACGTGTTGGTAGGAAATAGAATAAAACGACTATATATGTAACTGCTTACCTTGTTTATTGAAAGCAATTTGTTGTATTGAGGATAAAGAGGAGGAGATTAGACCAAATATGACTGCAAAACTAAACCATGTAGATAACGAATGGTGCAAAACGAACGCACCGACTTCTATACTACAATAAAGGAAATACATTCCAATATCTACTACATATTTGATTTGAACTTCTTTAAAATCCTGTTGTCTTTACTATAAGCTATGGCTTTCAACTCAATTTTCTGCTATTGGCTCAGAGATAGATTCCACATTCTTTTATATTTGTCTTTATCTTATCTCACCTTTAATTTCTTTCTCAATAACACAAACTTCAAATGTATCATTCGCTAGCAAACATATTAATTTCTCCCCTTGTGACGTTGTTATTAAGTATCAAGTGTCGAAAGGATTATCTGGACAAACGGACAGCAGGACGGACAGACGGACGGAAAGGGTATTAGTAGATATCGTGTCATTAGCTGTGCGCCTGCGGATGAAGCTCTCATCTGTTATCTTCGTTTCGGCGACTTGTTTATCGTTCATTTCGTTTGCTTTATTGTTCTTTAAATAGGGAAAAGTCAATTGGATCTAGTGATATAATCTATTTTCTTCCTTTGGTTACTTTTATTTAGATCACCTTACGATTGAACCGTGAATGAAATCCGATCATTTTCGTAATCAAAATGAGACTAATATAAACGGTTAATCTGAAATATTCACGTTTATAATTTAAACATGGGATCTTTATACGAACGACTAATTCATTATCTTCTAAATTAATCGTCTAAACCTTGCACATCTTATGTTTAATTAGAACACAAACATTTCTCAATTAATTAGCTCCAAGGAATTCAACAAGCACCACACAAGGTCAATTCCAAGAAATCAAAACATTCAAAATACACAAACACACCCGACAAATAAGAACTCTAATATTTGTTTAGTTTTTAATTCAAACATAATTTCGTACGTGGCTTCGATTGCTATGTTAGACATAGAATTCTGTCCATGTCGGAAACAAACGTGTATTACAAACAAATGTATTTTATAGTAGGTATAATAACCGTACTGAATATGTTTACTTAAGAACAATGTACGTCAAATCCGAAGTTTACCGTGAAACGAGTATGGGCCACTCTTGCGCAGCGGGGCGTCGTCTTTAGGCTAATATTGAAATATCTTTTATCTCACTTCTTTTTTCTTTGGATGAATTAGAAAAAAAGTGACACCTGTCATAAATGGACCCGAGAGGCTCCCACGGACTTTCTTTGGAACGTTTTAAAAAGATTATCCTTGGCAATGAGACGTTTGGGTAAACAAACCTGTGTGTCTGCAAATAACAAAAAGTTTTAAGCATTTGAATGGCCCGGAAAACGTACAATGACAATATTTACTAAAAATACTTGTACCGAGTAATGCGATTTATTTTTAGTCTTTGTTGCAAGTCATCTCTCACTTGTAGTATCTATAAACAATAAATAGAATATTTGAAACAATTCATGAAATGTACCTTCTCAAGATTTTTTCCTCCATGCTGAAGATTTATAGAGTAACAAAATCAAATTAACATACCTCTTCTTTTTTGTTCCAGCTCCAAAACTGATGATACCTCCAACCGAGTTCGTCAGTCAAGGCGGCATCGGCAGCCCACAGGAAGGGCTGCGCACGCCCACTGGCAGCCAGATGCTCGCCAACCCTCTCCTCAACCTGAACAACACCGGCCGCACCAACTTCACCAACAAACAACTCACGGAACTGGAGAAAGAGTTCCATTTCAACAAGTATCTAACAAGAGCGAGGAGGATAGAAATAGCGTCAGCCTTACAGCTCAATGAAACACAAGTCAAGATATGGTTCCAGAACAGACGGATGAAGCAAAAGAAAAGGATCAAAGAGGGACTGATAGTCGCCCCCGAAGTCACCCCTACGTCCACCTCCCAGGCTAGCGTCGTCGGCTCCAGTGAGAACAGCCGCGAATCTAGCTAAATCGATTATTTTCAAAGACGATTAATCGAGTGAATTGTTGGTTTTATCGATTTACGACATCATCAAGTGATTCTACAGTTTTATTTTATTGCTAATTATTGACTGACTGTCAGTTCAGACTAGAATCCAATTTGTTTTGTGTGTTTTAGTATCTTGATATTTATTAGTGAAGCGATGTTTCATATAAAGCATTATTCCGTCGATCATTTTACATTTTTAGTTGCACTTGTAACAAGCAAAATATTTATACCCATTATCAAATAGTTCTCTCTGGAAGCTTTTATATTGTAAATACCTGCTGGTGACGTGGAGCTGAAATGCTCTATCCATTGTGCGTCAGCATGCATTCAAAGTTTAACTGAGAGTGTAAGAAAAAGGAAAACGACAAGAAATCTGCTTATCCTGCAACGGGATAACACCAGATTGTACAATTAAACTAATAAGGGAAAAAAATACAATTATGATTTTCACGGATACATCATATATTTAATGAAAATTAAAGAAAAGTAGATAGAGCGTAGATGGTTTTTGCAGCATTGATTTTGAAAATAAAACTTATATCAAAAGAGATTTTTGTAATAATATGAAATTTATAAAGGCTCAATTAACCTGATTAGTGTAAACCAACGGATGTGTCAACGTAATGAATTTTCTTAGATTTAAATGTAAACAAATCATAAGTTAAGTGTTACTTCTAAGATCAAGCGCTGTTCTTCTAGAATGCTTTTAGGATCGTCCGTTAGGAGATATTTAAGATCAATAGGATTTGTATTTTTTTAATTTATTTTTTAAAGATCCGTTTTATGTTTAGACCAAAGCTTTTTTTGTAATATTTAAGTTAATAATTTATTAGACAGAGTCAGTAACATTATTGAATGAATGTTTGTCTTCCAATCTTTGGTTGATATTGTGTTGACTTACCTTTTAGTTGCCTTCAAGTTCATTTAAACATTTCATTTTCACATTGTAACCTTCGTGTAACTATCCTTATAGTTTTAAAAACATTCATTGGTAATGTAATTGACTACAATTTTCAAACCTTTCAGCATAAATGTCCAATTTTTGTATGTTATTAAGTGGGCATTCCTAAACATTTCACTCAAGCAAAGGGTTATTAAATTTGTCTTCATAATCAAGAGAAGTGAAAAATAAAGAAGAATTCAAATCGTAGTTTATTCCGGGGGTTAAATTAGCTGTAAGATTCTGTTACAATTAGACATTTTTTTTTTCAACTAAATACATTTCTGTCTATCAATACATATAAACTAAGTTTTTCCTTAGTACGTTGACGATACTAGTCTTAATTTTGTAATTATATTGTGTACAAATCGTATATTGTATATAATAGTGGTGTGTTAGGTCCGTCTGAGTGTAAATTATGTATTAAGATAGTGACTACTACTTTATCATTAAATTAATTGTACCTATTTTCATTTATTGAAGTTTTATTACCATTTTATTTAACTATAGCTACTCTGGTTATTTGAACATCTACGGTGACAACAAACGAAGAAGTGCAAACGCCAAAAAACGACAAAGCCAATAAGAATCTATTAAAGTTTCTTTCTTACCTTTAGTAGGTTATACAGGATATGTCGATAGGTTTACTGACTGAATAGTTTTTATGCGCTTGCTGCATAGGAACAACCCATTTACACATTCCAAGTTTATGGCATACCATGGTGCCAGTAGTGTTGCTTCAAACAACACGTAAGATTGTTGTACGATGCGGACGAGTTAGCCGTATAAACGTGGTATATGTAGGTGTAAACAGTACGTCCTATAAAATAGCAATCAACACCTAACTTCTTGAAATTGTACAAAGACGTGCAACTCTGTGTTTAGACGAAACAAAATTGCATGCAGTAATCGCCTTGCTTTACTCTCTTGTTATAAACAGAAGATGCATGCGATTATTGAACAGCAAGACTTGCATCCAATTATTGTATGCCATTTTTATAGAGTATTCTGGGTATTAAACTTGTAGTCAGAGGGGTGATTGCGGTACTTTTTATCGGTAGGAATTGGTTTAATATTCATAGTTAAACAACATTCATTGCGTTATTTACGTTGCTGAGCCGACAATTTATTCGAACAAATAACGCAATGGTTTAGAAATAATCTTCAATCCCATTCAGATTCTGATAAATTGTGAGTTTCGCAATTAGGGTGCAGGTTAAGATTACAACAATCCATCCCATTACTAAAATAAATGATGTCACTCAAAAAGCTGCCACGCTTAAATATACCTAATTGGGCTGAACACATCTACCTTTTGTCAGACGATCAATGGGCCAAACCAAACTCAATAGGTCCCGCGGACATCGCGGCAGGCCCAGACGGAGATAGGGGGTGAGCTGGACTCTTTTAATAAAGATTGGTTCATGGCAGCACTAGACAGAGAGACATGGAAAGAGAGTAGGGAGGTCTTCGCCGAACAGTGGGACATCAACCGCTATTAAAAAATCTGGAAATCGTTCGCGTATAAATACACTTGCAGGCAATTCTTGAATGGCAATAATTGAACTTGTTTCATGGCATGCCATTTTTGCTGTTGAACATTCCAGTACTTGCACCTTGTAAATATACACCGAAACAGACATGAATTTGATTTTTATAATGATGTTGTATCCAAACCCAGCCGCAAAGTGCATATGCTTCATGTTCCTAGGCGTAGAATTAAATTATTTTCTAATAATGTGTACTGCATGTCCATTACTGTTTATAACAAATTACCTGATGGCTTTAAAACTCTCAGTCTCAGAACATTTAAATGTAAATTATTTAACTTTCTCTTAAGCAAATGTTATTACTCGACTGAAGATTTTATGAATGAAAAAATTACCTAAAGATTTGACATTATTCTTTAAAAATCATATTTTATCTCATTGAATTCATGCAAATTTGACATATAATTAATATCTTTTACATAAAAAATGTTTCGTTATTTAAATAAATTCTAATGATTAATAACTAGATCTTAATGTAATGATGACCCATAATTTTAATGATTAATAACTAAATTTCAATGTAATGATGACCCATAATCTCAAAACCATATTTGTACGCCGGACACGGCAGAATATTTTGAACGTAATAATCCACATAACAACTTTGTATAATATTCTGACAAATAAATGCTTTCTTTCTTTCTCTAAATGGGGCAAGCAAATGCAGCTGTACAAGGATCTATTTAGGAGAGGCCAAAATGAGAACTAGCGCCGCTATCTTGTCTATTACATTTCTAACAACGCCACCTTGTCATGGTCATTCTAGTCCAACCCCAACATTTAGGCCTACCAGTGCAGTACCATACCGTGATCAGCTAAGCTCAGCCCAGCGAATGGTTCCTTATATACAAAATAGGTGTGGACAGACCGATGCTCCTGCAGTAATGGAAGACAAATAAATAAAATTCTTAGCGTATCGATGGCAAACTCCGCTCACTGCCTCAGAGGCTGAAGAGCCCAAAGAGTTTTCTAGGGTGCGTGAGTCCAGCTAGTCCAGCCAATAGTAACGCCTCCACAACAAGATATAATCTATGGCGGGAGCTGGATAAACCCCCTGACAATTCTATCGAACTATCTGAGAGCCTACCATCTGGGCACCCTCTACCGTGGCTGACTTGGAAATATCTAAATAGACTTCGAACCCAAATCGGCAGGGGCAAAGGCAAATAAACGAATTCGTCTGTGTGTGTGCGACATAGAACCATATATCACGACTCCATCCATACTGACTTATAATCAGTGATCGGATATTCGGATGCCTATTACCCAATGTTACTATTGAGCTGCAAAAGCACGGAAGCGGCTTCGTATTTTTTATAAAAGCCGGGTTTCTTGGATCATCATATTTATTTAAAATTAATGTTTAACCCCAGATGCAAATACGTATGTGTGTAGGGTAGTATGTCTTAGTTAAAAAAAGACGGTAAAAACGCGCATTCCATATTAGCCAACATTTCAACTTTAGGTGAATATGCATCTGAATATCCGATCTCTACTTATAATATAAAAACTAAAGGAACTCTGTCTATCGGCCTGTCGGTCTATCACCTTTTCACGTCGTGAGGCTGAACAGAGAAATTTGTCGCATAGGACCATGACTTGAGCTAGGACACAGGATACTTTTTATGCTCCCGTGGGATAATTTCCGACTTCCACGCAGGCGTAGTCGCGAGTAAAAGCTAGTCCTTTACTTTCAACTGAATGTTTGTCATCTAGTGATCTCATTAATTACGAAATGAATAACTATTGCGCGTTTATGCTTCTCTGATGTAAAGCAATAGGTAAAAAACGTTTTCTATTACCTACAGGGTAACAAATGGGAAGTTGCTTTAAGTAATCACACTAATCAGTAATCACTTATCATTTTATGATGAGAGCAGGAAAAAAATACATATTAAATCACTGAAGTAATAATTTTTATTTGAAATAATTTTCAGTTAAATCTAACTTTTTCAACAGACACATATTAAGTTTTTTTTAAATGACAAAACCTGGCTAGGGAATAACTAGGTGTTAATCTATACTAATATTATAAAGCTGAAGAGTTTGTTTGTTTGAACGCGCTAATCTCAGGAACTACTGGTCCGAATTGAAAAATTATTTTTGTGTTGGGTAGCCTATTTATTGAGGAAGGCTATAAGTTATCTTAACATCACACTACAATAAAAGGAGCGGAGTAGAACAACAAAAACACAACGAAAAATGGATGAAAACTGGCAGGCAATTTGATGCGACGGGATTTGACGGGAAGGGTCGCGGGAGCAAAAATTTGACGCGGACGAAGTCGCAAGCAGAAGCTAGTGGTTAATATTTTCGAAGTGATTCCCATCTGAATTTGCACAATACTCAAGCCGTTTTTGAAAATTATGTAAAACTTGTTCAATTTTAGATAAAGAAATACTAGAAATTTCTTTTCAAAAGCATCTCTCAATTTATTTACCCTGGAATTAAAGCACTCGATGTGATACACTTTTTCTTCGTTCATAAGGTCACACATTTTAAAGTATACGTATTGGTCTTTACGGCGTCTCAATAGAAACTGACAACATTCTAGAATGTACCTACGTCGGCCCATCCTTATACGATATGGTTAAAGGGGAGAGTATTTGTCACCCTGTATTAGCTCAAGCGACACACATTTCTAAACGATTTATGCGAACATGAATGAGGCAGAGAGGTTCTAAAACCGCCAACTGCTTAAATGCTACTCAAAATTTCCTAATGGAAATTGGAAAAACCCTCTAACACTACCCGCCCTGGGAGTGGACCCCTAGACTCTATGCTCTGCATTCACGTTAAACTGTTCATCAACTCTCTTCGATCATATACTCATGTTGGATTGCCGTCCTATCAGACTAAAAGAGTTAAGCACCTGTGCGATGGCTATTCTCCGCTGTAACTGACCACCATGACCGAAATTCAGCCTAAAGGAATATTAACAAGCGTATTGATTAACATAGATAAGTTGGTGCCTTTGTGGGAGATTTTTGAAGTCTTGTTAAAGCACTTTTATTGCAGTAAGTTATAAGAGCAAGTTACTTCTAAGGGTGTACTTGAGGTAGACTAAGATGGCAAGTAAGTTAATACATACGAACTTACTTATGTACTATTACGGACCTAATAAATATAAACAAGTGGTCGCCCGGTGGTAGAAATTCGTCCTTATTTTTTTTACATCTATACAAATATTATAAAGCTGAAGAGTTTGTTTGTTTGGTTGGACGTGGTAATCTCAGGAACCACTGGTCCAAATTGAAAAAATATTTTTGTGTTGGGTAGCCTATTCATTGAGGAAGGCTATAGGAGAAAAAAAAGAAAGGAAAAGGAGAGGATCAAAAATTTGACGCGGACGAAGTCGCGGGCAGAAGCTATTATTCTATAAAAAAAAACATTAGCTTTTCCACTCCTTCTTCATATAAACTTTAACTGTGTCAAATTTCATACTCCTCCGTCCGCGTAATGTTCGCAGAAAGGGGTACAAAGTTTTTGCTCCGTGTATTAACATATAGATTACGATGCAACACATTTTTACACGCTTTATATTAGCTTCACTTGTATGTTTGTATGTTTGTTTGTAACCGACTCCTTATAGTGCGATTTTGACCCACTTCAAACGACCAGATTTCATTCAAACTTTGCACACCTGTCAAGGACCGATGACAATGCAATAATTTCATAAATTTGTGCCATTATCCTTGCCAGGGTTACCAGGACAGCAAAAAAACTGTCTTCGAAAACTACGCTGACATACGTCACAAACTACGCTGACATACGTCACAAACTACGCTGACATACGTCTCAAAATTCGAAACACCCTAAAAAATAGAGTATAAATAATAGTTTCAAAAAACTAAAAAACACGCTTCCATTGAAAACCAAACTAAAAAGTACAAAATACTTAATGGAAAAAAAGCGTGGGGTGCCTGATATCAATAAAAAAAAACCTTAAAAGCAGCCCACGCTTTTTTCCATTATTTTGTACTTTTAAATTTGGTTTTCAATGGAAGCGTGTTTTTTAGTTTTTTAACTCTTTCAGGTTTGGTGGTTAATTTTCTAACCACCTATTTTTAGCTGTTTAAAATTAATTTTCACGTCATCTATCGAAAATGTGCTGAACCATGTTCTTTTTCAAGTTGTTGTTGACTGTGTGTTGAAATATTTTGATGCAAATGCGCGTCGGTTAGTTTTATTCAAATATTTGAAAGAGTTGTGGAGTGCGTTTTTCACAACGGAGAATTTCAAAATTAAATAACAAGGGTAAGAATGTTTATTATATTATAATTTCTGTATTATTCTATCACTAAGTATTGGATTAGTTGATTTTTGATATAAAATATAGGTTTCCTTTTTTATATTTATATAAATAACGTAATAATAAGGTGGTTTGTTCCCTAACCACCGTGACTGTAGTAGGTTTTGTTTTATTCGTTTCGTGTACTTATTTACAGAACGCCGCGTGTGCGTGATTTTGAAATATACACTGGACAAGATGGTAATAATGTACAAATTGACTTGGGTGGAAAGGTTGTTCGTCAATTTTGCGCAAACTTAAAATCTAAAAATCAGAGAGTGTTCTTTGATAACTACTTCAATAGCTGTTCTTTGCACTTTGATTTACGAAAAGATAATATATTGGCATGTGGGACTGTCAACTCCAATCGTAAACAATTACCAAAATTGAAAGAAGACAAAGAGTTAGCACGGGGACAACATGATTACAAGGTCAGTGATACGAATGTTGCATTTGTAAAGTGGAAAGACAAAAGATCAGTTTATATACTTACTAACTATATAGATCCGATGAAAACAGGTAGGTACTGTTACTCGTAGAGAACGTAATGGAGATAAGACTGAAGTAACTTGCCCTGAAGCTGTGATACAGTACAATGGTTGTATGAATTACGTTGACAAATTCGACCCACTAAAGAGTACTTATGCCATCGACAGAAAATCTCATAAATGGTGGTATCGCATTTTTTTCCATTTCTTGGACTGCGCTGTCGTAAACTCCTTTTTACTATATAAAGAACTCCAGAAAGAACCATCCCGGATAAATTAGACCCAAAAGACTTTCGCAGAAATGTGTATCAAGGAATCTTAGCACCAGCTCTAGCAAAAAAAACGCAACTCAAGCGTTCCCTCAACAGCTCTGCATCGTCTTCACGATTGCCAATCTTGATAAAACGTCATAAGCCAACAGTTGTTTCTATAGAATTGCGAATGGAGAACAATATGCATCAGCCAGAGCGAACTACTTCACGAAGATGCGCCAAATGCAGCACTAAAAAAGATCCAGCACGAACTGTATGGCAATGCAGTACTTGTAAAGTCCCTCTTTGTATCCGCAAAGATAAAACATGCTTTTTAGATTATCTTAAAAAATAATAATTTATATTTTTGTTACTTATTTCATACGAACGTTCTCATACTTTGTTTTAATTGTTGTTCATGCCTACCGTCATGGTGGTTAGTAAACTAACCACCTTATTCCTCAAAAGCCTTATGTAGGATTTGGGAAAAATATTTTTTCTCGTGATAATTAAACAGTAATAAAACCAAATACGCGTTTGTTTCATTTATAAAGTAAATAAATAAAAACTGTGGCTGAAAGAGTTAAACTATTATTTTCTGTTATAGGTGCTGTATAGGTATTATAGCAGCAAATGTAAGTGAGAAAATTGTTAAATTGTCGGATTGTCAGATGTCGCTTGTCACAGACCATTGACTATTATAATTAAATGGGCGGTAGGATTACCTATGTGGAGCTTACTAGTTAGCGACCGGCGAAAAGGAAACCAACAACAAGTCCGTTAGAGGACGGACTGGGTACATGGTTGGTTAGGTTATCTATTCTCTATTCCTCCTTCCTATTTTGGTTGAGTTATTCAGGAATGATATATTATGAAAATTAAACAGATGCTTATGTTGAATATTTTATTATATCTATATTTAAAAATAATATCACTTATACAACAATCATACATAAATGAAAATACACACGTTGTTTTTACTCTTATAAACCAAGGCCAATACTTACACTGACACCATCAATCACAAATTTATTATTTCAGTTAAGCAAAATATTAACAAAAATATTCACACTGCTTCACTATTATTTTCACAGCATTCAATCAACGCCATCTATTATCATATATCACAAAGTATCTTCGTCACTTCGCTTGATGGAATTACTAGCGACATCTATTGGCAAATGTCAACAGTTTTTATGACAAGAATGAACAACCTATTATTTTCAGGGTAAATTTGTAGATGGCGACACTCACAACGCAGTGCAAGAAAAATAAGCTTTGATTTTCATGTAATGATTTGTTTCTTCTCAAAAAACACCACCAATTCTAATAAAAGATCCTATTTCTCTTTACATAGGATCCTAATTCGGGTATGCGGCAACGTGACAGTTAAATCTATTCCTACTACATTCAGCCATTTACAACCTCTCAATTTAATTGGGAGGTCTCTAAGATTTCAGGCAAAGATTAATATGCTTTGTACATTTTTATTTCCATAACCTAGCGCCAGTCCTACAAAATACCTACTACCCTTACACAAAATACCTAGTTGGTCAAATGCAGTAATGCTGGTAAGTACTTGGATAATAATAAAAAATAATACTATAGTTTACAATATGGCAACTTTTAGGTCCTTATTAACCCCCGACGGAAAAAGAGGGGTGTTATAAGTTTGACGTGTCTGTCTGTCTGTGTGTCTGTCTGTCTGTGGCATCATAGCTCCCGAACGGATGAAGCTATTTCAATTATTATTTTTTTGTATTAAAAGTGACTCATGTGCGAGTGTTCTTAGACATGTTTGATGAAAATCGGTTGAGCCGTTTAAAAGTTGTGGGGGGTGAAAGTGGGGAAGAATAACCGAACGTCTACAAATATACTCGAGTGGGGTCTCAAATGAAAGCGCACTGAATGAAAAAATTAAATTTAAAATTTAAAAAACCCCCGACACAAAAACTTAAAATCTCTTTAAAAAGTAAAAAATAATAAAAAAACTCAATCTTGAAGTACCCAAGTATGTATTAATAATTCAAAAAAAAAAAATACGTCGCGTTGGGGGACCGCTCCAAACCTAACAATTTACTTACAAATAGTCTATTACCTAACCGAAGAAAACTTTTTAAAATGACTTTTAAATATTGCATTTAGGATACGACCGTCAACGACGTCTGCCCTCGCAGAGCGGTCACCCCCAACGCGACGTTTTTTTTTTTTTTTTTGAATTATTTATACATACTTGGGTACTTCAAGATTGAGGTTTTTTATTATTTTTTACTTTTTAAAGAGATATTAGGTTTTTGTGTCGGGGGTTTTTTAAATTTTTAATTTAATTTTTAATTTTATACTTTTTATAGGTATACTTATTATAATGTAGATTTTGTTAAGTTGTAAATACATAGAACTTCGCCGTGGCCAACAGGAAGATGGGAAGCTTCCAAAAACAATATCAATTCAATTTGATGATGCCACTATCGGCCGGAGTTGTGTTGACGAGAAAGGATGGATTCTGATAAGGCCACATAATGTAACTTTTCAAGGTCTTAGAGGATATGGAAATATTGAAAGAACAATGTTTCCTATCATTTTATGTTGGGCGATTACGGCATATAAGTTGCAAGGCACGACAGTTGAAAAAGCTGTGATTTACTTAGGTAAAAGTACTTTCGCAAAAGGCCAAGCCTATGTAGCCTTAAGTAGAGTATTTTTACTCTGCTTCAGGCTACATAGGCTTGGCCTTTTCCTTGGATGGTGTAGCAGTTTGTGAGCTCGACCAAAGAAAACTATTTAATAACCCACATGACAAATCATCTTTAGCAGAATTGCAAAGACTGAGATGTAGTCATTGATACTCTCACGTGACAATCGGATTTCCATGTCCCAATTTTCCCACCACCAATTTTCTCATCAAGCGAAGCTTGAACATTCTCGATTAAGTCATCAATATTCTCTTTCAGTGCGCTTTCATTTGAGACCCCACTCGAGTATATTTGTAGACATTCGGTTATTCTTCCCCACTTTCACCCCCCACAACTTTTAAACGGCTTAACCGATTTTCATCAAACATATCTAAGAACACTCGCACATAAGTCACCTTTAATACAAAAAAATAATAATTGAAATCGCTTCATCCGTTCGGGAGCTATGATGCCACAGACAGACAGACACACAGACAGACCGACACACAGACAGACAGACAGACACGTCAAACTTATAACACCCCTCTTTTTCCGTCGGGGGTTAAAAAGAATATTGATGACTTAATCGAGAATGTTCAAGCTTCGCTTGATGAGAAAATTGGTGGTGGGAAAATTGGGACATGGAAATCCGATTGTCACGTGAGAGTATCAATGACTACATCTCAGTCTTTGCAATTCTGCTAAAGATGATTTGTCATGTGGGTTATTAAATAGTTTTCTTTGGTCGAGCTCACAAACTGCTACACCATCTAAGGAAAAGGCCAAGCCTATGTAGCCTGAAACAGAGTAAAAATACTCTACTTAAGGCTACATAGGCTTGGCCTTTTGCGAAAGTTCTTTTACCTAAGTAAACCACAGCTTTTTCAACTGTCGTGCCTTGCAACTTATATGCCGTAATCGCCCAACATAAAATGATAGGAAACATTGTTCTTTCAATATTTCCATATCCTCTAAGACCTTGAAAAGTTACATTATGTGGCCTTATCAGAATCCATCCATTCTCGTCAACACAACTCCGGCCGATAGTGGCATCATCAAATTGAATTGATATTGTTTTTGGAAGCTTCCCATCTTCCTGTTGGCCACGGCGAAGTTCTATGTAATTACAACATAACAAAATCTACATTATAATAAGTATACCTATAAAAAGTATAAAATAAAAAATTAAATTTAAAATTTAAAAAACCCCCGACACAAAAACCTAAAATCCCTTTAAAAAGTAAAAAATAATAAAAAAACTCAATCTTGAAGTACCTAAGTATGTATTAATAATTCAAAAAAAAAAAAATACGTCGCGTTGGGGGACCGCTCTGCGAGGGCAGACGTCGTTGACGGTCGTATCCTAAATGCAATATTTAGAAGTCATTTTATAAAAGTTTTCTATTTGTAAGTTAATTGTTAGGTTTGGAGCGGTCCCCCAACGCGACGTATTTTTTTTTTTGAATTATTAATACATACTTAGGTACTTCAAGATTGAGTTTTTTTATTATTTTTTACTTTTTAAAGGGATTTTAGGTTTTTGTGTCAGGGGTTTTTTAAATTTTTAATTTAATTTTTTTTAATACCTGGAAATGAGTGTAAAGAAAAAAAATACTTAGCCCCAAAAACCGAGTTCTTTAGATGTTCTAAAAAAATCTAAATAGTTTTCCGGCCAAACAAAGTTAGTTACACAATAAAAGACATTATTTAAAAAATAATAATAAAACACAGTTTGTTTTCTCCTAAATCGTGCACATGGCGTTTTGGATTTCCTTCTGTAATTATAATCTGTGTCTACACAAGGGAAGCTAAGGTAGTTTACAGCACTAGGAAGTGATGAAGGGTAGGCGTTTTGGGGAACTGTCCTATACAATTTTGACGTTCTAAATGTGCTGATTCTCAATCTAATTTGAATATCCGTTTTTAGATTTTGATTTGTTCTTAGCTTACTCTACATACAATTAAATATAATTATTTAATAATACATTATGATACAAGTGTGTAATGAATTATCAATTCACACACGTTGGATACGACGTTTTCCAACACAGTTGTGAGGAAAAAAACAGACTTGTTCCCTATGTGAAGCGAAAGCGTTAACACATATTTATGGAAAATGGCGCGCTGGTTTTGCTTTTTCCACGCGCCGCGAAAAGTTAAAACACTAGTGTGGTCATGTAAAGTAAAAAACAAGAGTGCATTAAGTGCATTATAAATTTACAAAACCTAATTGCGTTGTCATAAGATTCACTTTACAAGCAAGTGTGTTTAAAATTAAGTCATACTTAGGAGGTACTGTAGAGGTGTAGTTACTTGCTAATTATTTCATACTTCAGGTCGTTCTCGGTCAGTTTCTGGATCAGTGTGGTGTTTTTGAAAGCAGAGCCTGGCGTCATCACACCACCGCTGGGGAAAGACAATTGTGTTGTTATTGTTACTGAATTATACTGTTATACAGGATAAGTTTTAACCAGTGCGCAAATTTTAACAAATTAAACATAAACGACTTATAATAACCATGCAATTTTTATTTTTATTTATCTTAGTACAAAAAAATTAAGTTATCGTTAACGAAAGATGTTTATTTTGAAACTGGATTTTATGGTAACATGCGCGTGGCGCCGGCGCGGCGGCGAGGGTGAACGACCGAGAGTAGCTACAAGTATCTATCAGCTGTTCGATCGGTCAAAATTCGGAGAAGTTCGAAGTACCTACGACGGCGTGCGGTTACTGACCTATTCCTATTGTCGATATCATATTACGAAATATGTAGGGTGTTCACAGTTTACTGATTTGAGGTCGGATAAAAATTTAAAAAAAGGATTGAAAAAATAGTTGTAATGTGTTCTATTACTGATACTAAACCAAAAAAAAAATTCGCACTGGTTAACATTTTTTTTTCGGTATTTGGGAGCTTCAAAAAATGTGAGATATTAAGTTGATAACTTCTAAATATCGATGAATGTGTTTCTAATTTCCTTTAGCGAGTGAGTGTGGACGAATAATTATACCTGGACAAGGTTTTTTTAAACATTAATCAGATAATTTTCATGGGCCAGACCATAGGCAGCTGAGCCGTGTGCGACGGCAATACAGTCTACAAGTAAAATACCTTACTAGTAATCAACATTCAAAAACGTTGGTCTCGTGAACTATAAATTGCAACTTACAGAATAGACATAGATATTTCAAAAATCATTATCACTTTTCATTTTGCCTTAGAGTTATAGGTATTAAAATTTATATTAGTAACATCCGCATGGGTCCACGTGCAGTTTTACATGACAATACCTTTCTGTGCCTAGAGAAGCATTATGAGCTGTTGGTCCTTGTGTCATTCTTTCTTTGATAGTCATTAAGACAGATATTTCAAATCATCGCTTTTACATCTTGCCTAAGAGTTATAGGTATTTAAATGTATATTAATAACAGTCGCCAGGTGCACATGCGGTTTTACATACCAAGACCTTTCTGTGCCTCGGAAAGCATGTTGAGCCATTGGCCCTGGCTATCATTCGTAAATTTTTGATAGTCGTTACAGCTAGCAGAAACCTGAAAGTCTGAGAACCAGTCTTACCAAGGGGTATCGTATTACCCAGTAACTGGGTTTGATAGGCAGTCACCCCATGTAAAATACTGGTATCCACCATCACCCGGTTAGACTGGAGGCTGACCCCAACATAGTTGGGAGTAGGCTAGGCAGATGAGATGAGTCTACTTATGTAAGTTCTAGCATAGAGAGAGTGTGACTGACTTGGGCGGCATGTTGTGTCTCTCCCTGAGGATGCAGTGCGCGCACATCAGCACCGCCACCACCGTGGAGCCGTATGCGGGGTTCGTACCCGACACCTGCAAACAACAAAGCAACCTTATTGTCAACGGAATAGAAGCGTTTTTCGACATAACTTAACATCACGCCTTATTTCTCGAAGAGTTGGGCAGAGATGTACCTACAGTACACCCACATTTCGCCTGTTATGTTTAAGTCCCATGTAATAGAGGGCGAGCTTATTGCCATCAATCGGGTACTAATCCAGACTCCGGGCTGCTACTGAGAAATTATAAAATTAGAATTATTGGAATTATTATCATATGAATTTATCGAATAAATGTTAAAAGAGACCGCTAAATTGACGTCCACACGGAAATAATATAATAGTAAAATATCTTTGCCCGACCTAATTAAGAAACGAAACCAGGACATCAGAAGTAGTCCTAAAAACACCTAGACTAACAAAATACTACCTTACTTTATTATATTTAGCTACAAAACTTCTTTACTATTGTCTACTCTATTATGTTATCGACTAAATGGTATCCACGAGAAGAAAATGTAGGCATAAGAAGTGAAAAACATCGCTATAATGATCGGTCAATGAGTTGATATAGATAGGTATTACAATATTATGATAAGATAGATAAAACTCTAAATAGCGTAGGTACCGTGTATTCAAATTAGAAGACTTTTGTTTTTGTTTTTCGGATGGTAGTTTTTTTTTTTCGAGAGAGAATTATGTAAAGCACTTACCGTAGAAACGGTTTTCATTTAGACAGTTCAACAACATTCATTGTGCTGTTTACGTTGTTGAACAGACAAATTCTGTGCCTCCGGTGAAAACTGATACAACTTCAAAATGACTACTTTTCAGTAAAGCGATTTAAAGTTTTATTTATTTTCTATTTTATTTAAAAATATTATGATCAATAATTTTACAAAACACTTAATGTTAAAGACAAGTTGCATCGTTTTTCTTTAAAATTACAGGATTTTGTAACATTTCATTAGAAAATATTGTGGAAAAACTGTCAACTATATCAATGTGCACCAACATTACGTCTGTGTAAACTAATGTATGTTAAGTAATATCAACTTACACCACACATACAGTTCTCGTGAAGACTGATGTCATAAAATATGTTTTAGTATACAGGGTTATTTGTAAAACACCGGCAACCTCTCAGGACTGTGTTACTAACATCATAATCAACAACTTTTGTTCTATGACTTTTAAAAATTCGTCATATTTTAGTTCACCAGACATTAATAAAAAAATTAAAATATTTAAATTGAACGGTCTAAATATTACAAAGTCTATGCGAAACAAAAAAAGCACATAGTACATTAGCGAGGCGAGCGGAATTAGGGTGGCGGGAGCGCTTGAACTTGAACTATTTACGGGCGGCCGATTTTTGTATGAAAATCTGATGAACTAAAATATGATGAATTTTTAAAAGTCATAGAACAAAAGTTGTTGATTATGATGTTAGTAACATAGTCCTGAGAGGTTACCGGTGTTTTACAAATAACCCTGTATACACTGATAATATTGATGCAAGAAAAATGTTGTTCAACAAATCTAATATAACTTTATGTTAGAAATCAGTCTAGAACTTTAAAGTTTACCTAATTTAATATTTATTGAGATATATCACTTATCACGATGTTATTTTTTGTGTATATTTTTTATTTTATTTTATTTCTTCAGGTTAACAAACAATTGCGCAATAATGCTTAATATTAAGGTACAGATATTGTCAAAACACTTAAGTAATAACGCAACCAGCATCGTTATCCACATAATAATTAAACTTTAAAAAAAAAAATAGTTTGAACAAGGTACAAGCAAACTTAGCAAACAAATTGTGTAGGTATTATAGATTAACTATTGTGTCTTGTGAAATAAACTTGTGACAAACTAGATGTGAAAAGATAAGAACTGAAGCTATGTTTTATTTAAAAAGGATCTTTATGAATACATTTTTAAAACTGTTCGAATGACAATGCAAATAAGTCAATATCAGCAAAATTATCGTTGTAACTTTTCATTATACGACGTAAAGGAGCTCGTTCTCCTGCGTTGGTTCTGCACCGCTTAGGCGCGAAAAGACTGTGAGAATAGGTATCACGAATGCGCTGGGACCGACTAGGTATGCGAAGGTAAATTTGATTTATTAGACTGTTGCAATCAAATTTATTGTGACAAATCTTGAATAGGAACGATTGGTCATGACACGATCTCCTTGTTTTAAGAGTTGACAGGGAAAATTTTTCTAGAAGAGTGTCATATGATGACCACTTCTTAAATAGTTTATAGTTAAGATACCTAAAATATTTACGTTGCACTGATTCCAATTGGTCACTATATTTATTGTAGATGGGGTTCCAAACACAAGTGGCATATTCCAGTTGAGATCTAACAAGTGCTTTGTACAATAATAAGAATGTAGATGGTTTCTTAAATGAGTTGCAGGTCCGCCTTACAAAGCCGAATAGTTGAAAACCCTTGGCTGTGATGTGATCAACGTGTGCATCAAAGTGTAATATAGAGTCAAAGAGTATACCTAAGTCTTTAATTAGGGAAACTTTATCCAGTAGAGTGTTACAGAGTGAGTATGTGAATTGAACGGTATTAATTTTTTTGGTAAAAGTAATATACTTACATTTGGATAAACTTAGATGTAGTTTATTGGTCAAACAATAGGCAGAAAAGCGATCAAGGTCCTGTTGTAATTTAACACAGTCTTCAACGGTTCTTATTTTACTAAATACTTTAAGATCGTCAGCATATAGGAGGAAACTACAATTTTTAAAACATATTTTTATATCATTTATAAATAGTATAATGCTACAAGTAAACTTATATATTCAACATCTTCGTGTAAAGTGATATTTGTAACCAATTTTATTTAAAGATCTTGGTATTAAAAATAAAACACACATATTTAAGATATAAAATATAATTATCTGAATAAATTGAGTCAAACTAAAAGTAAAAAAACTTAAATTAAAAAAAAACAGCTTAAATGCTTCTTTTCTTAATTAGCACAACAGTACCAGGCCACTCAGGCAGTATTGCGAAAAAAGTTTTTTTGTATGAGAGACTGGCCAGTTATAAACTGTTATAAGAATAATGATTATTTATAAGTAAAAATAGGAACGTTCCAATTTCAAAATTTCCCTTCACTGTTTTTGCGAGTTAATTAAATTGTCTCATTGGAAAATGGATTTCGCCGGGAACATTTTCGCGCTATGATTTTTTACGATTTCAAGTGTCGTCTGGAACCGGACGAATCATACGATAGACTTCAAATTGCATTCATGGATGGAGGCCTTCAAAGGCAACTGTGTATCGTTGGTACAACGAATTCAAACGTGGTCGACTAACTTTGGGGGGTGAAGAAAGAAGTGGTCGCCCTTTGACGGTTGTTACGGAGGAAAACGTGCTAGCAGTAGAAATTTTAATCCAAGACAATAGGCGAATTATGTATCAGGAGATTCAACACATACTGTAGATTGGATTGGGAAGCCTTCACGAGATTCTACACGTGCATCTTTGCGTGAGGAGGATAGTTTCACGCTGGGTGCCGCACAACCTCACCGATGCTCAGAAGCAGGGCCGGGTGGAATAGTGCCGTGATATGATAAACCAATTTGAAGCAGGCTTGCCTCGGCGTGTTTACGACATTATTACAGGTGATGAGTCCTGGATGCCAGCGAAACGCCAGTCGACGGTTTGGGTGTTTCAAAACGGATCAACGCCTACCAAAGTGAAGCGATCTAGAAGCGGGGGGAAGATTTTGATCGCGAGCTTTTTCAATTTGACTGGCTACTTGGTGTCAATCTCTTTAAGGAACCAAAGAAGCATCAACGCCGAATGGTATACTACCAAATGCATTTCAGGTAATGGATGCTAACAACCTTGAAAATTATTGTTATTCTGTTAAAATAGTGTATTACGCCATTAGGATGTAGCTAATCATCATCCTTCCAATGCCCTTCTCCTTATTTATTTCGGGAGCGGCGCTACATGTCGCAGTAGAAGAAAATTATACCTAAAATTATGTGGGTGGGAAATCTTCAAATGACGTCTTCCGCTCTGGGCGGAGTGGAAGGGCGTGTCAAACTTTTACGAGCTTAAACCCACCCGTGTTCCTTCAGTTGCCCATATGCCAGGGTCACGGTATCTCGTTTGAACAATCTCGCGACCCTGGCAGATACCTAACTCTTGAAAAAGTATACCGACGGCTCTTTTTTTTTTTTTATAAAAAAATCCGTGCGTTCACTAAGACCGAGAAAATAAGAGGTACCTAAGTATGGTACCTGAGCCTCACGAAAGTCACAGTTGTCCATCTACAGCTGCAAAAAGCATAAGCATTATCGATCTTTAATGTCCCCACTGCTGGGAAACAAGCTTACTCTCGGTAATAAAGAGTGGGCTGTGGTGGATACCACGCACAGTGCGGGTTGGTAGATATCACATCCCAAAGAGAATATAATAGTCTTTGTCACATCCGAACAGGCCGGTTTCCTCACGATGATTTTCTTTACCGTTTTGAGAGCAGTAGTGATGAAATAATTTGCGAAAAGCAAACCACTTGTCTGGGTTCGAACTTATGACCTGGAACTGGTAATTTGCGGCCGTTACCACTGAGTCACTACTGCTCTAAGCTACATTACTAACACGAAATAAAGAATGAACTCTAACCTTTGCAACAACAGTCTTGTTAGGCGGCGTCTTCTCCACATCTGCACCTTCCCCCCAGCCGGTCCCGACCAGGTCGAAGGTGAAGTGGGAACTCTTCGTGACATTCTCAGTGGGACCCTCCTTCGTCACGAAGCCCCCTGACCAGTACTTCGGGTTGTTCAGCAAATACTTGCGAGTACACTCACTCTTCGCCATCATGAACAACGTTAGGCTGTTGAAGACCGTGAGGAGGGACCTGCCGAGGGTGCCGGTCCTGACGTAGGCCAGGAACTGTATGGGGCGCTGCTGGTCGTTACTGTGTAGGTACCGCTGTGTGCGGTGAACCACTGACTCATCAGCTCCCGCGAACGGTATGTACCATTTCTCGTCCTTCTTATGAAGTTTCCTGAAATTGTATTTAGATTTATGTCTTTGAATCATATTTTTAGAAGATTGTCGATTGACTTTCGGCGACCTTAAAAAGGTGTCTGGGAAAGACTGGATGCGATAAGCTCAGTTGAGAAGATGGTTGATCTGGTCTTCGTTTCACATAGTTTGAACATTGGCGGTCTCCACTGGTAAGCACTTAGAAGTTGGTAGACTTAAGGAGTTCTTCAAGGACCATCGAATCTACGATTAATATGACCAGCTAATTCCGAAATAGTCGTTAGCATTATTATTCTGTTGGCATCTACATCTATAGCTCTGTCTCTCTGTGGTCACCGCGTTATTCTTCTAAGCTACCTACGCAACAGATTTTGATTTGGTTTTCACCGTAATTTAGAAGTTTATATCTGTTCTGTGAATTAAATATCCCCATTTTTAGTTCAGAATAATCACTGTGCCAGGATTAAGAGGTGCTCTTTCTTTTTTGTCTGTGTTTTTGTGGCAATCAATTATAATGCATATAAATAAATCTCGTTGTTATATCAAGTCGTAAAAACTGTGCGAAGCATAGGCGAGTTCACCTACATAACAATATATTATTTTAAGATGAGCTTACTTTTGTTTGACGACGGGCTTCACCTGCGGCAGCGGCTCCGGGAACAGCGCCTTCTGTAACTGCGCCAGCTCGTAATAGTACGCCATACTGGAATGTAACAAATTGTAAACTGAGAATTGTATTCTTTGAAGAAAAATATTACTCTGTAAAAAAAATACTTACGTACTTAGAAAAAAAATATTAAATTTATCCTTAAGTGTCAATTCATGATGTATTCATCAAAAAACCTTAACATCACATGAGTCCTAGCTGCAGACCCTACAAATCCAATATGCCTAGACTTTAGACACATACTTGTTTTGCTGGAGATATCAATCGTTTCAAAGTCGCCTGCAAACTAACATTATTTTTATGGGAAAAATTTCTAAGTATAAGCTTTTTTAATAAAAATAATGTTAAACCCACCCGTAAATAATAGACTCCCACGTGCCGGTACCGATGACTCCGTGTTCTTTCGCCTCTTCGTCTAGTTCCGGAGGCAGGTCGAAACTAAGGTAGGACTCCACCGAGTTCAGTGTACCTGTAAACGAAATAATTATAATTGTAAATATTTATTATCAGATTGAAATGTTCCGTGCGGCGCCGGACGTAAAGAATAACACCATGCCATTTCTTCCCGTGGGTGTCGTAAGAGGCGACGTAACTTACTAGAGAATGGGCAGCAGCGTTATCTACGCATTTTACCAACATACTGTGATCGCCAACCCGCCTGCCAAACGTGGCGATTATGGCAAAACCCCCGATAGGAGGCCTAAGTTCAGCAGTAGACGTCTCATGGCTGAAGTTATGATTATCAGATTGTACAGCTCATACCAGCGGAACGTTTTAATGCACAATCTTACTTCAGTGGCATTATTCAGATCATCTGAGGTGCAAGTAAATGGCACTTGGGACACTCCAGCAAGTGGGGCATGGTCTAATCAAATGTACCGCACTTCGCACTGGGTGTTGGATGGGTCCGTAATCCTCCACTTTGACACATTATCTCTGCAGCGGCCTACTTGGGTACGCAAATGATTGAGAGCTTTACATATAGGCTACTGCAGATCGGTTTAACGGAGTCGGTTTAGATTTAATGAAGTCTGAAGGTGAGTGGTGGAAGGTGAAGGTGGTGGATGATTCTCTTTCCATACTTAGATTCTCACAATGTGTGGTTTGTCCTGGATGACCTGGATAGAGCGTAAGAAGCTATATGACTTTCAAGCCTGCTCGAAATCGTCTCGTAATCATAGAATGTCGGGAATCAGACACAATATTTTAAGTATAGAGAAAAGTGTCTGAGTTATGAAGGTCCTGAGTGACAGATCACCTGGCTCTCTTAGATAGAACCTGTTCGTCATCATCTGCCTAGTCTTTTCCCAACTATGTTACATTCGGCTACCAGTCTAACCGGAAAGAGCAGAATTAGCCAGAATTTAAAATAGAACGACAACCCATTTAACCTCTACAACCCAGTTACTGGGTAATACGATACCTGGGCCCTTGCTAAGACTGACTGGCAGACATTAATGATTGTCAGATCCACAAATTACAGTTGGAACCAAAGGCTCAACGTGCTTTTCGAGGCACGGAGACCTCTCGGTATGAAAAGATGGTCACCTATCCACGGACCCATAGTAGCAAGTGTAGCTAAAATATGACGTTAAAATTTCATTCAAGATATTAATAAAGGGAGGTGGTATTTTAATTAAGTAGTTGCATAGAAAAAATCACTTTGTATTTTAGATTCACTTTTCCGCCGCACTTTCCATACTTTCGGGGGATTTATACATTTGAAGACAGCTGTTTCATGCATAAGTACCGGATATTTTTGATAAGTGTGTTTAGGGTTGCCAGGCGTCCGGATAAAGCCGGACACAGTCAGGCTTTTTGGTTGTGTGTCCGGCCAAATTAGACGGTGTCCGGCCTGTCCGGTTTTTGTTAGGCTTTTCAAATTTGATAATTTTTGCCTTGGTTTCCGCTCCATCCGCCTCACCTTGTGTCGCTAGCGTAAGCGAACGAACTAGCACTGTCCTCCCCGCCTTATTACTACTCAATTTTAAAGGAAAATTAGCTTTTATAGCATGTGTTTGCCAATCAAAAATATCGTTTATGTTACTTATTTATTTTAACGTTATTTCATTAGTGTTTTGTTTAATTTTGTTTTAAGATTAAAAAATTAAAGATGTCAGATCTTTTTACCCAAATGTCCGGCTAAACTGATTGGTCTGTCCGACTTTACGGTTTTAAGACCTGGCAACCCTAGGTGTGTTGAATTCATGGTAACAGCTTGTCGTCACAGTCCCTCACTTCCTGTGTAGTGTAAAATAACGTGTCCAAGAAACAGGCCACAGACCTTGAAAGTTTTGCTTGACGAAGGTGACGCCCATGTCAGCCGGGATGCTGTCCCAGCCGCACGCGCTGATCACGAACACGCCTGCCTCGCGCGCTGGCTCGTCGTACCGGATCTGCATCAGCTCCATGAACTGGAAGCCCAAACAGAAATAATCATTAATGGTATATTCGTTTTAGTGGAAAACTAACCAGCAATGTTATGTTAAATAAATTAAAACTGCTGTAACTGTTTTTTACACGCTTTATATTAGCTTCACTTGTATGTTTGTTTGTAACCGACTCCTTATAGCGCGATTATGACCCACTTTAAACGACCAGATTTCATTCAAACTTTGCACACCTGTCAAGGACCGATGACAATGCAATAATTTCATAAATTTGTGCCATTATCTTTGCCAGGGTTACCAGGACAGCAAAAAAACTGTCTTCGAAAACTACGCTGACATACGTCACAAATTACGCTGACATACGACACAAACTACGCTGACATACGTCACAAACTACGCTGACATACGTCACAAACTACGCTGACATACGTCACAAACTACGCTGACATACGTCAAAAACTACGCTGACATACGTCTCAAAATTCGAAACACCCTAAAAAATAGAATACTGGGTAATTTATCATTTATGATACGCGTGAAAAACATAACCCTGTTTTTGCTGTCGCGCAGCCGGGTAAAAAGACCAGAAGTAACATAACACCAAGCCTGTAATCCCCAAAGGGTCAGACAGAGATTTATCTATAGTAGTGTATAACCATATGTCGCTAGTTATGTTGAAGTCCCGAGTAGGGGGTAATAGGGGGCCCTATTATCATCAATCGGACACAAATTCAGTCTCCAAGCTGCTACTGAGAAATAACTGATTGAAAATCCGAACAGAAAGGTCCTGGGATCCCGATGTCCCCCTGTGGGGTTGCCACCTTTTTTTCTTGCAATTAAAGTACATTGATTTTGTTATAGGTAAGAAAAAAAAAATACATAGTACAAAAATAAAGTATGATTTATTTGTCTTTATTTTTATATTTAAAAACATATTTTTGATTGCTTTTTGCAGTTTGTATCACATACAGTTCGTTTAACCAAAAGACTAAATTTTCAAAATCCCAAAGAAATCAAATCTTGCAAAATAAAGTATTTTCGTGTACTTTATTGTTCTCATAAAGTACAGAGTACAATTATGTGAAATAACGTACAATACTTTATTATAAAGTACGGGTGGCAACCCTATCCACTACCCCTGATTCCCAGGACGGATGGAGACCCGACCTGGGACTCGAACCTTCCCAGGACCTGATGCTCAGCAATAGCGTTAGCGACCACTAGACCAACGAGGCAGACAAGAAAATACGTGAAATAAAATTAATTCATTGGAACAACGTTTCTGGTGTGAAAAACCACTGAATGGAACATAAACAATAGACTGCTAACTTGTGTATTAGAACATAAGTAATCATTGAATTTAAAGTGTTATTATTATGATATTTAAAACTAGTTTTCCTTTGAAATTTATAAACTTTGACCTTGCACAGGTATCTGTATAACCAGTTCGTACCCTGGTCAGACAAGAAAAAAAAACTCAATGACATGAAGAATGTACGTATTATGATTTATTAATAGATGTTAGTAAATGACGCTTGTGGCCCTCAGGTTTGTGATGTATCTTCTTAAACCCATTGACATAACATATGTTTTAAGTCCCATGTAATAGTAGGCGAGCCATTGCCATCAACCGGGCACTAATCCAGACACTATGCTGCTACTGAGAAATTCCAGAGAACCCAACAACACTTTGCCCGACCTGGCATCGAACCCAGGACCTCATGCTCACCAGTAACACTTGCGATACAACTAGACTAACGAGAGATTCTCATGTGTTGAAGGTTGCATCATCCACTCTTTACTCCTATCCAGTGCAGACAAACTTACGATATTCTAAATAGAAACTCATTTATTCAGATTACCATGAGAATCAGCACGTTTTGGTCTCCTTTACCACATCGTACAGTGCTGGAGCTGGAAATAAGAATGCTGGGAAGTTTGGTAAAGCAAAAGCACTAGGAAGTGGTGAAGGGTGAGCGTTTTGAGGGATTGTCTTATGTAATTTTGACGCCCAAAAACTGCTGACTCTCAGCCTAGTTTGAATAAATGACTTTTGATTTTGTGTTATCGTTACCTGTGGTTCTCCAGTAATATCTATATAGTTGGTCTTGTTCTCCACGGCAGCCTTGACCACCGGTTCTCCATACAGCCGGTAGGGGCCGCAGCAGTTGATCACCAGCTTCGCTTGAGCGCACATGGCTTGGAGGGACTTCTCGTCGCCCACGTCGGCTACTATCAGACCGACGCTGGAGAGATCCTCACCTGGAATGAGGTAATAATGGTTATGTATGACATGGTTGAAATATTAGGGATTAATCTTATTTTTAATTGTGATAGGCATAGTTAAGAAAATTTAAAATTCCATTGCCTCTTTCGTAATAACCTCCGACCAAAACAAAAACCTCTATTATTATTTATAATATTATTAAACATATTAGCACTTTAAGTTTAATAAGAATTTGTAGGTAATATTTTGATCAAAGGATCGTCGTACTGAAACGGCTAAACCGATTTTGATAAAATATGTCTAAAAAATTAAAAAAAAAAAAAAAAATATGTCTAGCGGTGGTTCTGGCTACTTTTAAATAAAAAAACATGTATCCAAATCTGTTCACCCGTTGAATAGCTACGGTGCCACAGACAAACACATACAGACAGAGGCACATAGTGCTCAAAATTAGAAAACCCCTCTTTCTGCGTAGGGGTAAAATTATAGCACCCGGATTTTTGCGTCAGGGGTAGGTAATTATAGCATTCTAAAAAAAAATATTAGGATAACATGCCATAAATAATTGAAGACATAAGTGGATGAAGGTGATATGTCGCAAAATTCTAATTTCGAGAAAATTGAGTTCAAAGTTTCGCATAAACATTTTAGGATATTCCAAAGCGCCTTAAATGTATTTATCCAATAAGGGTGTCAGGCGGCGCCAACCGTTTAATATTTTTAAAATAGGAGAGAAATTAAAGAATAAAATGTATTTTTAGTACTTTATTTTAAGAAAAACTGAACATAACTCCATTAAGTACCACATTCATACAATATTGATTTTAAAAAATAGTGTACATGACACCTTCATCAAGTAGTGAATTTCTAAAATAGCCACAAACACGGTTGTTTTAAGGTTTAAAATTGTTTGTATGCACATAACACCATCATTCATGCATAGAACAGCGAAAATCTGAAAATGCGACATATCACCTTCATCCACTCATGTCTTCAATTATATAACTTTTGTAATTCAAACAGTAAGAAATAAAAAGCTATTTTAATTTATCTATGACATAGTTATGGCTCGCTAATAGTACCGTGTTAGATCATACAGTTCCCTTCAAATTGGTTGAGCTGAATGGTTCTCATCCATGCGCCATGTCCATGAACGGGTACCATCATTCGGGGCTTTTTTATTATTTTTTTGTTTTTGTTCTGGATGACTACCAACTTTCCACATCGTTCTCACATACCTATCTACATATATACCATTATTGTTATGTTTAATTTCAACATGGATGATGTCACCAATATTTTTAATAAAATAGAGTGTCCATGGAGTTATTTCTTCGCTGTCGTCACCATAGATAGGTACCTACTACATTTTGGAATGGGGAACTAACTTCATATTTCTGAATGATCGACTCCTTGAAATATTTGAGTTGAAATAAATGCTTCGAGTTAGGGTTTTAATTCCATAGGCAGAGAAACAACGAAGGGTTAAGCTACGCTTGCTGCATATGGTTTCATAATCTGACAACCAGTCTTACCATGAGCTATCGTATTGCCCAGTTAGTCGGTTGTGGAGGTTAGATAGGCAGTCCTCCAGTCCATTGAAAGTGTTCTACCCATATATTTCAAAGAATTTGTATTTCTATGGTTCTACCCAATTAGTCTATCTCTGTTCTTCCAGCTACTAAATAAGTCTTAGTAAATCGATTTTTTCAACTGTCATCACCTTCTGACCTTTATACCAAGCTATTTACAACCAGTATTCGACGCCAACCATTCACTCTTCAGGTTAGTCTAGACGTTTAAAAAATCTGTGGATTTTTTCCAGTTTCCTACTTATCAAGTGTACAGTTTTCTAGTTCATTTAGTTTTTGTCTAATGTTACAAATAAACAAACGGAGCACAACTTTACTAAAGCCTGTTTGTGTCGATTTCCCATGCCCCACCAGCAGGCGTAGCAAGACCACTAGAAAGGGGTTTTGTCGACGGAAGAATAGACAAAATTGCAGATTGTAGAAAGATTAAAAACAGAACTAAAGATTGCAGAAAGATTTGTACCGTTTTATGCTGGCGTAGCATGACATTTCTATCTCTATTCTATCAAGAATACACAAAGTTCTTTCTATGGTGGTCATGCTACGCGTGCTAGTACCGACAATTAGCGGTCGATAAAACATACACCACGTAGTTAATTGTACATAATTTGAAGTGGCGTCCACTTTGACCTTGCACTGTGGTAATAATCTTTGGGCTATTATAAAATAATATAGACTCATCTAAAAATGGAATGACTTGCAATACTTGACGTAGGAGACTTCCTCAAAAAAAATCGCTAGGTACCAAACCTCAGACAAGTACCTAAGTAGATATCGTGTAAAACTGTAAATTAATGTAAATAAATATGCTGGTATGTTTATTATTGTTTACGTTCACCATGACCATTTTTATCATTGTTATTTTATTTATTATCAATGTACTATTTACGATACAATGTATTTTGTTATCTACACATATCTTCGTATCAAGTAAAAGTTTCAAACTACAGCTAGTTACAGGTGCAAGTGCAACGAGATTTTGGGGCGGTTAGGAACTTAGGACAGACCGACAGACTTGGGATCTTTTCGGAAGAACAGGTGATCGGATTTGAATAATTTACCGTACTAACGGGTAGACCATGACATGGACTAGGATTACATCTATGAGATATGTATGTTTGTAAGGAAACATCAAAGTTTATTTATTAAAGCTGATGATGTTATTGTCCGTAACTGACGAGACCCCAACAAGTTCGTACTAAGCGATATTCTAAGAATAACTAAATGTAATAAGAGTTGCCTTGCAATGTGTGTACGTTTATATAATAAGTTACCAAATTAATGATCTCAAAAATTTAAACACTAGATTATTTAAAAAAAAAATATGAATGGTTAAGTGTTAAAGATTACATTGATATAAAATGAACCTACGGAAAAATTTGCATGCCGATTACTATATTGGCAAAACATGTATTGTTCTAAGTTGTATTTTTTACCATCTTTGTATACCGTGTTTTATGCAAATAAATATATTATTATTAGGAATTAGGATACTGTTTATCCCCGTATGTATCTACGTTTTCGTGTAGGTAATGATTTTCCTACATGTTTTCGTTTTTTGACTTCTATACGAACGAAACCGCTGGCAAAAGCTAACTCTAAATAGATAATCCTAAATCAATAAAATATTCTTTAGATATTTTGATAAACATCATTAATTACTTATTCATATCTATAAAAGGACACTCGTTATCATAAAAAACAGAACCAGAAATCAAAAATACTTAAAACAAGTTTTAATTCACGAGTGGACAAAAACTGATACATAGAACAATGATGACGTCAACGCGAGTCCAAACATGCTCAGTCACTGTGAGCCAAAACAAAATAGATTAGAATATTATAACATTAACTATCAAGATGCCAAAGACAATGTGAAGGTGGATAATCTATCCTCTAACACAGTAACGAACGGATCGGATACGCTACCGTTCGTAGTTCGTAGCATATTTTTAATATCAAGAGTAGGTACCTCTTTTTAAGATCCCGTACGAAAATGTTAAAAGGGAACCCTTATGGTGAGACTCAGTCTGTCTGTCTGTCTGCCACAACTGGATATCTCAAGATCTCAAGAACTACTAATGCCATCAACATGAAATTTGGCATAGGTTTAGATGACGTTTGCCCAGTTATTTTGCAAATAAGAATAAAATAAAAATATGTTTTTTGTTTTTTTTTTGCAACTGTCACTGAAGGGGGTCTAAAAATTCAAAGTGGGGTTACTAGGACACGTGCAGTATCATATTATGGAAGAGCGATCTTTGCACATTCTCAAATATTTTTATTCGTATGTTTTTATTTTTGAAGAACATCGGCCCCTTTGCAAAAATTTTGTAAGCAGAGACTAGGAACTTTTACTTGTAAAATCGTAAAAGTGTCCTTTAGCTGCTTAGCTGTGTATAAATGTGTAAAGGCTCCCACGGACAGGCGTGACGCGACTATTGTAGGACATTTTTTTTTTTAAACTTCATGGAAATGGTTCTACCAGTTATTGTAGAACCATTTCCATAAGTAATTGAAGAAATACGCAATAAAATAATGGTAATTAATTATGATTCTAAATCACACAACAAGCTCCTGTATTAGAGCTGATGTAAATATTTCAGCTAGCCGGCCATTGGTTCTTCTTTACTTAGTTAGACTATCATGTAAGGTAATCCTACTGCAGTGAATGATTTATATGTTAATGATTTATGTGTACATTTGAAATTAATCAACCCAAGGATCCTATAGATCAATTAGGTAATCAATTACAGATGAACACGACATTATTATTATAGCAACATTTGCTGAAATTATGTTAAATATAAAAAATACGTTTTACAAAACCATACAAAACAGCTTCGTGTGCGTAAAACTGAAACAGTCTTTAAATATGACGTTCAAACAAAAATAAATTATAACTGCCACACAGTAACAGAAGAGAAAGCGTGTAATGATAATAATAAGAACTATTTGAACTAATAAAACAAAACTCCGATCATTAAGTACCGCATAATGACCGAAGTTCCGTATCAGTCTAAAAAACAGAGGTCACTCTGCGCATGACCCATAATAGAACCTTCACTCATTCGCTGTAACCTTGCCCTTTACAGTAAACTTCATACAGACCACTTATTGATTTTTTGAATACTTATGCCATCACAGCCGGTGTAAAAAGACGCTTCTCGAAACCGTTCCTCCCGTAATAGTGGTAATATTTGTTTTGCACTTGACCATAACCTGGGAACCTCATCAACATCATCAACTATGCAGCCGAAACACGTCCACAGCTGGACATAGGTGATCGGTCCAGTGGATGAATACGGCCTCTACAAGGTCATTGGTTCAATTTTGCGAGACCTTCCAACGCTATGTTTTGGTACGCGGTCTCAAGCACCTTTCAGCCCCATCGGCCATCGATTTTGCGAGCAATATGCCCTGCCCACTGCCACTTAAGTTTGGTAATACTTCGGTCTATGTCGGTTTTGTCGTTTCTCCTGCGGATCTCTTTCTCTTTACATCCTTGTTACGGAGATCCAAGGTCCAAATTCTATCTCTTCTGCACGCTATTTTACGGAATCAAGATTTAAACGCCAGATGGGTAATTGCGGAACTTTTTATCGGTAGGAATTGCTTTAATATTCATAGTTAAACAACATTCATTGCGTTATTTACGTTGCTGAGCCGACAATTTATTCGAACAAATGACGCAATGGTTTAGAAATAATCTTCAATCCCATTCAGATTCTGATAAATTGTGCGTTTCGCAATTAGGGTGCAGGTCTTCTATACCGTTGCATGCACCCATTGTCGGCGACGAAATCGAAGCATCTAGGCACAAGTAGCATCGGGGTACACCCTGACAACGATTTTGTAAGTTAGAAATCATTTTTAAATTAGTAAAGATTTCGATAGTTCGCAAAAATTCCAAACGCGAGACCCCCTCTGGGCAAGTGGGTGCAAGTAGCGCAGAGAGCGCCTTGATATCAAAATGTAAATGAAAGAAACATTTTGTAGTTAGTAAGGAATTTGATAATTTTGAAAAGTTTTGTGTTTTAAGTTAAGATTTTAGATTCTAATTAGTTTTAGTTGATAGATTACATGGTTAGTTTTCTTATTAGAGTCTAATTAGAATAATTTAATGTGAATCTTATAAGAAATTGCAAGAAAATGTCGTAAGGATGTTCTATAATTACGTAACTTGAAAACGAGGTTTTTTGTTTATGGTCCGATTGTTGTTATTTTTATTGTAAACGATAGGATTAGATATAAAACCACTTTTAACGTTTAAATTATTAAAATCGGACCACAGGATTCGGAGATATTGTAGATTAAAGATAGTGAAAATTGTTCTAAGCTGTGTTCTGTAAGGTTTTTGTTCTAGAAAGTTTTTATTGTGACTATGTACATATAATATTGTGTTTTTATATTAAAAGGGACCACATAACGAATGTAAATATATATAGATTGTAAGGAGTTATGTGAAAATTAATGCAAAATAAAGGGTTCAAAGATTTCGGCTTGGTGAAAACGAACAGTAAAATGGGCTCAAAAATCGCGGTCCTCTGTAAGGTAAAGGGACTCGGCCCCGGCGACTATAAAAGACGCACGGTCCGGCCGGCCCAGTCAGTCGCAGCTCAGCCGTTGAAGAGGCAACAGGAAGAAACAAGCCGGAATCTATGGACAAGAAATACTAGAAGATCGGTGTTTTATTTTAGTTTCTCTCAGAATATCGTCAAAAACGTATAGTCTCCCGAGGTCTTGGTCGACCGTGCTGTTCATTACGCATTCAGGGGTGCGTGGTGACGTGTGCTACCAGCGAAAATACTCGAGTAGGGAAGCACGTCAAAAACGTGGGAGAAGTCCCAGGGCGGGTAAGGGTGCTGATTCCACCCCATTCGTCCACTACAATTGGTCCTTCGAGCGCCGGATTCCCTGCAGGAAGAAACCAGAAGAGTTCAGAAGATCAGAAGTTCAGAGGTCCGGAAGATTCAGAAGACTGAAACATGCCGGTTACTAGGTCGCAGAAGGATGCCCCCTCACGTCCTCCGTCCCGTCCCTCCGCTAAGGACGCGACAGAAGAAGTAACAGAATCAGAAGGGGCCACGTCAGCGTCATCGGGAACCGCAACTACATCGGACACGAACACCTCTTCGGGTACGACGGCTTCGGAAGAGACCACGACAACGGAGACAACGGTGGCGACTGCGACCACAGCGGCGACCGAGAAGAACGGTCAGAAGAAAGAAGCCGCACAGAAGGAAACGACCAAGAAGACCCCAGAAGATGCCGCGGAAAAGGCTGTTCCTGGTTCTACCAAGACGCTAAAGCCGAAGGGGGTCGGTCGTCGCGCCAGGTCTACGAAGACCACGAGCACCACGGCCAGAAGACGCGAGCTGGAAGCCAGAGAAGAGTTAGCACGCCTGGAATTGAAGCAAGCACAGGCTGCGGCGAAACTAGCCCGTGTCAGATTGGAACTGGCACAGTGTGAAGATGATGACTCCGTGGATGAAGACCTGGAAGACAGAACAGCACAGGTGCAGAACTGGATCCAGACATCTATATTAGAAGACGACAACAGGGAACGACCAGAGCCACGAGATCAGCCTCCAGCAGAAGAACCTCAGAAGGTGAAGCCTGAAGAGCACTCTTCAACGAAAGGAGCTACGATCGAAATTCAAACGTTGGCGACGGCGTTGAAAGAAGCCTTCATCACGCGGGAACACTCAACACAGCCGAAGTACATCCACGAGTTACCCTACTTCGACGGCAGCAGCAGTGAGTGGCTGGCGTTCAAGGTTGTCTACGAGGATACAGCACCGATGTTCAACGACGTCCAGAATATGGCTCGCTTAAGAAGAGCACTGAAGGGCAACGCAAGAGAAGCTATCAAGAGTCTGCTATACTCCGAAGCCTCTCCGTTGGAAGTGATGCAAGCCCTAAGAAGAAGATATGGAAGACCTGATGCGCTGGTGTTAGCAGAATTGGACAAGATCAAGGCGTTACCGAAGATTTCAGAGAACCCAAGAGACATATGTATCTTCGCAAGCCAGATCAACAACAGCGTAGCAGCGATAAAGGGGTTGAAGAAACCGCAGTACCTACATTCACCTGAAATAGTGAAACAAATAATAGAGAAGATGCCAACAGTCCTCAAGTTCAGATGGTATGACTTCACGGCAGCAACAGAAGAAGGCGAGTTCTCCGACTTAACGCTGGTATCCAACTTCCTGAACACAGAAGCAGATAAGTGTGGCGCCTTCGCAACTTCGGAAGAGAAGAGTGGATTCAAGAGGACTCATCGACAAGCGGCGCATACAACGAAGGAAAAGGACTTCAAAGGAAAAGATGCTAAGAAGACTTGCCCCATGTGTGAGAGTGAGCACTTCCTAGTCGAATGCCAGAAGTTCCAGAAGGCGTCGGTTCAAGATCGGTGGGCAATAGTGAAGAAGAGCCACGTCTGTTTCAAGTGTCTTCAAGGGAAACACCGGAAGGAGAGCTGCAAGAAACCACCGTGCAAGGAATGCAAAAGGTGGCATCATCATCTGTTGCACGTCGACTCAGAAGACAAGACCTCGGGAGACAAAAAGGAGACACATCAAGAAGAAACGAGTGTCACGGCATCAGTGAATGCGGTAAACAACGCAAGAGCATACCTGAAGATAGTTCCAGTGGAAGTTTTCGGGTCAAAAGGATCTAAGAAGATACTAGCCCTCATGGATGAGGGGTCAACAGTGTCACTATTGGATGAGAAGGTAGCAGAAGAAGTCGGCGCTCAAGGAAACAGAGAAGAACTGGTCATCGAGACAGTAGGAGGCAGGCTGATAAAGAAAAAGGATTCTCAGACACTGGATCTCACGGTGAAAGGGGTTCACCAAGGGAACAAGAGGACCATGAGAAGAGTCCGAACTATCAACGAGCTGAAGCTTGCACCACAGTTCTTGGACAGAAAAAGGATCGAAGAATGTCGACACTTAAAGAAGATCGCCGACTCTCTGTACTACGAAGGGGAACCACCGCAGCTACTCATAGGCCAAGATAACTGGGAGCTGATTGTAACTCAAGAAGTAAGAAGAGGGAAACCAGGACAACCAGTCGCCTCAAGAACAGGACTTGGTTGGGTGCTTCACGGATCGGACAGTGGAAGTACAAGACCAGTGCAATTCCTGAACACGTGTCTTCATGTCAGCACACCTGAAGAAGAGATGCATCAAGCCATCAAGGATCATTTCGCGATCGAGGCACTTGGGGTGCTACCAAGAAGACCCACTACGGACTCAGAAGGAAGAGCACTTGCCATCCTAGAGAAGACCTGCAGAAGACTTGAAGATGGTCGATTTGAAGCTGGACTCCTGTGGAAGAATGAAGAAGAGCAGATGCCAGAAAGCTACACGTCTGCTAAGAACCGGTTGATCAACATCGAAAAGAAGATAGACAGAGATCTCCAGCTAAAGGCAGAATACAACAAGCAGATCCAGCATCTAATCGACAGCAAGTACGCAGAGGAAGCACCTATAGGACAAGAAGACTCCAAGAAGAAATGGTACCTCCCTCACTTCTCCGTGGTTCATCCCCTTAAGAAGAAAATAAGGATCGTCTTCGACGCTGCAGCCAAATCCAAGGGAAGAAGCCTCAACGATGCTCTACTGCCAGGACCAGACCTACTGCAGTCACTCTTCGGAGTGTTGCTCAGGTTTCGACAAGGGCCCTTAGCAGTGGCAGCCGACATAAAGGAAATGTTCCTACAAGTTCGCATCAGACCAGAAGACAGAGACAGCTTGCGTTTCCTGTGGCGAGGGGATCGGCGTGACATGTTACCAAAGGAGTACAGGATGACATCAGTTATCTTTGGCGCGACCTCATCTCCCAGCACAGCAATCTACGTGAAGAACCGAAACGCAGCAGACTTCAAGGAACAATACCCAGAGGCCGCAAGAGCAATCGAGCTGAACCACTATATGGATGACTACCTACACAGCTTTCATTCAGAAGAAGACTTCAGAAGAGTGACAGCGCAGGTGGACTACATACATCGGAAGGCAGGCTTCGAACTTAGAGGTTGGGCATCAAACCAACTTGAGCTGCTGCAAGGCGTGAAAACGGACACAACAGAGAAGACAGAAGTGGACCTCGGCGAGAAAGAAGAGAAGACACTAGGACTGCGCTGGTTCACAAAAAGGGACTCCATCGGCTTCAGGGCGAACCTTCGAAACACGCCGGAGGAGATAGCTACAGGGCTCCAGGTGCCTACGAAGAGAGAAGTCACCAGCGCCGTAATGTCAACCTTCGATCCACTGGGATTAGCATCACCGGTCCTCGTCCAAGGTAAGAAGCTGCTTCAGAATATATGGCGAAGTGGCGTCGGCTGGGATGAAGAAATAGAAGACAAGGAGTACGAAACATGGAAAACCTACTTGGGGAAGATGAAGCTGCTCCAAGACCTTCAGATTCCAAGATGCCTGGCACCACATGGCACCGAGGGGGAGCTGCACACCTTCACAGACGCAAGTGAGATGGCGTATGCAGCAACAGTCTACTGGAGGACACAAGGTCGAGACGGGACTTACCACATTAGCTTAGTGGCAGCAAAAGTACGAGTCACACCGTTGAAACCAGTATCGATCCCGAGACTTGAGCTGCAGGCGGCCCTTCTTGGAAGCAGACTAGCACACTCAGTAGAAGAGGAAATGGATCTGAAGGTGGCGAAGAAAACCTTTTGGACAGACTCCAGCATCGTACTCTCTTGGATCAAGACGGACCCAAGAACCTTCAAGACGTTCGTGGCTCATCGCTTAGCAGAGATAGAAGATCTTACGAAACCACAAGACTGGAGATGGGTACCCACGGCACAGAACCCCGCGGATGATGCGACGCGCGACGTACCGGAGAACTTCGACTGCAGTCATCGCTGGTACACTGGACCTGACTTCTTAAGAAAAGAGGAAGCCCACTGGCCCGCACCTAGAACATTCAAGAAGGAAACCACCGGCGAAGAAAAGACAGCGGACGTCGTGGCGGCGGCAAGCACCACTTATCCATCACCAGATCCTGAGAGGTTCTCGTCCTGGAAAAGACTTTGGCGAGCTACAGCGAGAGTGCTACAGTTCATACAACTCTGCAGAGCAAAGGAGAGGGTCAACGTCAGCCGAGAAGATCCCGCCTGGAAAACAACAAAAGGGAAACAGACTAAAGGTGTCGAGAAACGACAGCAACCTTCAAGAATTCCAGAAAGGAAGTATATACCGTTGAATGCAGAACTACTGGAGCAAGCTGAAATTATGCTACTAAGAGGCAGTCAAGAGAGAAGCTTCAAAGAAGATATTAAGTGTCTGCAGCAAGGAAAACCACTAGAAGGAAGTAGCAAATTGAAAAAGCTCGACGTAGTGCTGGAAGACGGTCTCCTGCGGTTGAAAGGAAGAATCGACGCGATACGGGGCGTAACAAGAGATTACAAGAGACCCATCGTGCTCGACAGTAAGGACAAGACCACAAGACTTATATTGGAAGAATTCCACTGCCGTTTCAACCATGGCAATCACGCAACAGTAATGAACGAAGTAAGACAACGTTTCTGGGTGCTGGGAATAAGATCAGCGGTCAGAGCAGTGCAACATCAGTGTCAATGGTGCAAAGTAAGGAGAGCAAAACCGCGAGAACTACCGACGGGCAACTTACCTTCAGAAAGGCTGATGCACAGTACACATCCTTTCACGTGCACTGGCATAGACTACTTCGGCCCGATGACAATCACCGTAGGAAGACGTCATGAGAAGAGATGGGGAGCTTTATTTACATGCTTAACAACTAGAGCCGTGCACATGGAACTCACTCCTTCACTCTCCACTGACAGCATGATAATGGCCCTACGGAGATTCGCAGCAAGAAGAGGAATGCCGAAGATTGTCTACACCGACAACGGAACTAACTTCGTCGGCGCGAACAAAGAACTGCAAGAAGCACTAGACACTATGAAGCAAGAAGACCTCATCTCAGAAGCAGAGAAGATCGGCGTGCAGTGGAAATTCATCCCTCCTGGTGCACCAAACATGGGCGGTGCATGGGAGCGTCTAGTGCGATCGATCAAAACCGCGCTGGACACCACCCTGAAAGAGAAACACCCACGAGAGGAGATACTCCACACCCTCCTCTTAGAGGCCGAGCACATAGTCAACTCTCGCCCTCTCACTCACCTCTCCGAGAATCATGAAGAAGAAGAGCTAACGCCTAATCATTTCCTAATTGGGCGGTCATGTGGCGCACCTAGAGTCGGCACCTTCGAAGACAGCGAGCTGGTGGGCAGGCCCACCTGGAAGGCTACGCAGCGGCTTGCCGACCACTTCTGGCAACGCTGGCTGCGAGAATACCTACCTACCCTGCTGCCAAGGAAGACCAAGGGAAGAACCAGCGCCACAGATCTACGAGTCGGAGACGTCGTGCTCATCGTCGACCACAGCCTGCCGAGATGTACCTGGCCACGCGGCAGAATCCAGCAGGTGTATCCGGGACCAGACGGGCGAATCAGGATCGTCGACGTCGAGACAAGAGGAGGAGTCCTACGAAGACCCAGTTCGAGAGTGGTGTTGTTGGTGCCGGGAGTATCGCCGAGTCTGGAGGATGGTGCGACGCACGAGGGGGAGAATGTCGGCGACGAAATCGAAGCATCTAGGCACAAGTAGCATCGGGGTACACCCTGACAACGATTTTGTAAGTTAGAAATCATTTTTAAATTAGTAAAGATTTCGATAGTTCGCAAAAATTCCAAACGCGAGACCCCCTCTGGGCAAGTGGGTGCAAGTAGCGCAGAGAGCGCCTTGATATCAAAATGTAAATGAAAGAAACATTTTGTAGTTAGTAAGGAATTTGATAATTTTGAAAAGTTTTGTGTTTTAAGTTAAGATTTTAGATTCTAATTAGTTTTAGTTGATAGATTACATGGTTAGTTTTCTTATTAGAGTCTAATTAGAATAATTTAATGTGAATCTTATAAGAAATTGCAAGAAAATGTCGTAAGGATGTTCTATAATTACGTAACTTGAAAACGAGGTTTTTTGTTTATGGTCCGATTGTTGTTATTTTTATTGTAAACGATAGGATTAGATATAAAACCACTTTTAACGTTTAAATTATTAAAATCGGACCACAGGATTCGGAGATATTGTAGATTAAAGATAGTGAAAATTGTTCTAAGCTGTGTTCTGTAAGGTTTTTGTTCTAGAAAGTTTTTATTGTGACTATGTACATATAATATTGTGTTTTTATATTAAAAGGGACCACATAACGAATGTAAATATATATAGATTGTAAGGAGTTATGTGAAAATTAATGCAAAATAAAGGGTTCAAAGATTTCGGCTTGGTGAAAACGAACAGTAAAATGGGCTCAAAAATCGCGGTCCTCTGTAAGGTAAAGGGACTCGGCCCCGGCGACTATAAAAGACGCACGGTCCGGCCGGCCCAGTCAGTCGCAGCTCAGCCGTTGAAGAGGCAACAGGAAGAAACAAGCCGGAATCTATGGACAAGAAATACTAGAAGATCGGTGTTTTATTTTAGTTTCTCTCAGAATATCGTCAAAAACGTATAGTCTCCCGAGGTCTTGGTCGACCGTGCTGTTCATTACGCATTCAGGGGTGCGTGGTGACGTGTGCTACCAGCGAAAATACTCGAGTAGGGAAGCACGTCAAAAACGTGGGAGAAGTCCCAGGGCGGGTAAGGGTGCTGATTCCACCCCATTCGTCCACTACACCCATAATTAAACTGTTTTGCATGCGTAGCACACTACCTGTTTACAGAACAGAGATATTCGACACCAAATAATAAAACTCGTATTTCAGCTATTATTTTTGTTTATCTTCACTACCTTACGCCTGAATAAATGAAAACGGGTAAAACATGTACCTATCTACATGCCTATATTCCCCGAAGTGAGCAGAGCTGTAGGATGCCCACATAATACTAGTTCTATGTAATGATCAGTCCGTAGAGGCTCAGGCCTATTGAACGTATCTGATGGGCACTAATCCAAACTCAGGGCGGAAACTGAAAAACACCGAACAGAAAAGTAATAGTTTAAAAAAACTAAAATATAATTATTTATTTTCTATTTTTTAGGGTTATTCAAATTTTGAGACGTATGTCAGCGTAGTTTTCGAAGACAGTTTTTTTGCTGTCCTGGTAACCCTGGCAAGGATAATGGCACGAATTAGTTTGTGACGTATGTCAGCGTAGTTTTCGAAGACAGTTTTTTTGCTGTCCTGTTAACCCTGGCAAGGATAATGGCACAAAGGGAAACACCCGTTCTTGGCCATGTTGCGCCCATCAATATGGTATATACAAAAAAAATACCCATTTAGTAACTAAAATATTGCTATTACTTATTCGTTATGAAAACTCCGGAATTAAAAGCCGATTTAATAAAAACATTCAATCGTTTATTATCGTTTCTAACAGTTCCGGTCGATTGTCAATCCTGTCCAAGTAGGGATGGCAACCATTACTGAAACACACACAATCGATACACTAAATAAAACCGGTTACGAAAAATTGATTTTCGGAAAACTTTTCTTTATTATATAGTTGTTTCGCCTTTGTTGTTTTCTTTAGAAAGAAAAAAGATGTTTGTTCATTTCCGTGCTTCTAAATACGATCTATTGAACCGATTCCATGTCTCCAGATTTTTATATTTTTATTGATCTACTGATTTTTCGGTAAATCGATCTCATATCGCATCCCTACGTCAATAATAATCATAATTGACAACTGATTGACATTTCACATTTTGTTTGGTGTTGTGTGTGTTCTTGCGACTCGTGATTATTTTCTACTGCGCTTTTCTATTTGATTTTCGACGACTTTGATTACGAATATGGACCCTGTAACCGCTCCCGATGACGACCTTGGTTTTACATTGGATTCTGTACCCGCCTCCCACGGCGACACCGGCTTGCCAATGGATACCGTTCCTGTTTCTCATGACGGACCTGATACGAATATGAAACCTGATTTACACGAACTTACCAGGCTACCACGGAGCCCTCTCTGTGTCAACTGTTGCGTAGATACACGAAGATTTAAGAGATTTACCTTAAGCAATGTGGAAGTTCGGTCTATATTACAGCAATGGATTGCACCACAACAAGAGAGTTACTATAAGAACATAAAAGGTACATACATACTCAGTAAATTATATTGCATAGCTATGTAAGATAGATTTGAATTGAATAATTCAGTTGTTTAGTGTCAAGGAAACCATAGAAATTGTTGTAGTTTGTTTTGTCTCAACCTAAGTTGTATTTTGTAGTTGTTTGTTGTAGTTTTGTATTGTGAACCCAATTCCTAGATGATGTGGTTATCATTTATTTAAATGAGAACGAATAATAAATTAAAAAACTGAATAGTGTTTTTTTTAATAACCTTGAATTTTTATACTTGGTTTATAAAAGTCCAACCAAGTTCTATGCAAAAAATAGTGGTAGGTTTTTTATCTATGATGTCAGCCCTAATACCTATAATTTGTTTCTTTCGTGGGCATCACTTGGCCAAAACCTCTTTATTAAATGGGCATTTCCCTTTATGAAATTATTGCATTGTCATCGGTCCTTGACAGGTGTGCAAAGTTTGAATGAAATCTGGTCGTTTAAAGTGGGTCAAAATCGCGCTATAAGGAGCTGGTTACAAACAAACATACAAACATACAAGTGAAGCTAATATAAAGCGTGTAAAAAAGAATCAGATTGGACCTAAGACGCTCAAGCTGCGGTTACGCTTGTGATCTCTAGATCATAGTAAACAATACAAACTATTAAGTATCATAAATCATGTAAAGGCTTCCGTTCTGTAATTATAGTGTGTGAGATCACAAAGCAAATTACAAATATGTACAGTCAAGGAAAATAATTGTTTAGCTTGGCACCCTACGTCACTTGGCAGTGTTATAGCCATTTCCTCCAACTGTCAAAGAATGACAGTTGATATTAGAATATGCGGACGATTTAAATAGGTGCTTAGTCAGTTTACTTAGCAATTTATTTCCCCAGCTTAATATAGTATTAATGGGGAAATAATTACCTAGGTTCAAGGAGTAGCAAATTAAAAACGATAAAAAAATACCTAGGTATGTTTGTATGGTAATGTTCATAAACATATAATTATTTTAGTTCTAATTACGGAAATACAAAGACAATGAAAAAACACGGTTGGTAGGTACATAATTATATTATTTTTGTACACGTTACCATTCTTCCCCGTGTGAATGTTATGGAGAAGAATGGGCAAGGAGCTTCAAGGCCTACATTTTTTTATTTAATAAAAGTTAAATTAAACATTGTAAAAGAAAACCGAAAAATTTGATAAAAGCATCATGGCGTAGGGGGGAGTTTAATGAAAATGTTATCCTTTGTACAATAGAAATAGAAAACGCCAAACAGACGAGTCCCACCAATAATTAATACCTATAAGATTCATTATTGTTGGGACTCATCTGTTTGGCGTTTTCATTGACCGAATCTGAAGCTTCTTTTTCGTTTTCAGCTGAAAATACATTTTTGGTTAGAGGGGGAGGGGGTGGGGTCGTATCTTACCCAATCGCACGTGGGGTCACAGGGAGGGTCTCAGCAAATATTATGTAAGAAATGTTTTTTTTCGCAGGGTTACACCAAAATCGGGATAGGTTAGGTAAGTAAAACGTTTTTATCTGCTAAAATATTGCTAAATCCTACAAAATAATGTTTATCGCGGCTATGCGAACGCCACATAGTAGCACAGTAGTACCTCGACTGTTAAGCCGCCACCGGGCAGCCAAGCCAGCCAAACGCAACGCATAAATCAAATGCCAATAAGCACAGATTAACGTTATCATCTTCTGCCTAGCGTTTTCCTAACTACGAGTATGTTGGGGTCGGCTCCCAGTTTAACCTGATGCAGCTAAGTAACAGTATTTTACTTGGAGCGACTGCCTATCTGACCTCCACAACCCAGTTACTGAGTATTAATACGATACGTCGGGTTTTTTGACGTCGGGCGTCTTTTGACGACCCGTAACGACTGTCTAAGATCTACGAAAGACAGCCGAGACCAGCGGCTTAACGTGCTGTCCGAGACATGGAAGGGTCTTGGTATGTACAGATTAATGTATTGACACTATAAATAAGCATTTTGAAAACTTCAAGTGAGCCAATGGGTGGGTTGAGCCAAAGCTCGCGACATCTCACCATTGGGCTGGGTCGAAAAATTGCCTAAATTGCCTTACGTAAATAATGGACGCCCCCTTATAACCATCTATATCCGGGAGTTTACAAAAACTGTTGTTTGAAATGAAATGTGACCTACCGTAGGTAACTTGAGATAGGAAAATATCTAAAAGAGAATCTGAAGTTGACGACCGATCACGTCTCCGGAGTTTCGCTGGCTTATTCAATTTGAAAGAATATAATAGTATGCAACAAACTTGTACACAATATTATACCGTAAGATTTGCCTTGTAGTGTTAATCAAATATTTATAGCTTCTAAAGCATTACCCCAATATTGATTTTACAATTGACGCTGTATGTATTTGTAACCGTTTTTCCTGCTCTCGAATTAAAATGATGGTAGTTGATACATAGTTATACATAGCAGCTATAGTTTGATACATATCATCGCGCTTTTTCGTAGACAGGGTTAGCAGTAGTTTATAACAGTTTGCCCTGTTGGTCGCAAACAATCTGCCTAGTAATTTCACAACTTTATAAGGGTCGGCTTCCATTCTAACCCGATTCAGCTAAATACCAATATTTTACACGGAGTGACTGTTATCTGAACTCAACTAGTAACTGGATAACACGATACCTTTGGGTAAGATTGGTTGGTCAGACTTTCGGCCTTCTGACAACCCGTAACGCCTGTCAACGATCCGTAAATGTGACCAATGTCGTAACGTGCTTTTCGAGGCACGTAAGGGTTTCTTAAGATGGTTACCCATCCACGGGCCAACCACCACCAGTGAAGAATAACTACTATTCCCTTATTATTTTTAATTCAATATGATTATTGTGGTTTTAATAGTATTTCAATAATTGTTCCTCTCAACCAAAGCACCTTCCATCTAATCTCTTCACCACCCTTGGTTGACTGGTAGAGAATGCCTAAGGCATTAAGTCCGCCTTTGTACCTTTTTTTTTTGTGTGCGAGAATTTTAAATAAACACATAAATAACCTGATCGACCAGTGCGGTTGTGGTTTTTTTAGGGTTCCGCACCTCAAAAGGAAAAAGCGGAACCCTTATAGGATCACTTTGTTGTCCGTTCGTCCGTCCGTCTGTCCGTCCGTCCGTCTGTCAAGACCCTTATTCTCAGGAACGCGTGGAGGTATCAAGCTGAAATTCATATCAAATACTCAGGTCTACTGTCTCTTGGAGCTGTGAAAAAATCAAACTTCTAAGCTAACGCAATCAAAAGATATAGCCGTTTATGCCGCAAATTTCTGCAAATTTTCGACACTCGCAAGGGAATCAAAACCTAAAGGGTACTTCCAGTCGATCTAGAATTTTGAAATTTGGTACGAAGTAACGTCTTATAGCACAAATAAAGGAAAAATTGTGAAAACCGTAAATTTTTAGTTACATCATATAATAAAAAATAAAATAAAATTTTAAACTTTATACCTACAGGTTTTTACGGAACCCTCGGTGCGCGAGTCCGACTCGCACTTGGCCGGTTTTTTTTAATATATCGATCGCCATAAGTACAGCAGTGCTGACTGCCGAGGTAAAGAGAATCCAGTCCAGAGGCACAATACTTCCATATCAACACACCAAGATTATCAACATTTTTGGAGATAAAAATTAATTCATTTTAATCGATTATAGATTCAGCAGGTAGATAGAGTAGATCCATAATTACCCGTGTTTTTGGAAACTTCTGCTATTAGGGCTTCTAGTTTGGCTCGAGAGCGTCCGGCAATTCCCCAAGTGCCAAGTTCATACTTCTTCGCAAGCTTCGCCGTATACACCACCACCTGCTTCCCCGCGAGGCCAGTGGCGCCGAAAATCACCAGGTCTAATCGGGACATCTGTTAAACAACGGTACATTTGATTTAATGGGATTTTTTTATTCTTTCATACATACAGTAGACTATGTATGAAAGAATAATAAAATCTATTTGTACTGTAGACAGTTCAGCGTTTGTTTTGTCTCATAGTTTGTAGGTATTGGTACCTAACTGGTACTAATTGGTACACACATTACTATAATATAAAATATCACGCCTATATTTCCCGTGAGGGTAGACAGAGGATTACACCTTTGTATACTTGTGTCCTTACGCAGATACACAACGACATAAATTTTGATTTCAATGTAAGGGACGATATTGCGAGTCTATTAACTAATGTTAATAGTGCCGGGCATAGGTCCAGACTTAAGATCCTCTGTCGACCCGGATATCAAACCGAGCACCTCATACAAAGACGTCAAATTTCTGAGCACTAGCGAGACAGATTTCAAATCAATTTTATGATTTACTTATGTCGGATGGGTAGGTGTAGGTTGTCGCCACCATGTGTCTACATTTCTCTCCTAGAAGAACGTATAACTTGTGACTAAATCATAAAAATATGTTGTTTTTCGACTTCTACGCGGACGGTGGCCTGCGTAGATTTAAGGTGCCAGTAGCTGCAGGTACACACAAAAATGCCAAAAGGCTCTCGTTGGACCTGTTTGGCGCGAGACAAAAAAGGCTCGATCTTTTGACCCCCACGCAGCGAATACCAATTATGTATATTGTAAAGATTATTAATCTACTACTTATAAATATCTTAAATTCTCTGATAATGCATAGCTTACACCGCTGAGTCCAAAGCATACAATTTTTCTTAGGGAAGATTTTTTTAAAGTTATAAGTATGAAAATGTTGAAGTTAAAAACAAGAAAGTTGGTGACACTTCTGAATTAAAGTAAAAATTTGTTTTACCATCATATTTTGAAAACTCATCCCCTGAAATTCCTGAAAATTTCCTGATGGGGAGCGGGCACACGATTTGTATCTATCTATATATATATAAAATTCAAAGTCCTGAGTGACTGACTGACTAACTGATTTATCAACACACAGCCTAAACACATGTCCTAGAGACATGAAATTTGGCGGGTGTGTTCTATGTGAAGAGTAGGTATCCACTAAGAAAGGGTTTTTTGAAATTCCATCTCTAAGAGGGTGAAATGGAGGGTTGAATTTTATTTGAAACTTTTTATTATCTGGGTCGGATGACACAAAGCAAGCAAGACATTGTTTACTTGGATTAACACTTAGGGTAATTTTAATCACGGTAGCGCGTTCCTGTGGGATATTTTTCGATATTCACGCGGGCGAAGCCGCTGGCAGAAGCTAGTAATAATATAAAATTATTCGCCACCCTACTAAGCCGGCACAGCCAGGCTGGCCTTGTCAACAGCAAGTAAACTATAATTAGTCAGTAAACTTATCAATCTGATGAAAATACGGAGTATCAATTTTGTTTATTATCTTCATTGCGCTTATTCTTCTCTCATAGGGGTAGATACACTTTACATGATGGGATCGTCTTCAAGACTAAGTTAGGTAGTTTCAAGTAGGGCTGCACGATTATTGATAAATGCGTGCAATGACTGGACAGGACCACTCAATCTGTGTGGTTCTATTGTCAAAAGACTATTTCAGACATCCATCTACATGGTCCTCACATGATCCGACCAACACTATGCGCCTGTGACATCTGAGTTTGTTTCGGCCTTCCTTCTCAGAGTAGTCAGATAGGAAACGACAACCTCATCAAGTTTAAAAAAAAAATGATTGACTTGTTTGTAAAAACTTGCAGAAATAAAATCATCAACATATTTTGATCTTTTAAATCAATAATTTAATCGTAAACGCATTTTATTTAACTAAAGAAGCTGCTACGATTCTATCTTTCATTCATAATTTTGCTTATTTCTTAAATATTCCCTAATCTTTTCATAACAACAATTTTAACACATTCTTTATTATGTAATTATTAAAATAATCTGTAATACCCCGCAAGAATCAGAAAATAATTTACCTTTATCACTAAAACTTAGCACCGGCCCTAAAAATACTTTGCACTTAAAAAAATATATATTCAAAATCCCGCCGCGCGCCACACGTCATCGACGAATCAGAACAACCAACTGAACTAAAGTATAAATAGGGAGGGGAAACGACTTATATAACTGGCTTCATTTAAATCGAGTTGGACATTGGACCTTGGATTCCGCAGAGCAAATTATTTTGAATTTGGTGACTCTCGGGTCAAATCATGAACTGTCATCTCAGGCTGTGCGTCACTACATAGAAATAACCATGATATTGAGTGCGCTGGGCAAGTGGGCAGACATCTTGAGCTATACTAAAAATTTTTTTTTTTAACTAATGCTTTTGTTTAACAGCTCTGTATTCAAATGAAACCTTATCGCAGTTACTCTATCAATATATTACATAATTATAAGCCTGTCTTATGCTTATTTTACAGGTCTGATAGCTCCGTATCAAAGATCATAACAATCATGGGCATATCGCGCGGGGACAGAGTGATGCAGCTGGTCTACCCTCCTGTGAGGTCTGCCAACCGATCTCTTTATGCCTTTCATATATTTTGCTGTTAAATTATTTAATTATGTCCGGGGTCTAAGTTTTATGGAATTGGTCTAACACCTCCCCCACCCTCCCATAGGTCAAAAACTGGGTCAATTTACCAATTGTGGTGATTGGCAGTGTTGATACCTGATGCACAGATAATAATATTATCAAGACAACCATTTTCAAATACGTAGTATATTTTATAATACGTACTTCTACCTAAGAAATTGAAATTTGTATTCATACAAAATTCAATTTCAGGTTGTTCAAAAGAGGTTTTGCAAAACTTGAAATAAAACGTTCCAACAGTTGCCAACTCTTACGCCAGCTGACACTCTGACAAATGACAAGTGACAGTGACATTTTCTTCTCACCGAAAGTTGGTCCGTGGCTTCATAACCTCACCGAAATTTAATTTTTTAAACAAAATGGAATTAAACGAAAGAATTCTTCACTATCTAGAGAAAAGTAATAAAGCTGACACTATTAAATTAGCTAGCGAATTCAATGAAGACCATCAAAAAGTTGTGGGTGCTGTGAAAAGTCTTGAAGCTCTTGAAATGGTGGTCTCTGAAGCTACTAAGTGTACAAGATGGGAATTGACTGGAGAGGGTCAACTAGTTGCTGATAAAGGGAGCCACGAAGCTGTGTTATACAACAGTATTCCTGAAACTGGCGCGCCCCAGGCTGAAATTATGAAGGTATGAATTCAAAAATGGATGATGAAATTTGGTAGTCATTATCAGCCTGCGATTTGACGTTTAGGTCTAAAGTCATATACCTAACATTTTGGAGGTTTTGAATGCAAAATGTATTATCAATCTTTATACTGACTGTTATACAGTTATTCATTTATGAATTAAAGTTCCGTGTGGTACCAGATGTATAGAATAGTGTCATAAAAGGCGACTAAAGGACTTATTAGAGAATACCACCACACTGCGATCATCCCACCTGCCAAGCTATACAATTACAGCAAAACACCACCAAAAACATCTTAGGTGAGGCCTATTTCCAGCAGTAGATGTTGTTTGGCCAAAATGATTATGATCATGACTTAAACAACTCCAAATCATGCGGCAGCAGGCCAGCATATCATTTAACAAAAAAATCTTCTTACACTTAAATATAATATCTGAAAAATTAAATATCTTTTGCAGACTGTCCCAAATGCAAAAGTTGGATTCAGCAAAGCAATGTCTGCAGGCTGGATATTCATAGACAAATCAGCAGGAGCACCACTTGTCAAACGTAAAGTAGAAACAATCACAGACACAGTACAAGAACATTTAATTGAAATTAAAAAGGGCATTGACAACATACCTGATAATGTAAGAAATGATTACAAGAAACGAAAACTAATGCAAGAAGTTACAGTAAAAAGTTTCTTGTTAACGAAAGGACCACAGTTTTCCACAACTATTAAAAAGTTAGAAACTGATTTGACAAGTGATATGCTATTGACGGGTGCCTGGAAAACTTTGCAGTTCAAGCCATACAACTTTGATGCTTTGGGTGAGAAAAGATTATTTGTGTTTATGGCTTATTGAAATAATCAACATTTGCAGTACAACTTGAAGCTCACCTCCACAATCTCCAAACAGGTCAACCACCAGAATGCGGTCACTTGCATCCACTCCTCAAGGTTCGCTCTGAATTCCGAGAGATTTTCTTAGAAATGGGTTTCAACGAGATGCCTACCAACCAGTATATTGAGAGCTCGTTCTGGAACTTTGATGCCCTCTTCCAACCTCAACAGCATCCAGCTAGGGATGCTCACGACACATTCTTCATGTCCTCACCTACTAGTACCACAGAGTTCCCCATGGACTATTTGGAAAGGGTGAAGAAGGTTCATAGTGAAGGTGGCTATGGGTCACAGGTTTGTTGTGTTTTCATTTTATTTTGTAGCTTAGAGTGATTATTCTAAGTAGATTATCAGCATTGATCAGATAATCGGGCGCTAATTCACCTAAACTTCACTTTTATTCACACGAAAGAATAATATGGACATGCCTTTCAGAATTCTGGATCCTGGAATCATTTGAAATTCCTGAGATTGCTAAAAATGTTACCTGCATACAAAATATAGTTGAACCTCAACATGAAAATGAAAATTTTCCGTAATTATGATACATACTTACTCGTACTTTCAAGACAGCTGTTTCTTGTTAAACTCTCATTTTATACTTTTTTTAGATTTCAAAACCCGAGTTTAATCGAACTTTTAATTTTCAATGAAAGTTTTTATGATAACTGGTTTATTAGCAGGCCAGCAGCCTTAACTACTTATGAAATTGAAACAATTATAATACTAAATCAAAATAACCACTGCTATTATTTCATTAAGTTAGTTATAGTTATTTTTACAAAATTGTTTAATCCTGGGAACCCGGGATTAGTTATTTATTCAGAAAGGAATGCCCATATTATTATTTTGCGGGAAGAAGTTCAAGTGTATAAGTGCCCAATTATCCAATCTCTGATTATTACACACATTCCTTGAGTATTGAAATATTACGTTTTTGTGTCTATTATTTATCTGTACCTACGCTATGCACTGTGTTTTCTTTTTAGACTTCACTTAATAGCAAGCAAATCATTATTAGTTTCATAAATAAATATAGATAGGCACTACTAACTTAGTGCGAAGAGAGCATTAGTCCTATGAAATATACAAACCACCGTATTAATTTCATTGTTACCTACCAGGGGTACAGATATGAGTGGAAGATAGAGGAAGCGCAGAAGAACTTACTGCGTACCCACACAACCGCTGTCAGCGCGCGAATGCTATACAAGTTGGCGCAACAAGGAGAGTTCACCCCGCAGAAGTACTTCAGTATCGATAAGGTAGATATACTATATCTATGCATCCAGTATCGGTTACTCGGGTTCGTTTAATTGAGTGGAAAACTTGTAATTGGCCATATTCGTCTTGGTAAATATTTAGTACAAGCTTCTGCCCGCGACTTCGTCCGGGTTAAATTTCTTGTTCCCCTGACCCTTCCCATCGCGTCGAATCGCCTACCCTTGCGATTTTCCCCGTTTTTGCAACATTTTTCATTACTGCTCCGCTCCTCTTGGCTGTATATAGCCTATAGCCTTCCTCAATAAATAGGCTACCCAACACAAAGATTTTTTCAATTCAGACCAGTAGTTCCTGAGATTAGCGCGTTCAATCAAACAAACGAACTCTTCAGCTTTATAATATTAGTATAGATTGGACATGCCTTCGCCACAGTAACAAAAGATAATGGGACGAATATTTTGGTTCATCCACGTCGTTCATTTGAACAGCATCGACTTCTGAACATAGGGCACAATGTACGGTCTTCTTAAGCCATTCGCATCCAGCGGATTCCCATGATCTTCACAAACTCGTCTCTAACATTTGCGGAGGGTCTCGTGGCTACGGAATAACAGCCGCATGGGTTGATCGATCTAATTAAGCTACGGTTTCCGAGGCCGGCCCGTAGATGGGTAACCACCTTTACAAACCAAGATTCCGTTGGGATCTATTTGTGAGGATCTTAGACAGTCGTTACGGGTCGTCAGAAGCCCGAAAGTCTGACAACTAGTCTTGCAAGGTGTATCGTTTTAACCAGTAACTGGGTTATAGAGGTCAGAAAGGCAGTCACTCCACGTAAAATACTGGTATTCAGTTGTGTCCAGTTTGACTAGACGCCGACCCTAACAATTGGAAATAAGCAGGCAGATGATGAGGATGATGATGAGTGTTATTGTATGTAGTTGTTTTAAAAGTTTGAATATGAGAATGAAACGGAAACTTATATGGAGGAGCTGCATTAATGGAGGAGCTGCATTAATATAATAAGTAATTTGTGCGTGTATGATCAGATGTTTGAACGTAAACGAGGCAAAAGGAGTATATAAGGATCGTCACCCTCTGTCGCGCTATCCCTTCGTGCTCCAGACAGCACTTCAGCTGTTGGTCCCGGTTGTCATTGAATCTTTGTCTGCCATTGCGGGTCGTCCGAAGTCCGTAAGTCTGACAACCAAGGAGTATTGATATTAACCAAAAACTGGGTTGTGGAAGTCAGGTAGGAAGTCCCTTCAAGTAGTATTGGTGTTCACCTGCATTCGGTCAGACTGACAGCCGACCGGCAGATAGGCAGATGATGATGTGCTTCTTTTGCAGGTGTTCCGTAACGAGACTCTGGACGCGACGCATCTAGCGGAGTTCCACCAAGTGGAAGGTGTCATCGCAGACCGCGGGCTCGGCCTCGCAGACCTCATCAGTGTTCTCGACGCATTCTTCAAACGTCTTGGCTTCGACAGGCTGCAGTTCAAACCAGCCTACAACCCCTACACCGAACCAAGCATGGAGATCTTCGCCTATCACACGGGTGAGTTTAAAGGGGTCCGAACAAATTTGTATGGGACAAGGGGTTCGAACATATTTGTATGGAATGTGGCTTACTTACATTCCGCTATTTCGAATATCGCAGAAAGTTTATCACCTACTCGATTCATCACTGAATATTATAAGTTTGTAATCACTTATTCTATTATTGATTGATTTGCCGTTCATCGCTGGCCGCCACGCTACGTACGCTACGTAGAGGTATGTCAATGAGGTTCGATGCTCTTTACAAGGAAAAACACAACTTACAAGACAGACCAGCCTGATAACCTGTTAGGTTTATTACAGTCTATTAAAGTACAACATACCTCGTCATACCTCTGATAGTAATCCATCAGAAACCTTCTGGTAACAAGAATAAAGATAACTTTGATTTAGACAGACAATAAAGGCAATAAGCAGATTTGATTTCGAACTTTTCACAAAGAGAACACTGTTTTCTTTTTTCAGGCCTCGGCAAATGGATAGAAATCGGTAACTCAGGCGTGTTCCGACCCGAAATGTTGTTACCTATGGGTCTTCCAGAAGACGTCAACGTTATCGCGTGGGGACTCTCGTTGGAACGACCCACTATGATCAAATACGGACTGAACAATATTAGGGACCTAGTCGGCCCCAAAGTCGACCTACAGATGGTACAAAATAACCCTATATGTAGGCTTGATAAGTAAATAGTTATTTCGATTAATATACTTGTTTGCAAAATGTTTGAATTGTTTTATTTGAAGACTAGTGTATTAATTAACTGAGATCTGTTTATTTCCGCCATTTTTTTGGTATTCTAGGCAAAGTTTTAGGTAAGTATATTCACTTATCTCCTATTACTTATTTTACTTATCTTCACCTACTCACCTTTGTTTATAAATATAACTACTTTGTAGCTCGTCCGGGAACGCACCTACTACCACCAAGCAGCGCAGCGTTACTTAGTTACGTTCTGAAGGAAGGGTACCGACTTTTTAGGGTTCCGTTGCCAAATGGCAAAAAACGGAACCCTTTTAGATTCGTCATGTCTGTCTGTCTGTCTGTCCAAGTATGTCACAGCCACTTTTTTCCGAAACTATAAGAACTACGCTGTTTAAACTTGGTAAGTAGATGTGTTCTGTGAACCGCATTAAGATTTTCACACAAAAATAGAAAAAAAACAATAATAGTTGGGGTTCCCCATACATAGAACTGAAACTCAAAATTTTTTTTTTCATCAAACCCATTCGTGTGGAGTATCTATGGATAGGTCTTTAAAAATGACATTGAGGTTTCTAATATCATTTTTTTCTAAACCGAATAGTTTGCGCGAGAGACACTTCCAAAGTGGTAAAATGTGTCCGTCCGTCCCCCCCCCCCGTAACTTCTAAAATAAGGGAATGATAAAACTAAAAAAAATATTATGATGTACATTACTATGTAAACTTCCACCGAAAATTGGTTTGAACGAGATCTAGTAAGTAGTTTTTTTTTTTAATACGTCTTAAACCGTAAACCACAATTTACCTTTAATTCAGTCAACTCAAATATAAAATAAAAACATTTAATTTCATAAACATAAACCTTATGTATTAGGTTGGGGAAAAAGTCTTTTCGCATTATAGTCATATTATAGTATGTATGAACTTGTAATAAAATCTCTTTGGCTATACTATTTGTATCTGGCTGGTTTTGGTATCATTGAAAGTTTAAATTTTAAAGAACATAATTCCAAATTCAAATTAGGAAAATGTGTGATTTTCATTTGTTTTTCGTACCGTCAAGATGAGTGAATCTAATGAAGAAATTCGATACATTTTAAAATTTTACTACAAAAAAGGTAAAAATAACATAACATAACATAATATTTATTCAAAAAATAAAAGGCTTAAAAATATGTACAGTTTGCTTATATGTAAATTATATTCTAATATTTACGTGCCTGAACTAGGTTATCCTGTGTTTCAGGCAAGAAGAGCCTAAATAGTCTTATAAAATAAATAAATAACCGAAAGTTGTGAATAGACAAATTATTGTACAAATGTTGAGTAGCTTATAAAATAGTTTCTAAAATTTTATAGAATTAAAAAATACTTAACGTAGGTGAATACTTACTTTAACACAGTTAGTAAATTCTCTGTTTCTTCGTAAGACATACTTTGGAGAGCGTCATTGAGAGTTCTCTTACAATTTGCATAGTTTAGTGAAAAAATTTTTGCTATAGAGTTTAATCTATTATAGAGGAGAGGGCCGAGGTACAGATAAAATTTGGATATAAAAGCATGTTTTGTTCTATTTTGTGGACAGACTATATCTTTACGTCTTTTATTAGTAAATTCAGTGCTGTAGGGTAGAGCTGCGTGTTGTTTTAATACAATGCCCATTATAAATAGCTGTCGAACTGTTAATACTTCACAAGATTTGTATAGTAGGTTAGTAGGGAAAAGGAAAGGGCGGGAAGTAGAGACTTTGAGTATCGCTCTCTGAGCTCTCTCGATAGTTAATAACAATGTTTTACCCGCTCCACCCCATGTGGTAATACAGTAAGTTAATATCGATTGGCATAGAGCAAAGTAAACTTGTCTAATTATTTTTGGGTCAGCAATATGGCGTAACTTTTTAAAAACAAATATCAACTTGCGAATTCTGCTATTTAAGGCTTCTATGTGTTTTTTGAACGAAAGTGATTCATCCATTATAACACCAAGGTATTTCGTTGTATTTGTCATTTTGATGACAGGACAAACACATTGGTTATCTGTAGGCATAGCGCAATAATGAGCATAAATTGTCGAGGTAGGGCAAGTTGATGTTTGCTTGCGCATCGAAAACTTAATGTAATTTGTTTTGTCTGCATTTAGTGTGAGTGAATTATATTGAAGCCATTTATTAACAACATTAAAACCCTGTTGCGCAAATTTGTAGACATTGTTTTCTGAGTCAGCTGAAAATAGTATGGCAGTATCGTCAGCATAAGAAATAATTTGGCCGTGCTCTAAGTTTAGATTACAAAGATCGTTTATATAAATCAAAAAAAGTGTAGGTCCCAAAATACTTCCTTGGGGAATTCCGAAAGACGTGTTTTTTTGATCATCACTGAGAACATTACCAATCCTTACACATTGGGTACGGTCTTCTAAATAGCTCTTAAATAATTTCAGCTGGGTCCCTCTTATACCTATGGCTTCAAGCTTGCGCAACAGAATAGAAATAGAAACCGTGTCAAATGCTTTCGCGAGGTCCAGGAAGATTCCTACTGTATGGTTACCATTATCAAGTTCTTTGGATAAATAGTCAGTCAGATGATGTACGGCATCGTCTGTTGACATTTTTGGCCTAAATCCAAACTGTCGTTTCGATAAAATTAATTTATCCTCCAAGTATTTGTAAAGCCTTTTATTTAGAATTTTTTCTAATATTTTAGACATAGAAGGTAGTAAGGAAATAGGTCTATAATTTGTCACTTGTTCTTTATTGCCTGATTTATAAACAGGGACAACAACAGCTTTTTTTAGGCACTCAGGAAAAATGCCTGTAAATAAACATTTTTGGAAGATATATGTAAGTGGTGGTATCAAAATGTGTCTAAACTGTTTAATAATCTTATTTGGTATGTTATCCCAGCCTACTGCAGAGTCATCTTTCAAACTCATAATTATAGTTTCTACCTCAGCCTCGTCAGTGTCTAACAACGCAAAGGATGATAAAATAGTGCTACATGGAAATGGAGTGCTGGTTAGATATTGTGATTGGCCCTGAACTTTTTCAGCTAAACACTTTCCAACATTTACAAAGAAATTATTTGCAATGTTGGCAGATGTTAACTGTGATGAGTGTGCTTGTAACAAACTTGAAGATGACTGATTTTGTTTGTTACACTTTTAATAAAGTTCCAGATTTTTTTGCTACTCGTACCAGCCTTTTCAAGTGCAGTTTTATCGTAGGTGCATTTTACTTTTTTTAGGAGATCATTACAAAAGTTACGATATCGTTTATACGACTGTTGTAAAATTAAATTATCTGGGTTAGTTTTAGCTTTCATATGCAATTTATCTCTGTTTCATACAACGTATTAGTCCTGCCGTGACCCATGGTTTTATATTGTAGTTTTTGCTATTTAGCCGAGTTTTGACAGTGTTTTTCTGAATTGCATGTTGCACATTTTTTATTAGGTACATTGTACAAAACTGCGGATCAGCGGAAGCGTAGACCGGGTCAAAGTCGATATTGTGTAAGTCTTCTTCAAGTTTATTTACGTTTAATCTAGTAATCGTGCGAGTGACTACTTTAGGCAATTTACAATTTAAAATGAATAGGGAAGCACTGTGATCGGTTATTGTTGAATTAATTACAAGGGCAAGAGCAGGGAAATTTGATTTGAGTAATATATGGTCCAAGCAGGAGCCACTTTGATGGGTAGGAAGCGTGTGAGTGGGAAGCAAACCATGGAAAGCGCACAGGTTAAGGTATTCCTCAGCGGATGCGTCAGCACTTTCGGGACGAATGTTGATATTAATATCTCCAATCAAAATGGTATTTTTGAAAGATGATAGATTCTGAAAGGCTTCATTTAAAGAGACAGTGAAATTGTTTATATTTTTAAAAGAGGGGGATCGATATAAGGCTAGTATCGCGAATTCTGAACCAATTTTAATTAACAATCTGCTACAGTCGTACATATTCGGTTCCTCGACAGACACATTGAGATGGTTTCTGGCATAAACTATCACTCCATCGTTCTGATTATAGGTTATGTTACTTTTGTACATATTATATCCCGGAATTTGTGGTATGTTATATTGTTTTGAAAGCCAACATTTGGTTAAGACAATAACGTCACAGTTTATGTCTAGACGTTGTAGCAAAATGCAACGCAAGCCGCGAAAAAATTTGCTATGTTTATGGACCTAGTGTGAGAGTAGCACAAATTTGGTTTAAGCGTTTTCAATCCGGAAATTTTGATGTCAAAGATGCACGTCGCTCTGGTCGCCCTATTACGGATAAAATGGATGCCATTTATAAAAAAGTGGAGCAACATCGGCATACCAGTAGTTACGACGTAGCTGAAGAACTGGAAATTGACCACAAAACAGTTTTGGCGCATTTGAAAAAAACTGGGTACACAAAAAAGCTCGACATTTGGGTACCTCACGACCTCACTGAAAGAAACCTAATGAACCGTGTACTCATTTGTGATTCTTTATTACGACGTAATGAAACCGAACCATTTTTGAAGAAGCGGATAACTGGTGATGAAAAGTGGATCACGTATGACAAGAACGTGCGAAAAAGGTCGTGGTCAAAGGCCGGTCAGGCTTCACAGACTGTGGCGAAACCCGGGTTAACTCGCAACAAGGTGATGCTGTGTGTGTGGTGGGATTGGAAGGGCATTATTCATTATGAGCTATTACCACCAGGCAGGACCATCGATTCTGAACTCTACTGCGAACAACTGATGAGATTAAAGCAAGAAGTTGAGAGAAAGCGGCCGGAATTAATCAACAGAAGGGGTGTGGTTTTTCATCATGATAACGCTAGACCTCACACATCTTTAGCCACCCAACAAAAATTAAGAGAGTTTGGCTGGGAGGTGTTAATGCATCCGCCGTATAGTCCTGACCTTGCACCTTCAGATTTTCACCTGTTTCGGTCTCTTCAGAATTCTTTAGGCAGTGTCAGGTTAACATCACGAGAGGACTGCCAAAACCACTTGTCGCGGTATTTTGACCAGAAGTCCCAAAATTTCTATAGCATTGGGATCATGCCCCTACCTACAAGATGGCAAAAAGTTATCGAACAAAATGGTACCTACATACTTTAGTTAAATGTAAATAAACTTTATTAAAAAATGTTTTGAATTTTCTTAAAAAATGCGAAGAAACTTTTTCCCCAACCTATTATAAACCGTGAATACCTACAGGTTTGTACGGAACCCTCGGTGCGCGAGTCCGACTCGCACTTGGCCGGTTTTTATTTTTTATTTTGACATTTAATTTTGTCTCAATGTCTCTCGTAGTGTTAAGTAACTAACAAAACAATAATTCTATTACTAAGTGAAACAGATTGCAAGTAAGGATACCGCAGCATCGTTTCGGACCATAGATATCCGTGTTTCGGACAGTATGCGCTTGCATGGAGTGGCATGTGAACACCAAAGGATCGTCTGCCGTGCCGTGCTGCCAGTGGTCGTAGGCCGCAAGTCTCTTCACGGCGTTATCAACGAAATTGGACATGGTAGTGCAAAGGGGTTGTGGACATATGACATCTATCTAATTATTAAGCACGGGCCCTAAAATGACGGAAGTAACCTAGTCTCATCATCAGTGAAACATGAAAACGCCCATTTATGTGTGCATGCTCTTCGTGTTGGTCTGGTAAATCAAAAATTGGGCAATTACTTTTTAGATCCAGCTCAAGTAAATCATGTCATCATTTATGTAGGTACACGATACTGGTGGATAACAGGACGGGTAATATTTTCGCCGTTCGTAGTGTTCCGCACCTGCAGCAGTCGCCCCAGCACAGCCCGCCGTGCTAAGATAAAGATGGGATGGCGCAAGGGCGTCGACACATGTTGCACGCCGCACGAAAGGCCTGCCTAATTTCCAAGGCATTATGGTCGTCTGGTATGAACCCATCCAACCCATGATTGATAAAGGAATTGAAATTTTAGATAAATAATTTTCTGTTCCTTGGAAAATATTTTTTTAGACCATCAAATTGTTTATTTTACCTACAAATCCTTTACTGGACATTCGAAATTAGTATTATGACCTTCACAAATATTACAACCTTTTTACACATCTACCTATCGAGAATCTATAAAATAGTACTCTGTGAACTAAACAAAATACCCGAAAAACAAAACATAAGCGCACTTTGTCATTTCATTTCCATTTGTATCAGGAGTTTGAGTGTTGTTTTTTATTGTATTATTTTATTTTACACGATTAATAAAATGATACCTACGTTGCGTAATATGTTCAGACTATGCAAATCTGCTGTAAAAACAGTCACTCCTATAAGGATTTCTGTAAGACATTACGATATCCCCGCGCACTTGTCAAAAGTCGCTGATGATCCCAACCCGAGTTTCTTCAGAATGGTGGAGTATTTTTACCATAATGCTGTCCGCGTGTGTGAGCCTGCCCTCGTAGATTACCTGAACAAACATACGCATATGTCTGAGAAAAAGAGGCTCCACAGGGTGGCTGGAATTTTGAAAGTGAGACTTTTTTCTTTAAAGCATGATTAGGTTGAGGTGCATCATCATCATTGGCAACCTTGTTCCTCCACCCACTGCATAAGTATAGGCCTCCCCTTTTATGCTATGCGTCCCTAGTCTGTGCGAATCTCATCCAGAACGTCAGTGAAAAGGATGAAACTGAACAATATTTGACGTGTTTGAGACATAATTTCAGGTGATGGGTTCGTGCAACAGCTGTGTTCAGATGGAGTTTCCCTTGCAGCGCAAACATGGTGGTTATGATATCATACAAGCGTACCGCGTTCAACACAGCGTCCATCGCCTGCCTTGTAAAGGAGGTACCAACCGTTGCATTATAAATTAAACTTTAACGTAAACCTCCAATGAGGGCGAGCTTCTAGAAGTTTTCTATAAAAATATAGGATGAGCACCCGTCTTTTTGACATTAGTTGTCAAACTTCCTTCAAATATTCATCAAACATCCATCAAACATCAAACGTCCGTCAACTGGGCTGCGCAAGTGTGCACAGTGACAGATACCTAACTTTACTTACGATTACAAATGTTCTAACGATTCGTGAATCGTAGTGCATATCATTTGATTACATACGCGTTACATACGCCGCGTGTCACGGCGTGCAGCAAACAGTTTAGTCTTCAGACATTGCGGGATTGGCGACGAGAAGACTTGACGAAGTTTCCCAAACGCTGCCCAACCCAACTGGATCCTCCTGTCGGCTTCCTTCTCAAAGCTGTGTCTACCGACCTGGATGACTTGCCCTAAGTAGACATACTCCGTCACAACTTCGAGAAGCGAACCCTCGATGTGGATTGGACTCGGCAAGACGTGCGAGTTGAACATGACTTTCGTCTTATCCAAATTCATGCCGAGGCCAACCCGCCGGGAGGCTCCATTCAGGCTGTGCAGCATCTGGTCCAACTGTTCCAGCGTCTCTGCCATTACGACGATGTCATCGGCAAAGCGAAGATGTGAGATGCACTCGCCATTCACATTGATACCCTGTCCAGTCCAGTCCAGCGTCTTGAATACGTCCTCCAACGCGTTGGTAAACAGTTTCGGGGATATCATATCCCCCTGTCTCACCCCCCTGAGCAGTTGGATTGGGCTGGTTTTCGTATCCTGGATCTGAACAGTCATCGTGGCAGCGTCATACAAGCATCTCAACACTTCGATGTAGCGCCAGTCAATTCGACATCGTTGCAGAGAGGCCAGAACTGCCCATATTTCGATAGAGTCGAAGGCTTTCTCGTTGTCCACAAATGCCATACACAGCGGCTGGTTGTACTCCTCGGTCTTCTGTACAATTTGCCGAACAGTATGGATGTGGTCTACGGTACTGAAGCCTTTTCGAAAACCGGCTTGTTCTGGTAGCTGGAACTCATCAAGTCTCCTGGCGAGACGGTTCATGACGACTCTCGAGAGCAGCTTGTATAAGTGACTCAGAAGTGAGATGGGTCTATAGTTCTTCAGCAAGGTTTTATCACCTTTTTTGAAGAACAGAACCACCGCACCTCTGCTCCACGCTTCAGGCGTTGTACCCTCTTGGATGACCGAGTTGAAGAGACTCGCGTGCTCTCTCAAGACTGGAGCCCCGCCCGCTTTAAGGAGCTCTGTCATGATTCCGTCATCCCCAGGTGCCTTGTTGTTCTTAAGCTGCTCGAGAGCCGCCCTAATCTCGTCCTGGTCGACATCTGGGATGTCCTCCGTGTAGTGTCGCGTTAATTCGGCTCGATGGTCATCTGCACTATGTCCCGCTGGTCTCGCCGTCCGCGCGGAGTATAGGTGCCCATAAAAATTCTCGACTTCCTCAAGTATCTCGGACTTTAAAGTCACGATTTTGCCATCCTCAGTTTTAAGTTTCGTCAGATGGGACCTCCCTAGTTGCTGAGCGAACACTTTCGACCCTCGATTTTGCTCAATTGCCACTTCAATGTCGCGGGTGTTGGAGCACCGAAGGTCGCGTCGCGTCAGCTTCCTGATCTTTAAGTTTAAGGCCCTCTTATCTGACGAAGACGGCTGCGAGGATGGCAACTCTCGTCTTTCCCTCATAAGTCCGAGAGTCTCCGAGGAAAGTTTGGATACCTTACTTTTCCGCTGCGACGGGAAAAGTCTGCGGGACACGTCGCGCAGTGCTTTGACCACCTCGTCGGCCTTCTCGTCAACAGCGCCAGTGGTTTCCAGTAGAGCGAATCGATTTTGGAGTTCCAGTTGGAACTTTTCGGACCCTAGCACGGGTTGGAGCTGCGTAGGTCGGAGGGTAGGCCTCATCATGCGGATTCTCTCAGCTCGGAAATTGATATTTAGAGTGCCTCGGACAAGTCTGTGATCGCTTCCGATATTAAACCTACTGATCACAGAGACATCTCTAAATATGTGCTTTTTATCCGTCATGATGAAGTCTATCTCGTTCCTTGTCACGTTGTCGGGGCTCTGCCAGGTCCACTTCCTTTGGGGTTTCTTTTCGAAGAACGAATTCATCAAAAAGAGCCCCCGTGACTCTAAAAAGTTGACCAGTATTTGCCCCCTGTGATTTCGGCGCCCCACACCGAACGGTTCGATTTTCGATTCGCCGCGTTCCCGTAATCCCACTTTGGCATTGAAGTGCCCCATAACAACGTTGTAGTGGGCCTTAGTCATACTATGCATTGCCTTGGCAACATCCTCGTACATGGCCTCAGTTATGTCGTCAGAGCATGTCGAAGTCGGCGCATATACCTGTATCACTTTCAGGTAGTACCTGTCCGTGAGTTTTAGTACAAGGTACGCTACCCGTGTCAACACACTACTGATTTCTACAACGCTGCTAGTGAGTTCCTTGTTGACCAGGAAGCCGACACCAGCTTGGGAAAGCTGATCTCCTTCGCGGAAGTAGAGTAGGTGGCTTGACTCCAGAGTTATCGTATCCTCCCCCTGTCTTCGGACTTCGGATAACCCTAGTATATGCCAGCTAATGCGCCCTAACTCTACTTCAAGTTCGGCAAGGTGATGGTCCAGCCTCATCAAACGTCCATTATACGTAGCCAGATGTAGTCGTCGTTGGTAGCCTGCCGTAACCCGGAGATTCTTCGCACCCCCCGTCCCGCCGTTACCGTGACCGCTACCTTGACCAGGAATAGCGGGACCACCGGGAACTGGGGGCCGTAGATTTTGCACCTTTCTCATTTGGGAGGATTAATGCCCGTAGTCACCACGCTGGGCATGCGGGTTGGTGACCGCAGAGCCAATCCTTTTGCAGCGATGACGCTGCTGCCCGCCATCGCTCTGGAGGATTTAGGTTGGCTTCTTGGATGGTTATACCGCCATCAGTCGATCGCCAGCGCCTCGTCTGTCAGTGGCAGGGTGTACCGCGTGCAGGTGAGGTTGGCATTTGGGGAGGCCGGATGTTGTTTGCCCCCCCCTTACACCCCACACCCGCACGCGCTAATTCGCCTTCCCAATGCGCGCAGCCTACAGCACAGACGTCAACACGGCGAGAGAGAGTAGAGTTCTACGAAGTTCTAGAATCCTACCCTGCGTCAAGGTACGCCAAGCCATGCGCCGACACGACGTCAACAAAAATCCATTCGCCAAGAAAGAAACTGTCCTTGCGTCTATTGTCAACATTTACGGACATCATTGCGAACAGTGTCGTAAACTTAATACAAACACAGTAGGTAGTAATAATGTAAATTCTAATGAATTATTATCGTGTTTCGGATGTGGCGAGAGCAGGGTCATATGTTGTAACTGTACAATTCAAAGTTATTCGCATACATCAACAGCAGACGGTAAGCCGAGCTGCACAAGTGAGTAACATGAATGTTTCCCCTGTGCTTTTTGCTGGGGTTGTACCCTAATTATTCTCCCACTTGTCTTCGTGTATTTTTTTTTCAGAATTCGAGCTGTGTAAAGGTGAACAGTACTACATGGCAGAGTACTATTTCGCGTATTACCGTAGTAGATACTCATGTCCCTATCCTATAGTGACTTTAAATCAGTGCTCCCTAGGGAATTTATCGATAATTAGCACGTCTTTGACAATAATTGTGATTTTTGTTGATTTAAAACAGATTTAAACATCGCAATACTATCAAATGTATTTTGATCGCTCTTGTCAGTGTCAAGCAAAGAGTAGGGTGACCGTGACTTTTTCGGGACGAAATCCGGAAAATTGTATATCTCGTAGGACGACTGTGTCCTTTTTTTCGGGAAAAATCCGGAAAGAAATAACCTACCTGTAGCGGTATCTACATCACCACATGCCAAAAATCCTAAATCAGCAAGCAGTTCACCGCGTAACTAGCATAAATACAACGTCCCAACATTATCCTATTCTATGATTTTACGTTGTAGCAACGTCCGACGTACTGCCAAACTAAATAATATTATATGTGCGAATTAAGGCTCGTGCAGACTAGCGCAACGCAAGGGTCGCGCGCGATTTGGCGATTTATATCCGTAGAACAATTGCTATGACCGTGTGGTGGCAAGACAGGTCGCCCCTGTGTGAACGGTCGTGCGCGTTTTCATAGAAATCGTTCTACGGATTTAAATCGCCGAATCGCGCGCGACCGTCGCGTCGCGCTAGTCTGAATGAGCCTTTAATGATGCGGCTGAACGGATTTCGAATACATCCGGCCTCCACGCGGGCAAAGCTGCTAGTTTTTTTATGAAAATAGGTTTCTGCCAAAATAAGTTGATTATTACAATACAGCACTTTTAGACATCGACACAATATCGGCGGTCAGCTGATCGCATACGTTTACTTTCTTATTCACCTGTATAGTCGTAGACAGCGACCGACACCGATATCTACCGAAGACACAGCGGGGTGGGGCTTCGAGTAATCTTTCATTTGATCAGACATTTTCGCACTGCCGACATATCGGTATCGGGCTGATGTCGTTATCGGATAATGTGAAAACCGCCCAACACAGGACATTTTAAGTAATTTTAGGTTACTACGCCGAATGTACCATAAAATAAAGCAGGGTAGAAAATCGAACCTAAAAAAAACTCAACTCAGTTATAATATTATAAACTGCAAATATTTTATTCTGTTGCATACATTTTCCTCAAAAAGATAGATGTTGCCTCGTAAATAAATACCTTCGTCTTGCTGCTTTGGAAGAGGCAGAGGCAGCATTTCAAAAGCCTACAGGCCCGGAATACGTCGCCTTAAGTATTTAATCATTTACTTTTAATTTTTTTTTCATTTGACCAGGAATAAGATTTTCGGATGAGGTGAACTTGGACGAGGTGAAAGCTTTGGCTTCCCTGATGACCTTCAAGTGTGCCTGCTCTAGCATTCCTTTTGGAGGCTCCAAAGGAGGTTAGTAGTGTATAACTGTACTCACCTTACCACCGAGTTTATTTCGTTTGATAGAAATTAGTGGACCTGTATTAATTGTATTACATGGCAGTTAAATTGCAAAAAAAATAATCTTAACGACAAATAACGAAGTAAAAAACACTACAAAATAATAAATAACTTAAATTCCGGAAATCTGTGGCAACTGGCAAAAGTTAAGTATACAAAACCAAAAACGCGCAACTTTGAAAACGGTTTTATTTTACATTATTTGTCGTTTTTTTACAAATTCCTAAACAACATGCTCAGCAACATTATTTCATTTTCCGTACGAAGACCCAGTCAAAATAGGTAAATCTACTGTTCATCATTGATTTCATTACGTAGGGTACCTATTCTCAGAAAAAATGGGACTTCGGATAGGTTTAGGCCTCTAACTAACCAGCTATTTTCTTTGATCTTGCAGTACAATAATGAAATCACAATACGTGTACCGTTCGTTATTGAGGGGTTCCATTGCATCTCCGAATGTTTTCATCAGTTCTTTGTTAAATATATAATCGTAAAAATCACAAATTTGGCAAAAATATCGCTAAACATGCAAACCTAACAAAATTCAATCGAATTGCAAATCTCCATACTTTTTAAGTCTGTGAACAATGTGGTTAGAAATAATCCTCTGCCTACTCATTCGGGAAAATCGGGTGCAATTATAATGTTTCAGTAATCGTGAACTTTCTTATCTTTTAGGTGTTGCCATCAACCCTAAGTTATTCTCCGTGGCGGAGCTCCAGCGTATTACCAGACGTTACACGTTGGAACTTGCTAAGAAGAACTATATTGGTAAGCAATACAACACGTATATTTGTTTACATAAGCAGCCTGTAATGTTTCCATTTTTGCGAGTCATGTCCTATCCAGGACATGTCTCCAGTAAAATAAATAAAAAAATAAAAGTATGAGGGAGGTTATCTAACGGAAACCACCTTTCTAGTTTTAACGTTTATTGGAATTATACACAATAGTTCACACATGTAAACATTGGGAATGAAAATCCTAAATAATATTGTCTTTCGCGTAACAACAATGGCGGCACGACTAGGCGCGTGGCCACTTGAGCATCTACGCGGTAAGCGTGCGGGAGCTGGACTGGCGCTGGGATAGCTGGAGTGCCATGCTAGTTTGACGCAACGGTTCAGCGAGGGAAAGAGACAGCATTAGTCCCTGCACCGAGGCGGCAAGCAACCGCGGGTCGCTCGCATCGGGCGCGATTGTGATCGGTTTGCTATAAAAGTCATTTATTCAAACTAGGCTGAGAGTTAGCACTTTTTGTACATCAAAGTTACATAAGACAGCCCGCCCTTCACCACTTCCTAGTGCTTTCTTTGGGAAGAAGTGGCGCAACAAACTCCCCAGCAGCACAGCTGTATGTTTAGTTAGAAGAACTTGATTCTATGCAAAAAGCGAGACAATAGGTAGCGGTTGTAACTTAACTTTTTATTCTAGAACCCCATAGTTTCTGCCCACCCGTTATTGTTATTGTTGTTATATTTGGCGTGCTGCATAATCGGCCTGTATTCCCTCTGCTGAGTCACAGACCTCCTCACTGTGAGGGAGTGGTCCATAATCCCACCCCACGGGCCCAGCGTGGGTTGGCGAATGTCACATATCTTCGAATTTTTTCACATCCCAATTTTCTCACGATGTATTCCTTCGCCGTTTTAAGAGAAGTGATGATAAAATAATTTACACGACGAACAAGTGCCTGCTTGGGATTCCAACCTACGACCTATAACTCTTAAGTATCGGTCGTTACCCCTGGGCCAAAATAGTTTTTTGAAACAACCTTATTCGGAGCAATAAATCGCATAATCTATCGAAGTGTAATTATGATATAATCACTTTAACCGAGACCTGGCTCGTTGATGGGATTCTAAACAGTGAACTTTTTGACGATCGGTACCTAGTGTGGCGGCGCGACCGTGACTACGCGGTCACTGCGCAATCGCGGGGTGGCGGCGTGTTGGTGGCGGTCCGCCGTTCACTCGCTGTAGCCGAGAATGTTGACTGGCAATCCAATGCGGAAGACATTTGGATTTCGATCCCATTAAGAACCAGCTGTGATAAACGTACCTACCGACTTAAGGCTAGGTGATTCGACACTCATACAGATTTGAGGGGGTGAGGTGCGTGGAAATCCGCGGGGCGCCTCCCGCGCGTCCTTCTTGTCGAACACGATAGCGCGCCAAAAGTTCGGGCGGCGCGGCGGCGGCGGGCGTAGCACAGACAGGTCATATTGTAGCGACATCAGTATGTCCACAGTATTTGTGCAGGACGCCCATAGATTGATTAAGTAATAATGTGTATTGTACAGGACACCCATAGCATAGATCGCTTATGTGATAATATACATTCTATGTACTGTAATAATATGTATCTATGTATGATCAATGTAAATAATAGCACCTATAAGTTAGTTTAGATATAGTTTGATTCTATTCAATTTAGGAACTAAGAATCTTTGTAATTGCGATCTATTCCGGAGTCAAGTTTGGTCAAATCAGAACGTGTCGAAACCTGTCCAAACCTCGAGACGCTCTTGCCTGCCTCTGATTGGTGGACTCGGAGTCGATCGCAAAAACCTAAAACTTAATTAGTTATGTCATTGGATAATTTAAAATTTGATAACTCGGCGCAGTCGGCGCAACTTGCACCTATGTGTTTTAACTATAAATATAGGCATGTTCGAATTTTAAGTTAGTTGTAAGAACCACGCCATGGGCGACTGATTAAAGAAATAAATACGTCTTCAAGTTTTAAAGTGAGTTTTAATAAGTGAACCGAATAGTAGTTCCTCCAATCCAGCAAATAAATAGATGTGAGACCTATAAACCTCACATTGTCTGGTCCTTCGCGAGCCGGATTCGAGTGAAAACGCTATTAAACAAGACTCCAGTGTGAACTTATTTGAAGAATATTTATAACAACTCATCAAGAACAATGCCAGTTACGAGGTCTACAGGGAAAAAGGGTAGACAACCGTCGACTACAGCTACAGAACGAACCGAAACCGCTACTGAAAACGCAAATGAAGCAGCGACTGAAACCACTACGGAAGCCACTACAGAAGCCACTACTGAGACTACGACTGAGACGACCACTACGGAGCCTACGATAACGACAGCTGATACATCGGAGGCCCCCGCCGCGACCGAGTCAACAGTTAAACGCACAGCTAAACAAAGAGTCGCCGATGAACCTAAGAACAAAGAAAGTGGTCGCCGTATGAAGTCTACGAGTGAAAAAGTGTCGAAATCGCGTCGCGTAGCTAAAGCCAAGGCGGAGCTAGCACAAAGGTTAGTAGAACTAGCAACCGCACGCCTTGCCGAGGTCGAAGCTGAATCTACCGATGAAGATCTATCCTCAGTGGCCTCGGAAGCTGGCAATGATCAACGAGTGACTACGTGGCTACAAACAAGTCAGCTACTCGCTATCGCCGATCGACCACATGAATCTAACGTAAAGTCGTCGACCGAACCTGCAGTTCCAGTGAACGCTGCCGTGTCCTGGAACATCCCGGCGACTTTACCGGCGGGAGTCAGCACTACTGAACCCGAGAACATGCTGCCAGTGAGCACTGCCGCCGCCTGGCAGCCGAACCGTGCGACTGAACAGCCGCACCTGAACCCACCGCCAGTGATCGCCGCCTGGCAGTCAAACCTTGCGATCGAACAATCGCACCTGAACCCGCTGCCAGTGAGGGCCGCCTGGCAGCAGAACGCAGCGCCTATGCAGCCACACCCGAACCTACAACCAGTGTACACAACCGCATCCTGGCAACCGAACTATGTGCCTGCGCAGCCGCAACCAACGTCAGCGTCGGCGGAACCCGCCGCTCCTTGGCCACAGAACTCGACGTACGTAACTACGAACACATCATGGCAACCGATCTACACTACGGCACCACATCACGACTACACGACGGGCTACGCCGCCGGGACCCGGGTGCCACAGTCTATGCCATCTACGCACACCGCACGTCAGCCTACAACAATGACCGTCCAAGAACCAAGGACGGACTTGAAAGAACTTGCTGCTGCGATCACGCACGCTGTGCAATCTACACAGTACCAGCAGCCCACGAGATACACCGAACTACCCTGTTTCAACGGAGCTCATCAAGACTGGCTCACGTTTCGCGCCGCCTACTATGAGACGGCACATAGACTAACAGCAGGGGAGAACATGTCCAGACTTAGAAGAAGCCTTCGAGGTCTAGCCAAGGAAGCTGTACAGGGTCTATTAATAGTGAATGCAGACCCAAGTGAAGTTATGAAATCACTCGAGCTACGCTTCGGACGTTCAGACTCAATTGCAATGGCTGAGATAGAACGTCTACGAACTCTACCGCGCCTCACCGAATCTCCGCGTGATGTTTGCACCTTCGCTACTAAAGTTGAAAGTATAGTTGGAACTCTGCAAGCACTGAACTGTGGACATTATCTTTACAATCCCGAAGTAACTAAAGCTATTGTTGAGAAGCTCACACCTACCTTGAAGAGACAGTGGTACCAGTTTTCAGCGATGAACTCCAGAACCGAACCTGATCTACTGAAGTTCGCCCGATTCATCAAGATCGAAGCTGAAATATGCAGCCCGTACGCCCTGCCTGAAAACATCGCTGCAACCGCACAACCTACTCAACAGAACACGCAGCGACGCCAGCAACGGGTACATGCCTCGCAAGAAACTAACAAACCGAAGTGTGGTTTATGTGAACGACAGGGGCACAGCATCGTGGAATGTGAACAGTTCAAGAAAGCAACTGTCGATATTAGATGGGACATTGCTAAGAAGAATCGGTTGTGTTTTCGTTGCCTCAAATACAGAACAAAGCAACACAGCTGTAAACCAAAGAAATGCGAAATAAACGACTGTGTCCACCTACATCACAAGATGTTACACGCCGACAGGAAGAAAGAAGAACCCAAGTGCCCCAACGAAGAACAAGAAAAGGTACATTCAGCGTGGACCCCTAAGGTGTCATTCCTGAAAATAATACCAGTACACCTTTCTGGACCGGCGGGAGCTGTGGATACCTACGCGCTCTTGGATGATGGCTCCACGGTAACACTTATCGACGAGAGCCTGGCCAGTCAGATCGGAGCAGAAGGATCATATGAACCACTACGTATATCATCCTTCGATGGCGAACCCACAATCGACGTGACATCTCGTCGAGTGAACTTCTGCATCAAGGGACGTCACACAGTTGAACGCAAGTTACAGGCAAGAACGGTGAAGCAGCTAGAGTTGGCTGCACAGAGGATACCTGGAGAAGCAGTCAGGGATTGTGAACATCTTCGAGGCATAGCCAAAGATATAGTGACTGAAGATGCAAGACCCAGACTCCTGATCGGCCAAGACAACTGGGATCTTCTCATCACAATAGAAATCAAAACAGGAAAGAAGAACCAACCAGTAGCATCACTAACGCCACTCGGTTGGGTCCTGCACGGCAGCCACACACGAGCGCTTGGCCACAGAGTGAACTTCATCAGACATGCTTACACAGACGACGATCTTCATGAACTTGTGAAGGAATACATCACAATGGATAACATGCAAGTCAATCCAAGGAAACCCATCAATGATCCAGATGAAAAAGCACTTCGTATTCTACAGCACCATACGAGGAGGACCACAGAAGGACGGTACCAAACCGCTCTATTATGGCGAGAGAAGAACATAAGAATGCCAGACAACTACGATAGCGCTATGAACAGGCTCATCAGTGTGGAAAAGAAAATCGATAGAGATCCAGAACTAAAGAAGAGGTACTCTGAACAAATGGAAGCACTAGTGTCAAAGGGATACGCCGAACCAGCTCCATCGACCACGTCAGAACATAGGACCTGGTACCTACCTCACTTCGCGGTTTTCAATCCAATGAAACCGGACAAGTTAAGAATTGTCTGTGACGCTGCAGCCAAGACCAGAGGAATATCGCTAAATGATCAACTGCTCACTGGTCCAGATCTTCTGCAATCATTACCAGGAGTAATAATGCGCTTCCGTCAGCACTCAATCGCCGTGACCGCTGATATTACTGAGATGTTCTTACAAATAGAACTGCGACCAGAAGACCGGGACGCTCTCCGCTACTTATGGCGAGGAGACCGAAGAGACAACCAGCCACCTGAAAAATACCGTATGAAGTCGCTGATCTTCGGAGCCTCTTGCTCGCCAGCTACAGCGATATATGTGAAGAACACAAACGCCGAGAGATTCCAACATGACCAACCAGAGGCAGTCGAAGCCATCAAAAGGAAACATTACATGGATGACTATTTGAACAGCTTCGACACGTTAGAAGAAGCAGTAAGAGTCTCACAAGCAGTGCGTAGCATTCACAGCGAAGCACATTTCGAACTCAAGAAATGGTCATCAAACTCTACCGCCCTTCTTGAAGCACTAGGGGAGATAACCGAGACTGAAAACACCATCAAGCTGGAAGACGACATCCAGACAGAACGAGTTCTCGGTCTGATATGGAGACCAATAGTAGACTCACTTGCCTTCAATCTAAACCTAACACGCATACCTCAGAACGTCCTACAGAACGACACGCCTACTAAAAGGGAAGCCCTCCGAATAGTCATGTCCTTATTCGACCCATTGGGACTTGTATCGCCGGTGACCATCAGAGCCAAGCAAATACTGCAAGAAGTTTGGCGTCGTGGAACAGCATGGGACGAAGCCCTAGACAGTGACCTAGCCGCAAGCTGGAGGAAATGGCTCGCTCATCTCAGAGCACTTGAACTTGTCTCCATTCCCCGAACTTATCCAGGCTTCAGCGCTACGGAATCACTACAGCTGCACATATTCACCGACGCAAGCGAATCTGCATACTCAGCAGCATTATATTGGCGAACGGTCACCAGCGACGAAAGAACCTACGTCTGCCTGATAACAGCCAAAGCCAAGGTGGCACCACTGAAGCTAATGTCAATTCCAAGATTAGAGCTGCAAGCAGCAGTGCTTGGTGCAAGAATGGCGACAGCGGTTAAGGAAGAACATGAAAGAGTACCAGAATCAACCACGTTCTGGAGCGACAGCAGAACTACACTGTCATGGATCAGGACTGGAGCCAGGTCTTACAAACCATATGTCGCTCACCGCATTGCAGCCATCGAAGAACATAGCTCCACCAACGAATGGCGCTGGATCCCGACCAAATTGAACCCAGCAGATGACGCTACGAGAGATGTACCCGAACACTATGATGCAGATCACCGCTGGTTCCACGGTCCCGAATTCCTCCGAGGACCCCCAGATACATGGCCAGCTGATGAGAAGAACCCTGTCATAATCACAGGAGAAGAAAGAACCTGCAGCGTCGTACACAAGAAAGTGCAGCTCAGCGAGGCTATACCAAAAGTCAATAGATTCTCGCGCTGGGAGAGGTACCTACGAGCCACAGCACGAGTTCTACAGTTCCTGCAACTCTGCGGCCAATCAGGGGACAATATTAACTACAAGAGAACCAAGAAGAACAATAGCAACGACCCTGATTGGAGAAGGGGTGAGCAGATGGTGCGGGTCAAACCGAAAGAGAGACTACAGGTCACAAATAATCACCTACCTCTCACTGCTGAACTCTTACACCGCGCCGAAAGTCTGATCCTGAGAGCTTCACAACAACAATCCTTCCAGGAAGAAATAGAAGCCCTGAAGAACAAGAAGCCCATCTCACGAAGCAGTCGCCTACACCCATTGTGCACAGAATTCATCGAAGGAGAGATTCGTCTGAAAAGCAGAATAACCGCCATGACGGACATCACAGAGCGCCTGAAGAAACCCATGATCCTAGATGGAAACCACGCCACGACACGATTATGGATCGAACACGTCCACCGTAAACTACATCACGCGGGTACAGAGACCATAGTCAACGAGTGTCGTCAGCAACATTGGGTGCTACGTCTACGACCAACTGTGAAGAACATTATAAGCAAGTGTCTGCGATGTCGTATAAAGGCAGCCTCTCCCCCTCAACCAATGACAGGGGACCTCCCTTCCTGTCGATTAGCACATCATCAGAGGCCATTCACTTACACCGGCTTGGACTACTTCGGACCATTAACAATCACAGTGGGACGAAGTCATCAGAAGAGGTACGTTGCCTTATTCACGTGCCTGACAACGCGCGCCATACACCTTGAACTTGTGGTATCGCTCAACACAGATTCAGCGATCATGGCTTTACGACGTATGATGGCACGTCGAGGATGTCCAGCACAGCTGTGGTCCGACAACGGGACGAACTTTCACGGCGCCGAAAAGGAACTGCGAGCAGCCATCTTCGCGGCTACAGCAGAGGAAGCGTCGAAGAAGATGATCGACTGGCGATTCATCCCACCTGGGGCACCATTCATGGGGGGCGCCTGGGAACGTATGGTGAGGTCGGTGAAGACAGCACTAGCCACCACAATGAACGAGCGGTTCCCGAGCGAAGAAGTGCTCAACACACTCCTCATCGAAGCCGAACACACAGTGAACAGCCGACCACTTACACACGTGTCAGTGAACCCCGAAGATCCTGAAGCATTGACGCCCAATCACTTCATTTTGGGCGGTCCAGGTCGCATCGCGACTCCAGGGGAATTCGACGACAGTGACTTACGTCTACGAGCCAGTTGGCGTGCAGCTCAAAGGCTCGCCGATATATTCTGGGCCAGATGGCTGAAAGAATATCTCCCAGAACTAAGGAATCGCAGAGAGCCACACACTAAAGGCATAATTCCCAAGGTCGACGACCTAGTGCTCATCGTAGATGGCAACCTCCCAAGAAACATGTGGATCAGAGGACGCATCTGTGCTACATTCCCCGGCCCTGATGGAGTGGTGCGCACAGTGGACGTATCGACGAAAGGAGGTATCCTGCGACGTCCAGTGAAGAAGATAGTGGTGCTATCAATAGACCACGACGATCCTGCACCGGAAGCTACGACTGCGACGCCAGCAGCGGACGACGCACGGCGGGAGGAATGTGCAGGACGCCCATAGATTGATTAAGTAATAATGTGTATTGTACAGGACACCCATAGCATAGATCGCTTATGTGATAATATACATTCTATGTACTGTAATAATATGTATCTATGTATGATCAATGTAAATAATAGCACCTATAAGTTAGTTTAGATATAGTTTGATTCTATTCAATTTAGGAACTAAGAATCTTTGTAATTGCGATCTATTCCGGAGTCAAGTTTGGTCAAATCAGAACGTGTCGAAACCTGTCCAAACCTCGAGACGCTCTTGCCTGCCTCTGATTGGTGGACTCGGAGTCGATCGCAAAAACCTAAAACTTAATTAGTTATGTCATTGGATAATTTAAAATTTGATAACTCGGCGCAGTCGGCGCAACTTGCACCTATGTGTTTTAACTATAAATATAGGCATGTTCGAATTTTAAGTTAGTTGTAAGAACCACGCCATGGGCGACTGATTAAAGAAATAAATACGTCTTCAAGTTTTAAAGTGAGTTTTAATAAGTGAACCGAATAGTAGTTCCTCCAATCCAGCAAATAAATAGATGTGAGACCTATAAACCTCACAGTATTAGGAACCACAGAAGAAACGATAATACAAGACTAATATTATAAATGCGACAGTTTGTGAGTATGGATGTATGGAAGTACGCGGATGGCTGTTTGTTATTCTTTCACGCAAAAACTACTAAACGTATTTGGATTAAATTTAGCTTGCAGATAGTTTATAACCTGGACTAATATTATAAATGCGAAAGTTTGTGAGTATAAATGGATGTTTGTTACTCTTTCACGCAAAAACGAATGAACGGATTTGGATGAAATTTAGCACGCAGATAGTTTATAACCTGGAATAATACAAAACACACAAATAACTTACTTACACAAAAGACTTAGTCACACAAAAAACAAAAAAAATAAATTATAATTGCGAAAGTTTGTGAGTATGGATGTATGGATGGATGTTTGTTACTCTGTCACGCAAAAACTACTGAACGCATTTGGATGAAATTTAGCACGCAGATAGTTTATAACCTGGACTAACATTATAAATGCGAAAGTTTGTGAGTGTGGATGTATGGATGGATGTTTGTTACTCTGTCACGCAAAAACTACTGAACGCATTTGAATGAAAAAAAAAACTTTAGAGGTGTCAAGGGACACCCGAATGGAACGAAGTTCCTTTCCAGGATTCATAATTGTTATAATTTTTTTATTACCTATTTATTCTGTACAAAAAACCTGTATACACTCAACAAAAATATTCTCTCTCTCTCTCCCTCTCTCTCTCTCTCTCTCTCTCCCTCTCTCTCTCTCTCTCTCTCTCCCTCTCTCTCTCTCTCTCTCTCTCCCTCTCTCTCTCTCTCTCCCTCTCTCTCTCTCTCTCTCTCTACTCACAACAAAAAAAACAACAACATACAAACAAATACAAACAACAAAATATATACGGTCGAATTGAGAAACCTCGTCCTTTTTTTGAAGTCGGTTAAATAGTGTCGTTACAACTTTTCGTGAGATTTTTTTCCTTCTAGCCCCCTTTCACAATGCCCGATAAGGAACTTCGTTCCAATTAGCAAGCAGATAGTTTATAACGTGGACTAATATTATTATGAAAGTTTGTGAGTATGGGTGTATGGAAGTATGGATGGATGTATGTTACTCTTTCACGCAAAACTACTGAACAGATTTGGATGAAATTTTGCACCAAGATAGTTTATAATCTGGATTATCACATTGGGTCCCTTTTACCCCGGTAGTACGTTGCCGCGGAATAATTTTCGACCTCTTTCTATTCACGCCTACCAAGATACTCATCAAGACGAATCAAACGAGCCCAAATTTGATGGTGTTACGTCGTTTAATTACGGAGTTACTATAGCCACCTTCAAGCTCCATCATCAGACCCTGGTTACCATATAGTATCAAAGTACTCGTCAAGACGAATCAAACGAGCCCAAACTCGATGGGGTTGCGTCGTTTAATTACGGAGTTCCTATGGCCCCTTCCAACTCCATCATCAGACCCTGGTTACCATATAGTATCAAAGTACTCGTCAAGACGAATCAAACGAGCCCAATCTCGATGGGGCTGCGTCGTTTAATTACAGAGATCCTATGGACAACTTCCAGCTCCATCATCAGATCAGCTCTATGTCATAATAATATTGCATTGGATTGCAAAATTGTTTTTAAAGTTTTACAAATATTTACACAATGAGAACCACACACAAAACAAAAGCTTAACCAACTATGGTCTAAATAAATTCTTGAAAACAATATTTATTTACAATTTATTTTGTTTTCTCTTATTATTACTTACGCAGCAGAAAGGAAGCGCGCGCGCAAAAATTTGTCACAGGTCTCACCTCGATAACGTCTCGCAGGACACTGGCAAGTAGTGGCAAGCGACGCGCCGATCAGAAATCACTTGAACGATCGATATTTCTTTTTAGAAATAAAATGAGAAAAATTGATCGGGTTCAATCGATTCTAAAATAAATTACCTATACATTGATACTAATTATAGAAAAATAGGAGTATTAGTACTTCTTTAAAATGAAATTAGGCTTGTTAAAAAACTGCAAATCGAAGTAAGTTCGGCTTTTTTTTCTATCGAGTAAATTTGATTGTATCGTGTTTTGATCGGATACAAACTAAGGAGAAAGAATGTATCTTAAATATATATTTTTTTCAGATTCTGGACGTAATAATTTGCCTATTAAAAACCAATTCTAAAACAGGTGAAAACGGTGCCACCCGGCCTTAACATATGTACTCTGTATCTCTGTGAACAGAATTCAGGCAATAGCTTCGCTAGTCAGTTACATGTTTATTTGGACAATCTTTCAGACTTAATAAATAACCACCCCTCAGATAAATTTATTATTCTTGGAGACTTTAATATGAGCTCCATAACATGGACGACTACACATGGTGAAATTAGACCTATTGCGCCTCAAACTAGCTTGTTTACTCATTTTGTTGATACCATTAATTTTTGTAGTTTACAGCAATTTAATCTTATTAATAACAGGCACGGCAAAATTCTAGACCTAGTACTCGCAAATGTTCCTGTCACGGTCTCAGCATGTTTAGAACCCTTAACTGTCGAGGACTCATATCCTCCAGCGTTGTTAATTCAGCTTACTACTGAGCAGCCCCAGGCACTTAAGGCCGGGTGGCACCGTTTTCACCTGTTTTAGAATTGGTTTTTAATAGGCAAATTATTATGTCCAGAATCTGAAAAAAATATATATTTAAGATACATTCTTTCTCCTTAGCTTGTACCCGATCAAAACACGATACAATCAAATTTACTCGATAGAAAAAAAAGCCGAACTTACTTCGATTTGCAGTTTTTTAACAAGCCTAATTTCATTTTAAAGAAGTACTAATACTCATATTTTTCTATAATTAGTATCAATGTATAGGTAATTTATTTTAGAATCGATTGAAGCCGATCAATTTTTTTCATTTTATTTCTAAAAAAAAATATCGATCGTTCAAGTGATTTTTGATCGGCGCGTCGCTTGCCACTACTTGCCAGTGTCCTGCGAGACGTTATCGAGGTGAGACCTGTGACAAATTTTTGTGCGCGCGCTTCCTTTCTGCTGCGTAAGTAATAATAAGAGAAAACAAAATAAATTGTAAATAAATATTGTTTTCAAGAATTTATATAGACCATAGTTGGTTAAGCTTTTGTTTTGTGTGTGTGGTTCTCATTGTGTAAATATTTGTAAAACTTTAAAAACAATGTTGCAATCCAATGCAATATTATTATGACATAGAGCTGATCTGATGATGGAGCTGGAAGTTGTCCATAGGATCTCTGTAATTAAACGACGCAGCCCCATCGAGATTGGGCTCGTTTGATTCGTCTTGACGAGTACTTTGATACTATATGGTAACCAGGGTCTGATGATGGAGTTGGAAGGGCCCATAGGAACTCCGTAATTAAACGACGCAACCCCATCGAGTTTGGGCTCGTTTGATTCGTCTTGACGAGTACTTTGATACTATATGGTAACCAGGGTCTGATGATGGAGCTTGAAGGTGGCTATAGTAACTCCGTAATTAAACGACGTAACCCCATCAAATTTGGGCTCGTTTGATTCGTCTTGATGAGTATCTTGGTAGGCGTGAATAGAAAGAGGTCGAAAATTATTCCGCGGCAACGTACTACCGGGGTAAAAGGGACCCAATGTGATAATCCAGATTATAGACTATCTTGGTGCAAAATTTCATCCAAATCTGTTCAGTAGTTTTGCGTGAAAGAGACACACAACACCATACATCCATCCATACTTCCATACACCCTTACTCACAAACTTTCATAATAATATTAGTCCAGGTTATAAACTATCTGCTTGCTAATTGGAACGAAGTTCCTTATCGCGCATTGTGAAAGGGGGCTAGACGGAAAAAATCTCACGAAAAGTTATAACGACACTTTTTAACCGACTTCAAAAAAAGGACGAGGTTTCTCAATTCGACCGTATATATTTTGTTGTTTGTATTTGTTTGTATGTTGTTCTTTTTTTTGTTGTGAGTAGAGAGAGAGAGAGGGAGAGAGAGAGTGAGAGAGGAAGAGAGGGAGATAGAGAGAGAGAGAATATTTTTGTTGAGTGTATACAGGTTTTTTGTACAGAATAAATAATAAAAAAATTATAACAATTATGAATCCTGAAAAGGAACTTCGTTTCATCCGGGTGTCCCTTGACACCTCTAGAGTTTTTTTTTTTTCATTCATATGCGTTCAGTAGTTTTTGCGTGATAGAGTAACAAACATCCATCCATACATCCACTCTCACAAACTTTCGCATTTATAATGTTAGTCCAGGTTATAAACTATCTGCGTGCTAAATTTCATCCAAATGCGTTCAGTAGTTTTTGCGTGACAGAGTAACAAACATCCATCCATACATCCATACTCACAAACTTGTGCAATTATAATTTTTTTTTTGTTTTTTGTGTGACTAAGCCTTTTGTGCAAGTAAGTTATTTGTGTGTTTTGTATTATTCCAGGTTATAAACTATCTGCATGCTAAATTTCATCCAAATCCGTTCATTCGTTTTTGCGTGAAAGAGTAACAAACATCCATTTATACTCACAAACTTTCGCATTTATAATATTAGTCCAGGTTATAAACTATCTGCAAGCTAAATTTAATCCAAATACGTTTAGTAGTTTTTGCGTGAAAGAATAACAAACATCCATCCATACTTCCATACATCCATACTCACAAACTGTCGCATTTATAATATTAGTCTCGTATTATCGTTTCTTCTGTGGTTTCTAATACTGTGGACATACTGATGTCGCTACACTATGACCTGTCTGTGCTACGCCCGCCGCCGCCGCGCCGCCCGAACTTTTGGCGCGCTATCGTGTTCGACAAGAAGGACGCGCGGGAGGCGCCCCGCGGATTTCCACGCACCTCACCCCCTCAAATCTGTATGAGTGTCGAATCACCTAGCCTTAATGGCAGTGCACGCATAGTGTATCAATATAATAAAGGTAATTACGAATGTATTCGATCTGACCTGCGAGGCACTAAATGGGACGACATAATTCTAAAAGGAACTGTTGACGAAGCTGTCCGGAACTTTTATTCAACGTTATTCGAGATCCGAGAAAAACATGTCCCTCTGCGTCGGTGTAATGTCTTCAAATATCCACCTTGGTATAACTCGGCGCTCATAAAGATACTCAAGGAAAAATTTAAATATTATAAGAAATTTAAAGTGTACGGTAATATTTCTGATCATTTATCATATCAATTACTCCGCGATAGAGCCAACGATATAGAACAGCTTTGTTATACGTCCTACATGACTAAGATTGAGTCCTCAATAGGTACTAGCCCAAAACTATTCTGGTCGTATGTGAAAAGTAAACGCATGAACAGTAATTTTCCATCAAGTATGTCATATGGTGATAATAGAAGTGACTCAGGTGGAGGTATCTGTGAACTCTTTGCTAATTACTTTCTCACAACCTTTCTAGACGCTTCCTCCGCTAGTCCCAGCTGTGGTTCAACTGACTGTACTTCAAACTGTGATTTAAGTACAATCGAAATTGACATAGGAGTCGTTTGTAAACATTTAAAATCCCTTGACCTAACTAAATCTGCCGGCCCCGATGCCCTGCCTGCTGTGTTCATAGTTAAGTGCGCTGATGAACTGGCTTTTCCTGTATCTCTTTTATTCAAAAGGTCAATTTCTGAAGGTGTGGTACCTACTTTATGGAAATCAGCTTTCATATCACCCATTCATAAAAAGGGTGCTAAAGATAATATTGAAAATTATAGGCCAATTTCTAAGCTTTGTCTGCTAGCTAAAGTCTTTGAACGCATAATTTACAATCAGTTATATAGCAGTGTGATGGCTAGCTTGAGTTCCCAACAGCATGGTTTTCTGAAAGGAAGGTCTACTGTTTCCAACCTGATTCTGTTCACGGATTATATTTCAGAGCACATGGATAATGGATCGCAGGTCGACGCAATCTATACCGATTACAGCAAGGCGTTCGATAGGATCGACCATGCCATTCTACTGAGGAAGCTTTTTGAATTGGGCATTAGGGGAGACCTATATAGATGGTTCTCGTCCTATGTACAAAATAGGACTCAGGCAGTTGTGCTCAATGGCTATATGTCTTCCTGGTTAACCATCCCTTCAGGGGTGCCGCAGGGCTCCTTACTAGGGCCGTTATTATTTTAATAAAGTAGATATTAACATATCCAAATGCTTAGTCATAACTTTCACCCGGAAGAACCTACCAATCATTTTTAACTACTCAGTCGCAAATCAGCCCTTATCTCGAACTCATGTTACTAGAGATCTTGGAATTATACTGGACAGTAAGCTCACTTTTGAGTGTCATGTCGACCATATCGCCAAAAAAGCTTCAAAAGCCTTGGGATTCATTATCCGTAATGCTAGTTTAAAGGTTTTCATTTTATTTAAAAAAAAATGAAAAAAAAAAAAAAAAAAAAAAACCTGTACTGTGCCTACGTCCGCAGTCACCTCGAATATGGTAGTCAAATTTGGAATACGAATTATGTGGTGCATTCGGACAGATTGGAACGAATACAAAGAAAATTCACGCGATACTTAGGTTACAAATTTAAAATCCCTTATCTGAGCTACAATGAACGGTGTACACGCTTCCACTTACTCCCACTTTTAACTCGGAGAAATATATCTGACATAAGGTTCTTGGTGAAAATAGCTCAATCAAGGATTGAATGTCCTGAACTTCTTTCTAAGCTGTCTCTGAATGTTCCACCTCGACATTCTCGTTTGAGAAATCTTCTCCATGTTCCATATGCTCGCACAATTTACCGCAGTAATTCCTATATCATTCGCGCAGTTAAGGCATTTAACAAAATTTTAAAAAATGAATGTCCGTCAATCGATTTGTTTGCAAGCAGCTTGGCGTCCATTAGTACCATTTTATCCAAAAACCATTTACTGAATCCTAGTAGTGGTATGCATGCACTTCTGCCAGTGTAGCTACATTCTTTTGTTAATGTAATTAGTATAACTTATATTTAGTTAATTTTAAGCATAATTAATTAGTTATCACTTACATAGTTATAACGTATATAATAATATTCCACAACTATCACACAACGCCATCTAGTCCCAAGCTAAGCAGAGCTTGTGTTATGGGTACTAGACAACTGATAAACATACTTATATATTTCTAAATACATACATATTATAGATAAATTACACCCAGACACAGAACAAATGATCGTGCTCATCACACAAACATTTGTCCTGGGTGGGAATCGAACCCACGACCCCCGGCGTAGCAGTCAGGGTCACTAACCACTAGACCAACAGGCCTGCCAAATATATATATGTCATTGAATAGTTTATAACCTTTACAACGATACTCTATTGCTATCTGTGGAGGCTTGTAAATGGCTTATCGTGGATTACATCACTACTAATTCTGTATTGTTAGCTGTAAGCCACCCTAACATAATAAAATAAAAATAAAATAAAAATAAAATAATGGCCAAGGAGGGCGATACATGAGTAATAAATACATCGGCAATTTTTAGGGTTCCGTTGCCAAATGGCAAAAAACAGAACCCTTATAGATTCGTCATGTCTGTCTGTCTGTCTGTGTGTCCGTCTGTCCGAGTATGTCACAGCCATTTTTTTCCGAAACTATAAGAGCTATGCTGTTGAAACTTAGTAAGTTGATGTATTCTGTAAACCGCATTTAGATTTTCACACAAAAATAGAAAAAAAAACAATAATATTTGGGGTTCCCCATACATAGAACTGAAACTCAAAATTTTTTTTTCATCAAACCCATACGTGTGGGGTATCTATGGATAGGTCTTCAAAAATGATATTGAGGTTTTTAATATCATTTTTTTTTAAACAATAATATTTGGGGTTCCCCATACATAGAACTGAAATTCAAAAAAAAAAAAATCATCAAACACATTCGTGTGGGGTATTTATGGATAGGTCTTCAAAAATGATATTGAGGTTTCTAATATCATTTTTTTCTAAACTGAATAGTTTGCGCGAGAGACACTTCCAAAGAGGTAAAATGTGTGTCCTCCCCCCCACCGTAACTTCTAAAATATAATAATAATAATAATAATATGTTAGGACAACCAACACACCGTTATCTGATCCCAAACTAGGCACAGCCTGTACTATGGTAACCAGACAACTGATAAATATACTTATTTCTAAATACATACATATTATAGATAAATTACACCCAGACACAGAACAAATGACTGTGCTCATCACACAACATTTGTCCTGGGTGGGAATCGAACCCACGACCTCAGTCTTAGCAGTCAGGGTCACTAACCACTAGACTAATAGGCCAGTCAGTCGGTAATGATAAAACTAAAAAAAATATATGATGTACATTACCATGTAAACTTCCACCGAAAATTGGTTTGAACGAGATCTAGTAAGTAGTTTTTTTTTTAATACGTCATAAATCGTAAACCACAATTTACCTTTCATTCAGTCAACTCAACAATAAAAATTAAAAAAAAAAACATTTAATTTCATAAACATAAACCTTATGCATAAACCGTGAATTCCTGCAGGTTTGTACGGAACCCTCGGAGCGCGAGTCCGACTCGCACTTGACCAGTTTTTATTAAAGGTAGAAGCTCTGGATAGCCCGTTACATTCAACCTTTTTTTTCAATTTGCAAGTAATTGCAAGATTGTATGGTAATCCTACTAATATTATAAATGCGAAAGTAAGTTTGTTACCTTTTCACGCCTAAACCACGGAACCGATTTTGATGAAATCTCGTACGGAGTAAGTTTGAACCCGAAGAAAGGACATAGGATACTTTTTATTCCGCGACTTTGCCTACGTCCGCGATAACCGACATTTACGCGGACGAAGTCGCGGGCAAAAGCTAGTTAAAATATAATTCACATCAGTAACAAATATGACTTTACATAATTATTACCATCCACACTATAATATTATAAATGCAAAAGTAACTCTGTCTATCTGTCTGTCTGTCTGTCTCGCTTTCCTGCTAAAAATACTGAACCGATTTAAATGAAATTTGGTACACAGATAGCTTAGAGCCTGAGAAAGGACATAGGCTACTTTTTATCCCGGTAGTACGTTCCCGCGGGATATTTTCCGACCTCCACGCGGGCGAAGCCGCTGGCAAAAGCTAGTTTGTCATAAATACAACTTCTGATGATTTTAGTGATTATTGCCCTCGACCGATCACCTAGAAAATGACATTAAGCTAAGCCTAAAAATGAGGGAGCTAAAAAGATGTTTTGACTTTATACTTCGTCGCAGTCTGTTTTTATGATGAACGTACATTTAAAACAATATAATTTCTTGTTTTAGGTGCGGGCATTGATGTGCCAGCCCCTGACTACAACACTTCAGGCAGGGAAATGTCTTGGGTTGTAGACACCTACATCAAAACCCTGGGTAAGCACACATGGAGATGGATGGAGATGAAAACGGTGATATTTGTAGCCGTACAGCTAAATTAACCTAAGAGATCATAAATGACACCTAGTAATAAATAATCCAAGCAAAAATATTTCATGTAAAGCATTCTGTATCAGATTGAATCTAGACCCAAGCGCCTAACTCGTACATGACCTAACTCTGCAAACCGTACATCTTGATTAAAATGTACGGCTTGACCGTTTCACGGCTTACAAGGCTTAATTTTACAACCCTTATATCTTGTCTAAAACTGAACTCTTCGCCACTAAAATGTACGTAGGGTACCACATGATGCTCCAGACAGTCTTCGATGTAACGTGTGCCCCATATAATGACTGACGTAGGATTTTTGATAAGTAGATAAGTCATAGAGTGCATATTTCGCAGGATACCAGGACCTAAACGCAGCCGCCTGTGTGACCGGTAAGCCGATCAACGGCGGCGGCATTCACGGGCGGGTGGAGGCGACGGGGCGTGGCGTGTTCATGACCATCAACTACTTTATCAATGATCCCTACTTCATGAAGCTGATTGATATACCGACTGGCTTTGCGGTACATCCTTTGTTTACTTATTGTTAAAATATTCATCTTCTTTATGTATTTTTGAGCTTATTTTGTCTTCCACTCCTCCTTCAGCCCACCCCGGATTGGTCCACGTTTCTTCCAAGCTAAAGCACTAAGAACTGTTTGGAGTTCGTTCTGGGGGACTGTTTTCTGTAATACTGATGTTCAAAAGGTGCTGAATCTCGGCCTCATTTGAAAAAAATACACCGTTTTCCCGATTTTTGGACTTTTGTATGTAATGTTAGGATAGACAGCTAACTCTGTAGTCTTCAGTACCCCACAGGTCCTTGATTCACCTAAACAATATAATCCCTTAGGGTAAAACGGCAATAATCCAGGGCTACGGTAACGTTGGCAGCTGGGCATCCTTATACCTACAAAAGGCAGGAGTCAAGATTATAGGAGTGTGTGAATTTGACGCCAACATCTCGAACCCGGATGGTCTAAATCCCGTGGTGAGTCCGATACATGTTTAAAGCATAGGTACATTATTGATCAAAAGATTGAGACCAATATAAAAAAATTAAGAAAACAAAAGTCAACATATTTAAAACTTTTTAAAAATAGGTTTTATTTTAATGTAAAACATAAGATTTAAAATTAAAAAAGTACATGAAGTCTTTACGAATACAATGTTCTAAAGAAAACACAAGGGAGTTTAAACAGATTTCTCATCAAAATATCCTCCTTTGTATTTTATTACCTTTTTTACCAATCTTAGCATGCGAGCAATCTATTTAGTCTCTTGCGAGATATTCTATCAGCTTTCTTTGAGTTAAAATAAACATTAAAAATATTTTAAGAATTTAGAACAATCGCAATGTAAGTTGATGTTAAATAACAAAAGTATCAGTTGCGGTAATGAGGTAATAAATTTTTTACAATCGATTATCGGACTAGCTCTTCCTCGGCTCACATTGAAGTTTAGAAACAATGCTTGTTTATCGCCCTTGCCTTGGCTTATATACAAAATAATAAGCTTTTAGGGAATCTTCATGAACAGTAGAATATACAGGTGTGCAGATTAATTTTTATCACCAATATTTTGAAAATATTAACTACTATCAAACGTTTTTTACTAGCCGTCTCAAACTTTTGACCGGCAGCGTATATCCATGGACATATAATCTTATAATCTATGGGTATATCTAATGCTGCGTACACACCGACCCAACAATCTCCAACGAATGGTTTACACTGGTCATTGTTGAGCTTCCGGGGCAAGGCAACCCTGGAAACGACGCTACCCAACTAGCAAAGAAATCATATATGTGATTACTCTCACGACTATTGATCGAAAAACACTTGAAAGATCGTATTATTTCAAAAAGCCGTTTAAAAGTAGCTTTCTAGATTTTTTTGCATTGGCTTTTTGGTTCTATAAACATGTCTAGTAAACGAGGCCTCGACGAAATTCCTATCGCATTTACTCGATAATTGTATAAAGATATCTCACGATCACCTTTACGCAACCATAAGTGTTATTCGTCATAAAACTAGCTTTTATAGCACGATCTATCGACATTTAATTTTTACAGCCTTATTGTAGAGTAAACGCTGTTTATTCAACAAAATTGCATCTCAGTTACCGTAACAGCATTTAATACCATGTAGATAATAGCTATCTGCAAGGCTTTTATTCGACTTAACTATTGAAGTTAAGAAAACGCTTAAAATTATTTATAACAGCCCCTAAGGTGCTCTAAATATAATTAGAAAGCCATCATACAACGTCTTAGTTGTATGAAAGTTCAACAAGTAATTGGAAAACTTGTTTGTACTTGCTTCGTATTACATTACATTGCACATATTGCATTACATCTTTGCGGTTTATTTATCTTAAATCACAGAGAATATTGATCCAAGTGGTACCAGGGTACTGCGAATGACACGAGGAAAAATAATTTTAGACATAAATCTACATTCTTCTGGAGTATCAATGACAGTACTGTTCTAATAGCAATGATTCACAATTTGCATCACACATCTGCAATGGCTTTTTTAAGAAAATTTTGCTAGTTGGGTACGGTTTAGCTTCGCTCATGTATGTACCTCTTTCCTGTACTTCTTTCCTTATTTCGGTTCATAGTTTGCGGAATTCACCAAACTTTCACTTGTCGCTCGTCGATCAACTCATTGACAGTTATAAAACGCTTGTTTAATTGAAATAAATGAGTTTGAAAAACACTAGAGATCTAACGCAAAAGTTGTCAGATGAGCGCAACGACTACTAAATAAAAGCTTCAGAGGGTAAACAAAACTAAGCCTAGCACTGACTACTCTGCAATCACAATAATAAAACCTTTTTTTGTACCAGGATTTAATGAAATACATGATTGGCAATAAAAAGAGCGTCAAGGGATTTCCGGGAGGAACAGAATTTGGGAAAGATCTTATGTACCAGAAATGTGATATTCTGGTGGTAGCAGCTACGGAGAAAGTCATCACAGCCAATAATGCCGATAAAATTCAAGCTAAGGTTAGTACAATTAAACCAATTGGTTTGCACTTCCGTGATGTTAGTTTCTGAATTAGCACAGAAGTCGCTTCGCAAAGCTTCTAAGTTTCCTACTGCTGCGCTAAATAAATATAGGTATCATTTCGCGGTTGTATAAAATTTGCTTTGGTTAGTACGTACTTACTCCGGTCGGAATGCACGTTTTTTGAATTGTGCGTTTTTCTATAGTTACTACATCCTATGTTACTTAGATATAAACTTTCGGAGCTAGCGCAGGTTTATTAATTATTAGAAATTAAATAATGATTCACTCGGATGACTACTCGGACGTCAAACGTATTTATTCAATAATACACACGATATTAATGCACTCGACGTCGATCAGAGTAGCGACTAGGTGATATTACGAAATGAGAAATAACAAGCGTTTTGCTAGAAAAAAGTGGAAGTTGCATACGAATTTTGTAGCCCCATTGGGAAAGTTGTCTGGTTGCCATAGTACAGGCTCTGCCTAGTTTGGTATCAAATAACGTTGTGTTGGTTGTCCGAAGATATTATTATTTTATTATACTCATTGGTTATGTAAAAAAAAAAGAAAAATAGAAGATGGTGGCAAACTAATCTGTTTCGTCTTAGAAGTGGAAGTGGAGGTCTACAATTAGTTGCAGAGTTAAAACAACAAGAAATAAGCGGACACTATAGAAATTTTATGTTAATGTCATCAAGTGATTTTGAATATTTTTGTTAAACACGATTGGTCCAAAAATGGTCAAACAGAGAGGTAATTGCGTAACTTTTTATCAGTAGGAATTGGTTTCAAATTCATAGTTAAACAACATTCATTGCGTTATTTACGTTGCTGAGCCGACAATTTATTCGTACAAATGACGCAATGGTTTAGAAATAATCTTCAATCCCATTCAGATTCTGATAAATTGTGCTTGCCTTTTCCGATTCCTTTACTTTTGTCGTGCTTACTTTTTTCTCGGCGTAAAGAAGCCAACAAACTTGTCATCTTTTTCCGGCAATCATCTATGGAACAGTCCAATGCAGTTGCTAACTCGACCCAAGCATCGTTTTTCAAAATTTTATTGTAATGCTGAGGATGCTTTGAGTCCCACAAAATGCTTTTATTTCTATAGTTTGAAATCAAAAGTAGACACTTATCATTGTCCCAAGACATTTTGAACGGCACACAACACTAAACGCACAACCAGCCAATACTAATAATGACTTTACACAGTTTACACTGTGACACTGGAGCTGGAGAGCAACAGGTGTGCGGGGAGGGACGTCGCAGAGCCGCGGGGCGCGGAACCATGACCGAAGCATGGCTCGGCGAAAAGCTCGAAGCAATGCTCGCCAGAACGCTCGATAGAATGCTCGCTAAAATGTTCTCGTATTTTTCTGTGATGAAACATTCGCACAAATGCTCAATACAAGTGAATGCTCAAGTTTATCAGCACCTTTAAGCTGCCGCGGTTTTGCAGCGCTTCTACTATGTTCACGCAGTCGCAAACCCATGACTTTTATGCTATTATTGGGAAGCGGAGCTCCTCGCTTCTAAGTCTAAATTTATTTTTAATGCAATGTTTTAAACGTGTAATGTTTTAATGTATACTGATTCCTTATGTATATTTCTGTGTAATTTGAAGTGTTTAATATAGGAATAATTTCTTGAAATAAATGACTATTTAATTTAATTTATACGACCTAGCCCATACAAACGTATTTACTCGAACCGCGCCCTCGTATCGTGTAAACAAGGCTTTAGGCCCTAGGCCCACAGGCAGCATGAAAATGGATTATTAGATTTAAAATCATAATTATTTTCGCATCGGTGACGGCGTCTTTATTTAACTATTCTCTAATTAAACGACATGATTTGTGACCTCCTGCAGCGATAAACCCTGTTTAGTGTAAAGTATTTCAGTCCCTATGCATTTACCACGATATTATGTTTTTATAGATCATAGCGGAGGGTGCCAATGGGCCCACAGTACCTTCTGCTGACGTGGTTTTGATAAAAAAGAAAATATTGACAATACCGGACCTGCTGTGCAATGCCGGCGGCGTCACTGTGTCTTACTTCGAGTTCCTCAAGAATCTCAACCACGTAAGCTTCGGGAAACTCAGCATTAAATTCTGGAGAGACTCGAACACAGCACTCTTAGGTAATCAATATGTTTTATTAGAATTTGTTGCTTGCGTAAAATATCAGTGTTGATTTAGTTGTCCGTCAAAATGAAATTTTTATTCCTAGTAGGTATTTAAATGATTAAGGTGCAACCGAGCAGGAGATTTAACAAAATACTTAAACAAATAACCATGAAGTGGTAGGCAGAACTTTCCGCTGGACGGAGTAAAAGAAGTAGGTACCTATGTCAAAGTCGACTCATTGATTGAATAGGCACTTCTTTCCAAAATGTGGTTTTGTTTGGAGAAGAATAGATAAGGAACTCCACCGTTACTTGCTCTTTTAACATGTTTTGTATGAAATATCTATACCTACTATAATATTATAAATCTGAAGAGTTTATTTGTTTGTTTGAACGCGGTGATCTCAGGAACTACCTACTGGTCCGAATTGAAAAAATCTTTTTTGTTGGGTAGCATATTTATTGAGAAAGGCGAAACCCTATCCCTATCCTGGCTATCTATAACATCACGCTATGATCAAAAGGAGCGGAGCAGTAACGATAAATAGACGAAAACTGGCAGGCAATTCGATGCGACGGGAATGGCCAGGGGAGCAAAAATTTGACGCGGACGAAGTCACGGGACAGAAGCTGGTTAATTATATGTGATCATGATCCACCTATAATAAAATTGATTTAAAAAAAATGTAATGACACTAATTAAGGCCACCTGTAATAAAATTGATTTTCAAAAAATGTAATGACACTAATTAAGGTTCACTGCGTACCTACTAACAATATCAGTGGGACGAACGGGAATTTAATAAATAATATTAAATTTATTCCCTAGTGGGAATAGTCCGTGGGACTAACTAAAGGTGCATCATAGTGCTCCCATATTCAATTTTCTTAAAATTTTAATAAGTCGGTAGATTAATCAATTCAAATTGGCAAACAGTTTGATTTTCTAGAGGTTAATTGATTTTGTAATTGATTAGTGCTAAGGAGCAGGACCAACATATTTAACCTTAGTTATATAATGAAGATAATCGCGGTTAATTTTTTTATTAGATTCGGTGGAGAAATCTCTGAAATCAGCTAATGTGGACGCGAAGGTAAGGGCCACGCCGGCGTTCGCGTCCATGATGTCAGGCGCCAGTGAGAAGCACATTGTCACCAAAGGGCTCGAGTTCTCCATGACGAATGCCTGCCATGTACGTATTTGAGCGTTCCTACCACCTACTTACTAGTCGAGTCAACTCGCATATCAAAAAAGAGTTTTGAAACAAGTCCCCAATAATGCCTCTTCCCGAGACACACTCGGACTCATAAATCGAGCCACGAGCATTTCCACGTACGTTTAAAGGACATTATAAATGTTTGCCATATATAATAAATAGCTACAAATTGCAGCAATAATTGACGTTACATTCGCTCCACGACAAGAATGATAACGTTTGTTTCGTTATCATATGAATGGTATTGCCACTCACACGGTACCGAATATGGTATCATTTGTTCCCTGCGGGATATGGGAGCTCAGCTCTTCTCCACGTTGTGCACACTTCGTCCATAACACCAGGTTTTGTTACAGAACGTGGCGGCAGCGGCGAAAACACACGACCTGGGCATCGATTTGCGAACCGCCGCCTACATCACGTCCATAGAGAAAATATTTGTCACATATGATGAGCATGGCCTAGCGTTCTGAGCAACGATTTAAGGCCACGCATACTTAATATTAGTATTGTTGATATAAGCCTGCATTTTCCCACTGCAGGGTAAAGATCTGTAAATAATTGCCTTTCTACCAATGCGGATAAAATTGAAGCCGCGGTTTCTGTCGTTGGCGTTGTCGTGCTGAGATTAGCTTTATAACAGCGTATAAATACCTAGTGAGAAATTGAGAAAAAGAAGTGAATTTTAAATCGTCATTGTGCGCAGGGTTAATAATTGTGTGTCTTCATACCGGCATGTTAGCAACACTCGCCACGCATTTCAAATACAAACGGACTGCTGGTCCTATAATAATGTCATGTCGTATTCCACGCGAATGTGACATAGCTACAGGGAGAATTTGAGATTGTACTTCAGTTAGAAAACCAAAACACTGTGTAGACTACCTTTTATAAATAAAATAGACGTGAATGCACAGATACCAACTAGAAGGCAAACGATCAAACTGACTTTTCTAGTGTAAGAAGTAGGGCCACCCGACGGCCGACCATATTGAACATCGTATTATGTACCTACAGCTAACAAAATCTATGATGTTCCTGTTTACCATGTAAACATAAATTTGGAAACAGGCTCATCATAATGTCCTATTACCATATTATCATAACATTTGGTAAGAGGCCAGGTCAACGCATTCGTAATCACAGAATATTAGTTGCACACACAAAAACAATTAAAATGCAGTAAAATGTTTCAGATAACATAATTAAACTGCATTTAAAACTATTGTGAAGCAACTAAAAGTGTATAAAAATAAGAGAAAAGTGAAATATGTCTTTTTCTGTACAAAATGATCCCTCTAGCATGAGTGCTACAACTTTTTCATTGTAGTTTTGGTTTTCGACCAAAAGTAAAATCTCAATAAACCTACATAGTATACTCTTGAAGGTTATGTTCGTTTACAGACAAAGTCTTTGGATTATAATAATTATGATTATTAGGAACAAGCAATAATGTGTTTAGATCAAAACATTGCAGACGACAATATCTATGCCGAGTTCCAGTATTAGGTAGTTGTAGATTTAATACGTAGGTATCATAAATGAATGTGTAAAATGTTGTTATACTGCGACTATGGGTTAGTGTAACTTTTAGGAACACTCACAATCACGAAAATAGTAATATTATAATTGTGATGTTCAGAACTGCTTCCCTACCCATAGTCTCTTTTATTATCACTTTACTATTACTTTACTATTAAGATTTTATTTTATTGAATAAAAAATTTACAAATTTTAAGTCTATTTATTATTTTCCCAAAAATATATCTTCACACATCAATTTGCCTTGACGAAACTATACCACTGAAATGACTGGCCTATATATTATATATGGCCCCCGCGGGGATTGCCACCGGAGGCAAATGGGAATAAAAATTCCCAGTCGCCACCGGCGGCGGTGACTGGGAAGTCATTGCCCCCACTTCAGTTTCGCTGTACATTGCTTTCTCCATCGTAGAGAATAAAAGGATCAGGCAACTTACCCTAAACCTGCCTCTAATCTCTAAAAAAAAGACAAAGTGCATTGAAATATTTTTTCATTTTGGGAACCCCAAAATTTATTGTTTTTTTTCTTTCTATTTTTGTGTGAAAATCTTAATGCGGTTCACAGAATACATCTACTTACCAAATTTCAACAGCATAGCTCTTATAGTTTCGGAAAAAAGTGGCTGTGACATACACGGACAGACAGACAGACAGACATGACGAATCTATAGGGGGAAGTGGGGCAGATTGATTCATAAAAATTGAAAATGTAATAATATGTGAATAAACATAATATTTTTAGTTTATTTTCAACTCAACGTTTAGCCAAATGTATAAATATTCTAATGTCAAGGATAATAATTGTTTATGTTGTGACAGAACGGTAAAAATACGTGTTGTGTAAAAAATATCTTTTGAATCATTCTGCCCCACCAACGGGGCACTTAGATACATCACGTGGGGTACTTTAATACAGTGTGAAAGTTGTATGAAATTGGTTAAATTATAAGACTTTCTTGAAAATTAACACTTCTTTTATTGTGAAGATATCATAATCAGTCTTACAAAATACTTATTACTTAATCAAATTAACAGTTTAGAATATTTTGTCTTCAAAAACGCTTGTGATGTTTTTGGGTGTAAAAGATTCCAGAAAGGCAGATTTTGAGAGTTAAGCTGTTATATATGGATAGTGTCTTGACAATATTTTGAATGTGCCAATCATTAAAACCTATTTCCAGTTTGCTTTTAAATGTAAACGCAAAAAACGCTGACTTCAAACGGTTATAATTTATGTGACGTATATTGTGGCAAAAAAAAGATAGATAATCAAAACTTTAGGTGTTGGTAAGACTGTCTTAATGGCTGTTTCATCGAAATTTAGTATACGGTCAGGTGTGAATTTATAGCATTACATTACATGCTCATATATTTTTTTTTTTAATCAGCTACTGAGGTCTTATTAAATGCAAAACTGCTTGCGGCACTTGTGTTTTTAGGCTTTCTTAGGCTAAGTTCCTTTTCCATTTTCTAAATCCTTCTGCCCAATCTTTCCCGGCACGTTTATTTTTTTCCCCAAGAATCTGGATATTTGCATCCTAAATATTTTGCATACTTATAAGCTAAAGATGAAAGTTGCTGCAAGGATAACCCATAATGCATCTTGAGCAAATCAGTACATATTCTGAAATGACATTTTCTTGGGTAGTAAATACTTGAGCAACAGTATACTTTGACCCGTACAAATTAGTAGATGACGTTTCGTTTTCCTCGCAATCTTTTCTGAACTTTTCAACACGATATTGCAGAGTTGCAGGTTTGATACCTGATACCATATTTGTCAGCTGCTTTTCCAATAGACAGTACCCTCGAAGTAACTTCTGATATGGCGAGCTTGATCGTTTTTTCATCTATACTACGTCTATCGGTCTTTGACTTGTACTTGCGATCCATTTTCTAATGACAAAAAAGGAATATATAATTCTAATTGAAATTTATATATTTTCACATTTTGTTGGGGCACCTTGAAACAGTTAGGGGGCACAATGATGTGTATCATTGTACCCCGTACTTCGCTGTATCTAAGTGCCCCAAAAGATATTTTTCAAAATATACGAATTTAGTAAATAAACTAACATTAAAAAAAAATTAAGAGTACTAAATCTTTAACATTTGATCCCTTAACTTACATTTGGTGTATAAAAATATTCACAGGATCTTACAGAAGACCGTAGAAACACTTTTACAAATGACGTATTTTTTTAGTTGATCGCACTCGAAACACGTTACGACTTGTTAAATGCAACCAGTTGACTGGCTGACGACGAGATCACATCGGATGCGATCAAACATATGTATGATCGTTTTAGAGGTGTCACCACTCGAATACATTCAATCGATTTTTAAATAATGCCTGTGTATCTATGTGCCCCTTGCATCAATGTGCCCCACCTCCCCCTAAGGGTTCCGTTTTTTGCCATTTGGCAACGGAACCCTAAAAAACTAAAAAAAATATACGCGTCGAATTGATAACCTCCTCCGTTTTTTTCGTCGGTTAAAAAAACAAGTGCGATGGACCTCGCTCCTTCGATTACGCCTAGTAATAACTATGCCTTGCTTCCCCTCCCTCTCTTAGGTGTTTGTTTTTTTTTTTCAGGAATTTTGTACTATATAGATCTACCAACGGTGCTTACCCTTTGTGACAGCCCTAACATAATCATGGCTAATCACCCCTCTTTCGTAACTAATAACCCCTTTGCTGTCTATTAACCATATTCGCATGTCCATTAATCCCTCAGGAGTCAGGTGTGTCTATTCACCCCTTTCGCGTGTCTAATCACCTCGAAAAATTTGAGAAAATCAAGGCTTACTAAAAAATATCATTTTAATATCATAATGAATACTATGGTTTATATTTATTGACTAATAAAAATAACAAAATTATATATTAACTTAACCAAAACTATACAAAAACTAAAATAAAACGTCGAAAAATTCATCCTCATCGCTTTTTTATAATGAACTAGCTGACCCAGCGAACTTCGTATCGCCTCAGGTTCAATAAATGTTGTAATAAACCTACCAAGTTTGACAATCTGGTACGCGGTGGTGATCTGGTAAGCGTTTTCTAGCTGACACTCATGTTTGGTTAGCTCCTACCAAGTTATGATAACCTGGTACTTCAAAGGCATAAAGCGTTATCTAGCTGACACTCCTTTGTTTGGTAAGCTCCTGCAAAGTTCGTCGGTATATAGCGTTTTTTACCTGAGACATACCCAGAGGGTACATAATACACTATCAGTAGGAATCCCTTTGACAGTTCCACAAAATTCATGACGTTGTTTGCGTTGCTAAGGACAGGCAATTTTTTCGACCATATGAAAGAAAAGAAAGAAAAATATGAATGATGATGAGCAATAAATAACCTTCTTAATGAGTCAGATTCTGATTAATAGTGTGTTGCGCAATTAGGGTGAAGTTAGGCGACCTCCTACAGAATTATGACTACTTGGTACTTCGAAGACATAAAGCGTTTTCTAGGTGACTCTTCTTTGTTTAGCGATTACAAAGATCATAAAGCTCCTATCCAATTTTTGACAACCTGCTTCTTTGAAGCATTTTCTAGCTGACATTTTTTTTGTTGGTGGGCAGCCCACCCGTGTTCCATCAGTTGCCTATATGCCAGGGTCACGGTAACTCTTTCGAACAAATCTCGCGACCCTGGCAATCAGGTGAGGTGAGCTCCTACCGAGTTATGACAACCTGCTAATTCGAAGGCATAAAGCGTTTTCTAGATAACACTCCTATGTAAACATAGGTTGTGGTAAGTTCCTTCCCGGTTATGACAACCTGGTACTTCGAAAGCATAAAACGTTATCTAGCTGACCATCAGGTTATGTGAGATCCTACCCAGTTATGGTTGTGGTAATTAAAGACAACGCGTTTGGTAGCTGACACTCCTGTTTAATAAATAGCTCATACCTTACGCGCTCAGACGTGGGGATGCGGAGACAGCCTGTTCTGCCTAGCTCATACCGTACCAAGTTATGACCACCTTTTTTTTGGGTGGGAAATCATCTAATCACGTCTCACGCTCTGGGCCAAGCGGGAGGCCAGTGTCAGACTTTTATTTACTAAAACCCACCCGTGTTTCTTCAGTTGGCTATGCCAGGGTGAGGGCCACGGTAACTCTTTCGAACAAATCTCGCGATCCTGACAAGAAGTTATGACCACCTGGTACTTCGAAGGCATAAAACGTTTTCTGACTGACACTGCGGTTTGATAAGCTCATACCAAGTTATGACCACCTGGTACTTCGAAGGCATAAAACGTTTTCTGACTGACACTGCGGTTTGATAAGCTCATACCAAGTTATGACCACCTGATACTTCGAAGGCATATGTGTGTATGTTTGTAATGAATAAGCTCAAATACTACTGTAGCTAGCAAACTACTAGCTTTGTTCCTTTCATCGACGAAAAAATCAAAAACTTCAACGACATTTCGGACAGACTCTCCAAAATAAACTTACATTCGGCATTCACCTTGATTAGATACTGTTGTTTTGGCCCAAATTTTATATATTATTTACGTTCTTCCCCTTTATGGAAGCAGCCATATCTGCTAGACAAAATTGACCAAATCATTCGCAGCACATTGACAACCATTTTAAATGTGGCTTTGGACGACCGAGCGTGGCTTCAAGCCACATTACCAATCCGTTTTGGTGGCATCGGCGTCCGCAAAATTACCAGTATTAGCTTACCGGCGTTCCTGTCCTCTGTCCACAGCACTGAGAAGCTGATCAGGAAAATTTTAGCACCCTGCCTGGTTGACTCCGAAGTGCCGTGCTTGACTGATGCCATGAACGCCTGGACAGTGACTTGCCCGAATACAGATCGGCCCGTGAACCCGTCTTCCCAGAGACAGTGGGATGAGCCGCTCTGCAGGGAAGTGTCGAAGGGCGGGCGTTTTGGGGGGACTGTCTCATGTAACTTTGACGTTCAAAAAGTGCTGACTCTCGAGCCTAGTTTGAATAAATGACTTTTGATTTTGATTTTGGTACGGAATAATCTAATCAATACGTCCACCAATACTGCTGAGCGTGCCCGCTTGTTGGCTGTGGGAGAATGGGAGTCGGGCCTCTGGCTTCAGGCACTGCCGTCACCCAACATAGGTACTATGTTGTGTGACAATACTTTCCGGCTCGCTACCTGTCTGCGTCTGGGCGCTCCTTGCGGGGCTCCGCATCGCTGCCAGTGCGGTGAAGCTGTCGACTGCCTCGGACACCATGGCCTATCTTGCAGTAAGAGCGCAGGCCGTTTGGCTCGACACGCCAGCATTAATGACATCATCCGTCGTGCTCTTGTCACCGCCGGGGTGCCAGCTGTTTTAGAACCCAACGGCTTGGCACGTGACGATGGGAAGAGACCAGACGGAATGACCATAATGCCCTGGAAGGTGGGCAGGCCTCTGGTGTGGGACGCAACATGTGTCGACACCCTTGCGCCATCCCACCTTTCCTGTACGATGGAATGCGCTGGGGCGGCTGCTGCAGGTGCGGAAAACCTCAAACGGCGAAAATATTCCAATCTCATTGGAAGTTACATATTTGAGCCGTTTGGGGTTGAAACATTAGGGCCATGGGGTCCGAGTGCCCACTTGGTTTTTCGAGACATAGCCAAGCGGTTAGTCGACTCTTCACGTGACCAGAGGGCTGGCCTATTTTTTGGTCAAAGAATCAGCATTGCCATACAACGTGGCAATGCTGCCAGCCTTTTGGGAACTTTTCCCATTGACAGCGATGCAGACGAGTTTTTTGAAGCCCTCTGATTCTTTTTTCTCTGTTTTTATAAACTTTACATACTTGTACATAATATATTAATTTCAGTGTTAAATAAGGAAATGTAAAATATTTAAGTTTCTGTAGATAATAAAGCTTTAGAAAACTACTGTGCCGATTTCATAAATTGAAAATGCCAGCAATTAGACATACAAACTTAAGTCGCAGAACTCAAGTATTCTTTAGCACGCATTCTGTCAATTCTATGTCAAATGTCATAATGTTACATTAAAAAAGTTTACATTGTCCTATTATATGGTTGTTAAGTATTTTTAAATAAGTGTTCTTAAATTTTCTAATTTCCCGCGCACTTTTTTAATTTTTTTCTTTCATAAGAACCTTCTCCTGACAATTACAAACACAACCACAACAAAAAAAGTGAAATCGGTCCAGCCGTTCACGCGTGATGTCGTGACCAAGGGAAATAGGGATTCATTTTTATATATATAGATAATCTTATTCTTTGAAACTCATTGGGGTCTGAAATGGCAATGGGCGTTCCTCAAGGCTCGATATTGGGTCCATTCCTTTTTTTAGTATACATTAATGATCTACCCCATCTACTTCCAAACCAACCGAAGATGGTGTTATTTGCAGATGACACATCATTGATATTTAAAATCGACAGACGGTCTCAAAATCTTGACGACGTCAATAACTCCATTCTTCAGGTCCAAGACTGGTTTACGGTAAATAATTTGGTACTTAATAAAAAAAAACCAAGTGCATTAGATTTCAATTGCCTAATGTCAGAGGTAGCGAATGTGACATCTTATTGAATGGGGAAAAACTGGAATTTATTGATCAAACGGTTTTCCTAGGAATCACGCTAGACGAGAAATTACAATGGGGACCTCATATAACATCTCTTGCGGGGCGGTTGAGCTCGGCCGCTTATGCTGTTAGAAAGATAAGACAGTTAACAGATGTAGAAACCGCGCGTTTGGTCTATTTTACCTACTTCCACAGCATTATGTCGTATGGCATTTTACTGTGGGGTAGGGCTGCTGACATTGAATCCATTTTTATTTTGCAAAAGCGAGCTGTCAGAGCCATTTATAATCTACACTCGAGAGCAATGAATCCGGGTCACTTAAAGAATGTTAAAAATCTCGGAAACTAAAAATGATAGGTTAATGCAATAAATTGTATTTAATAGACAATGTAATACTCCTTAAATGAAAGTAAAAAAAATATGAGTCACCATACATTTTATTAACACAAAATTACATAAAGAAAAAAACTGCTGATCTCTCCTTAAAACAAAAATAGGAAACATGAAATTTTTGAACTTTATTACGATTTTCTTGAATTTTAATACTTCGTATTGCCTCCTCGTGCTTCCATTACTGCGTTTACGCGGTTTGGCATGCTGTACACCAAGTTCCTTATACGATTTTGGGGAATATTCTCCCATTCCTCTGTGAGAGCAATTTTGAGCTCACGAAGCGTGATTGGGGGAGGGTTTCGTTGTTTTACGCATCTGCCTAGCTCGTCCCAAGCATGCTCGATCGGGTTGATATCCGGGCTGCGCGCTGGCCACTCCATACGAGTAATGTTCATCTCTTGAAGGTAGTCATTCACAATCCTACCTGTATGAGGTCGGGCATTGTCATGCATAAATATAGCATCCTCACCTAAATTGACCATAAATGGACCAACGTGATCATTGAGGATTTCTTCCACATATCTTACGCTAGTTAAAGACCCGTTTTCTATGATCACCAGCTCTGTGCGACTTTCAGAAGAAATTCCGGCCCACACAAGTACAGACCCACCACCGTAGGCTACTTTTTCTTCGATGCATGCTTGCTTGAATCTTTCCCCTGGTCTTCGATACACTCTGTGTCTTCCATCGTGCTTGTAGAGCATAAATTTTGATTCGTCGGAGAACATAACTTTTGACCAATCTTCAATACTCCAATTTACGTGGCTCTGGGCATATCTTAGTCTTGAAATACGATGCCCACGCTCCAGTTTAGGGCCGTTTGCAGGTCTAAGGGGTTTTAAGTTAGATTCAGCAAGCCGACGTCTTACTGTCCATGCACTTGGGTTACTTCCTCCGAGGCGTCGAAACTGATTTGTGAGTTCAGTTCCTGTGAGAAAGCGATTTCGAAGCATGGTGTTCACCAAGTATCGGTCTTCTCGTGCTGTGGTACACCTGGTTCTGCCCGTTCCTGGTCTGCGTAGGTTAGAACCAGTTTCTTCGTAACGTCGGAGAACTCTTTGTACTGTTGACAGCGACACACCGACAGTCCTGGCTGTATCGCGCTGACTCCGGCCGGTTTCCAGCATTGTAAGTATTCTGGTGCATTCTTCAGGCATAAGCGACATAATTTCAGCTTGAATAATGAATATAGAGCACTATCAACATGGTTTATGTACCCACATAAATGACAGATTACAAACAAAAGCAAAACCAAATGCTGTAATTTCGTAGTTCCATCTTCGAAAGTGGCCCTTTTTCACATTTGATTTTTTTATGATATAACTTTACAATAACTAAGAAGTTTTAATACCTTCATTTAAGGAGTATTACATTGTCTATTAAATACAATTTATTGCATTAACCTAGCATTTTTAGTTTCCGAGATTTTTAGGATTCTTTAAGTGACCCGGATTCATTGCTCTCGAGTGTATGTCGCGGCGAATCCCTCAGGGAACTATTTAAAAGGATTAATATTATGACGGTACCTTGCCAGTTCATTTACGAAAATATTATGTATGTAAGAAAAAATCTACATCTTTTTAATAAAATAAGCGATAGACATAATTTTAATACTAGAAATAAAGACAAGATAGATCAACCATTTTTCAGATTAGCAAAAGTACATACTTACATCTTTTATGGGGTACTGTGTTAAATGTTACAACAAAATACCTTCTGATATATTGCAATTAAATGAAGTACACTTTGTAAACGAGCTTATTACAAATTAGAGGACTACATCCAAGATAAGAACGCTTGGAAACATGCTGGTCTCGCTCCATAGGACAGTCTTAGAGTTTATCAAACTAATTGCTAACTTAATTGTGTAGATAATATTTATTTTTTCTTCTATGACACTGTTTTACATTCTGTAATTACTGTAACTCACACACTGCCAGTTTATATGGGTAGTTCATATAATTATTTTTTTATTTAACTGCTTTTGTTAATTTATTTTTATTTTCTTTTAATTTCATTTGTTGTGTATATGTATCATTTGCATCGTTGTATATGTAAGCGGGCACGCCCTTTATCAAATCAAATCAAATCAAAATATTTTTATTTCATATAAACCTACATGGGCACTTATGAAACGTCAGAAGCTAGGTGCACGGTTCCAAATAGTTGGTTCCTATGGAGAAGAGCCGGCAAGAAACTCCACGGTTACTCTTTTAAAAATAATTCGTTTTTACAATTGTTTCAAATTACAGTGTTAATGGGTATGGGAGGACGGTGTAGGCCTGTCAACAAGTACCAGGTACTGAATAAGATAGAAAATTGTCTACAGTCTACAAGGCCTACAACGTTCTCACATTCACAAAGTATAAAATAATCTACATAAATAAGATATATTACACTATTTAAACCAAATGTCATTATTGCCATGACAACTAATATTAAAGAGTACAATGTACAATTGTAGGTATACAATTTCAAAAATGAGTAAATGTGAAAGAATGTAAAAACTGAAAAACTTGAATACAAAATGTACATCGTCACTTGGGAGCAGTTAATAGACACAGGTCATCCTGTAATGAGCTACCAGGGAAGCCACATGTGCAGAAGGAATTATTGCCAAACTTCCTTGTCTTCAACGCCTGGAGCCTGTCTTATGCCTGGAGGCTTTAGTAAGGTTTTAAGTTCTGTTTACGATTTTGTTTCATTATTCATTTCAGCTTGAGTTTAGTTTTCAATGTTTTGTTGGTATAATGGCGTGTGCTAGCTGACATATGGCGAATAATGTATGTTTTGTTTTATTATATTAATAACTTATACAATATTGTATAGAATCAAGTTCTTCTAACTTAACAGACAGCAGCGCTGCTGGGGAGTTTGTTCCGCCACTTCTTCTTCCCAGCCAAAGCACTAGGAAGTGTCGAAGGGCGGGCGTTTTGGGGGGACTGTCTTATGTGACTTTGACGTTCAAAAAGTGCTGACTCTCAGCCTAGTTTGAATAAATGACTTTTGATTTTGATTTTGAAACTAAAAACACCAAAACGTACCAAAATACGGAGGTTCAAATTTACGCTCACTTAGCCACTTGTTTTGTTGTCAACTTTGACGATCAGTTTTTTAGCGATGCTGCCACAAATAAAACTTTGCCAGACTTAGAAAAACAATACCACCAAGTCGCTAAAACTTCGGTATTTTGGCTAGGATCACCGAGTTTGCCATAAAAAGCGTTTGAATTTATCCCAAGTTTTTTCTCTATTCCCCCTCTACTCGCGCGTATTGCGCGCAAGGCGACATACTAGACTCCTTGTTGCGTCCAGTTGACGCGCGAACTCCAGAGTGAGTGCATGTATCCAGGGAAATGGAGCGCATTTTTTTTTATAAGGAATGATTTATAGACTAAGTAGAAAAAAATCATGCTCGCGCGTTGGGACGCTCCTTCTAGACTCAACGGTCGCGCGTAATAAACACGAGAGCAGCTTTCTGGACAAGCTCTAAGGTTGATACGCGGAAAAGCATGTCCGAGATCCACCCTAGACCTAGTTGGATAAACTGAAATGATAGGTTGGGTGGATTCTCGAACATGTGTTTCCACGTATTCACCTTAGGGTGGATAAAGGGAATAACCGACTCAACCTCGACATTTCAATGTGATACTGACCCAAAGCTCAACAACGCTCGCGCAAACAGCGTAAAAGTTTTTCTTCGAACACAATCGGTGTGGAGTCACTCAATGTTGGGGTTGCCTGCTAATATAGTCCGAATTTTTTGAAGTGACATCTTAAAGAAATCACTGTCGGATATAAGTACATTACTAACGTAAACCATTACGACGCATTTGTTGAAGTTTGGAGGTATTCCATTGGAAACGAGTGAAGTATTGACAGTATCAGCTGTAATCGACAACAGAGGTTATCCAACCAAGTACCTTTCGGTTACATATTAGTGAGGTATTTGTATTATCCACCAGCTTCTGCGCGCAACTTCGTCCGCTTTATTTCTTGCTCCCCGACCCTCCCCGTCTTATCGAATCGCTAGCCCATGCGATGTCCTCGTAGTCGTGACTTTTCTTTTTGCTCCGCTCCTAAGACTCCTTTGTAAGACTCCTAGCGTAATATTATATACCTAATCTATAGCTTTCCGCGATAAATGGGCTAACGAACACTAAACGTAGTTTCTGAGATTAGTAGGTACTACGTTCACCTAAACAAACTCTTCAGCTTTATAATGGTGCCGATTCCCTTATTCACAAACTACACTAAATTTAAGTTCAGTGCATCTTTTTCTTTCTATTTCATTAAGAAAAGGACAGAAGATAAATTTAGTTTAGTCCTGTCAAATTAATCAGCGCTTCATACAAGTTTAGACGTGATTAAAAACTTGCCTACTAAAATTACGTCAATTTACGTCAAACGCTGATTAATTTGACAGGACTCAACTAAAATTTATCTTCTGTCCTTTTCTTAACGAAATAGAAAGAAAAAGATGCACTGAACTTAAATTTAGTTTAGTTTATGAATAAGGGAATCGGCACCAATATTAACTTACAGATTTATCCAAATGATTGTTATGTATATCTATATATAGTATGAAACAAAGTCGCTTCCCGCGTCTGTACACTTCGACATTCTAAACTACGCAACGGATTTTAACAGGGGCGTAGCTACCACCGTATCAGCCGTATCAATTATACGGGGCCCCCAAGCTAGGGGGCCCCCTCTAGCCTCGATGTACCTATTATAACGGATTAAAAAATCACCTCAAATATTTGTTGAAAATATTAAAGTGTACATAGTTTGAACAAACAACAGGAACCTTACAGGAACAGCATAATTCTCATAAACTCTTGCATTAATTAAATAAAATCGAACGGACAATTGCACGAGTCAGGATGTCTTAATTTTCGAGCTCACTTCGAACACCCATGCATTCTATTTGAAGGGCCACTATGGCAACTCAGTTTAACATTCCGTGTCAGGATGCAATTTTCATCATTTAGTAAAAAAAAAAAACTATATCCTGATTTTGAGCTTGGCCGCAGTTGGCTAAGAAGGGCCCATTTTAATTTTGATACAGGGCCCCTCAAGCACTAGCTACGCCACTGGATTTTAATGCAGTTTTCATCAATAGACAGAGTGATTCAAGAGGAAGGTGTATATGTATAACTAGCTTCCGCCCGCGGCTTCGCCCGTGTGAAAATTCAACCCTCCATTTCACCCTCTTAGGGATGGAATTTACATTACACCCTTTCTTAATGGTCACCTACTCTTCACAAAGTATACACCCTCCAAATTTCATGTCTCTAGGACCAGCGGTTTAGGCTGTGCGTTGATATATCAGTCAGTCAGTCAGTCACTCAGGACTTTGAATTTTATATATATAGATACGCGGGCAAAACCTCTGGCAAAAGTTAGATTTATATATTACAATAAAAAACATTATTATTGTAAAATAAAATATCATTGTTATTACACTTATATTTTTATACATGCGAACAGATACATCCTTATAAATATTTAGAACTCTATTTATCACGTTAAAACTGATTGGAAATAGTAGTGAAGGTTGGTGTCTCTAATGACCACCACTGTATATTATATCAAACATGGACAGGACAACGGTTCTATCGAATGGGCAAGACACTCATATTGTTTTGATAATAAGTAAATAATAATGCCATTAAAATAATCAGTTAGGTCCTAGCATGTTCCCGGTTTTGTTTGAACCAAGCCACAGTGTCGTGTATCGCAGTCTCGAACGGCGTGAACTTGAACTCCTTGTATAACTTCCTCAGTTTACTGTTCGAAGCGGTCTTCTTGTGTTGCCCGTCTGCCTTGCTCGTGTCGTACACGATCTCTCCAGGGAAATTATGCGCTTTCTTTATCATTTCCGCTACAGCACTTATAGTTACTTCGTCTTCTTCATCCACTGTAAGAGAAGGGTAGAGAAATATGAATATACGTTATATTTGACAAAAAAAATATCATCACAATTTCAGCCGAAAGACGTCCACTGCTGGAAATGGGCCTCCCCCAATACAGGATTTGCCAGAATCACCACGCTTGGCAGGCGGATTGGCGATCGCAGTATGGTGGTAAAATGCATAGAGAACGCTGCTGCCCATTCTCTAGTAAGACTCTTACTTGCCACCCACGGGACGAAAAGGAATGGTGCTATAACCTCTTTACGTCCACCACCACACAAAAAATATACTTTGTTCTAATAAGGTGATTGAGATTTAAGACAGATACACATTTACGCCGTTTATCGAGCAACATACGCAAGTATAGATAGTTTGGCCACCATGTTGCGATTAGTATTTCGCGCGTACGGTGAAGACTCATCATCATCACTCATCAGTAGAGATCGGATAATCTGAATATCCGATCCCTACTGATGAGTGATGATAACATATTCACCTAAAGTTGAAATGTTGGGTAATATGGAATGCGCGTTTTTACGTGTTTTGTGTGTTGTTTTAACTTTTTACCGTGTTTTGTGTGTTGTTTTAACTAACACATACCACCCTACACACATATGTATTTGCATCTGGGGTTAAACATTTATTTAAATAAATAAGATGATCCAAGAAACCCGACTTTTATAAAAAAATACGAAGCCGCTTCCGTGCTTTCACACCTAAATAGTAGCATTAGGTAAATATGGATCCGAATATCCGATCACTGCTCATCAGTCATCACATACAGACTGTATGTGATGACTGATGAGCTCACAGATATTTTACCTAGCTCGTCAGTAACCCAACAACAACCTTATTGTAACGACAATAAAGACCAATGTGATATTGATAGACTTGTTAGTGGCAGCAAATCAAAAGCAACCTTATAGCAATGAGTTCAAAGATCACTTTGATTTTGACAGTGACGCAAAATCAGAGATAAAATAAATTAGAACGCCCGGTAGTCGTTATCTATGAATTCTGTACATCAAATTAAGTAACAGTGTACAATATTTATTGCTTAGAATCTGGGGAATCTTGGACTTTTAGATTTGGTGTGAAAATTCACTATATACGGTAGCGTGCCATGTAACGCAAGCAAATCATTTTGCTTACGGGTGCATGCAACGGTACATAATTATATCATTTAAAACTTATATTGTTGAAAAAAAAAAGTTGGGACGTTGTCCTTCAATATCTCGGAAATCAAAAGGTTCCAGCGGGGCCAGCACGACCTACTGTGCTAAGCTTGAGTCACACATTTTTATCACAGTCTGGGGAAAAAAATCGTGATAAAATGCGTGACTTCACTCTATCACAGAGGACGTGCTCGGCCTGCTGGCATGGTTCAGTACCATAAAAAAATGATCACAATGACGGGGACTTTCATGCGACTGAACTCTCTTTTACATCCGTTTCTTAAAGGCAGGGTAAGGAAAGAATAATACAACGTACCAGATAATATGATGGGCTCCACGCTCTCGTAGTTCCTCAGCACCCATAGGAACAGGCGCGCCAGGTCCAGCGAGTATATGAACTGTCGCAACGGCTTGCCACTTCCCATCACACTGAACGTCTGTTCACCTGCAAACCAGTAATGGACTGTTACTACTAATACGTTACATAAATAATGCCAGTTCAAAGAAGTTATATGAACTACTGCCTTCTGCCCGCGACTGCATATTTCTTGCTCCCAGTCCCTTCTCGTCGCATCGAGTCGCTTGCCCTACCCCCCGCCCTTTTTGCACACTGAATCTCGTATCGTATCTTTTTTTACGTTAACTTACACGTTTGATTTTTTTCACAGCTTCAAGAGACTTTAGACCCGAGTATAGAGTTTCAATTTCAACTCGATGCCTCCACGCGTTCCCGAGATAAAGGGTTTTGACAGACAGACAGACGGACGGACAACAAAGTGATCCTATAAGGGTTCCGTTTTTCCTTTTGAGGTACGGAACCCTAAAAACGGTTAAACGTCGATCCCACAAACAATATGATCCCGCGACGATAATAACGCAGTGCGTTAATAATCTATTTCGCGTTAAAAAATTGCCGAGGGAAAAAGAACATAGGTATGCAGACTTACCTTTCTGCATAGCATCGTCCATTCTCCTGATCAGCGCCGGGATGACATGACTGGACTCCAGGTTGAAGTTGTCGTGTGGACCGAACACGTTGCACGGTATGACCGACGTGAACATGCAACCGTGCGTCTCATGGTAGCCTCTGCTCAACAGACAATATTATTAAGATTCAATCATTAAGCCTCCTATCACTAATATTTCACACTTAAAGTAATGCTCCAAAAATATTATATCTGAAGTTTGTTTGTTTGTTTGGTTGAACGCGATAATCTCAGGAACTGTTGGTTCGAATTAAAAAATATATTTTAGTGTTTGGTAGCCCATTTATTTAGAAAGGCTATAGAATACTTATATAACACCACGCTAAGACCCTTAGGAGCCGAGCAAAAAGATAAATGTCACGAATACGAAGACCTCGCACGGGCAAGCGATTCGATGCGACGGGGAGTGTGGAGGAGTAAGAAATTTAACGCGGGCAGAAGCTAGTCTATACAAATAAATAAAATTCGAGTGTCTGTTTTTAATATTAAGATAACCACTTTTTACTAAGTGTATATATATGGATGTATACACGGTACACATACCAAAACAACATTTTTTGTCTGTTTGTTCCGGCTAATCTCTGAAATGGCTGGACCGATTTTGACGGAACTTTCACTGGCAGATAGCTGATGTAACAAGGAGTAACTTAGGCTACTTTTATTTTAGAAAAATAAATAATAGTTTAAAACAAATAAAAACACGTTGAATTTTGAGACGTATGTCAGCGTAGTTTGTGACGTATGTCAGCGTAGTTTTCAAAGACAGTTTTTATGAAAAACTTTTTGTTAAATACCACGCGGACGAAGTCGCGGGTAACAGCTATTACCTATAATATAACCTGAATTAACACATCTTACCGCGGTAGTACATCCTCCTGCGTTATTTTCCGAAATCCACGCGGGCGAAGCCGCGGGCAAAAGCTAGTCTTAAATAAGATTTGGAGCCTCACTTTAAGCATGTAATTACGAACGCAAATGTTATTTTTAGGGTTCCGCACCTCAAAAAGAAAAAGCGGAACCCTTATAGGATCACTTTGTTGTCCGTCCGTCCGTCCGTCCGTCCGTCCGTCTGTCAAGACCCTTTTTCTCAGGAACGCGTGGAGGTATCAAGCTGAAATTTATATCAAATACTCAGTTCTACTGTTCCTTAGAGCTGTGAAAAATCAAACTTCTAAGCTAACACAATCAAAAGATATAGCCGTTTATACCGCAAATTTCCACAAATTTTCGAAACTCGCAAGGGAATCAAAACCTAAAGGGTACTTCCAGTCGATCTAGAATTTTGAAATTTGGTACGAAGCAACGTCTTATAGCACAGATAAAGGAAAAATTGCGAAAACCGTAAATTTTTAGTTATATCATATAATAAACAGAACAAAACACAGACAAATAAAACCAAGCCAAGAAACAGAACAGAAATACGACTCGATTGTCATGATGGGTGAACTTTTACTTATATACCTACAGGTTTGTACGGAACCCTCGGTGCGCGAGTCCGACTCGCACTTGGCCGGTTTTTTTATTATATCTTTTGCCCAACTACAGATAACACTAACGGCAAGGTTATCTGGAGGTGGAAGACCTACAAACAAGATACACACTCCAAAACAGAACACGACTAAAGTTTAGTACCGGCGGGATGTAGGTAAATTTAGTCTAAACTTACCTACATCCCGCCGGTAACTTATTAGTTACCTGAATCAATTAGAAAAGATAAAAAAAAACTCCATCTATTCACTAACATATTTAAAAAAAACTGGCCAAGTGCGAGTCGGACTCGCGCACCGAGGGTTCCGTACTAACCTGTAGGTATAAAGTTTAAAATTTTTAAAAATATTTTTATTACATGATGTAACTAAAAAATTACGGATTTCGCAATTTTTCCTTTATCTGTGCTATAAGACGTTGCTTCGTACCAAATTTCAAAATTCTAGATCGACTGGAAGTACCCTTTAGGTTTTGATTCCCTTGCGAGTTTCGAAAATTTGCGGAAATTTGCGGCATAAACGGCTATATTTCGGCTATCTTTTGATTGCGTTAGCTTAGAAGTTTGATTTTTTCCCAGCTCCAAGGGACAGTAGACTTGAGTATTTGATATGAATTTCAGCTTGATAACTCCACGCGTTCCTGAGAAAAAGGGTCTTGACAGACTGACGGACGGACGGACAACAAAGTGATCCTATAAGGGTTCCGCTTTTTCCTTTTGAGGTGCGGAACCCTAGAAAACGATCAGTATGTGAATGTTATTACAGTATTAATGAATATTTAAGTGATAATCAATACCTAAACCTAATTTAGAACACACAAAGCATTTTTATTTTTAAATTATTAAGCATATACATTGAGGAATGCAATAAAGTAGTGAGGTGGTTTAGTTCAAACTGCGTCTCAGGCTTTCGTTTTGAATTATGTCTTAGAATATTATTATATGGTCAATGAAAATATTTGTTTAACATATCACAATGTTCGATGTAAACATGAAAATGCCAAGTTGTTTGTAAAGAAGCTTTTAGGACACACAATATTTTATTACTGATAAGAGTACAATACCTGTTTAGTACATCAATCATTCTTTTAGCATAGCTGTAACCGAAGTTTGATGAGTGTGGAGGGCCATTGTGGACCTGAAATTAATTTAGGAGTCCTTAGTATAGAATTACTGGTAGTATTAATACTGGTAACCGGCGTGCGTGTATGACCAGATGTATGAACTTAAAAGAGGCAAAAGGAGCGTGTAAGGATATTAGCAGGTGGCATTCTGTAGTTTCTGCCTACCCCCATGGGGAAAAGGCGTAAGTTTATATATGTAAAAAAAAAATGTATGTAGTATAGAATTCATCAGAGTACAGTACACACATACACATCAATTCATGCCTTCTTCCCATCGGAGTAGGCAGAAACTCTACAGCAGATCTGCCATGATTACATACTCCTTAATATTGTAGTATTATTTAGTTGTTAACTGAGGTTAATGTATTTGTACATTAAGTTGTAGTTAATGTACAAATACATTATTCTTAGTTTCATTTCATTTGCAAATGAGTCTAAACTAGCCCTCTTTAGCCATGTAATCACTAAGACCCTAGGTCAATGGGTTTTTCCTTTGGCAATCAGTAGCCCTGAGTCTAGATTTGTGCCCGTTTATCTAAAATACTAGAAAATAGTGAGAATAGATTTGACATCTGGGTCATGCATCATATCGTCGTCGTTGCAAATTTAAAATCTCCTATGTGTAAAAAGTAACTTTTAGAGAAACGAAAAAACAGTTTGCTGAAAAAGAAACTGAGGAAACATTCTTATTTATTTTTTTAGATGTAAAGTGTAAAGGAATTATAATGTATTGAGATAGAATTTGTCTTATATCAATGTGTCGTTCAGCATATATTTATATAAATTTAATTATTTTTCTGCACATAGGAGATTTAAGTTGCAACTTTTTGTCACATAAGTGGATTTACAGTTTATTACATCAGGCACATAGGAGTTTTCGATGGGCAATAGACATGAGATTTTTTTAAATTAGCGAATACTTTAACGATACATTAAGATATTCACATATGAGTTTTTGCAATAAGTAGATATACCAAATCGCTTTTAAAATATATGCATAGCTCGTATTTGTGAAAATTGTTACATAGGAGATTTTAAATTTGCAACGACGATATATCATATCAACGCTTGAAATGCAAAATTGACTAAGCGACATTGTGACCCTATGTCGCTTAGTCAATTTTGCCTTTCAAGTGTTGATATCATCTCTTGAGTGAACAACAGCATTTTTATTTAAGTATCTATTAGAACTTACCATGGTCTCATCAATGGGATATGTGGTTTTGTCAGGAAATATACATGTAGATAGGCAGGATACTACTTTCTTCACATTATTCTTTTGGCTAGCACTCAGCACATTGTCATTAATCGCCATATTCTCCCTCTGCAACAAATATGTACTGTTTACTTTAAGTAACGCCTTTAAAAGACCTTTCTCATGTCAAAGACCATGTTTGCCAACATGGGTTTTGAGGATGTTAAAGGATAGAACCATAGGTAGTGTGAAATTCTTAAGTCCAGAAGTACTGCAGTCCCTGCCCCATACACAAAAACCTTAACTTGAAATTTTAATGTGCTTCTGACTTGAGCACTTGCATACACATGGATAGATAAGTAGGGTATCTTGGCAGCATTTGGAAGACGTAGGGGGCCTGCACTGGCTCAGCAGATGGCCCGACGAAGATTACCAGGATTGATAATATTTTTTACCAATTTGCAAAGCAATAAGGAGGATTATAATTTTGATCAGTATGTATTTTCATCTGTTCCCACATAATTTTCAAAACAACTTATCAAAATGGTTGTATGCCACCTAAATAATACATATAATAACAGTATAATAACAGCACCTATATAATAACAGTAGTTAGGGATCATAAGCTTTAGGGCAGAGTGGCATATGACCATAAATTTCAGTTGACAATATTTTCTTGTTTCATATTTCAGTCAAATGCACAAAGAGTGTAAAATTATCACGAAAGTTTAGCATGAGATAAGGCCAACTAATGGACAATGTTTGTAACTAAAGAAAATCTCCATTTATTATCTAATCAAAATCTCAACCAGTTATGTTAAGTTTGTTTGATAATCTTAATTGTCTGTAATAGAACCAGGAAACTAGTGTTATATGAATCAGCATTGTCGTTCAATGTGGCAAAGCTGCCAACCTTTTAGGCAGTTTTCATATGAAAATATCTTCTTATTACATACTTTTTAGAGCATGGTTTTTCAGTAGTCAGGTTTCAGTTGTTTAACTTAAGACGAAATGGGTCTCAAAGAAGATGTTTTGACGCATTTCGGATGCACGCAAAATCAATTTTTGTCCTCTAAAACTACAAATTTGCGTTCTTTTTTTTCATGATTATTAAAATTGAAGATATTTTTTAGTGAATTATGAGGGCCAATACACGATTGACATAATTTGGCTCGATACAAAAAAATCGCAAAGTTTCCTCAAAATTAGCGTTTTTATTAGAAAAAAACGGTTTTATTCGATTGTAATTAAAGCAATTTCAATAATTTTTCGTCTATACGTGCACCATTAAAGACATTAGGGGATTATGGGTTTATTTTAATGTAACAGAGCAAATAGAATTAAAAAAAGCAATATTTATAAAAAACGTGCAATGATATTGCACATCCCTCCGCTCCCGCACCTTGTCAGTCGGCCGCAGCGCGGCTTAGAGAGCACCCGTGTACAACTTTATTACGCCCGTTGTCGCCGACTACTCAAGCAAACATTGAAGTGTAAACTGATACTTTAGTCACAAAAATGGTGAATAAACGCAATAAAATAAAAAAAATATGCAAGACTGAGGCTCAAGAAGCTGAAATTTATGAATTTGAATATTTATTTGTTTACAAAAAACACCAATTTTGACATTTGACACTGACGTAGTAACTCGTATTTATTGTATAAGCACACTACTTTCGTTTTGTAATAGAGATAGATATTATGGTCTAAAACTTCCGTGTAGGGTACATGGAATACCTACATACAGGATTTTTTTTTTACCAGTGCGCAAATTTTTTTGGTGGTTCAGTATAAGTAATAGAACACATTGGCATTTATTTTTTTTTCAAAACTTTTTTTTTTTTTGTTATCCGACTTTATATAGCATGGGCGCAAAATACCTATCTACCTACGATGTATCGTAATACAAATCATGAAAGCGAGCGGCGGCGGCCGACGCATGCGGCGATATTGCATTTTCGGGATATGGGGAGGAGAAGATGAAAAAATGGAAATTGTATACATCCAAAAAAGTTACGTCTTTTGGAAAAATAAAATGGTGCCAAAACTTGTCAACTTGTACCACAAACACATTCTTCCAGAGTTGGTAGATTCCTGCCGAAACCGTGGTATGCCTTTGAGAGGCTCTGAAAAAGAATTTAGAGCCGATAGTGGCCCCGTTATAGAACCCCGCTAGCATTATGAATGATTTTATTTTATTACTAGCTTTTGCCCGCGGCTTCGCCCGCGTGGATGTCGGAAATTAACGCAAGAGGACGTACTACCGCGATAAAAATGTGTTATTCCAGGTTATATAGGTAATATAGACTCTGTGTGCTATTTTCGATCCAGATCTATTCAGCCATTTTTGCGTGATTGAGAAACAAACACCCAATCCTACATTTTTTCCACATTTATAATATTAGTAGTAGTAGGATTATAATTCATATTACTTAGGATTCATAGTTTATGAGAACATCATGTGTGTTGGTGTTTTTAAAATAAGAGTAATAGTATTCAGAGTAAGAAGACTGCGACATAGGGCTTGGTTTAGTTGATTATAAGTCTTCCTGGTTTTTCTCCTATTTTACCTATACAGACACTCAATCATTTACCAGACACCGAACATAATTATAGGAATAGTACTTTTGCCAGTGGCTTGGCCCGTATAGCTGTCGGAAAATATCACCCGGGAACCTACTACCGGGATAAAGTAGGTATCCTATCTCTTACGTATCCATGATATATCTTTGTGCCAAATTCGATCTAAATCCGTTTGGCCGTCTTTGCATCATTGAGAAACAAACATCCAAAATCTAAACATCTAAGCCATTTCGCGGTTTCTTACTTGAAATAATACTATTAGGTTTATTTTGAGTATAATGAACACACATGATATTCGCAATTACTATGAAGCCAAAGTAATATGAATTACAATCCTACTTATCCTGTACTACCCGGCCGCTGCCAACGGATGGACGGGACGGACGTACAACCCCCCAGCTGCTCTGCGCCCGCTTTTTAATATTTTCTAAGATATTCATTTAAATTACATGCTGTAAAGGGCCATATTGATCTATATTAAATGTACAATGTATTTAAGGTACTTAATTGGATAAGGATTAATGCTGTATTGCTTAAAATCGCTTCGTTAATAAGCCCTTATTTCTCGTAAAAAGTAAAAGATATAAAATGGTTATTGTGGGTTGTCCCTAAGAGATACACATATACTATTGCGGACATACTTGTAGGCCCTTTTAAGGTGTATAATACTGTAGTACATTATTTTGATCTAATTCGTAGGATTCAGCCAGGGATTTTCGAATTTTGAAACGTATGTCAGCGTAGTTTTCGAAGATAGTTATTTTTTTCTAAAATAAAAGAATCTTTCTAAAATAAAAGTAGCCTAAGTTACTCCTTGTTACATCAGCTAACTGCCAGTGAAAGTCCCGTCAAAATCGGTCCAGCCATTTCAGAGATTAGCCGGAACAAACAGACAGACAGACAAAAATTGTAAAAAAAATTGTTTTGGTATATGTACTGTGTATACATCCATATACACTTAGTAAAAAGTGGTTATCTTAATATTAAAAACAGACACTCCAATTTTATTTATTTGTATAGATATACTAGCTTTTGCCAGCGGCTTCGCCCGCGTGGAGGTCGGAAATTATCCCGCGGGAACATATATATACATAAAAAGTACCCTATGTGTTATTCCAGGTTATAAAATATCTGTGTGCCAAATTTCATCTAAATCAGGTCAGTAGTTTTTGCGTGAAAGAGGAACAAACATCCATACATACAAACTTTCGCGTTTATAATATTAGTAGGATAAAAGTTGTTTTAATTAGTTGTTTTTATTTCTACAGGGCAATTTTTTATCAATACCCAAATTTTCATAGGTTGTTCTACCTATGAATGAAATCTGCTAATTCATACATTTTGGTCGAGTATGTATTGAACTTTTGTTAAAAACAGCAGATTTTTTCCGTGATTTCAGAGTTGGTCCCATAGTAAAAGTTGTTCATATTCATGGATAGAGCACCCTATGAAAATTTGGGTAGTGATAAAAAAATATCCTGTGTAAAGAACCGATTTTTGGAAAAACCATTTTGGATTCATCTTTAATACGAGTACCCATTCAAACAACAAACGAACTGGAATTATTATAGGAACTCATAAGTAGGCCAGTATTCGTATGTAAATAAATATAATAATAAAAACACTAGTGTATGCGCCTAATTAAAATATTATTTTACATTTATTTACTGCACCATATTATGTACTCATTACATACTTTGTGAAAATAAATATATTTCTATAAACTGCGCAACTAGTATCACGTAAATCTACAACTTGCCACGACATCGACAGTCCGATTGCCGTATGCGCGATCCTCTGCAGAAATATTTTGGTTCACGAGAGAGGGTCACGCTTACAGCGGTCGGACTATAGCTTGCTGGCCGAGTGCGGCAGAGAGCGGGGCTCCGCGTGCCACTTATCCGCTCGCGTCTGCTTCACCCCCTCGAAACATACGTGACCACGATACCATTTCGTCTTAAGTTTATATTTCACATACAGATATACATATTGCTTATTTTTATACAACCTTATAGCTTATGGTTGTGCTGGCAAAGCAAGCATTACGAGTGTAAAAAACATAAACAAAGTTTAGCATGAGATAAGGCTAACTAATGGAAAATGTTTGTAACTTAAGAAAATCTTCATTTATTATCTAATCAATATCTCAACCAGTTAAGTTTGTTTGATAATCATAATTGTCTATAATAGAACCAGGAAACAAATACTGTATGAATCAGCATTGTCATTCAACATGGCAATGCTGCCAGCCTTTTGGGCACTTTTGACATTGATAGTGCTGTGGAGAAATTTTCTGATGCCCAATGAGCTCTTCCTCTCTTTTTATTTAATGTTTAATCTAATATATAAAATTCTCGTGTCACAGTTTTCGTTGCCATACTCCTCCGAAATGGCTTGACCGATTTTGATGAAATTTTTTGTGCTTATCCAGTATCTATGAGAATCGGCCAACATCTATTTTTCATCCCCCTAAATGTTAGGGGTAGTCCACCCCAAATTTTTATTTTTATTTTTTAGACAAAATTTTTAACTTCTATTTTTTTATGATACAACATACAAAAATACATACAATCCTCAATTTTCACTCTTTTTCACCCGGCAAAACAACGTTTGTCGGGTCAGCTAGTGATATATATATTTTTATAGTTTGTTTGAATAAAGTATAAGAGAATTATGAATTATGATGACAACATACTTATGTTGTATGTACTTACAAAGAAGTCTAAGTTGTGTGCCATGTTATGGAAAAGCCCTCCAACCATAGCTGCCAAATGTATCACATGTGTGGGCCGATGTTTCTCAAATAAAGCATCCGTTTGGGTCTTATCTCTGGAAATAATCACAATTTTATTAAGTAAATTTCAATAATTTATACAAAATTCCCATAGAATATACTGTTAACTCTAACAATATTTTCTGTGGGAGATTCCTGTACTTTCAAATTTTTCCTGGCAAATTTTTCAAGTTTCTCTTTTCCCTAAAATACTGTTTCATCTTTTTACAAAAATTGCCATTTCGCTCCAGCTATTCTGAAGTGGAAGCTTACTAACTAACAGCATTTCATTTTTATTTACAGTTAGCTTTTGTGATCGGCTTCGCCCACATATGTTACATATAAACCTTCCTCTTGAAGCACTTTGTCTATTGATGAAAACCACAATAAAATCTGATGCATAGTTTAAAAAATCGAAGCATACTATTGTAAGAAACAACTTTGACTAAACTATACAAAGATAATGTTCAACTTTTCTGTTTTCAATCATACTTTACAAAGGTTTTCCTAGTATCTCACTAAGTTAAAATATTCTCTAATTGTAAAATAATATGTTTAAGCAAACCATGTTTTATATTTTTTAAGTATAACAGCATGTGATTGATGTTAAAATTACCAACTATTAACGCAAAATACGCACTATGACGTGGAGTTTGCTGATTGACTGGTGTTGGATACACAATCAGTAGCTGGTGAATATGACTACCTATTAAATAAATATGTCCTTTTGATAAATAACAAAACAGTGAAAGCACTGCTGGTTGCATGCTTGAATACTTAAGGGCAATAGTGCCAGCCGGTTATGTATGCACCTGCGTAAAGAGTTCCTGACCCTCAGAAAACGTTGGTCTTAGGTACCTGAGGTCTCCATCCTTAGATCCACAGAAAATCCAAGTTTCTTCTTTGGAACTGTCATTTCTCTGCAAGTTTTCTTCATCAATTATCGTTTTTATCGCTTGGCCAACAAGGCCGGAACCTCCAGTCACCAATATCACACATTTTTCCTCACTCATCTGAAATTATTTGTAAAAACAGTAACTCTCTCATTTAATTAATAATCATCTTGACGGCGATTGAAATAGTATCTATACTTACTTACTTTGCTAGAAATACTATATTATTTTTTTCAGGAATATGTGGCAGAGTTTCCAAAATAATATTTAAACTTGACGTTAGAGATGTGCCCCTCACTCATGAGGTGCCTCGTTTGAGGTACTCGTGATTGCAGATTGAAAGAGTTACTCGAATTTCAACATTGAACCACCTCACTCGTTCACGCGTCCTCACTTAAAAATTGACGCGAATACTCGTAGAGTTTCTGTCATGTCTATGTAGTCTGTGGTTTCTGTGCGAGGCGTTGGCGAGGCGAGAGCGAGAATGAGTATTGAGGTATTGAGAGAATGAGTGAGCGAATGAACCGACTTATTTCTTGTACAGAATTTATAGAATGATTGAAGAATTTTGGTATGTAGGTATACAATGAAATAATGATGTTTGGTATGTGTGTGATACTGATGTTTTGTAGAATTTTATTTAGATTGTCAAGAGATACAAAGAAATATGTGAAATGAGTTGCAGGGTAAATAAAAGACACGAAGCAACTAAAAAAAAACTGAGTGTATTCATTGAGATCAAGTGTCATTGTTTATTTTGGCCGTTTAAAATTATGAGCGAAAGAAAAGTATGTGTGAGGGAGATGTCATAATCGGAATCGTGACTTCGTGAGTCGTGAGTACTTTACGAGTCGACGCTCCCCTCCGCCCCGCTGCCTCGGACTGTCGGCTGAATTCGGCTGAGTTCGGGTCGGGCTCGGCTCGTGAGGTGAATACGCCGACAGACGACTCCTCACCTCAAATGAGGGGTACCTCGTGAGTACCTCGCGAGGTAAAATGAGGTACTCCCTCAATCTCATTTTAAAATGACGAGTTACCCATCACTACTTGACGTTGACATTCACGTCGTTCGCGCACGCACTGAGCACAGACTTGCCTTGCCAGTATACCAGTGTTGCCAGATCAGGAAATTGAAAATGCGGTAGTGTTGCTTCAAAAACGCGGATTTTCAACAAAAAATGCGGAATTTCTTGTAACATTTACATCGATTTTTTTCACTCAATTATTGATTATAAGAACAAGGGAACTTACAAATAAAAGAGTTAAAACATAATATGTGAGTAAATCTTTTCTTAATTAAAACATTATTAACTTATCAGTCATTCAAAGGAGAACACATCCTCAGCATCGTCTCCAGATTCTCCGACCTCCGTTTTTGGGAAGTTATAAATTTGTTTGGCAGTCATTTTTGACAACATGTTTCGAGATGGTTTAAAATGTTTGCAGCAGCCCTCATTTTTCCTAAGGGCGCGTTCCCACTATGCCGTAACAGTTAATTTATCGTTGGACGACTGTCTTCTCTAGCCTGTTCCCATTAATACGATTGTTTGTCGTCAAATGTTTTTATCGTTTAGCGACTATCGTATCTAGCTGTTCCCACCGGATCGCGACGACATTTTATAGTTTCACGGCAGTCGCTTTGTCGTTTACACATCATTAGCAAGCTACAAATTTACAGTCGCCTCTACGTTTTCTTGGAGAGTGGCGCGCGGGTGCGAGGGGGAAGAGAAATCACGTGTAAACGAAGATATTTTTATCGTGGCTACGATAGATTAGCGATAACGATTTAGTCGTAATTATTTTTTATCGTTTTACGACTGTCGTGCTAGCCGTTCCCATTGTCATGACAATCTGTTGCCACTGCAAAAAGTGTTGTAGACAACAATAAATCGTGTCGTTCTATATGTGAACACCTCCATTTAAACATATAAGCCACGACACTTAAAACTACACGATTATCTGTCGTCACGACAAAGTGGGAACGCGCCCTAACTGCCTGATCTGCTAAAAGGACTCCATTTACAGTTGGCGTTATCAAACGATTTCGCTTGTCGGTTTTTATGTTATTTATTTTAGAAAATTTCCTCTCATAATCGGCATTTGAAATCGGAATGGACAGAGCTGCGAGTGCAAATTCCGGTAGATGCGTGAACAGCCGTTCTCCAATTTCGTCTTTGTGCTGCCCAATCTGTTAAAAGAAATATTCATTTCATGATTCATCATAATCATCCTTTCAGACTACAAAATGTCCGCTGCTGAACATAAATAGGCCTAACTAATCTCTATCTTGAACGATCCATTGATGAACCTTTGAACTAAGAAATCAAATGAACTATTATATACCAAATCGGTTAATCTCTAGTAAAATAAGCCTGTAAAATAAATTCACATAGATAGAGAGAGATGGCACGATAGGCGAAAGACGTCGCTTGACGATCAAACTGAACGCAACCTTGTCTGCCTCGACGATTAACCGCCAACATGAGTGAAAAAAAAAGGGGTTATTCTAGTAGATTTGAAAAAAGCGGAACCGCGTAGGATAAAAGAGGAACGCGGATCCTTTGTAAAAAAGGCGGGGTAAAAAGCGGAAAAGCGGTGCATCTGGCAACGCTGCAGTATACTAAAGTATAGTCGTGGGCGTTGCGACAACGAACGGTTTCCGAAGACCGTTTTATGTCTTGCAACGATGAAACCGTTTTACGTCCTAGGTCCAAACAGTCTTCGTTGCACAAATCAGTCTTCGAATTACTAGATGCGATTATTTATTTTACAGCTAAGAAAATACGGTCGATAACCCATTGATTCAACTATCACACACGTCGCGTCGCGTCGTCATCCTTAGTCCAGGCGCGGTCCTAGGGGGTAGGGTCCTAGGTCCTAGAGGTCATGACCCTCCCCAAAATCAGTCATGCTATCGAGACCCTGAATGATTTGCCTGTCTTACAAACTTAAAATTGTTCTTACTTGAGCCACGGTGACTCCGATGGACATTTGCAAAAACGTTAAGAATATAAACAATCATGAGCAAAGGGACTGCTGCATGCTGGCAGAGTCGACAAATTGTAGTATCAAAAATTTTAATGTCAAAATTTGTAAACCACCCAAGTCCCAACCCACATGATCTTCTCCTACCAAATAAAATACTAGCTTTTGCCAGCGGTTTCGCCCTTGTGAAGGTCGAAAACTATCTCAAGGGAACGTACTATCTGGATAAAAGTACCCTGTGTCTTATTCTAGTTTATAATCTCTCTGTGTGTCTTTCATGCATAACCGTTTCGAAAGAGATACCGTGACCCTGGCACTCTACCTCTATACTCTCCCTCTATAGTTACTTTACTCTTTGCCCTGGCACATGGGCAACTGAAGGAACACGGGTGGGTTTTAGTCAGTAAAAGTCTGACATGCCTTCCCGCTCCACCCAGAGCGGGAGAAGTCATTTGATGATTTCCCATCCAAAAAAAAAAATGCATAACCGTTCAGTAGTTTTTGTGTGAAAGAGTAACAAACATCCACACATCCTCACAAACTTTCACATTTATAATATTAGTAGGGTAAAAACTAAAAAGTAAACCCGAATGCACCCCACCAATATGTAGGTTTAGAGGGGCTAAGGTTAAGGCCAGTTCTGCATAGTGGTCAAAAGAAAAATTTTAGCACTCTACCTGGTGCTAAAATTATCATCGATACCTGGTGCTAAAATATCTCGATTTGCTCTCTCTTGCATTCTACATTCTCGTAATACTTGAACTTTCCATTTGGAAAGATCAAAAAAAATCTAACCTATCCGAGCGCGTGGAACATTTTTGAGCTCGCTTTGCTCGCTCTTGCATTCATAATTCTCATGATAACCAGAGTTTTTCTGGCATAAATCGACTATTCAATTTCTATTTCTATTTGAGAATATGAAACAAAACCGAACCTAACCCAAGTAGGTTTTTAAAATATTCTAGCTCGCTTCGCTCGTTCTTGTATTCATAATTCTCATGATAACCTGGGATTTTCAGGCATAAAACAAAACCGAACCTAACACAGGCGGGTTGTTAAAATTTTCGAGCTCGCTTCGCTCGCTCTTGCATTCATAATTCCCTTAGTTACTTGTTACTTGGGCTTTTCTGGCATGAATCGACTATGTAACTCCTATTTCTGTTTGAAAGTATACAACAAAACCGAACCTAACCAGGCGGGTTGTTAAAATTTTCGAGCTCGCTTCGCTCGCCCTTTCCATCCTACGTAATCTATTCATTTGCTACTCCGTTTTAATTACCTACTACTTATCAAATAGTGCTGTGTGACCAATTTCCCAGCATAATTAAGTATTAAAAGCTGCGTCACTGAACAGCATAAGTAATGTGGAGCTGGAGATGTACATAACTGTATATGTTATTATATAAATGTATATGTTACATTTTATGACGCCTTTAATTCCCTACCTAATCACCTATATATAGAACACAGATATTTTGCCAGTTATGTTTAAGTCCCATGTAACATGAAGCGAGCCTTCTGCCACCAACCGGGCACAAGCTAGACTCCAGGCTGCTTCTGAGAAATTTCTGATGAACCCAATAATACTACACGGGTAAGGAATCAAACCCGGGACCTCATGCTCAGCCGTAGTGCTTGCGACTACTAGACCAACGAGGTGATGTAACTTCCGAAAAATATTCTTCAGTAAATTTGGTGACCCCCCCCCCCCCAAAATCTTAGGCTGCGACCGCGCCTGCCTTAGTCCGTCCATTCCAAATACCGTTTTATGTTCTGCGACGACTACGATGACGAAACTGTTTTTAAGTCTTGGATCGAAACAGTTTTCGTCACACAAACCAGTCTTCGAATTACTTGATGCGATTTTTTATTTTACTGCTAAGAAAATACGGTCGAGAACGCATTGATTCAACTATCACACTCGTTGCGACGTCGTCCTTAGCGTACCGCGTTCGTTCACAAAACAGTTCTTACAGTAAAAAGTGAACTTTTTGTCAATGGTATAGAGTCTATATTTTATTACTACTTTTCTATACTGTCGTTCGTGATGCGACTTTCAAACCTGTGTAAGCTTATAGCCGTTAAGTGCAAAATCGCCCGGCATATTGAACTGGGATAATAGGTAAATAAATATCTTGGAATTCGAGCCGGTGAGCGTGTCATATTATGTTTGTTTACATTTTTTTGGTCAGTTGTGTAATTGGGCATTTATAAGTAGTTGTAACTTTGGAAGAAACTGCAACTATTTCACGCAACGAAAACGCAATTCTGTTCCATATTCGGTAAGTTTCGTCTTTTACAAAACGGTCGTCGTCGCAACAACTGGTTTGAAGACGGCTCTTCAAACCAGTTGCGACGACGACCGTTTTCTGCAACCGTTTTCGTCGTCGGCAAAACGGTTGCGTTTCGTCCGTCAAAAATTCGGCAACGACCCACCACTACTAAAGTAGTGTTTGACAGAGCACAGTGGGAGCTATAACCAGAGCCAGGGTATTTATATTCTGTGCCATGGACCTAAAAAAAAGAACGGACGCCGTCTCCTTTAACAAAAACTGAAGCACCCATAGTAAGTCAGTGCAATAATGTAGACAAGCCAGCACGCACACATTCACACCATAGTAAGTCAGCCGTCGGCCATTACGCTTCGAACGGTGCCCGCGTGTTATTCGGTGATATTTTGCTTAATAAAAATTAAAGTATCCCATCGTGTGTTGTGAAAAGTTGTCGAAACCAAAGTGGTTCAATTAAAAAAAGTCAGGGTATCACTTTTCATAGGTAAGCTTGTCATTTTAAAGCTTATTTCTCGATTTTACGTCAATATATTTAATAAATCTTGAAATCAATCAGTGTTGCAACTATTTCAAGTTTCAAATTCCTTTAAAAGTGGGAGATAATTTTTTTTATGTTACTATTTATCGTTATTGTATTCTTCTATATTTTAGATTTTCCTCAGCAAATGATGCATGGAAAAATGATTGGATAAAAATAGTAAGGGAGTGTAGAAATGAAAATAATTGGATTCCATCAAAATGTAGCGTAATCTGCAATATATATTTTGAGAAGAATTGTTTGTATACAAATAAAGGCGGACTTCTTCGCGTTGTTGCTTATGCCATACCAACAAAGGTAATTCAATTAATTTAGGGTCCTCTCCTTATAACCTAACCTGTCAATTTTAATTTTTAACAGTTTAACAATTGAACTTTTTTTTAGTTTTTATTCGATACGTCAACAATTCAAGATCAACCGACTGAAGTAACTACTTCCAGCGTTTCTGACGAGGTGTGTTTTTCTGATTTTTACATTAATGTAACATTAACGTTGTTCTATGTGCAGGTCTACTAACCTGATATTATTATTTATTTTAGAGTTCACTAGTGATTGCAGCAGTAGCTTCAGATTCCGGGCAGCAAAAAAAATAATAGAACAGCCTTTTTCACAAAATGTAATGACGCCTTTGACACAAGTGAATAGCCTTACCAACTGTAAATCTAAACCTAACCTACTGTAATCTAATCTAACATTAAATGAGTTGTAAATATTTTTTAAATCCAATGTGTTTTATTTATTTTACCTTTATTTTAACAATATCCGTCACAAAAACTTGTAATAAAACCAAGTGCAAGGGAGATCTTATTGAAATATTATTTTGAAAGGGGTAATTTTCCTTCATCTGGCATCCCTTTACACACGCACACATAGTTACGCAGCCGCCATTGTGGTGCTTCAATTGTTTCTTAGTGAAGTTCTGTCCGTTCTTTTTTTTAGGTCCATGTTCTGTGCACAGAAGTGACACCGACAAGTGACAGACAAGCACCACATACCATATAAGCCCACGTACCCGCGAGCGGGATAAAATCGCGACGAGATTATTTCGTGCATTAGATTTTTAACTCCGTGTGACTATGTTGAACAAAGCATTGAGAATCCAAGATAGTGTGGTGCGAGTGAGTCTCAGCGCGTCGAAAAATAACAAAAATCGATTTTCAACTTTCAGCGCTAAGCAGTGCGTTGAAGATCCAGAGAGTGAAAAAATCCCGTCGTGATTATATTGCGCTTAGTGAGAACGTAGGCTATAACTCACATCACAGACTACTCGGATCGTTTATAATAGTATAATAAGACAGAATATACAGGATTTTTTTTTAACCAGTGCGCAATTTTTTTTTGGTAGTTCAGTATCAGTAAGGGGCCATCCATAAATTAAGTCACACGAATTTCATGATTTTTGACCCCCTCCCCCGTCCTTGTCACAGGTTATCACATTTATGAGACCTCCCTAGCGTGATGTCACATATTTTACATCTAAAAATAATTATTGAATTAAAACAACAGTTCTGAAATTAGTTGTATTTCAATTTAAATGATTTTTCAATAAAATTAACATCAAATCAAACATTGCAAGAAATTTGAACCTTATATTTTTACTGATAGAGTTGCAAATATTTTTGAGTTTTTCGTTAATTGTTCCTAGTTCGTGTTATACTTAACACTTAAATTAAAATAGATTTTGAAATGTGACATCACGAAATTTAGAACCCCTCCCACCCCCTTGTCACACAATGTCACACTTCGTCAACCCCCTCCCTCCCCCTTAACGTGAGACGTAATTTATGGATGACCCCTAATAGAACACATTTCAACAATTTCTCAATACTTTTTTTTAAATTTGTATCCCACCTTAAATCAGTAAACTGTGGACATCCTACATATTTCGTAATATGATATCGACAATAGGAATAGGTCAACAACCGCGCGCCGGCGCGGCGGCGTAGGTACTTCGAACTTCTTAAAATTTTGACCAATCGAACTGGTAGGTACTTGTAGCTAGTGTTGCAAAGGACTCGAGTCCTCGAGTTGTAATTTTAAAGACTCGACTCAATTATGCAAGACTTCAGTGTGCTCAAATGCATGGAGTCTAGAGTTAAGCCGAGCCCGAGTCATTCTCGTGTCTAAAAAAAAAAACTGGAGTTTTAAAAAGGACTCGAGTCTTAAAAACGACTCGAGTCTTGTAGCTCATCATTCGAAAAAACTCGAATTACCCGTCAGATTTTTTTGTACGGAAAGTTACATCATAACCACTAATTTGAATTTATTGCCTTCTTTCGAGTCTTTTAGGTACAAGGAGGTACAAGTTTCATATTCATGCTCCGAGTTTTTCTTTAAGACTCGGGTTCATTTTAAGACTCGAGTCCTTTTTAACACTAGGGTTCATTTTAAGACTCCAGTCCTTTTTAAGACTTGAGTCCTTTTTTGAGCACACTGAGTCTTGCATAATTGAATCGAGTCTTTAAAATTAGGACTCGAAGACTCGAGTCCTTTGCAACTCTACTTGTAGCTACGCTCGGTCGTTCACCTTCACCGCCACGCCGGTGCCGCGCGCAAGTTACCATAAAAACCAGTTTCAAAATAAACATCTTTCGTTAACGATAACTTAATTTTTTTGTACTAAGATATAAATATAAATAAAAATTGCATGGTTATTATAACTCGTTTAATTCGTTCCCGTGTGGTATAGGACGTTGAGAATAGCACCATCCCATTTCTTCCCGTGGGTGCCGTAAGAGGCGACTAAGGGATTTCCTAGAGAATGAGCAGCAGTGTTCTCCTATGCATTTTACCACCATACTGCGATTGCTAACCCGCCTGCCAAGCTTGAAGATTATGGCAAACCCCCTAAATTGCGGGAGACCTATGTCCAGCAGTGGACGTCTTACGGATGTAATGAGGATGATGAAGTTTAATTTGTTAAAATTTGCGCACTGGTTAAAAACTTATACTGTAGATGCTAACGAGCTGACAACTGACAAGGGTTGGATCTACTTGGACTCGTGATAATATTTTCTTTTTATGACCTGATGTATGAACGTAAATGAGCTAACATTCATTGTGTTATTTATTTATTGAATGCCATATCAGCTCTCATATAACCAGACAAGAAAAAAGGAAAAATACGTACAAAGGTAATTTTATTTCTTCAGTAATCTCTTCCATCTTACCTGTATTTATTAGCATGGCGGACAACTGTTAAGATTTAAGGATGTGCTTAAGCGACACATGAAGGGATGTGACGTAGATCCATCTCAGTGGGAAAAGCTTGTGTCTAACCGCAGAGAGTGGAGGTCACTGGTACATCAGAAAGTTTCTGACTTTGAAACTCGTCCGCTTTCAAAATTAGACTCTAAGCGTGACGAACTAAAAGCCCGACTACCAGCGGCAATCAATTACAATTCTGTTAATGGTGCTCTCACGTGTCCACTCTGTACAAGAATTTTTGTAATCAAAGGCGGTTTTGCTAGCCACATGAGAGCCCATGATAGACACCAGTAGGTTAGTAATGAGACAGTCGCCGTAGCCGAAAACGGCTCGGAAGAATTATTATTATTATATTTATTTATGTTGTTGAGCAGACAAATTTTCCAAACATACGAAGTAATGGATTAGATCCTTCAAAATGATTCAGATTGTGATCGATAAGTGCTACGTCATTAAGCTGCTGATTCTAAATAGAATGTTTGTAGGATCTTTAAGCCAGATGTACACATGCTTTGCATACTTTTGTGTACAGGTTGGCAAAAAAGAGTCTGTCGTGGTGATAATTGGAACTAAAATATATTTTTTGTGGCAACACTGCTTTGTTTATAACCAATAGGTAGCTAAAATAGTGTTATGTTTCCAGTTGTATTTCACTTATTTCTAATTAACTATCAATTATTAATGATTTTGTACATATAAAAAATGAATAAAACAACAAGGAGTAGTGGTGTGAGCTGTGATATACCAAGTTTTCGTAAGATATTTGGCGGAATCTGAAGCGGAACAAATTTTGTCTCCAATTGACAATGTTTTCGAAAGAATTGCTGACATGACAGGTATTTATCCAAGAAATGTATATTTTAGTCAGTCATTGTTTTTCCTTTCTAATAGTAAGTTTTATCGGTATTATAAGTTTCAAGCCATTTTATTGTTAAATTTACTAATAGATTATTGAGGTTATGTTTTCTAGTTTGACAAATCACGTGTACGTTGACTCTTAATTGTTGATACTTGAAATTGAAAAATGTACATGGAATTAATATGATTGTCTTTATAGTTTTTTCAAGGTAAATCTCACAGTACAATTAGAGAAGTTGTTAATGAAGGTGAAAAAATTAAGGATTTTTTTCTACACCTGGAGAAACACCAAAACAGTTGGCGGAAGAAAGAATTAGACGATTTTGATCTGTGTGCAATTAGATAAAAATTTCAACACTAAAGAAACAGGCAAGTATTTTTTATTAATGCTATTATTGCATACGACATACCACAGTAAAAAAAAGTATAATTTACATTTATCATTTTTCAGGTGCCTATTCTACGTAATATATTACCTATAGTTTAAGGAGACTTGGGTTATAATGGGAGCCGTAAACGTCTAAAAAAGATTTTTACACTATTTAGATATCATAAATAAGAAATGTAAAACTGACACATCAGTGATAATGGAAAAATCTATCATAGCACCAAAAAGGAATAAACGAATGATGTTATCTTACGTTTTTCTTTTTAAATAAAACCTAATTTTTAGCGTGTTCTTTCATTTTCATTGTCATGTGGATAGTGATAGTGTTATGTACCCCACATAGACATACCTGACGGCTTCATTAGTCAACTGTTCAACTTTATTAGATATTGCCCGTACCTTTCGAATGCGACATGTTATAGGTACTCTCCGACTTTCGATTAGTTTCCGACAGCAGCAGCTAAGCCGCTGTTAGTCGCCGTCTTGTCGACTATAAACTGCCAGCATTAACAGGATTCGTTCATTATCATTCATGTCAAATTTGATACAGGCATACCAACCATCGAATAGTTGTGAATACCCTAAATGGTGGCCGCAAATGCGATTGCTGAACATTATTTCTTGTGTATCGGGTTCAATTGGAAATCCCTAAGTGTAATTTAACTTTTTTTTATACTGAATAAGTTTTCATTATGTTATTATGATGGCACTCGCATCTCTTAGATAAAATGTTATTCTAGCGAAATAATGCGCAATCTACTAAATACAATGAAAGTGGGCCTATCAAGTCTTGAAATCTTGACTGTTGAGAATTTGCGGGATCTCGTGTTTGTTGATTAAAACAACAAGTATCTTATCACTTTTAGTCCTAGAATACAGGGTGGCCATACCTGCTAAACAGGCGCCCTCATTTTTTCCAGACTCTTTTTTGCCAAGTTGTAAACTTGCACAAACATCAAGCAGGTTGCATGTCGCTTTATTTTAACAATATTGCAACAACAATTAATAACTTGTGTGCATATAAGAAATAATATACACACCGTAGCATGTGTAATACGTGCCCATGTCCTTTAAGATACGGATTTTGTCAGACGTGTCCTTTTCTTTCCAAGTCACGCTGCAGGCACGGTTATTGATAATATTTTGAAACCCAAGAATTATGAATTGTTGACGAAACAAACAATTATTTACTTTTTAGCAGGGGATTCAAGGGGATTCCAAATTCAAAAATGTCGATGACTCACAAAAGCAATTTACAGCATAGCAGCACCAATTAAAAACAAAACTAATCTTGTCTATGCGAAAATACTGGTTAACGATTGGCCAGTCGATTCTCTACGAACATTCGTTCTCGCTCCGAAAACGCCAAATACGTTTTCAAACCAAAATGGAGGATTTGTCGGTCGAGGTGTACGGTGATAATGGTGCTTATTACAAGGTTTGTAAATTGTGAAGTACGTTAAAATTCCACACAACAAGTAATATTTTGATAAGTGTAATGTTTATTCAGTTATTTCTAATGATCAATACCTAGGTAATTCTTATACTTACAAAAATATTTTTCCGGGAAGATCATCACGGCTGGAATGGACGCCATGTCCGCCTGTCAGGGCGTGATTTTTCCATGTGTTGTAATAATTGTGCTTCTTTCTGTAATTTTAGCTGCGATTTAGGTGTTATGGAATTGGAATGACATGCGACGCATTTTTATATTTGCGCATATACACATAAATGACCTAGATATCTTATTTCTAGCGCATCACGAAGTTGGTGTACAGTCGGAATGTTCTAAAAATCTCTTTATTTTTAGGCCATTGTCACCGACGTGCTCGACAACGAGGTTCTCGTAGCCTTTGAAAATGAGTAAGTACGACAGTAATTGATTTAAGTAACTTTTTAATAAAAAAAGTGCGGGTATTTTTATTTACATTAATATTTTGCTTTGTAGCTGGCAGCCGGAGTCGAAATTCCCGTTCTCGCAAGTGTTCTTACCACCGAAAGACACCGGCAAACACACAGAGTTCGTGGAAAACCAAGAGGTGGAGGTATACGCGAGGTCCAATGAGAAGGAAGCATGTGGGTGGTGGACAGCAAACATCAAGGTATTGAATTACATACCTATATACTTATCACATCTTATGTGTACCCCTATTTTCCAAAATATTTTTTTTTCTACTTACCCTCCAGTGTGATTTATGAAGGCTTAGGTATGTCAAGATGCTTCAAAGATTGCTATGCATAACTGTGTACAAAAATCTGCAATATAAATAATTGCTGCAAATTAAATGCATCATGACTTTCACTTAAAATGCCAGCAATTCAGTGGGTACATCACCATAAAAAAATATATATATTACAGCAAATAAAGTATGCATCTAATATGAGTTGAAGTACTTATAATTTTATAAATATTCAGTGTTACAATTCTTTTGTGTATCAACCTGAACCTGTGCCCTTAATTTTATCTTAGAGTGGATGTTTAACATATAGCTATAATTATGTTGTATACACAATCTGTTGTTGTCTGAAAACTGCTGCAATTCAATAGTTTTATCAAAAATGTCAATCTCCAATGCTTATTTGACACTGTTTACTAAGATAACCAAATTAGTCTATTATTGATTAAACATCAAATTCTATGCCAAGTTTGGTGTAGGGGTTGTTTGTAGTATTAAATATATATAATTTCATCCCCTTATGATAAAGGCTAGTCTTATTGGTTTATTCAGATCATAACAATGAGTGTACCCATTTTAATTTATTGGTCTTCTGTGTAAGATATGGTCAGCTTAGTTTCTTCTATCTTAAATCAGTAGGAAATGTGTACTTAAATAATTATTTGTGGAGTCATACATTTTTAGATCCCCAAGCATCCATTTATGAGGGCTGTAATACAATTAACTGCTGGGTACAGCCTGCATCGTCATTGCTGGGCAACGGCTTCCCACTTATGATTTTCAGGTTTTAATGAATGTGGACCACTGTTTAAAATGATTTTTCCTTTTTCTAATAATTAGTAAACATAGCTTCTTGAAATTAACTGGAGGGATAACTAAATAAATGCAATAACATTATGGAAATTAATCAAATATTAATCATCATTTGGTTGCGATGACATGCAACTTTTAGCACTGTACCCTACTTTGGTGCACTTTCACTCAGGCATAGCATGCATGCTGTGTTTTATAGCAATTATTGAGCAGTGTTAAAAATAAATGTACTAGAAATTGTGGAGGGACTTGGTATGATATTTATTTAAAAATATGGATATGCTGCTAGGTGCTGTTTGCAATGATTTTTTGTTTCTAAGGTTACCAATTTTTCATATACAGCTCTATTGACTCTATTTCATGCCCACAATCATCAAAATAACCTGAAGTTCTTTCTGTATCATGTAACTGTTATACCTAAAAAACTTTTGTTTATTTGCTAAATGTGCTTTTTTAGTGCAGAATCCACCAATTTTCAAATCACAATAATTTGGTTTAATAACTGAACAAGATACATCTTTTAGGCTTAGTTTTATAGTTGGAAAAACATCAATAAATTATATTGGTTCACTAAAAAGCGAATAAAAAACAATATACACACTATACTGATTCCCCAATGTTACTGCATCACAAGTACCTGATCCATTCTGAATGCTTTTCAAGATTGCACTTATAGGTACTCCTATGATTATTAGATAGCATTATTAATATTAGTATGACAAATAATCACATCAGTGTAATGCGAATACCTCTTCATCCAAGTAATAACTTTCTTGTTTTTTGAAATTTCAAGAAATACTTTAGTATTTCTTGAAATTTCAAAAAACAAGAAAGTAAACCCACTTGTTATTTTTTAAAATTTAATTAAAGAATCCTAAATAATGTCTTATTATGGCGCATTGCGCATTTCTTATGGAAAGGAAATTAGACCAATAGTGCATAAAATGCTTCAATGCCGTCAATACATTTCTGGGTATTATCGCCTTTTTCTTATGCTTCAGCTTAGGTTTATTACTTTAACCACTGCAGTACTTGAGAGGCACTCAAAGAATATTGTTTTCATAGAATATTTTAACTTTTATGGATCAAAGTCAAATCATTTATCAAATGTCTTCATCAAAACCCTGAAGGTCAAGAATTTACAAAAAAAAGGAATTTAAATAGTGAGTGTTTTCAACATAGCATTTTAGCAGTCAACTGCTAATCATACTTTGGTTTCATGTTGACACAAGTTGCGATTTTGTGGTGCCAAAACTATCAGGAGTGGAACTAAAATGTTTCAAATAGTGTGTCTAGCACAAGTCGCGAATACTTTTCTTCAAAATTCAGTCTGTCCCTGCTGTAAATTATTTAAGAAGTGAACATACAACTTTCATTATATCTAATTAATTTTGTCAGCGGCTTCGCCCGCGTTATAAATATATAAACCTTCCTATTGAATCACTCTGTCCATTGATGAAAACCGCATTAAAATCCGTTGCGGAGTTTCAAATATTTAAGCATACAAACACGACATACAACTTCATTTTAGTATAAAATGTAATGTAAAGATTGTTTTACTAAAATAAGTTCACAATAATCTATAATTATTTAATCAATATAATAATGAACTAGCTTCTGCCCGCGACTTCGTCCGCGTTAAATTTCTTGTTCCCCCGACCCTTCCCGTCGCGTCGAATCGCCGACCCGTGCGATTTTCCCCGTGTTTTCAACATTTTTCATTACTGCTCCGCTCCTCTTAGTTGTAGCGTGATGTTATATAGCCTATAGCCTTCCTCGAGAAATAGGCTACCTAACACAAAAAATATTTTTTCAATTCGAACCAGTAGTTCCTGAGATTAGCGCGTTCAATCAAACAAACTCTTCAGCTTTAAAATATTAGTATAGATTATATACTTTTGGTAATTGATTTTGGTTTTTTTATTTGTTTGGAAGTTGGCGGTGTGTTACCCCCGTGCCTCGGAAAGCACGTTAAGCCGTTGGTCCTGCGCCTGATCTTTCTCCAGTCGTGTCGATTGCCGTCCCATCGGACTAGGAGAGTGAGGGAAGAGTGCCCCTGTGTCTGCGCACACACTTGTGCACTTTAATATCTCGCGCGCCGAAGGCTAGTCTCCATTGAAAAAAGGTCACATCACTCAGTAAACCTTAGCAGAAAATAGGTTAAGAAATACATATAACACAAACTATTTGGATAATTAAAAACACCAAGTATAAAGTACTTGGTCCTGGTGGGTTGTTTTTATTTTTCTGATAAATTCTCATAAACGCCAAGCTAGATATTGTCAAAATTAAATTGTAATCAGTTAATCACAGCAATCTATTACTTGAACATTGTTCTTATTTCCAGATGATGAGGGGCGACTTTCTAGTGATAGAATACCTAGAGTGGGACAACTGCTACACGGAAATCGTGCCAAAGGACCGCCTCCGCGTGAAGACGCCTAAAACACCCATTGACAAGACCACCTTCCACAAGTTCGAAATCCCCGTACCTGATGATCTCAAGGACTAGTGAGTATTATTCACCAACTAAGATATCAATGACACCACATCAATCATCCTCATCAATTTAGAAATTCTGCCACCAAAAAAACTTTTTACAAAAAAATAACAACCGACTTCCTTAAAAAAAAAAAACACTACAAAGTCAAAAATAACTTTAATTTTGGAAGTCGGTGTCTTAAGATCTGTATTTAAGGTATTTTTCCCACCGACTTCCGAAATTAAAGTTATTTTTGACTTTGTAGTGTTTTTTTTAAGGAAGTCGGTGGTTATTTTTTTGTAAAAAGTTTTTATTTTTAACTTTTTAGTTAAGGTAGATACCCCGCACTAATCTAATCGCGTTATTCGTTCATTTGTCGCGCAAATACTTAATGCAATTTTTTACATGGATCCCATTGTCCGAATGAAACCAAATTAAAAGGGGACCATTCGGGAAGCACCAGCTTTCAAATAAAAAAACAATTTTCAAAATCGGTTCACCCAGTCAAAAGTATAGTATATAGTATAGTCCTCCAGACCGAATTTCGGCCACGGCGGCCAATCTCAACGGAGACTAGCCATCGGCGCGGGAGATATTATAGTGCTCAAGTGTATGCGCAGACACAGGAGCACTCACTCTTCCCTCACTCTCATAGTCCGATGGGACGGCAATCCGACACGACCGGAGAGAGATCAGGCGTAGGACCAACTGTTTAACGTGCTTTCCGAGGCACGGGGGTATCACACCGCCAACTTCCAAACTCCGGGCTGCTACTAAGTAATTCCTAATGGAAAAACCCAGTAACACTTTGCCCGACCCGGGAATCGAACCCAGGACCCCACGCTCAGCGGTCGCGCTTGCGACCACGAGACCAACGGGGCAAAAGTACTGAGGTAACAAACAAAAAAAAATTACAGACGAATTGATAACGTCCTCCTTTTTTTGAAGTCGGTTAAAAAAAGGGACATTCTTTGCGAGTAATTTAAAAAATTGTTCTTATCTGCATACTTACATTATAAGCAAATATATTCCTTCGAAGTGTACGTCAAAAAACTATATCTCCTTTGCGCCGCGCACTCGGGTAAAAAGCAGCCAGTTTATGTCTCAACCACAAGAGACTTATAAATAAAGTACTAAAAACCCCATTTAATTGAAAAAAACATCCACTAATTTTAATATGCAGTTTTGTATGTAGAAATATAAACTTACGACGACCGTGTTGTGCGTAGGATGCGACATGGAAGTTGCGGTGTCTTTTATGATTCCAAAGTGTTTTAAAACATTAATAAAACACAATTCTGATTTAGCTATATTGCTTGAGTTATCTAATGTTGTGGTAAGTTATTTACTATAGCGTATGTTGCCGTGTTACAGTAGAAGTCGAGTGTAAAAATAAAGATATTATTGAACATGTTACTTAAGCGGTCTGCTACAAGAAGAGTAATAAAGAAAATTTATTAAAATAAATAAAAAGTTATAAATAGACCCTTACTAGCTGTTCATATTCATATAATACAAGAGTAACAATACTATTATTTCAGCTTAGAGCTCTTCCCTGAGCTCGAGTCATGGTATTTTTTCTCTAGTCAACATAGCATTTGTACGCCCAAACTTCTATTAGGTTAGCTGTTGTAACGGTTGTAACGGGTTTGGTCTATCAAGATGTTGAAAATCAGGATCCTGTCTAATTATTACATAGTTCATCTACGACTTCAGTACAAGGCAAGCGAGCGCCTGCATGCGACGAAGTGCTGGTAACCTTGCACTAGATGGTCAACGTGCATGGCGTACGAGCACCTTAATGCAAGTGCTTATTATGTAATAACACAGTACGATGTCCCACAGTGCGAAGGTGGAGAACGCCCACAAGGAGTTCCAGAAGGCGATAGGCGCGGCGCTGGTGTGGTACGTGGCCGAGCGCGGCGTGCTGGCCGTGGTGTCGCGCTGCGAGACCTCGCAGAAGCGCGCCCAGATGTTGCAGGAGATGCACTTTAGGTTACTATACTATACAAGCTACATTATTTTTAGAACCATTCGTTTTAAGAGTAGAGGAAGACCAAAGAAAGAGAAGAGAATATGAATGGTGGATGGACTTTGTCAAAGATACTAGGCTAGAAAGGGTGACTACCGAGATGACCAATAAAGTATGAAAGAATAAGAAATGCCAAGCCCTAAATAAATAAGCAGCTAATAAATTTTAAGCTTACTTATTAACATATGGATTGACTGTGATCTAATGGTAAAGGTTTGTTACGAAAATACATAAACCTTCGCCTTTTCTCCTGGAGGTAGGCAGAGAAATAAAAATAATAAGCTGCTGCGTATTTCCTTGTGAAAACCTAATACCATGACTGGACGAGAGGATCGAACTCGGATTACGCTTGTGACTACTAGACACCACTTATAACAAACAACGCGACGCCTGTTTTTCCCGAAGGGTTAGACAGAGGTGTGTGCCCCACACTTCGCAAGTTACAGTATTTATCTGTATGAATCTTCTCTTGTGCACCCCAGTAAAACGCGCAATAAAAGATATTAGTTAAATGGCTCGCTGGCTCAGGAGTTGCGACCGTGAGTTCGATTCTCACCCATTGCACTATTGATGTGAACTTTATTACATTTGCACAAGATCAGGCAGATCATATACCTTTTTTATGTATAGACCAATCTTAGTTATTTTACCCTTGACAGATGCAACCCATCTGCAACCTTATTGCAATATATACAAACATCACTTTGATTTTGACAGTGATGCAAACTCAGAGATTACAATGTTAATTGAGTAACTAACCCACAGCACTTAACTAGGATCTCATTTGTGAAGCATCATTTGAGGTCCTATTTGTTTGGGCAAGCGACTCACTTGCTCTACAAAGTTGTGCTAACAGTAACATAAGCCACAGGGCCAACGGTAATAAGGAACTTGCCGTATTGGTAGTATTTAGGCTTATTACATTCTAATAATTGATTTTGATATGTATAGTCGACGAAACTGACTAGCAATGTACTAACGAATAGTGGTTTCTCTTTCGACAATTCACTTGTCATGTAACTGCACAGTATGTTTGACCATGTAATGTTGTTTCCAGGAATCTAACTCAAAAGCTGTTATTGATGAAAAAGACTGAAGAGGCAGCCCGACAGTTGGAATCCACCAAAATACACAATCAGGGCGGGTGAGTACAGAAATTATTACACATTGCCAATATATTGCAGGCCACAGTTTACTAAGGCCTGAAAAAATGGAACCCAGCTTGTCCTGTTGACAGTTACAGCACCTGACTAACAGACGCGACCGACATGCCAGAGGTTTAAAGATCTTAAAGGAGTTCTTTGGAAAAGGCATGTCAAGTTCTCAGCATTGCTTACTGAAACTGTAGGTTAGTCTAGATTGAACGCGTGTTATCTCAGTATCAGCTCAATTATCTGGCCACAGGGCATTGCGAGTTGCAGCGCGCAATAAGAAAATACGGTACAATATTTAAAAAACAGGTTTAACAAGTTCCTTGACCCCACACTAGAATTCCCTATGAAGTGCGGTGTTTGTGTTCCCACAAGGGGTAGTACAATGAGCGGTCGATAAATGGGGCTGTCCGTGCTCGTAAGACCGCCATTCACTTTGCTATGGATATATATACGCTGGATTCATAAACCCCAATCAATAGTGTGGTGGTGGTCTATTTTCCTGTGCCCAACAGGGTCCATGATCACATTATAATTTGAAGTTACCACCTAAGTCCACATTATGGAATGCAAATAACGTATTAAGTACTGGATGACGTTGAATAGTTCAGCTAGGTGCGGCTTACTAAGTTCAACAACCTTTCATGTACTGTCTGCATTCTGACCTCTGTTGATCTGCAAGGTTAAAGAAATTGTAACGTATTATTAGTGTTTGCACAAAATTTGAATATGTTATAATAATAAGAAGTATAAAAACTACCACTGTAAAATATAATTTGCTTGCAATTTATTGTTTTTGGTTAGATGCAATAAGCAGAGAAGCACGTTTCTGTAAGTATAGGCCATATATGGAGGTGGTTGTGACTGTAGAAACCAACTCGCGCGCCTTATCAGTGGCGAACGCTCCACTACTGCGCCATTTATTTTTGTCGCACAAAAACCGCCAAAATTCTTCGCCATGCATGGGGTAGAACGCACTAAATAAACAGTTGCGCATGACATTACTCGATAATACAATCGTAAGTAAAAGTAATTACTAATTACGAACAGGTTGATTAGCGTGCAAACGACGTCATCAGCGAAAATATGGTTTAAAGTCACAGTTGCTTTCGTTATACATAGATTGTGATACGCTGGGTGACGCTACGCTTTCTCTGCGTGATGTGCGGATGAGATTTTATTAGTAATCATCACATATTGCAAGCCAATGAAAATAGTTCCATTAGAAAATATACAAACAACTATTTATTTAAATATCTGACTTTGGAATACCGGTAGTTTCCCCTTTTATTATTTATAACATCATATAACCGTTTCATTGTGTCTCCACTTATCGGGAACGGAAACTTGAAACAATCGTCAGCAATGTTTGTTGAACTCCCTAAAATTCCTTACATACAATGTTAACGACAAAATTAGTGGAACAAGTTACAAATATTTTTTCGAGCTATTTTCGGCAACACGGTTTCCGCGTGCCGCAGCGACACGTGATTATGAGGCACGCATGCAACATATTAAAGCTTCGCGGACGCATTCTTGCGTGGAGCGTACCCTACTTCGAGCGATTGCAATCGCCGGAGTTACTTTTATAATGATCAATCAATGCGTTGAAGAAAATTGTTGTCAGTTGCTTGTCAGGCCATGCGTTACAAGTTAATCTAGGGGGAGTTATTTATTATTCTTCGGCGACGACATACTTTATCGATACAAAAAATAAATCTAGTGTTTGGTAACTTCACGCTTCTGTGGGGCAAGGTATAGAAATAGGTATGCAGTTGAACGAAATTAATTTATTGGGATTAGTAGCATATCTTGGTGTTTTATGAATGACTATACCGTTTATCGTCACACCCGCAATCATAACGCCTGAATTTTACGAAGTTTACAACTACAAGAATATCATCCCTTATGTATTATGTCCACCAACCCGCACTGGGCCCGCGTGTTGGATTATGGCCCACTCCCAGTCACCGAGAGGAGGCCTGTGTCCCAAAAGTGGGAACGTTATAGGCTGCTGATGATGATGTACAGTCACACATCACCAGTTATGTCCCATGCATTAACCGCCTGTTCTCTAATTCATAAACTTAGGTTCATTAATGGTAACTTGTAGTGTATGGAACTTTTTGACATTTTAAATTATTCGGAGGTTATCTTGTCAGCTACAATATATTTAAAGGCGACTGTACATCTATACATATTATAAATAGCTTGTTCTGTCCGCGGCTTAGCCCGGCGTGGTTTTCGGAAATTATTCCACGGGAACGTTCTATCGACACAAAAAGTAGCCTATGGTCTTCCCCAGGGTGCCATCTATCTCTAAATGTTATCGTCATCATCATCAGCCACAGGCATCACTGGGACACAGGACTCTCGGTGAGAGGGAGTGTTGCAAATGTGATCGAAATCAGTTAAATAACTAAGGCGTGAACATATGATACACAGAGTTACTTTCGGATTTATAATATTCTCTCTCTGTCTGTCAGTCTGTGTGACCGTGTTATTCTTCTAAACTACGCAACAGATTTTGAACAGAAGAATTTGGCACATAGATAGTTTATAACCTAGATTAACACGTCGGATACTTTTTATCACGTTCCCCCGGGATAATCGACCTTCAAAGCCGCTGGCAAAAGTTTATGAATGAATTGAAAATAGTCTCTAACGTAACATCTTAACACGCCGATGATCCACAAAGGATAAGGCAAAGGTGTACCTATAGTAAATAACCTACGTTTCGCTAGTTATGATATCGTGTCTCACGTAGACATGCGCAAAACAGTGCGTTCTAAAGTGATGTCATATGACATTACTTTTCGTCCCGAGTAATGTTTCATTACACCATGACTCCAAACATGACACGAAATGATGCGTCATAGGCGATGTCTATTGTAATGAAATGCTCGCGTTGTAGAAGAAATACATCATTACATGAGATACCGCATATGATATGATATGTGATGTGAGATCCGTCCAAACGTACTTTTGCTTTTGTTTTCATATTCATAAAGTCGATTTTCCTTCATAATTTACCCCCAATCTACGGAATATTTCAATCAAAAGGGCATTCCAGGCTTAGGACTGGTAATAAACATGGATTGCAATATTGATTATTGACCATGACTATGACTATTGGCGTATTTAAAAATCGATTTTATGTACAATGATTGTTTTTTTTTTTTTATTTATGTTTTTTTATAGGTACCTGTTTTGTTTTATTTATACGCTAATTACAACTAATAAATATTTACTGAGATAGTTTTTTTTGTCTTAAGACGTATCCGTCTTTCATTTAATGTCAAACCCGCTTTTGAAAATACACGCTCGCACGGTACGGACACATGAATTAATAATCAAACTACCATAAAAAATAACACTACATTCAGATTTGTTTTTGTTTCGTGTTACTGTTTTGTATTGTATCGCGCGCGCGCTGCAAAACATAACTGTCATACAGTGCGCGAAATGATAAAAACATCACCTCAGCAGTCCGCAATGTCAATATAACGTATACCTTAAAGTTAGAGTAATACGGTTCTAAATAATAGTTCACTTCGCAGCAAACCGACCGGCGCATGCTCTTTCTCACTTGCACGCATAGCCAACATTACCGAGATAATACGTAGTTTACGAACGTCGAACCATGCCGCGGTCCCCAAGTCATGAAGTCATGTTTGAGTGTCATGTGCCATGTTTGATTTAGTCGAGTCATGTGTAATGAAACATTACTCGGTCGAGATACATGACGTGCAATGCATCACTCGCATTACTTACACAAGTCTAGTCTCACGTAATTGGTGCGAGCCTGTCACCATCCACCGGGTATAAATTCGGACTCCGAGCTACTAAGAAATTTCTAATAGAAAACCCAATAACATGTTGCCCGACCGATTCCTAATCGAACCCAGGATAAGGTACCGGGTTCGATTCCTTCCGAGCTTAGCAGTAGCGCTTACCTCAAGACCAATGATTATAAAAATCAATAATTCTATCAAGTAAATTGCACATTGTATTAAACATAATTTTTGTTCCAGCTACACAGACGAGTTCTCAGTGCGTGAAGATCTGATGGGGCTAGCGATCGGCACGCACGGAGCGAACATACAGCAAGCGCGCAAGGTCGCGGGCGTCACCAACATTGAGCTTGAGGAGGTTTCCTGCACTTTTAAGATCTGTGGAGAGGTGAGTGTCTCCCTTCATAATCATAAATCAGCCTATATTGTTCCTACTGCTGGGACACAGGCCTCTTCTCGATGAGAGGGAGTGGGCCGTAATCGACCACGCGGTATGGTAGATGTCACATATCTTCGAATATTTGATTCTAGTACATACCGGTTTCGTCACGATGTTTTCTTTTACCGTTTTGAGAGCAGTGGTGATGAAATAATTTACCCAAATTAAAGTATCTGCCTGGGTCTGAACTCACGACCTAACTCGTTAAGTCGTGGCTAATGGCACTGGGCCACCATAGCTGACGCTGCTTCTCGATCTGTCTCTGCTTATTACTCACTATTTACACAACGCAAGTTTCTTGCTGGTCAGCCTGTAGCATACGATACAATTGAAGTGGTTGCTGACACTTTTGGTATCGCACAGGCAATTAAATAGTTTGGTGTAAATGAGTCTTTAGCCAATCAAGTCTATTGACGTAATATAATACTAGTGGGGCGGAGTCTTGGATTTGCATTTAAAGATATAATGGAAAAATGCGTGGGGTGCTTGTTGATATCAATAAAAAAATGCCCGCGTATTTCCATTATTTCCAATTTTTTAGTTTGGTTTTGTATGAAAACATGTTTTTTTAATTTTTTTAAACAATATTTTTTCATGTAAAGTCGTTCGTACCAACGTGTCCGCTCACTGAGGTGTAGCTCCTGCATGTGGAGTGCGGCGGCGGCTGGGGTGCCGGTGGTGGGCAGGGCCTGCGTTGTTTGGTTTTGCCAAAGTGCTGCCTGCATGTGCTGCCTGGCAGGCGGCGGGCTACCGTGTACATGTCATACATGGTGCCCGCCAACTGATAATTTTTTTTTATGAAACAAAAATACTACGAAAAACAGTTATTTATCATTTTGCATGATAATAATGCGGGTTTTAGATTTAAGGATGACTCCGCCCTTTAGCTTAAATTTAGTGCTATTCCACAAACATGGGGCACTTAATATCCTGTTTCTTATTGTCTGCAAAGTACAAAAGTTAAAGGACGCTACTGAAACTGTCCAGCTCGTAGCCAAGTGCTGGGTTGTGACTGTATATAGTTTACACACGCATATATATATATATATATATGTTACATACGCACGTCGCCTCTGCTAATAATGCGTGCTGCTCGTGTATCTGAACGAATACTGTATCCGTGCGGGGTAATTACGTAATATAATTTCAGTGCCTTTCATTTTAACAATTCAACAACATTCATTAATCTAATCACATTTTCGAAGAAATATTTCAACAATAATAAACTATGAATATAAAATTTTCTTTATATCAAAATACATAAATGTAACAGAATTGCAGATTGCTAATTTTTTTAAAGCATTCGGCATTAATAGTGTGTCATTCCATTAAAATAAATGTCGTAGAGGCTTCTGCAAGGTGGATGTGACCCCTCGTACGTACGCCTTCAAAACGACACAGATACGATGGTCCCATGATATCGAAACAATACATCTTATGAAGACAACATAAGGTCCAAGTTAGTTAGTAATATGTTAGTAGTTGTAAGTTATCCTTAAAAGTAGTGATTAAGTAGCACAAACAATAAAAGTGCTGTTTGTATTGTCCACCAGTCTATGGACGCGGTCCGCGCGGCGCGGTCGCTGCTGGAGTACGCGGAGGAGTCCATCAAGGTGCCGCGCGCGCTGGTCGGCAAGGTCATCGGCAAGAACGGCAAGGTCATACAGGAGATCGTCGACAAGAGCGGCGTAGTGCGCGTGAGTTGACATCTATCGCCACACGCTCTAACTTGCTAGCCAGCTAAATTTACTGGACTCGACTGACTGGCAACTTAGAGCACAGGGGACATATACGGAAGTGTAGGTCAGCTTAGTTCCAATGCAGATGAGAGATATGTATACAGAATTAATAACGCCATCCCTTTTTTGTATTGGAATTAATAAAATCAAGACTTTCACACTTCCCTGTATGGCCCCTGATCATTGGTTCTGTACTTTTATTCACAATATTCTACTTAGGTTAAGTCCCCTGGTCAATAAATAAAATGATGCAATGTTTGGTCTTTGCGACTTTTCGATTACACCTTTGTTCTTGTGTTATTACCATGGACATAATAGTTACGACACGCATGTTCGTAAATATTCCACAATTTATACATTTGTTTCGCGTGCCGTAGTTAATATTTCCATGGAATCACAATATGGCAAAACCAACCTTATCATTATTTATTTGCTGCCTCAAAAGTAGTCATAGCAGAGGTGTATAATATTTTAATTAGCCATCGGATTATATGCACTCTGAAAATGTCAAAATATGCATGCAAATATGCACTTAAAAAGGGGTGAAATATGCCTTCAAAATACAATTTTTTATTACGTTTATTTTCTCAATATACACTTAGCAGCGCGGAATCTTGGCCAATCGGTTATCTCGCAAATACTTGCAATAACAAAAACTTGTGTTTCCAATTATTGTTATGAGGGTAGGTCAAAAAAATATTTACTCTTAGTTCTTTACGTTTCAGTACACAATGGCGCAACTTCTAATTTTCAGTTGAATTGTGTCACTAGAGTAACTGAGTCGCTAGTTTATATTTGTGTTGTAAAAGTTAGCTTATTGAATTATTGTGGTTTTGTGTTTTTGATTGATTAACTGAAAACACCAGCACAGGTTCCACAGGCTGTAGCATTAATCGACTAAGGATTGACACAACGTGAAGTTGGTTTAGTGCTTCATGTAGCACGTTCGCCGATGCAGTATGGCCTAAATCGAAACTAGGAGACTGGCCACTATTCCTGTAGACCAGGCAGTAGAGGAGTCAAACGCCAACGGCCCGTGACGACCGTTTTATTGTCCTGGAAATTTTAAGAAACTGCTACCCTGACCACTGTTGTGATAGGCCAGTGGCCCCAAATCGCAATAGGCGTGCAATGTTATTAAGCACACGGTGAGAAGACGAAGTGAATTTAATAGCCCGTAGAACAGCACACGGTCCAGAACTATTCGGCATCACCAAGTAGTAGACTTCAATTTGCACGTTAACACGCCAGCTGGACCTAAGAGCAATGGGCCCGAATGCGGTTCACGCTGAGGCTCAAATCGCTTTGCGTGTTCTAGACGGTCGGGAGCAAGTGGGTCTCCATGGAGGCTCTATGTTCTATGTTATGGGGGTTTGGTTTCCGCACATAGTCCTTTGAGTGGACCATAGGGAAGATGCAAATATAATATTTATGAAAATTTTATGATTAAAATGTTAAAAAAGTATAAAAGAAGGGCCACTGCAATGTTTTTATGTTACATAATGTTCATTTTTAACAATAATTACGAGTTAAAAATGACTTGAAACAAAACGTATTTCAAAACACCAATCAGCGTTTATAACAAGAGTGACGTCACCTCACTCCTGTTATGACAACTTATTGAGGCTATGGATGTAAAAGTTAATATTATTTTATGGGAATATTAATTGCATTTTTATTGTAAAAAATGGAAGGTAGGTTTATAAAAGCAGATTCCAGGAATTTACTAAGAGTTATTTTTCAGAAAAAGTTTTCCTCCACCCATTTTAAACTTTAATCCAATTTTTGACGTCATTCTCCAACTAAAAATGTAATACATGTTATAGACAAGTTTGTAAGTATTAGGTAGGTTACTAACGTGTTTTCACGTACAAGCAGATTTACTAAACATATAACAAGTATATTCGCTGACTTATTACGTCAAAGTGATCTTCACAGTTCACAGCATCGAATAATGCAAAAAGGAAAGAAAGCTATGCAATGAAGAATGAATGATGCATGATGATGATGTGATGTATTGTGGATTGCAATAAAGTTTTGAGTATTGGTGTTTGGAGAAAACTGAAATTTCTTTTCGCAGCTTGAAACCAACTTTTTCTCAGTTTTGGGTCTCAAGGTCCAGTCAAAAACAATTTATTTGGAAACTTTGTTTAAGTATACACGGACTCACTGGCTGGATTATTAGTGGTATTGTTATGATCACCTGATGTTGACGGATAGTCCATTTTAAATTTTTCAAAAAAAACTATCTCAAAATTCGAAAAAATATGCAAAAGTATGAAAGCCGACCAACAAATACAACCAGTGACAGACAAGAATGACGTCATCGGAACTATAGGTCCGTTTTCGCGGGAAAATTTAAACTGTCAATTTAAAACCTCATTTTTTCCGATAAATTACAATATTTTAATTTTTTCATATATTTGTGGTCTATTCTACATGGAATTCTTTAAAGTGAAAACAAAAATAAAAATATTGCATGTTGCCTATTGTGCGTGGACCATGGCGGCCGTCGGTATTTACTCCAACCAACCCACCTCCCTCCAGAAGTTGATTGTGTCTCCTGGTCTGCTAAGAACGTCCGTGTATGATTTGGGTGTCCCGAGGGTATCTGTCCTAATCTGGGTGACGCCTGTACATTCGAAGAGTACATGCGCAACGGTTTCCTCAGCCTCCATGCAGGCCCTGCACAGGGGGCTGTCCGTTATGCCTATTGTGTGAAAGTGTTTGTGTAGCGGGCAGTGTCCTGTGATGGTGCCCGTCATCAGACGCAGACTATCCCTGTCCAGGCGTAGCAGACGTCTGGTTAGCCTGCCATCCGGGGATGGCATAGCTTCCCTGGACTACCTGCAGCCTGGTGCCGAGGTCCACCAGGTCTCCGCTTGTGTGTGGGTAATTTCCTGCAGCCATCTGCGTAGCTGGTTAAAGGGGATGGGCACGATGGGCTCGGGGCCGCAGACTGACGCGCTGGATACCTTTCTGGTCAGTTCGTCAGCAGCGTCATTGCCTAGTGATCCACTGTGTCCTTTTATCCATTGCAGTGTCACTTTGTTGCGATTAGAAGCTGTTACCCGTTCTAATGCGACATTCTAGTGTAAGGCTTGAGGTTATGTATCGTTTGGCTAGGGATTGGAGGACTGAAGCGCTGTCGGAGAGTATATACGTATATGAGTGTCCGTAACTCTTCTGGCTTCTATGGCATACGCCGCCTGTATAATGCCCACGCATTCCGCCTGGTAGACGGTGTTGAGAATTCTCAGCGGGCTGGATATTTTTATGTTAAGGTCGTGTGAGAAAACTCCGACTCCGGTCCCAGAGGTGGTCTTTGAGCCATCAGTGTAGACTCTTAGCTCTTCCGGGCCCGAGTGGTCGTTTTGTTCTTCTGTGAGTATAAAGTTGTAGTGCTTTTGAAAGTAGTGTAGTTTTGGGGTTTTATCGCAGGGTGATGCCATCATTGGTTGTCGCTTGATCGCATCGTCCCTAATGCGTGAGTGCTTGACCCTCGAGTCATTGCTTAGGGTCCCTGCTATATTCAGTCTTAGGGCAGCCAGGGCAGCCTCCTCCCGCACGATTAGATGTAGAGGTGGTAGCCCGAGCATTACCTGTAGGGCAGCGGTGGGTGTAGTTCTCATGCAGCTAGTGATGGCTACACAAGCCAATCGTTGCACCTTTTCAAGGTCTTTTTGGGCTGTGCTCAGGTCTTTTCTGGGCCACCAGACTATTGAGTCGTATGTGATGATTGGTCGAATAACTGTGTAACTGTGTGTAACTGTGGTGACTTTGGGGCTAAATGATAAATGATTTTATTTCTGTAAGTAGGTTTGTACAAACACTTTTACATGTCAATGAAATGTTTTTTTAAACTAGATGAGTTCGGCGTTTCCTAACTGACTACTCTGAGAAGAAAGGCCGAAACAAACTCAGAGGTCACAGTCTCTTTTAAAAGTCCAGACATAATATTGGTCACAACATGTGAAGACCATGTAGATTGGTGACTGAAATGGTCTTTTGAGGAAAGAACCACACAGATTGATTGATTTTTGGCTGATACCCCAATTCCTGCCAAGCATTCTCTTGCACTGCCACAGGGATATGCTGGCTTTTGTAGTTATGTAGTTGGTGTGTTTTGCCCAATTCAGTTGTTTGTCCAAAAATATGCCCAGGTATTTGGTTTCAGTTGAAAGGCTTAGGGTGGTGCCAAACAGTCGTGGCAGTGAGTTTCGCGACTTTTCTCTTTTTTAACCGACGAAAAAAAACGGAGGAGGTTATCAATTCGACGATTTTGATAATTCTTTTTTCATTGGAAAGGGTATACCTTGCCAAGTATTATTGGTACATTAAAGCCACAAAAAATTACAAAATAAAAACTTTTTAACAAAAAATTTAACCGCCGAAAAAACAGAAAAGCAAAAAATAATAAACCTTGGAAGGCCTCCCACAAGATGGACCGATGACCTGGTGAAGGCCGCAGGGATACGTTGGATGCGAGAAGCACAGAATAGGTCGAAGTGGCGGTGCTTGGGGGAGGCCTATGTCCAGCAGTGGACGTCTTTCGGCTGAAATGATGATGATGATGATGAATAAACCTTAAAATTTTGAGTCGGCGCTGAAAAATCAATGAACAAAGATCACTCAAAGCGCCGACTCATAATTTTAAGGTTTATTATTTTTTGCTTTTCTGTTTTTTCGGCGGTTAAATTTTTTGTTAAAAAGTTTTTGTAAAGAAGATCATCTCGTTTTTTGTGGGGTTTACTGATAGTTGGTGTTTATTGCACCAGTCCTCTACTATTTTCAGGGCTTGGCGCATGAGGTGGCATAGGGTGTTTTCATGGTTGCCATTTATTATTACGGTTATGTCATCGGTGTAGCCTACGGTGAAGTAACCTTTATCGTTGAGTGTTTTGATGAGGCTGTCTACGACCAGGTTCCATAAAAGTGGCGAGAGGACGCCCCCTTGCGGGCAGCCCTTCGCCACTACCGCTCTGCGTAAGTTGGCCGTGGCAGTTTGGCTGTGTTGGAGGTTGGTCTGGATGACGTGTATGGGCGGTGACGGTGGTGGGGTGGAGTTAGTCGGAGCTGCATCCATCGGAAAGCCTCTCCTCTACCTCCACTCTGAGCTGGTCTTCGTGTAGGTCACCCGGCGACGAGGCGAGTAATCGATCGTTCCAGCCGGGTGATGAAGGCGGTAGGGTGTCGCTATCGTCCTCCATTGCTGCTCGGGCCATAACCTGCTCGAGTTGGGCAATGTCTGTGTCAGTGGTTGTGCGGTTGTCTCGTCGGTGCTGTCGGTCTTGGTGACAGAGGGTAGGGTCGTGGGCCAAAAGCGCACGTATATCAACCCCAGGAGGTACGATATCCGTCGCTCCCTGGCTAGGACCCTATCAACTTCCTCCGGTGGTACACCTAGGGTCAGATACGTCCCGTAGTTGTCGCCACCGACGGTAGTTGCTCTGTACAATGACCACCTGGCAATGTCATACCAAGTATTCTGACGGATCAGAATACTCTGGAGCCTGGCCACGTCACCTTTGTAACGAGGGACGAAGAGCGAGGCTCGGACACGGGTGGGCATGTCGCACTGTTTCAGTACGGTCAGTGTTAGGTCAGTGTCGGGGAGTCTTATTCTGGGTGCAGCTTGTGTCAGCCAGGTCAGGGCATTGTCGTCCACGCACCACATCTGCACGGTGCCTTCCGCTACCCGTGGGTACCCACTAACCATGAAAATTGCCGGCAATATTGCCAAAGTTGCCAAAACTGCCGGGAATGTTTCCAAACTTGCCGGCAACATTGGGCAAGAAACGTATAAATTGAAAACAACTTTTACTATTATAATTGCTTAGTAGAATAAAATTGCCGTATGCAGGACGGTAGTTGCTATGCTTATCTATAATATCCAACCTAAAATTTTCGTTTTTACATTTATTTACTTACTGATAAACTAAAGAAAAGAAACAAGCTATCCATGATTGTTCATTGGTGATGAAACCACAACTATTTTAGAGATATCGTAATTTTTTTTCTTTTACGTTCTTATAATTTAACTTCACTTGAATGTAAGAAAGTATATACATCTATATGTATACAAATCTGTATGTATAGAATGGTCAAACCTTGCAAGACGATCAGCAACAACAAGTTGATGTTTTAACCAATTTTAAAAAGGAAGTTCTTTATTTGATATGAATGTATGAATATATGTATTTTTGTTTGTTTGCGATTTTCTCAAAAGGTACTGATCCTATTTTGAAAATTCTTTTGATGGCATGATTTGTGCAGTGGGTAAGCGACTACTGTGGGGTACGTATTATTCAACATTTAAGCTATCGTAAAACAACATAAGGGTACAAGAAGTAATGTGAACAAAAAAAAAAATCAGTAGGTCATGCTTATTTATTATAATCAGTAATTAAAGGGGATTTTGATAACGTAAAAAATATTATGTAAAAGAGTTTGTTTGTTTGTTTGATTGAACGCGCTAATCTCAGGAACTACTGATTCGAGTTGAAAAATTATGTTTGGTTTTATTATTGAGGAAGGCTATAGGTTATATAACATCACGCTGTGACCAATAGGAGCCGAGCACCAACGCAAAATGTTGCAAAAACGGGGTAAATTATTACGTTCAAGAGCTTTCATTGCGTGCGCTCCTTAAACGGTTAAAGTAACGCAACAATTATGTAAGCCGTAATTGTTCCTCTTAAAAAGTTCTAAAAAAAGTCCGCGACAGCATATGTCCACTTTTTAAGGTTGGCGAACTATGTTTTTTCAAATTCGTTATAAAAAATGCATTATTTGCGAAGGTGTTTTCATAAGACATGGATATAATCCTTATCCATTGAGAAGTGTTTAATTTGGAACAAAGTTGTCCTTACATTATTTGAGATTAATGAATATCTTACGAGATATAACAACCTGATTGCTCAACACTACGTATGGGCCGACGCGCGGCGATTTGATTCGACGACGGGGTGGGTCGCGGGAGCACGAAATTTGACGCGGACGAAGTCGCGGGCAGAAGCTAGTGTAGGATATGTGCACGAGTGCTATAACTTTTCGTTCGGCATAACGAAGGCTCTATGCAAGTTGAGTGAAAAAAGAGGCCATGAAGCTATGCATAAAATACTACATTTTGTCATGGAGAGTACGCGGCAGCAAAACAGTGGCGATCACGATAGTCAATTCACTAAACTAAAAATCACTAAAATTTGGTTTATTCCTGTCAAACGACAATTTCCTATTCTGAAATAGACGATAGTGACACAACTTAATATTTTAGTTGGACAGCACTAAGATTGCACTGAGTTATTAGTTTAGTGAAAATGTCAATTTTGCTATTCTGAGTTTGCTGGTTTTCACCAAAAATTTTGACAATAATCATTTATTTTGACTAAATCTGACTATTTTTAATCGCGATTAAAAAGGTGTGGAATAAAACTAGTGGTCATGAACAAAAATTCACACTAACGCCTCGCCTTCACGTGCAAAAACAGTGCTGTATTTTATATTTTTTCTTTTGCTTATATCTCGAAAATGGCGTGTCCTATCGCAAAAATAATGAAATTTTCGACCCCCTTTGTTAACCCCGGAACATATAAATCTCATCACGTGGGTAATATTTTTTGTATATTTTTAAACAAAAAGTGAAAAATTCCATATAAAATAAGTCCAGGCTGCCCCCTTGCGCGCGCCTTCGTCTCTAAAAAATTCATTGCGTAGCGCACACAAGTACCACGTTGCGAAACCAAAAGAAAAAAAAACCACGTTGATTGTCAAATTCGTTTTTAGTCGTGTCAAAATAAATTTTAAATTTTAAAAATTTTTCTTGCAGAATAGCGTTAAAATTCTCATAGCCAAAAGTAAGGAATTTTAGAGATAGTTTAGTTAGTTTAGTTCGCTGTACAACAGAATCGGCACCAATATGAATAAATTTTATTGTTTTATTTGTTTTTTTTTACACATTAAATTCTCTGGCAGACGGAAGACACAATAGACCTAAAACTCATGTGCCCACCACAAGAGACCAATCTAAAAAGCCCAATCTCGTTTGGTTTAACAGAGCGTAGATCCTATGACCACCTTCCAACTCCATCATCAGGCTGGCACAAGGTCATCATAACATTGCGTTCTAACTAGACATACATATATATCTATATATATAATTTGAGCGCTATCAGACTTCAGGAAATAGATTAAAATCGATTTTATTTCAAACAGATGAAGTTCTTGATGACAAGTTGAAAATATTTACAAAATAACACTACACAGTTGTTTGATTTATATTTACTTCATTTGGTATCAATACCCTCTTTCTTTTTGTATAAAATATATAAGTGATATTCTTAAAAAAACTATGGGTTTAGCTATCATGAAGTTACCAATGGCATAATTTAACTTTATCTTCACATATAAGCATGGATAATGAAGAAATAATTATAATTATGAATTAATAATACAGGCTTACTAATAATACGTATAATTACACCATTACATAAAACTTCAGGAGCGCACAAACTTTGAAAATGGCATTTGAAAAACCCTATGTAATCTGGCAACTTTGGCAACATTCCGGCAATATTGCCCAATATTGCCGGCAATATTGGAAACTTTCCTGGTAACTTTCGGAAACATTCGGCAATTTTCATCCCTAGTACCCACGGAAGGCCGGGAGTGGTGTCGTCGGGTTGGTGTCCATTAGGAAGTTTTCTAGGGCCGTTTTTATGTGCTCGGCCTCTTCCTTGGTCAGGTCTCTGGAGGGGGGAGGGAAGCAGATTGCTACGGCCAGCCTCGCAGGAATATCCTTCGTGGCTCGCGCGTAGGTTCTCTGCTCCCCATGAGCAGAGTGGACCCTCACACGCTTGGCGTCCCCTTGGAGAGTGCTCGGTGAAGCCGTGTCGTCTGAGCGTCCTCTCTTCGCCGGCTCTGTACCGCTTGGTCCAGGCTGCGGCTTGGAGGGCCCTGGCAAGGTGTGTGTTGCCGGCGGCGCCTGTGCGTGTGTTGGTCCAGACCGCCGCCCCCTCCTCGTCCTAGGTCCGGGTTGGGTCTTGTCGGAGGTCAGGGGTCGACTGGCGACCCTAGCAGATCCCGCCGCGTGCGGAGGCTGTTCACGCTGGGTTTCCCCCGCGCGGACTTGCCCTCGCCCGCTTTGATGCGCGTCCGGCCGCGTTTCGCTCGGGGTTGTCCCTATGCGGACTGATATACCAAATCGAACTATATACCATAATTATGCCATATCGAATGCACGCCGTTATAAAGGCTATAGGAAGAAACACCCGATACTAAAAAGTAAAACTATTTAGGTTTTTTATAATTCTAAAGTGTTTTTGAATTCATGGAATAAATTTCTTCGATTCTGCAAATGTGCCCAATTTAAAATATAAACTTATTGGTGTTGTTACGTTTTTATTTTCAAGTTTTAAGCATATGAAACAGTTATTGAGTGCATCTTCCCTTATTTCAGTGTCAAAAATACCTTTAAATGCGCAATATCATAAAATTTACATGTGGCCAAGTTTCCGTGTCGTGTTTGAGTGTATTTACAAATATATTAAAATCTGTTTCAATTCTTGTGTCAATAAGTACAATTAAACATTTTCAAACTTGTGACCTTCTCAATTCATTTGAACTTTGGGCCACAGCCAGTGACGTGGGCGCCTCACACGCACTCGGCAAACGCACAGAGCCCGTCGTATTCAGCCTATTTTTTTAACTTATTACGTTTGTCACTTAGTGTTATTAATTTGTAAACCTTTACAAATTAACACCAAGTGAGAAACGTAATAAGTAAAAAAAAATATTTCAGTGTATTTATTTATTTAGGACCTTCAACAAAAGATGTACACAGTACATTGACACGTAAATTAAGGGCAATATCAGGGTGCTTACTCTCGAATATAATTCCAATAGATCGACATTAGTCAAACGTCAGTTGGTTGAGTTAAACGTCAGGGATTGGCTAGACTCAGTGAGTCCAGCCAATCACTGACGTTTGACTGACAATTCCAATGTTGATCTATTGGAATTATATTCGAGAGTAAGCATCCAGGTATTAAGTAGGTGTACTCCTTGACTTAAAGAAGGCCACAGCATGCACAATAGAGTTAACAACTAAGCTAACAAAGTAAAAATTTGATAGGTATTTGGTAACAGTATAAATGACTAAAGGACAAAATGTAACACTTTGAGATACTTAAATTAAATCTACTAAACAATTCTTATATTTAGACAGAGAGTCGCAGATGTCTAAATTGTCACAAGAATTAAAACTGATTTTAATATATTTGTGAATAAATTGTGAACACTATAAAAATTGCATTTTATGTATTTGCAAATGCATATAATCCGATGTCAAATTATTATACACTTTTGATTTGTTTTATTTTGAACCTAATTGAAACTTATTAACCTGAATTTGATTTTGTTTTTCTGTGGCAACTTCTATACCGCTCTGAGCACCGGCAGCAATTGTTATTCAGAAACGTTAAATGTATTAATACTTAATCTTGGTATTACGAAATATAGTATTCAAGCCGAGTGTTTACAACTCATAGATATTACGAAAGTGTCGTGTCACTTGTATGCTATCATCATTTACACTACGCATTTTGTTAACCGGCATAACCACAAACAAAGCTTTAATTGGTGCCAAGTTCAGAGCGTATCTAGGTTCATCGGATTCTGGAAGCCTGATCATAAGTAAAATATCGTCTGAAATGTTATGTTAGCTGTTTTAATTTGTAAAAAAAAATTTTGAACAGACATGAAATGTAGCATCAGCCAGGTTAAACATGCTCAACAAAATCGTATCGTTGCATCTACTCGCATAGAGAAGAGACATGAATATGTTTACGCATAGCCAAGTCGCGCTTCCATGCAAGACTATGCAACGACCGCGCTTTGCACCCTGGCTGACATAATGGAACAGGCTTTCAAATACCGGGCGCTTAGGGCGAATGTCACCCATGAAACTGAACGCGATCGGCACATCTAAATCACGTTCAAGAGCTAAGTTAAAATAATAAAATTTATTATACGCAGTTTAAGTGTGCTGGTCGCGTTGAGTGGCATTGGTGTAATTCGGCCTTATTAGTGGATGACGTTGTGCGTCGCGTTAGTTAGTAGTTGCCGCAGTAGTTAAGTGTAGTGTACCCAGTTGGTTGCGGCGCAGGTGAAGGTGGAGGGCGACAACGAGCCGCAGCCGTCGGCGCCGCGCGAGGAGGGCATGGTGCCCTTCGTGTTCGTGGGCACGCGCGAGAACATCGCCAACGCCAAGGTGCTCGTCGAGTACCACGTCGCGCACCTCAAGGTACCACGTCCACTCATCAGCATTTCTAACTTTTTGCATTTTGCAAGTCTAGTGTTAAGTTGTCATGTTGATAATGATTATTTAAACGTGTATTTGCAATGGTCGCGAATATTTTTTTTATCAACGCATAATCTGACACTGACTCAGAAAATTTGAATATCACACGTAAATTTACAGCATCATCTCCCCTCTTCGTATGATGATAACTTGAATTTTATTTTAACAAACATCCTACCGTACCGTAGTATGCTGAGTCCGTGCGAGATGTACCTTGTGTTTGAGAAATCACAAAGTGCGGCTAGCACCGACTTCGAGTAGCAAACGGTCGGACGTGTCAAGTATGAAGATGCATGACGCGACCGAGCGTTTGCTTCATGAGGCTGCTGCTCGGTTGTCATGGAGCTGCCTGATCAATGAACATTTTGACTGTTGGCTCCGAACAAAACAAATTTGTTAATTGATTGACACATGCACATGACACCTGTTCCATGTTTGTTCTGCAGGAGGTGGAGCAGTTGCGTGCAGAGAAACTGGAAATCGACCAACAGCTACGTGTGGTGATGGGAGGCGGCACTATGTCGTACCCGCCGCCGCGCGGTCAGCCAGCCTCACGAGCGCGCCGCACGCGCCCGCCGCACCACCGGTACCCCACCGGTACGTACCCACACACTAACTGCGCGTGTGATGGCAGGCGGCACTATGTCGTACCCGCCGCCGCGCGGTCAGCCAGCCTCACGAGCGCGCCGCACGCGCCCGCCGCACCACCGGTACCCCACCGGTACGTACCCACACACTAACTGCGCGTGTGATGGCAGGCGGCACTATGTCGTACCCGCCGCCGCGCGGTCAGCCAGCCTCACGAGCGCGCCGCACGCGCCCGCCGCACCACCGGTACCCCACCGGTACGTACCCACACACTAACTGCGCGTGTGATGGCAGGCGGCACTATGTCGTACCCGCCGCCGCGCGGTCAGCCAGCCTCACACTCTGAGAAGTCTGCGTCAAAGAATCGTTGCCATACGAATGGCAATGTTGATTCTTAGAGCAAAAAACGCCCCAGCCATCTGGTCACGTGTACAGTTAACCAGCCGCTTGGCAATGTCTCGAAACAATAAGCGGGCACTCCCCATGGGCCTAGTAGTTTTAACCCCAACCGGCTCGAACATTATAATGAATTAAATAAAATAATCATTCTTCTGTTGTCTCTTCCTTCCTCACGTCTCTGTTAATCGTCATCTCGGTAGTTTCACCCCCTTTCCAACCATATCTTTATTTATACAGTCTATCCATTGCTTTTTCTCTATTCTCCTATAGCTATTAACATTCATACTCATTCATTCATACTTTGTAAGTAATGCATGATCTAATGTTATTGACTGGACTGTAAGTCTAGTAGTTAGTGACTCTGACTGCTAAGACGGAGGTCGTGAGTTCGATTCTCACCCAGAACAAATATTTGTGTGATGAGCACAGTTATTTGTTGTATCTGGGTGTAATTTATCTATAATATGTATAGATTTAGGAAATAAATGAGTATTTATTTATCAGTTGTCTGGTTGTCATAGTATAGGCTCTGCCTAGTTAGGGATCAGATAACGGTGTGTTGGTTGTTCTAAGATATTATTTTTATTATTTGTAAATCCAAATTAAATGAGTGTTTAATAATGTGCATATTTATAAAGAACGAAGATGCTATCATGTTAAATATTGCGTAAATAAGCAGTCGGTGTTCGTATTCCAAATGGTGAATGTGTTCGTTTGTGTTGGCGCAGCGGGCGGGCGGCGCATGACGCCGGAGCTGGGCGAGGAGCGCAGCGACAGCGCCGGCTACCGGGGGGGCCGCGGCGGCCGCGCGCCCCGCACCAACAGGTACGCTCGGAACTATACTACTTTACATTCAGCTTATGTTTTGACGTAAATTACCAGATATTTTCCTATATCATTGTATAGATTTACCACCTTTGAATGAAATAAAATTCTTTGTTGTTGAAATGAAATTAGAAATTCGTAAGAAAAAAAAAAATGCATTACTTTTCATTCTGTTTAAGAAGTTTAGCATACCATTATTTTGCACACAGTTCAACCACCGTCATTTTGGTGTAATGCTCTAAAAGGTTTCGGTAGTTAATTGGCGATGGCTGCTAAGGGTGTGGTTTTTGCAGATCCAGCGAGCGCACGGAGCGCGGTGAGCGCGGCGAGCGAGGCGAGCGCAGCGAGCGAGGCGGCGCGCGCGGCGCCGACGAGCGCGCGGCGCGCGTGCCGCTGGAGAACGGCCGCGCGCACCCCGCCGCGCCGCGCCAGCCCCGCGCCAGCGCGCCCGTCAGTACTCACCCCACACTTTACACCATGCTAGGGACCCACCACCTTCATACTTTTGTCTGTACATAGTCAAAACCACCTCGCTTCCCGCGTCTGTTCGCTTAGGTCTTAAAAACTTACGCAGCGGATTTTAATGCGATTTTCATCAATAGACAGTGATTTAAAAGGAAGGTTTATATGTGTACGCGAGCGAAGCTGCTACCAAAAGCTAGTTTAAAGATAAATGGACAAAGTAACTCTATAGTTACTCTTTTAAAACATTTCACAATATTTTGTATATATCTATCTACACTTCAAAAATTCTACTAAATTTAAAACCTTCAGGCCCTTAGTATACGACATAGTTTCTTTACGGCATAGTTTATTACCCACCCCATAAAAATATCCTGTCGTATAACGCGGCACATAACCAAACACGACTAGCTTACGGCTCACGTCGTTCTGGCATTGAATCGTCAAAATGAAAATCCATGATTTAAACGTTCCATCACTGGTGTCCTTTTCATGTTTTTCGAGGGTACTAAAGCCTATGGTGAGGTCAAAATAAAAATCCAAGATGAAAAAATTTCATTTCGCGCAATCCTTTTCCTTTCGATCTTTTCGCGGAAATAACTATCGCGCAAGTATCCTGCTATTCTTATTATACGAAAAAAAAACAAAGTTATTTGGGAAATATCCGATAGTCTATTTCATCCCATATTGCCTGCCTTTCATGAATCAAGGTAATTAATAACTCGATTTATCTCCATTTGAAACAAAATCAGAGTACAAATGGCCTCAAAATGGATATAGGCTGTATCTATTTAAAATTAAAGTTAATTCTAATTGTGGCTGTAATTGTAGCCTGACTGCACAGTATTTGCGATGCTTCTGTTACTGCTGATGAAAAATGGCTACAAATCATTTACCATTTGAAATGTCCCATGGTGGTCCCAATCCCACCGAGGTCCGAAGACTTGATTAGGCGATATTTGGTTGTCTCGCACACATTTTGTTACACCATTACTGGTAACCATTTACCATCAAGAGTAGCCTCTGACCAGGACGCTGACAAAGTCTTGCTGCAATATTCGAAGGACCAAAAGTAAATGTAGGGGATCCCTGTACTTACTACAGATTAGATTATGGGATAATTCTATTGGGACTATGAAATAAAATCTCGAATGTTAGTTAAACACCGATTTATTTAAATATATTTTTACATGCTATTTGCTATTTTAGAAACAAATGTTGTGTGTGCAGAAAGCATGGCTCAGTGATATAAGGTTCCTCCGTGCAAGGAGAGTAGACCGTCCGCAACCGCGTGTTTGTCATCCAATCACATTATAATAAAATGAGTTTTTACACAACATAGCATTTGTCAGATTCACCTTATATTCCTTCTAATTTCACCGCGTCGTATTCCATCCCCCGCCCGTACTATCACATTGTTTTCGATTAGCGCTCTTTCTGACATTTTTTGTCGGCTACTATGGGGCAAAGCCTGATGTTAAATAAATAACCTATAAACCTTCCTCAACAATTGGGCTTATCACACATAATTTTACAAGTCCGACTTTCAGTTCTAGAGATCAGCGCGTTCAAATCAAAAACGAATTTTGAGAATTACTCGTATAGATTAACATTCTAAATTGTACAAAATAATGTTGCAGAGTGGCAGACGACGCGAGGACAGACGAAGGCAAACTGATGACGAGAGCAGTGTGCTAGACAGCCAGGATGTGTCCAGTGCGGACAGAGGTACGACATAGACCGCGCTTTGTACTCTAGTGTATCTGTTACTTACTGTACGTGGGCGCTCGACAAACTCGCGCGTGTCGCCGAGCGGACAGCCTGCACGCACACACACGCGCCACATTGCTGCCACATACAGGCGCTCTCAATTACAGATTATTATTATTACCATGCACGTGCGAGGTTCACTGTACATGCAAAACTGTTATAGATGTGTGCGTGGGTAAGGTTGTTGCACCCTCATGTGCAGGCTGTTCTCTGGGTTGTGATACATTTTAAGTAGAGGGGAGTCATGCTGTTTGTATTCTAAAGATATTCGTCTCATTCGGAAACGAAGTCTTGATAGCACTCCCACGCTTTTGCGTACTGTTGTTCTTAGAAATAAATGAGTTAAAAGATGGATAGTCTTAAAATGTTGAAATAAAAATATTATCGGACTTTATGCGTTTGACTTTTAATATTTTTACTCGTAGACTCGAGAATATAGATTGATTTGTTAGTGTGACAATTAATAGAAAAGCTCGCATAGTTATTAGCTTGACCTTAGTAGCTTTACTTATAAAAGCTAACAAACACAATTAGTGCAGATATATAACTTAAATTCGAATGAATATATTTCTAGGCAGCTTTCAAACACCGTTTTCATAAGAAATATTGATTTAAAAAAATGTAGATTATGTGAGCATTATATAAAAACCAGAAAAACACTGAATTTGGGTTTACATACCATTCAGATTTTCTTCTTTTTATGCGTATCTTTATTTCATAAGGGACAACAAACAGCAGTATAAATACACTCATCACAATAATAATAAGTATATAGTTATAATATTGGGTATTATAACAATAAATAAGAATGTTCGATGTGATCCATTGTGTTATTCGTTTAATAATACAGATTCTGCAATACCCCCGAAGTTTGTCGACCGCCTATAACGCGTACTGTGCTATTTGTTCCTATTTTGTTTAAAATCCAGTTTGCTAATACTACTACGAAAAATCTGAAAATATTACTGAATGTGCTAGTTAAAATGTAGTTGTAGTGTTTTATATCTTATAAGTATATTTATATGCATTATAATGTTTATATGTTTATTTTTTGTGCACCCCGTTTTACATTTTAATTAGTACATAAATTGTAGAAGGATGAATGGGAAGTTTTAGTTATATATACTTATCAGTTAGACGCGCGGGGTGAATAGTTGTTTGCTATTTATGGACGATGTGTTTTCTATTCTCGCTTTGTGCTACGGGTTGGTCTCGTACGTTTACTAATATTTCGGTGAGGGCTGCTCGAACACAGCGTCTATGATTCGTATCACCATGTACGTAGTTACCGCTGTTAGATATGATTGGGAACGTACTTAGAGTGGAGCGAACGGCGTGCGCACACATGTCGCTCGCACGTTATCGAGTAGGATGAGAGTAGAGCCGGGCGGCGCCGGCGTAGCAAACGACTAGTCCCCTGTGGGGCGGCGCACTGTAGGCACTGTGCATGTTGCCAGACTCCGCCACGTCGGACGAGGCGCGCGGCGCGGGCGACGCGGCCGCCGGCGCGCGGCGCCGCCGCCGGAGGACAGGTACGCTAGCGCCCGCCCACACCACTCGCCGGAACTATCTGTACAACGCGGCGAGCTGCACGTGTTCTGTGCGAGACAGCTTTCCTCATTTCAGTTGCAGCCGACTCTACAGATATTTCCGGCGACTTAGTAACTTACTACTCACAAACTACACCCTACGATCCACACACATTGCACCATTTGAACTGGTTTAAAAGAACCTATAATCATACTCCTTTCTAATACTGACCAACACTGAAGATGTCCATATGGTGACGCCTCAAATTTGGTTTAGTGACATAATAGTAATTGTAATGTACTGCACCCATCGTGTTTCATAATAATGATTGAGTGCTTTTCACTTTTGCACACAAATGTACTTACACGCGTACACAATATAACCGAATTGTAAGTAAACGCATGATTTGATATTAATAATATATTTTTCGCACTAAAATTTTATAGTCTCCTTCTAGTTTACGGCTTTTTCATTATTTCTCAAAATGTAGTACATATGCTAGAGATGTAACAATCGCATGACTTAGAACCGCTCGCCCACACGACGTAAGATTTTCAGATTTATGGCTCTGTAGAGTCCCGAAGCGTTCGCGAGCAAAAATCGTGAACGCTCGCGACCCAGTCGTGATAAGCATCTTTCACATCGTCCTACATGAACGACAAACACGACCACGCTAAGCGATGCCACACAATATCAAACAACTAAAGCTGCGTACGTAGAAAATGCGCGATGTTATTTTGGAATGTCGAGCGAAGACAACGTAACGGACACTAAACCATCTGTTGTTATAACCCGCGCAGATAGAAAATAGATCTGAAAATGGCGTCCGCTCGCATGCGTTCTCGCTCACTCTCTATCGCTGTCTATACTCACACAGTGAAATACGCGCTACAAAAAAATAGTCAGTCAGGATTCGCTTTCCACGCTACTTGACGCACTCCGAGTTATTGTTAAATTCGTTCCGTTATTTTGTTATTTTCGTTGATATTCATTGTTGTTTTTGTTGAGTTTATTGTTATTTGTTTGCGTTACGTTTGAAAAACAGAAAAAACTAATACCAAATTTGCCTAAAAACTCCATTCTCGTCATGGATAATGCATCCTACCACAGTATGCAGTATCCTACCACAAATCCAGTGTCAAATGTACCCTTGCTCCTTATTTATTTTATTAATATTTTTTGATATTATTTCTACTATAATAATAGTTTAATAATTAATAGTATTAAAAAAGAATAATTTATAACAAAAAAAGTCAATAAAAAATAAAATTCGATGTTTGAGAACTTGTTTTGCCAACCGTACCATGCGTACTTGCCGCCATTTTCAGATCTATTCTCTATCTGCGCGGGTTATACAAATGAGTCCGTTTGCATTAGTGAATATCGGTGGAACATAGTGTGGCATCGCTCGGGCCGGCGTGCGGTGGAGGTGGGGCGCGGGGCGGGCGCGCGTGACTCTCGGGTGTTGCAGGAGGCGGCTGGAAGAACGGCCTGAGCTCCGCGCCGGGCGCGGGCGCGGCGGGCGCGGGCGAGGGCGCGCGCGCGGGCGGCGCGGGGGGCGCGGGCGCGGGGGGCGCGGCCAAGCGCCGCTCGCCGCTGGCCAAGGCGAAGGCCGAGCCGCTGCTGAACGGCACGGCGTAGAGCCCGGCGCCTGGCCGCGCGCCTGCCTGAGAGACGCCAGCTGCGCCCCGCGCGGCGCATATAATTATCCTAACGTAACGTAACATGTATGGCGCGGCCCCCGCCGCCGCCGGGGGCCCGCCGTCACTAGACTTACTCGTATTATGCTTTTGTAAGAGATTCGTGATTTGTATTCCTGATTACTCGATAATATGAAAATTAAAGATGTGTACGTCGCTCCCCGGACGATACGCGCCGATCGCGGCCTTTCGGTACCTTTATGGGAGATCGGACATAGCGCAGTACATACGTGTTCGTAGCCTGTACTCTGTGGTTATGTGATTTCCTATAAAATAAACATTTCTGTACATATTTTCAATCGTATTTTTATTTGTACGAATAGTTCGTTTCGTCGTCTCCTCCCTGTCTAAATTACAGAGCGTAGCGACCTTACAAATTTTACAATATACACATTACAATGTTGAAATACAATTAATACTTTATAAAAATAGTATGACTAGTTGGAATGTTACAATAATACTTAAATTAGTAATACTATAAACTCGAAAGGTACCTTGATAGGGAAGGGGGCGGGGGATACATACAATTATTTGGGTGTGACACTAAGAATTTAAAATTCTAAATGTGATTCTGATGACACAGACCTAATTAACAAATATTTACAGAACTAGACTAAAATATCAGTCATATAACAGTACCGTGATATGCATTATTGCCGGGATATCACTAGGAAGTATTTACAAAGATATGACGTCAGGCGAGAGGCAGGAGTACGCAACTAACGTGAAGCGAAAAGAAATGGCATGTTCACAAAAGTAGAAGATGTACAAAAAAGGACATGCTATAATTTGAGGACAATTACATTTACTTAACTACTTTTATAATGATTAATTTACTAGTTTTGTGAACAAGCTTTCTAGTTTCCTAAAAATTACATCAAATCTTAACTTACCTACTCTTGTTACTATTTTTAACTTTAACACGAGGAACTTCCAAGAATACTAGACATCAAAAAAATTGTTGAGATTCAGCTCAAACTTATGTGAAAGATATTACGAATCGTAACATAAACCATCGTTCGTTACACTGCTACGTTACCCGCCAAAAATGTTTTTGTTTTATTTTTTTTCGAGCTAGTAATATAATGTTGTCTTTGCTATGTTTACCTATCGCAATTTGCAAAGGAAAAAACTAAGAAAATGAAAAAAAAAATACACGGAAATTATCCTAATAACTAAATGATTACGTAGAATTTCGTAGTCAATGTAAACGAAATTGACGAATACAGACACTGGAGCTAAAATATTGTTCTTGCCCAGTTCTGCTGATTCTATTTCACCAAGATAATGTACCTATGTAATACTAATTAATTACAGTGTAGAAAAGCCATAATTAGAAAGATGCTTTTTGATTTGAAAAAAAAAAACAAACAGTTTGCATTAAGTGCAATAATACTAAATTAAAAACCCAAGTCTTCTTCTAATGGTTGTCTTTGTTTTTAAGTACTTAGACTTAATAAGTATGTTTGTAGTTACTTAGACAATTCATGGAAATCACTCTGGATTATGATATAATACATATTTCTGTTCACTTCACATCGTTCCGTCTCCTTACGTAGTAGGTACGTATGCTTGTACAAAATGATATGTGTCTACACTGTACAATAATTAGGCTTCAGTATATATAGAATTATATACTTAGGAATACTGTAATATTCTTTCCTATTATAAACATTATTTTTGAAAAGTCACAATTGTGACTAATATTATGAGAAAAATCATTGTTTTTGTAAATTCATTAACATTGTATACTTTTTAAGTAAACACTGAAGTCTTTAAGACCCAGGTATAATTTTGATTCATGGCATAAAAATATATGCGTTTTTTACTGACCTGTTTGAGTTTTAATACCTTTACATACAGCCTATCAGATGAAGTCGATGTCTAATGACACAGTGCTTACAGTTTATATGAGGTCCATTATATTAGACCATTGAAGACATCGAACAGAATAGTTACAGTCAAGACAAGCGTGTAGCTAGAAAATAAATCACTAAAACATTACACAAATATATTGAAAATAATAAAGTCATCCTAACAGTCGCCGAGTATGTGGCGCGATGAATAAGCAGATGTTTATAGCCTTTGTGCTAAAAATTGAAAGAGCTGTTTGCTTGCTTCTATTCAGTTCTATAATACCAGTTTTTGATTTTATTGCCTCATATTCTCTATTTACTAACAACTAGAAGCTATATATAGACAAATTAGCTGAACAGAACACCTGTATTTTGGCATTGCTCGCAAAACTATACAGGATCAGTTTTATCCAGTGCGCAAACTGTAACCATGAATTCAGCATACCATTCTAGACCCCCAGCGTAGAAAATTTTCGTCGGTTATACAAAAAAAAAAAAAAACTGTTCTATACATTTTGATCCCGTAGGTACGTATTGCATTTTTCTATGAAACAGCAGATTTTTTTTTGTAAAACTGACGAAAATTTTCTGCGCAAGGGTGTCTAGAATGATATGCATAAATATGCTAATTGCTGGTTACAGTTTACACACTAGACAAAAACTTATCCTGTAGTTGTTGATTTGTTGTGCGAGCAATGCATAAATGTACCCGATATGGAACCAGTTGAAATGGATTATTGGAACAAAGTTCAATAATGCGCGATATACTTGGACACAAAAGTATCGTAACGGTCAAAATGTTATACCTTTTACACTATACTTCCTATACTTCTCGCAATTCGCCATGTATACAAAAGCGAAAAGAACTTGGTTCCAACCGGGTGTCCCACGACACCTCGTTTTTAATATTTCATGGTTTAATCACTCAAACGTGATTTCATACTGACCGTTATTTTATTTTACAGAATACAAAGATGTCCAGTTAGTATAGGTTTGATTGTGATTTCTAACTGGGTTTATTTATGGTGTCCGATTTTTCGGCGAGTTAACTTTTGTAGTAGGGGTTACTCCGACGACTTTACAATATTGCTAGCTACACGCTTGACTATTCCAGAAGAATTGTACAGAGCTTTTTACACAAAAGTGCCCAGCTTAGTGGGTTTTTCCCCGGCAATAATGAGGTGGTGGCATTAGAGTAATCGATGCTTGTCCTCGTGGCACGTCTCGAGGTCGCTGTCTTCGGACTCGGAGTGTGAGCAGTAGGACGAGTCGCTCCAGTGCTGAAACTCTTCCTTGTGGTGCTCCAGCGCCATCAGCGAGGGAAACAGGCTATCGCATGCGCTGCATCTGTTCAAAGAGAATGGATATGTTTAGTGACATCGACGTAAGTATGAAACCACACACTGGAATAGTAGTAGTATTCAATCGGGCTAGGTGCTACGCATTTCGTGAAGTTTACTTTCATAACCCATTTCATCATTACGTATACAATAAATACCACCCTACTGTGGGCATTCGCCCTCTCCAAGCATGTTACTCAGTAGCTAGCCATGAGCCTCTCATAGTGAATCAGAATAAGTCGTAGAAGCCATAACATATAACAGGGGTAGGATAGATCGATGATTGGGCAAGATCAAGTGACAATTAGGGGTATTACATTGATACCCCCGCCTATGCATGGTGTTTACCTACAAAACTTGACTAACGTATTTTTTTGCATCTTCAAGAGGTATCTATGCGTTACATTGCTAGATTTGAATCAACCATTCTCGGCAGGTTTCTAAACCCTGACGACAGCCAGTAGTCCAGACAAATTCGTATAAATGCTATATGCAGGCTTAAATAGTTCTACTCACCCGAAATGTCGTTTCTTCTGTTGATGATCTCCGAGCAGGCGACGCGTCGGAAACGATCGGTCGCACACGTTGCACGTTAGAGCTTCATCTGTAATGTAAATAAAATGTTCTTTTATTTTATTTTTTAAATATAGGTAATAGATGTGAACGTAGTAATATAACAGAACATCACGCCTGGTATTCCCCACAAATTCAGACTGGGCTGTTGCAAAAAATATGAATTTTCTAGGGTAGGTGGGTGTACCAACGACGCGACGCTTATTCTTATAACGAAATATTTGTTTTCTTTATTGACTCCGATGATTACATTTAAATTTTGACTAAAATAAATACTTAAATAATTTTGTAAAGAAACGACTAAGATATCCGCCAGCCACTTGATTTTTAGAGGTACTAAATACTGGTTCGATCAAAATACTATTGTAGTTCTGGAGTACAGGCATGGTCACGTTTACGACGCATCATAATGGAGGACCAGTGATAACGTTAAATTCCGTTTATGCCGTGTGAAGTCCAAAATTTTCAGGACAGGTACCTACTAAATACACTCCTTTCCAAAAAAAAAAAAAAAAACGGCCACCTAACAGTCGTTGGCTTTTCTTTGGATAATCTATACGAATAAATAAAATTGGAGTGTCTGTTTTTAATATTAAGATAATCACTTTTTACTAAGTGTATATGGATGTATACACGATACATATACCAAAACAACATTTTTTACAATTTTTGTCTGTCTGTCTGTCTGTTTGTTCCCGCTAATCTCTGAAATGGCTGGACCGATTTTGACGGGACTTTGAATGGCAGATTGCTGATGTAACAAGGAGTAACTTAGGCTACTTTTATTTTAGAAAGATTCTTTTATTTTAGAAAAAAATAACTGTCTTCGAAAACTACGCTGACATACGTCTCAAAATTCGAAAAACCCCGGCTGAGTCCTATGAAATAGATCAATATAATGTACTTCAGTATTGTACACCTTAAAAAGGCCTACAAAAATGTCCTCAATGGTGTATTAGGGATAACCCACAATAACCATTTTTTATCTTTTACTTTTTACGAGAAATAAGGGCTTATTTACGAAGCGATTTTAAGCAATACAGCCATTAATCCTTATCCAATTAAGTACCTTAAATACATTGTGCATTTAAGATAGATCAATATGGCCCTTTACAGCATGTAATTTAAATGAATATCTTAGAAGATATTAGAGATTTAAAAAGCGGGCGCAGAGCGCGTTGGCAGCGGCCGGGTAGTACAGGATAAGTAGGATTGTAATTCATATTACTTTGGCTTCATAGTAATTGCGAATATCATGTGTGTTCATTATACTCAAAATAAACCTAATAGTATTATTCTAAGTAAGAGACCATGAAATGGCTTAGATGTTTAGATTTTTGGATCATTTTTTCATATATTTTTTTTATTAAACTTTCACATAGTTTACAAGTAGCATGCAAGATGAGATTCTAAGCAGCAGAAGACTTTATTAAGATTTAACAGCGGGATGTTTGTTTCTCAATGATGCAAAGATGGCCAAACAGATTTAGATCGAATTTGGCACAAAGATATATTATATCATGGATACGGAACAGATAGGATACCTACTTTATCCCGGGTGATATTTTCCGACAGCTATACGGGCCAAGCCACTGGCAAAAGTACTATTCCTATAATTATGTTCGGTGTCTGGTAAATGATTGAGTGTCTGTATAGGTAAAATAGGAGCGTTAAGAAAAACCAGGAAGACTTATATTCAACTAAACCAAGCCCTATGTCGCAGTCTTCTTACTCTGAATACTAATACTTTTATTTTAAAAACACCAACACACATGATGTTCTCATAAACTATGAATCCTAAGTAATATGAGTTATAATCCTACTACTAATAATATTATAAATGTGAAAATATGTATGATTGGGTGTTTGTTTCTCAATCACGCAAAAATGGCTGAATGGATCTGGATCGAAAATAGCACACAAAGTCTATATTACCTATATAACCTGGAATAACACATTCTTATCGCGGTAGTACGTCCTCTTGCATTAATTTCCGACATCCACGCGGGCGAAGCCGCGGGCAAAAGCTAGTATAACATAAAATTGTTCTTTCTTCAATTCTTCGTTCTTATCTTTTTATTTATATAATCATTTATGAATGCCATATTAACTCATCAGAAAAACTAGTATTAAATATTTTTAGTGTCGTTAGCATAAATTACTAGAAATTGAATGAGCTGCAGTCGGTGTTTAGTCAATGTAGACAGAGAACCTTGTTAAAATGGACATGTTTATGGGTACCTATAATGAAATTAAGACAGAGTATTTTTATGGTATTTAAATAAAAAAAAACCGGCCAAGTGCGAGTTGGACTCGCGCACCGAGGGTTCCGTACAAACCTGTAGATATAAAGTTTTAAATTTAAAAAAATATTTTTATTACATGATGTAACTAAAAATTTGCGTCAGCTTAGAGGTTTGATTTTTCACAGCTTCATGGGACAGTAGACTTGAGTATTTGATATAAATTTCAGCTTGATACCTCCACGCGTTCCTGAGAAAAAGGGTCTTGACAGACGGACGGACGGACGGACGGACAACAAAGTGATCCTATAAGGGTTCCGCTTTTTCCTTTTGAGGTGCGGAACCCTAAAAAAGACATAAAAAAAATAAAAAAATAATAACGAGTATGACCTCCCCTTGCAGCGATTACGGCATGTAATCGTCTTAGCATGCTTTCCACCAGGCTTTTGATGGTGTCCGGTGGAATGTGTTTCCACTCAGCCGAGATCACACGTTTAAGCTCCTTGATGTTTTTGGGAGTGGTTGGACAGATCGTACTCGCCTTTTTAGGAGGTCCCAGACGTGCTCAATGGGGTTAAGGTCGGGGCTCCGCGCTAGCCAATCGAAACGAACGAATACCGCCCTCTTGCTTAAAAGAATCTACGTTGCCAGAACAGTTGGCCCGAGCATTATCGTCCATGTAAATGGTATCGTCACTAATTACAGTCAGTGCGGGTTGTGCATGTTGACATAGAATTTCTGTTATGTACCTTTGCGCATTTAGTGATAATACTATCTCGGTACGATATTTGGAAGTTACGCCTGCCCAAAACATAACGGACCCTTCACCATAAGGGGTGATTTCTTCAAAACATACGTCGGCATAGCGTTCCCTTGGTCTTCGTAACACGCGCCGACGTCGGTCCTCGCCATTCAAATTCGAGCCTCATCGGAGAAGAGTACGCTACTCCAGTTGCCTACTGTCCAAGATAGGCAATTTAACCTCAATCGAGCAATCCGGTGCTCACGGAGTAACTTGGGGGCCCGCGCTGGTCGTCGACTGCGTATATTAGCCGTTAAAAGTCTCCTCATTGTCCACAGGCTACCTTGTGCTCCTCGTACCTGTTCAAGGTTTCTTTTGAGGTCTATGTAACTGCATTTCCGGTTCCTCAGCGCCTGAGTCACTAAAAAGCGGTCGTCTCGTGGTTGTGTGCAACGTTTTCTCCCAGAACCTTGACTTCTCTGAATGGAACCTGTCTCTTGGTATCGAGTCCAGGTTCTTTAGACGGTTGAACGACTCACGTTTAACCGCTGTGAGACGTAACATTGGCTACATCCCTCGTCCAGCAACGCTATAATTTTACTAGCTCTTATTGCTTTTTACACGCTTTATATTAGCTTCACTTGTATGTTTGTTTGTAACCGACTCCTTATAGCGCGATTTTGACCCACTTTAAACGACCAGATTTCATTCAAACTTTGCACACCTGTCAAGGACCGATGACAATGCAATAATTTCATAAATTTGTGCCATTATCCTTGCCAGGGTTACCAGGACAGCAAAAAAACTGTCTTCGAAAACTACGCTGACATACGTCACAAATTACGCTGACATACGACACAAACTACGCTGACATACGTCACAAACTACGCTGACATACGTCACAAACTACGCTGACATACGTCTCAAAATTCGAATCACCCTAAAAATAGAAAATAAATAATAGTTAAAAAAAACTAAAAAACACGCTTCCATTGAAAACCAAACTAAAAAGTACAAAATAATGGAAAAAAGCGTGGGGTGCTTTTTAAGGTATTTTTTATTGATATCAGGCACCCCACGCTTTTTTTCCATTATTTTGTACCAACTTTTTAGTTTGGTTTCAATGGAAGCGTGTTTTTTAAACTATTATTTTCTACTATGACAGGATTGTGCGACAAACATCAGGCACCCCACGCTTTTTTTCCATTATTTTGTACCAACTTTTTAGTTTGGTTTCAATGGAAGCGTGTTTTTTAAACTATTATTTTCTACTATGACAGGATTGTGCGACAAACATAAATTAATCTACTAAAAATAACGAGTTGCCCAATAACTTTTTAACCGCAAACCCTCGAAAAGTAAGTAAAAAGTCACAAACTTAAAAGCGATTATTATTTTTTTAAACAAAAGTTTTGAACTTGGAATTAATTTTTTTTAATACCCAGAGACTTTATTAAGTGCCAGTAACATAGTTTCGCTATTAAAACTTCTTTACAACTAAATGATTACCAATAATCTAAAAAAATCAAAACCGCCCTTTTTTTGCAAAGGAGTATTTATGTGGCAGAATCTTTAAATTACAAGAGTCGGTCCCGCCAACCAACATGACGTTTTACACACATGACCGTAATAAAATGGTAGCGCGATCTTTTTGCACACTGGATCTTCATCGCTCTGCTTAGCGCCGAAAGTTGAAAATCGAACAGTGTGTTTTTTCAGCGCACTAGGCTGCACTTTTATAGTGCTCTGTTAAACACAGTTGAAATTTCAGTGCGCGGTGAAATCCCGCGGCGATTTTAGTACGTCCGTGGGAACGTGTGCTTACTGTCTGAATTTTCGCATAGTGCGGTTGACCACTTTCAACCTTATTGAATTGTTCGGTCATGTTCCAATGGCGCGGCCATGGTTAAGTTAAACCTTTATAACTATCTGAATATTGCATCTACGAGTTTGGGACTTTCATTGTTAGTGTTTTACAAATTCCTTCGTAATGTTGACGTAGTCGTTTTTCTTCTACAACACTATGTCCGAGCAGTCGAAACGGACATCATTGAAGGCAAAAGGCTGATGAAAAGTGATACACCGCCATTGTCCGCGTTTGTATCTACTACCTACTAAGTTGTAGTTGTTCTTTCTCATAACATTAATCATATGTAGATAGGTATGTATTATGTATGAGTCATGTGGGTTTTGTGATTGCTCATCATTGTACTGCCGACCTTTTATCTGATAATAATCAGAGATAGTAGTCAAACAAGTTTGGGTACAGCCAGCAACAAAGTTGGTCAACAATATTTTATTTTATGTATCAATCATGATTCTTTGTTTAATATTGCGTTTCATAAGTTACATGTATAATGTTTACTCTTATCATGATCATTACCTACTTTGTCGTTGGCTCGAGGTAGGAACTAACGAAATTGGAAAATCATACTCCGTTCAGCTAGTCAATCAGATTGTAAAATAATACAAGAATGAAAAAAATCCCAAGTTTAATTGAATAAATCTTTTTACAAAAAATACATATTTTGTTGTAACTAGTTTTCAATGTAAGTTTGAGCATAATTATAATTTATTGATAAAAAAGCTTTTCGTTTACAAGGCAGTAGGAAAAAGATTCAATTAATTTATCATTATCTACCTACCATAAAACTAGAATGTAAACACATATTTTATAAGACATGATTTAGAACTTGTTCAGCTTTATAATTTCGTCGTAGGTAGGTACTCCGTATTAATATGATATGTATTTTAGGTATATAAATGCAATCCAAATTAAAATAATTTAGGTTTTAGTGTAAAAAAGAACAAAAGATTAAGGCAAGATGACTAAAATTTTAATTACAAATAGGTATAAATTAAAAACTACATTAAATTTTAACATAAATATCGAGCCTTCATCAGAAATTGATTAGTTTTATAAAGGAAACCAAATATAAACAACATTCAGGTGCAACTGAAATAGTAGTATAAAATACTAAGTATGTTGAGAAATTCTAGCACATGGAAGTTCTCATATAGCTGCTAATAGTCCCGCTAATTTTAGTAATAAGTCCTTGCAAATAGGGCAATGCTGGTAGTACATTGATCTATTGAACTGCTAGACTAGAAATTCATCATTTCTTTAAATTCATAAGTTCAGTTCTGGTTTATATTTTATTTTACTGAAGCTGGAAGCAATGTCATTAGTTATTGCATAATATCCAGATTCACTCTATGATAGAGTATACAATTATAAAACATTCAAACTTCACCATTTTATTTCCTATTATAAAAATAACAATCTTAATTACTCATATCAAAACTTATATCAAAGTGTATTTATATAAGAATAGTAAACTGTTCCAGTCCATACACATATATAATGTTATATTGGTAAAGTGTTAGATACGGATGACTTGAACATGCTGCCGAAGAACCTCATTCCTGAGGAGCCTCCAGGGATGGATCCCATCATCATCCAGACTAGAGCCACCACCTGTAGGACAGCGCACACAATAGTCCAGGGAGTACTTTGTAAATGTAGCGCACAGTATAGTGTTGCTATGAGTGTCAGCATGTACAAGGAGGTTGTGAGAGCCCTCTCCTTGCTAAACATTGACTTCAGGTGATTCCATGGGCCATACAGGAAACTGAAACTGTTTTAGAATATTGTTAGAACCTTCATTTAGAATATTGTTAGAACCTTCATTTAGAATATTTATATTTACTAAGGTCATGCATGTAATAACTGTTCTTGTATTCATTTTACTATGTTGTTACTAAAACAAAACACTTGAATTATTTTCTTTATATTCTTAAAACAATAGTATGATATCATACATTTAAATTGTGCTCACACATTATTACTTTATTTAACAACATAACAAAAAAATGTTTTAAAAGAAACAACTTTTGTTTATTTTGCTAGTACTAGATTGCTAGATTCTTTAGAATTTTTTATTTATTTATTAAATAGCAATATTATTAGAGTAAATATTTGTGAAAGGCAGGATGGTGGGTGATGTTGTAGACAAACATGCAGTAAGTCTAGTAATTAGTATTATTGAGTATTAATGAGACAAATTGAAAGAATAAGAGGTCTGGTTTTGGGTACTGTTTTTTGTTCCCACTAACCTGTGCCCTACCTTGCGTTGCTATTATACTTCATCAGCCTACAGCCAAAGCTGATGTCCAGCTGCGAGGCCAATAATTGGCCAGTTGTTTTCATACCTACTGCATGTTTATCAGTAACATTATGCCCTCCACCCTGATGCTCACTCGATATTTAAATAGTATCATGAAAGTTAAGCCAAGTTTGTTGACAAACATATTATTTTTACCTGATAATGAAGAACATGCTCCCTAGAGTGAAGAGAAGCGCAAACTTCCTAGCTTGCAGTAGTAATACAGGTATGTATAGGAATGATAGAATGAAACATAGGAATCCAAAGAACAAACATATTCCAAAGCCCATGAACCGCTGTGTCCTACTCTGAAATTTATAACAATTTGATGTTAATACTAAGTGTTTAAAGGTTTATAAAAGGCTATTATGGTCTGAAAACTAAATGGATGTAACCTAGAAAGCCATTTCTCGCAATTTTTAAAAAAAACTTATCAATCATCATCTGCCTACCATTTCTTTAGCCAATAATGTATGGAAATGAGAGGTATTATTGACAGATTGAGACTGAGATCAGATTGTAAACATTCTTAAAATTACGAGAATTGCCACTCAGTTTTAATAGAATAGAATAGAATTTATTTGACATAAAGTACACAGATACATGGTGACAAATAATCTATGTGCAAATAGACTGGTACAAGATAAATTATCAATGACCCCTATGCTAGGAAAAACCTGTGTTACAGGGGTCAAAAGAATAAGAAAACCACATCACAGTTTTCGATAACGAAATGTAAACAACAAGAAACTTTGTTCTAAGATCTCTTTGTTTTGAAGACCACAATTCATATTATCAATTAGTTGGGGCTTGTTATAAACAATCTGTGTATCTACGATAAAATCAAAATAATATGGTCTACACATAAAGATAATTGCCTGTAATCCTTCCTAAAAATAAACAAACAAACAATAACAGTCTTTTGTGTGAAGTTATGAGTATGCTACTACAAGCAGGTAGGTGACCCCAATTAAATGATGGAACACAGCTTTGCACAGACCAGTTTAATAGTGATGTAATTGATAGCAACTCTATTGTATTGACCAATGATTCATGCGCAAATTAATTAATTTCTACTTACCATGGTGCAGTACTCTTTCTGTACATTTTCAAACCAAGTAGCTGTACTGCTAGTACTCGTGGGGGTTTCATCAGTACTTCGTGTCATAAAACTCGGGGTAGAAAATGATGGTAAACTGAAATTGTAGCTCCGACGACTTTCATTTTTCAGTAAATATTGATCCAAGTCTGTCTTCAGATTCGCCATTTTAGTTAAGCCACTTTGGTCCCGTTTTGAAGGTTTTAGCACGTAAATTAACCGTTTATTCCAATTTCGTCAAAGTATTTACAAAATGAATAACTCTGCCCACTTCCTGATGAGCAACAAACGTCAAATCATAGGACAACACAACTGACAATGACAACTTCGCCTGACTTTACTAGCAAACAAAACCACAGACAATATTTTAGGCGATGCTAGTATTCGCTAGTGACGCGCATGCTCTATCTTGGTATCGATTACTTGTTTCGATACCGTTTCAACTGATTATTAATTTAACTTTTATTATTTCGGTGCTTATTCGAGACAGAATAATTATAAGGTATTGAACTCACCGTAATCTGTATCATCGCTGAAGTCGTCATGAGCATGTCGACGGACGTTGTTGTTATATCGGTCATGCGCACAAGGTGGACAGACTCCGCCTGTGTCACGTTCATCCAAATCGGTGCTGCTAGCATCCGACTCCACTTCTGCGTCTTCGATTTGAATATCATCAGGCTGTCTGTTATCCAGCTTTTCGTTTGACGACAGTTGATTGTAATTTTTCCGCGGTGGTCTTGACTCTGAAAACACGGGAAAAGGGATATTAACCGTCTGATTTATTTCCTATTTTTATGCCCTTACATCATCAATAGTCTTTCTCATGTAGGAATGAATGGTTTGTTAATTAAATTATAGAGGTAAGAGGAACGGCGTGGAAGCTTCTTATCAATCTTATCCTTTAAAGAAGACCATAGAGGTATGACGAACAGGGCGGAAGTTCCTCATCCTCCAACGTTAGAAGGAGGATCCTTTGATCAGACGGGTGTTGAGTCTGGTGAGCTCCTGCCCGACGATTGCTGTCGGGTTTTTTTCAATATCTAGCAGGATTATTGGAATAATTGAATCTATATCGACACGTTGCAAAAATTCAAGGATTTTCGAAAACTGCGGATTATGGGAAACATAGAGGTTTTCGTAAAATGACGAGCTACAGGATTTTTGCAAAAAATGCCAGCCTGTGTGGGCAATAACTGCTAAGTTTACATAGAACTTTTATAGAATGAAATAGAATAATTTGTTTGAATGCCAATTCAATTCAAAAATGTTGAGTACCTACCTATTCATTTTAAGTAGATATCTATTATTTTTATATTTCAAGTTGTCCATTAGTTGTTCTGTGTAGTTCTGGAAAACATAATATATTCCGAATACTTGAGTGGGACCAATTTGGACTCAACGTCAACGAGAGAAATCTAAATCATCTCAGATTCGCAGATGACCTGGTCCTGTTCGAGGAAAACCTACAGCACTTACCGGAAATGAGGCAAGAACTAAGCAAAGAAAGTGAAACCGTAGGACTACTAATGAACTCGGACAAAACAAAGGTAATGACTAACTCAGTTACCTTGGTAATTAAAATCAATAACAAAGTACTTGACACACGCACAAACAACTAAATAAATTCGAAGACGAATAAAAAATGAGTGAATAGAATAGAATATTATTTTATTTGCTCAGAATGTAGGTATTTACAATAAGGTGATTACATATCTACCTACCTATGCGTAACAAGTTTTGGTATTGAGATCGCAAAGTTACATCTCAATTGTCTGCTTTCCGATAAACTTAAAAATAGATGTTGATTACATTTAACAAAGAGAGCAATTTTTTAAATGTAAAGGCACGGAAATGTCAACAAATTAGTTTTAAATATTGGAACATAGCTGTCAGTTACTTTTAAACCAAAAATTGCTCGTAGGCAGCGTTTTTGGGCCTTAAAAATACTCTCTCTTTCGGTACAATTGACCCAATATATAATACCAAATCTTAAAGTAGAAACGACAAGACTGATATATACTAGTAATACTGTTTTGATATTAACTTTTTTTTAAACATTATTATAGTGCATATGCAGATGGATGCGCTAAGTTTTTTGCAGATTGCTTCGGCCTGTGCCTTCCATGTCAGTTGACTGTCAATTAATATTCCTAGAAATTTCGTTACATCTACTCTGTCCACATTTTGACTGTTATAATTAATATTTAGGTCATTGATACGTAGTCTTTGGTAAAAATGCATTATCTTTGTTTTTTGTAGGTTTATTTGTGGAAGCATGTATACTGCCTTGCTTTACATATGACTGACATATACTGACAACAGCCAAAGAGCAAGTATTAAAAAACCGGGCAAGTGCGAGTCGGACTCGCGCACCGAGAGTTCCGTACAAGCCTGTATGTATTCACGGTTTATGCATGAGGTTTATGTTTATGAAATGAAATGTTTTTTTTTAAATTTTTATATTTCAGTTGATAGAATGAAAGGTAAATTGCGGTTTACGATTTATGACGTATTAAAAAAAAACTACTTACTAGATCTCATTCAAACCAATTTTTGGTGGAAGTTTACATAGTAATGTACATCATATATTTTTTTAGTTTTATCATTCTCTTCATCCATTATCCATATCCATTCAGTTAAAAAAAAAATGATATTAGAAACCTCAATATCATTTTTGAAGACCTATCCAAAGATACCCAGGTAGGAAGATCGATAGGTATGGGTTTGATGAAAAAAATAATAATTGTGTTTCAGTTGTAAGTATGGGGAACCCCAAAATTTATTGTTTTTTTTAATTTTTGTGTGAAAATCTTAATGCGTTTCACAGAATACATCTACTTACCAAGTTTCAACAGCATTGCTCTTATAGTTTCGGAATAAAGTGGCTGTGACATACGGACGGACAGACAGACATGACGAATCTATAAGGGTTTCGTTTTTTGCCATTTAGCAACGGAACCCTAAAACCCGGCCAAGTGCGAGTCGGACTCGCGTATGAAGGGTTTCGTACCCTTATCTACAAAAACGGCAAAAAAATCACGTTTGTTGTATGGGAGCCCCTTTTTTTTGCATGGGAAATCATCAAATGACGTCTCCCGGGTGGAGCGGAAGGGCGTGTCAGACTTTTACTGACTAAAACCCACCCGTGTTCCTTCAGTTGCCCATATGACTGGGCCACGGTAACTGTTTCGAACGAATCTCGCGACCCTGGCAGGCATCGGTTCTAGCAGAACCCTTTTTTTTTGCATGGGAAATCATCAAATGACTTGATGAATTTATAATATTAGTGTGGAAGTGTGGATTTGACATATCGAAGTATCATGTTTTATAATGTATTATTTTACCGAACTATGTTTCGCCGATTTACAAAATAACTTTTTGCTATTGGACGAAGCCTCTTTTGAACTTTTTTCATTTGCCAAATGATTTATTAGCCATATTTTCACCACAATGAAACAACATTTTAGGGAATATTATTTGCTCACAAATATACTGGGTGACTTTTTTTAGCGTCTTGAAAAAAAATGGGGGTAATAGGTGAACGGAATAGAAGCTTTTGGCATAGAATTTTTTATTTTTTTTATTTTTGAATAACATGTAATTAAATTGATCTAGTAATAAATACTACACATTTAAAGTAACATTTTCATACTAGAACAACAAAAACAGAAATTTGGAAAAAAAAACAAAAAAAATAATAATTAAAATCCATCGAAACTCAAATCATACGCACCCTACTCAATGCGCGGCATGTATCATTGATTTCGGAGCGCGGTCCTACCCTTTGAAGCCGGCCGATAGGCGGCCTCATTGATCTTTCGTAGGCGCACGAGCCGCACACGCATCCCTGTCCACCCGCGTCCCGCGCTCCTTTAGTCACCTACGATGAATCTGAAGGCCTTCCTGCCTTCTATTCTAGTTACACAACACACCACATGAAGGTCGAGACGGTAAAAAATGTCAACCGGTATAGCCGGTTACTTGGTAGCGTTTTCAATATTAAATTAAAATATACCTAGTGTCATTAGAAGTCAATATATTGTGCTACAAACTTTAGTGAGAAACGAATCGCTGTAAAACCGACTTTACGTAGTCTTGTCTGCCCTACCCCTAGAGTGTAATTTAAGCCCGCGTAGGCCTAGGCATGGAAGGGTGGGGCGGCCCGCGAGCTGAGGAGCAGGTGGTTTGAAGGCCCGCCGCCGCGGCTGAGGCTGGCAGGCGAGGCCGGCCAGCAAGCCGAAGCTGCGGTGGTGAGCGTTAAAGCCCTCTGCGACGATAGGCTCGCGTGGGGCCGCCCAAACCCCGCAGCGCCAGAGCCGTGACAGAAGTAATGCTTGCTGCATGTAATATGCTTGTTCGCACGCTGTATGCTTGCTTGCACGCTGCATGTCTGCTTGCATGCTGCACGCCTGCTTGCACGCTGCATTCTTGAAACAAGCATCCTTGTTTGCATGCTTCTTACTAGAACCCTTTAAAAACACTTTTGGTTCATAATCAACTGTTTTATTAAGTGCATTTAAATAATGTATTAATTTAACAAAAGAGTAGGTTAATCTGAACAGTAGTATAATGAATGTTCGGAAACATAATACTTCGAACAAATATTATTTCGGCTAATCGTAACTTCGGTAAAAACTTTTTCGACTAAATGAAACGTCGGAGTAACGAAAAAAGTCGAATTGATAATAGGTCAACTGACACAGTGACAGACGATAATAGTTGAAAAGTTTTAGGTGAAATGAAATTCGGTTAAATATTTTTCGAACTTATGATAGGTAACCCACTACGCGCCGTCGACCCGAGCCTGGTCCTTACCCAGAGCTACCCATTGCTCGCCGCCCGCAAGCTCGCGCCTACGGTGGCCGGGAGTCTGCTATCAACTCCCGACGCCCGGGTCTTCTCCTCCTGCGGCGGCTAGGCACATGACTTCTCCTTCGCGAGCATTACTGCTTCGCAGAAGGAGGTGACGGCTTCCCATGCCCTCTCGCTCCGTATCATGGCTCGCACCAGGGCCAAACGCGAGAGGTCGCAGCCGCCGATCGCCTCCACGAGGACACGGCGGTATTCCGCCCAGGCAGGGCACACCTCCACCGTATGCTCCACCGTGTCCTCCAGACGATCCTCGCAATGGAAACACCCGGGCTTTTCCTCCCGCTTTATCCTGAACAGGAACTCACCAAAGCACCCATGCCCGGTGAGCACCTGCGTCAGGCGGAAGGTGAGGACGCCATGGCGCCTCTCTATCCACTCCTCAAAGAGGGGACTTACCGCCGCAATTGTGGCGTGCCCAGCCCCCTTAAATATTTATTTTATTCTGTTTTTTAGTATTTGTTGTCATAGCGGCATCAGAAATACATCATCTGTGAAAATTTCAACTGTCTAACTATCACGGTTCATGAGATACAGCGTGGTGACAGACGGATGGCCCGACGGACAGCGGAGTCTTAGTAATTGGGTCCCGGTTTACCCTCTGGATTCGGAACCCTAAAACAAGACAGGATATGAAATACCTACCCTGATTAAAGAAAAGACAAATTGGAAAAGAGTTGCTATATATAGTATAATGCAACTATACCTAGTTGCATTATATATTATAAAAAGCTAATAATACTTACCTACTAACCTTAAACTTATTACTACATGTATAGTTACACTTACTTATCTTTTTTTTTCTGTGTTGTCTAAGAATGGATTTTCGACTTGATCAAAAGAGAGCAACTAAAGTTGATGTCGAACGCATTCAGGTGCGTAGAACATCATTCACACTTGGTTGGGTTTGTGCCCACCATCATTTTGTGTTACAAATAAATAAAATGCAGTCAATCAAGCGAATAAATGGTCTGATTCGGATTTAATCGAGTTTACGAACAGTAACTCTATAAACGAATGTAGGTATTATGATCTATAGGTATACCTACTTAAGTTAAGTTAGTTACATAGGTAGGTGTACATAAATCCACGCTTTTTAGTTCTCATAGTAGGCAGAAACTATACAGAATACCTCCAGCTACATGCAATTAGAAGATAAGTACTTCTATTTGTTTTATTATGAGTATATTTTGATTTTTTAATAATAATGAGCCATCCATAAATTACGTCACACGTTAAGGGGGGACGTAAGTTAAGTAGGAGGGTGCAACAAAGGGGTCGCCCTTTGTTGCTCTATTGTTTGTCAAAGTTGGATAGTAAGTATTATAAGGTTTAATTTAAAATGGCGAAAAATGAGACGACAACTTGTGTGACACACCAGAGTCACACAAATATTCACCACCTGTGACAATAATCTCCAACAATCATGATGTATGACGTAATTTATGGAAACCTTTATAAAAAAAGTAATTATATTTTGATGCAAGGGTGCACAAATGCATACACGTGCGGACAACGTTTTTCATCACCAAGAACACCATATTAATTTTCCTCTACCAAAATCCCCCAAAATATTACGTGAAATAAACAAGGCGTAATTAAAACAAGTGTGCAGCATGTATCATCGCTGTAATAACGGCAGTTATCGGCTCCTCGTGCCGACGCCATTACCGCGAGCGTCGACAACTTAATAACTTATTTTATTAGCTAATTTACGCTGCTTGTCCGTTGTAGCTACTCTGATTTATATTCCAATTATTATAGTGCAATTTTAGCAAGATTGGAGGCGAATTTGTCTGTATAGTTACGTGTTAATAAACCGCAAAGTTTGTGGTAGTTTTCTGGATTTCCCTTTTCTTTTTATGAAATACCAGGGTATGGTCAATCGTTCGTCTGTGTTGCTCAAAGTAAGACTGAACAGAGGTCTTCTGGGTACGTCCCTTCTTTCATAAACCACATCCATCGCTCTCCATCAGACACGATCGTGATCAAAATTAGGCCTAAACCGTATTAATAAAAACTAAAAAAACCGCCAGCAGTGTACGGTGGCTCAGTGGTTAAGGTCCCGATTTGCGACTTGTAGATTATGAACCTACGCAGGCACTTAGTGTATTTATTTCATCACCACTGCTCACAAAACGGGCACACATTCACAAATCCGCATAATGGTGAATTACGGCTTGCTCTCTCTCACAGAGTGGAGGCCTCTGTCCCAGCATTGCTAACGTTATAAATTGAATATGCATAATATGCAAGAAAACCGCAGTTACTGCTACTTTCAAAATGATACTGGCAGAGCTCCCACATGTTCAGCGTCGCAGTGGTTGTCTCTCCAAAGACGAGCTCTTCTCCGAGCGGGGACATCCCTCAAACGATACCGCTTCGCGACCTTTCTCTGGACCATAAGGGTTTCACACAAGGTGGCCATTTCCCCTTCAGTTTTCCGTCTCCGCCAGCTTAGCCCGGACTACTGCTGGTAGAGACAGGACAGGCCCGGTCCTGGAGACCTGCACCCCAATATCACAAAATATTTTCAATCTCCATCCAAAGGATACGACGACGAACTCAAAAAGGTGGCTGGGACAGACTGGATGCGACAGGCGGAGGACATGGTGTTGTGGCGCAGCATGGAAGAGGCCAGCAGTGGACTGCGAACTCAGCCTGAGTTGATTGATCTAAAGGATTATGAACGAAATGGATAATCCATTGGTTCATATATTATGTTTGAAAACAATCGTTTGCTCGGCAAACCGATTTTTGTTATGAAAGACATTGGTTATTGGAATTAAGTATTTAGTTATTACTGTAGTAATTATAAAGTCTTGTGTTGAATTACGCATTACATCCTATAGGACAGACTACTAAGACGCCTAGGTTTTATTTACTGTTTGTATAAACAGGTATCTAAACACAACAGAGGAGCTGGCCTACTATGAGCTTATAATTAATAACATTTTCTCGATCGCTTTTGACGTTAAGTGGAACAGGCGCCTGTTCATTTTGTATGACAAGGCAACAACAGACTTGTAATCATATTTTATTTTTCCGACGTGTGATGTAACGTTACGTAACGAACGTTTTGCTGTAGCGTGGGACAATTAATTTTACGTCAAACTTCATGTGAATCCGTAATTAACGGGTACGCGCAACTGTACTACGGTTTTCTGGAAAAGCGGTCGCTATATAACGGCCGCAGTGACGGCTGCCATAAAAAATGATGGCTTTGGGGTTTGACTTTACATCAAAAACCATCCGTCCGGACGTTAGACTTTGTTGCTGGAAAATGGCTATCATTTTATTTGGAGACTATTCGCAATTTATTGATGAAAATTGGAACGAAAGTGCATTTTGTGCACTGCTGCTGTGTGTCATGAAATTAAGAAAAAAAATGGGCAGTACTCCACACACATATATTCAACCAAGAGATGAAAAAAGAAATGGATGTATGAAAGCCTGTTGTTGGATCCCATAATTTAAAAATCATGATGTTCCTAATATACGTGAATTCCCGTACTCAAAATACACACTCAGACATGGAGTTGCGGACACCAGCCCGGTCTACCTATATAGGTATGTGAATTTCCTATACATCATCATCATCATTTAAGCCGAAAGACGTCCACTGCTGGACATAGGCCTCCCCGAAGCTCCACCACTTCGACCGGTTTCGTGTTCCTTGAAAAAAAAAAATAGTTATTTCCGCAGTTGATACCAAATATGCCATATCTCAAAAACTATTGACATAATAATATGGCATTTGGTTTCAACTGCAAAAATAATTCTATTTTTCAGAATTTTTTTTTTTCGAGAATCACTATCTAATACAAACTAATTTTAGCATTAGGTGAATCCAACACTGTGAAAGTGTGCATTCATATCAACGACGTAACCCATACTACAGAACGCACCTGGCCGGTTTTCACGTATAGAGTAGAAATTCGTTTTCCAGGAAAGCACAAGGAATAGTTTAAGCATGAACAATAGTACCTTCAATATTAAGGCCTCTCAAACTTGAACACTATTAAAGTTATATCCTAAGACTAGATATTACGTAGGTAAGTAAGCGCCTCGCTCACCAATTACTTATGTATGTAGCTACACGTGTAGACTAACACGCGCTGAAGGAATGGGTGACAAAGTAATTAACTATTCATGTCTAACTTGTAGAATAAGAATACTCTCTTTAAGCTAAGATATTCAGCAAAGAAATTAATTATTACTTTTTGTAGATGTCTTAAGTTTTTGAGTGGAACAACCCCATCTGACATCAAAAAATTAAAAAGTAATAAAATAGCGTAGAGTCGTCTCATCACCTGTCTCCGTTTAATCTGTATATTTATTATAAGCATATATTATAGTAAATATGTATGTGTGTATGTGTATTATTAGTTAATAATCTATTTATATACTACTATTCCCCTATTATTTATAATTCAATATTCGACAGGCCTGTTAGTCTAGTGGTTAGTGACCCTGACTGCTAAGACTGAGGTGGTGGGTTCGATTCCCACCCAGGACAAATCTTTGTGTGATGAGCACAATCATTTGTTCTGTGTCTGGGTGTAATTTATCTATAATATGTGTGTATTTAGAAATATATAAGTATGTTTATCAGTTGTCTGGTTACCATAGCACAGGCTCTGCCTAGTTTGGGATCAGATAACGTTGTGTTGGTTGTCCTAAGATGATATTATTATTATAATATGATGATTGTAGTCTTAATTGTATTTTAATTTTTTTTCCTCTCAACCAAAGCACCTGCCATCTAATCTCTTCACCACTCTTGGTTGACTGGTAGAAAATGCCTAAGGCATTAAGTCCGCCTTTGTACTTTTTTGTGTGCGAGAAGTAAAAAAAAAAAAATCTGGCCTAACAATAAACTTATCAGGTATTATGGCATTTATGGTCAAATAATTATTACAAAAGATGGTAATGTAACTAAATACTCGTAGAGAAGAGCAGTTCCGTGTACTTACAAAAGAATTTCTGATAAGGTCGGATCAATTACGGAACAGCAATAAAAGAATATCACCTCAATCTTCTCTAAGAGTAACTTTCAAACTATGTGCCATAAAGTACCACGGAACCTAAAGCGAAGATGATATTACGCAAAGGTCGTAACTCATACAGCGTGAGCCTGATAGCAGGCTCCACAAGATTTACGAGTTAAAAACTCTCTTCGGGAAATCTAGTGTAGCCATTGTATTTTTTTAATGATTATTTCTCTTTGTTCCGAAATAAATTAACTATGAAGTCGGTCCGTGGTAACGACAGCCGGCAGAACATTTGTTGTCTGTGGAACCAGAAGCTGTTATTCATTAGCTCCATTAATTATCCTGTGACCTTTCTAATTAAGATTTACGAGCGTTAATAAGGTTAACCATACATTAGAGTGCGGGAAATTGGTTGTATTTTATTAATAATGGTTTTAGCGAGCCATTTGGGTGATTTGGGGTCTTTTTCGAGTCAATGTTAATATAATTTTACACTCTGAGATATGCAGTTAGTTTGATTTTGTAATCATTATTTTAAATGATGAAGTGGTATTTAAAAGGAATAATAAATAAAGGAATGTCAGTTGTTTGCAGCAATGATTTAGGAAAAGTGTGTGGCCTATCTGCTACAACGGACAGTCACTGCTGCTACGACGGGCAGGTACTGTTGCTTTGACGGGCATGTACTGCTGCAACGACGGGCAGGCACTGTTGCTTTGACGGGCAGGTACTGCTGCTACGACGGGCAGGCACTGTTGCTTTGACGGGCAGGTACTGCTGCTACGACGGGCAGGCACTGTTGCTTTGACGGGCAGGTACTGCTGCTACGACGGGCAGGCACTGTTGATTTGACGGGCAGGTACTGCTGCTACGACGGGCAGGCACTGTTGCTTTGACGGGCAGGTACTTCTGCTATGACGGGCAGGCACTGTTGCTTTGACGGGCAGGTACTGCTGCTACGACGGGCAGGCACTGTTGCTTTGACGGGCAGGTACTGCTGCTATGACGGGCAGGCACTGTTGCTTTGACGGGCAGGTACTGCTGCTACGACGGGCAGGCACCGCTGCTACGACGTAGCTCTTCGTAGCAATGGTAGCATCGCAATTCATCATCCATGGGTAAACATTACATAATTAAATGTGATAGCTGACCCCGTTTTTACTATGGGGGAGGCAAAAACTAAAGAAAGCTCATGTACTAAACACACAAATATATTATTATTGAATAAAACTATAAATTCAGTGAGAATTTCAACCCCAATTTACACAAAATAAGTAGCACATTTTAGCCTTTAAATGTAAATCCCAATACGCCGATAAGTCTTCATAACAACGATCCAAATCGGGTACCTACTAATCTAAGTAGAGTAAAATGGAATACATCTAATATAATTTAAATCACAGAAATTCAAACTCCAAATCCAATGTACGACAACAAAGGACATAAGTACTTATAATACGTACCATACAAGTACTCAGTGGTACTCGATCATAGTTTGTATTGTTCAGCTCTGGTACACAAAGGCTCATTAAGTTAGTTCGACGAACATCGATAATATCGCTGATATTATACTATATACATATAGTAGTATATAAACCGTGTGGTGCCGGACGTAAATAATAATACCACCCCATTTCTTCCCGTGGGTGTCGTAAAAGACGACTAGAGAATGGGCAGCAGCGTTCTCTATGCATTTTACCACCATACTGCGATCGCCAACCCGCCTCCCAAGCGTGGCGATTATGGCAAAGCCCCCCAAATTGGGGGAGGCTTAAGTCCAGCAGTGGACGTCTTACGGCTGAAATAATGATGATGATGATGAGTATATAAACGACCATGTAGAAAAAAGTAGCGCGGAAATTTGATAAATGGTAGAAATTGAGGCTTTCGACTGTGACTAAAATAAAATCGTTTAGAGTTAAATTGCGATACCTTTTTTAGCACAGAACCTGTCAAAGTTGCGATGTTTGGGTGAGGCTTATGTCTAGAAGTGGACATCTTTCGTCATCATAAATATATTTTTTTACGCTAGACGGCACAACATAAAGAAACTAAAATATAACATTTGTAACATCTGGCACACTGTTGTAACCTATGTTTACGAATGAAGACTATTGATTGATTGATTAGCTTTTGGACTAACCTTGACCAAGGTGGCTGTATTCGCCACCACTGGAATATCAGGTCTGATAAAGTTACGAGAATGGTCATCATCACTATTATAAGAAAGAAGTCCATCATCATTCATTACTGTATTTAATTTTGTTACCGTTGCACAAAAGTTAAAGTTTTGATAAATTAATTCACAATGGTACTTCATGAGAAGGAGATCCACCCTACTCTGTAATGAAACAATATTGATGACGCTAACTTATAGCTGAGCGATCGACGTGTGAGTGTTTGGGATAGATACACATTCATTTTAAAAGTTCGCATTAACCATCATCATCAGCCTATTGCAGTCCACAGCTGGACATAGGCCTCTCGAATTGCACGCCATTCAGCTAAATTTTCGGCAACTCTCATCCAGCTGCTGCCAGCCACCTTGCGTAGAGCGTCGCTCTACCTCCACCTACATTTTGCATTGTCATGGTTAAAACAAGAACTGAATTAAAAGTGATGACGAGTTTGAAATTCTATAACGACTTCCATCTCGCCAATTTTCTTTGAGCGTTGAGAGGTAAGGAAATGCGCGCAAATATCAGAATCCCATATTTGTAATAACCGAGGGTTGTTAACAGAAATGTTGGGCACATTCCAGCTAAATATAATTACGGATGAGGCCGGGGGCGGGCAAACACTCGGCGCAAACACCGACCGCCGTGTTGGCTTACTTAGGTTAGATTAAACCTCGCTGATTCTATTAATGTGATCGCGACATGTATGAGTGTGTGTGTGTGTATCGTGAGTTGATGTGTGTGTTGTGATTTTGTTATGATTATTTACGTTGACTGGGGAAATCAGACTTATATTTAACAGATGACTTATGTTTTATGGCTAACAGGCTTCCAACTATTGTGTACGACCCAGGTATTTAAGTCAGATTGTTAAATTAAGAGCAAATCTGAATCTTGCTTTGTTGCGGTATTAACATTTACGTAGAACTAACTTCCTAGCGAGTCCTCGGGCTTCTAACTAAGATAACAAATTTAGTAGTAAATCTTGTTATCTGCGGTCTTCATTCTCAGAATCATTATACTTACACAATACTGAATGTGTGGCATGAGATTCAATCAAATGAGTTACGAATAATTAGAAATAATAGCAGTGTGCCTGCAGCAATGGCGGAATGACATTCAATTCAATAAAAATTAAAATCAAGGCTTTGTGAAAATGTTCTGCAGATATTTACTAGTTGTATGTCCATTACAGCAAACTTGTAACAATAATTGAATAAGAAAAATTGATTTGTATGAGGCTACAAAAGGAGTTTATAACATTGTATAATAACCAGTATTGTATTTAAAACAAATGTCCATTGTTCTCTTGTTACCAGTGAAACCTGCCTCTGTTATTAAGATAACAAAACAAATACTCAAAGACAAATAATTCTTATTAAAGGCGCATAAAGGGCAAACAAGGAGGCTCTATTAAATTAACTCCCGAGTCACACCTGCGCCGAGGACATTCTCTTATAACTTCATGAGGAAAATTGCCTTAATTCAGTTATTTGTCGGCATCAAAGAGGCCTTTCTTTTCAACTTAATACCGGCTTCTTTATTACGCAAAGCGAATTTTAAGGAGAAAGTAATGGCGATAATATTTATTAAATTTTACCGGAATTGGCACTGTTGGCTCGGGGCCCAAGATCAACAGACAATTTGCTCGTTCAAATTCAGAACCTGAATTTATATTTGTTTTAGAGTTTAGAAACCTAATTACAATAACGTTTTAATCATTCTGGTTTAGTCGAGATTTAGAAGTTTGTTTAGTAAGTTTATTTTCATAAAACCATTTACCACTTTTGATAACAATTTCCAGTAAATTGAAGCTTCACTAAGGTTGAAACTATTTAATTACTATCGCGTAGAAAGAGTAGACCAAGTCGTGTATTGATGTTCAAATGACTATCAACCTTAAGGCAATTTGCAATTTGCAGGTCAGTTCCGGGTTGAAAATTGATAAAAAATGTGTTTTTAAACACATTTTTTAGTCCGTCTGTTTGCCGTCTGTTAATCACTAAAAATATCTATACAACATTCATATAACCCCATTTTATGACTATTTATTTAAAATAGTAATTCAATGGGAATAGAATGGATTTAAAAAATATAAGAAAATTTAAATCTCCCATTCTACCCTGGCCCTTTCTAGGCCCTGTAAAAAAGGAGTTCATTCATTACATAATAACTGAAACGATCATTCATTTCATGCATTAAAACTTTAGAGAATGCAGTAATTGAACTATAAAAGCATGCCTGTAAAATCAAGTAAATCAGCAAAAGCAACCAAATTTCGTATACTGTCTCATAGTAAAATTAACCAACTTTAAGGGCAAGAATTTACCATCGCGCTTGCACCATAGTCTACGGCAATATCTACCATAGACAAGAGAAGCATAACCTGTCAGTGTGACGGCAGACCGAGCGTTGATAAATTATTCAAGCGGTCTCTGTCAAAGGCGTCACTCAAACGTCGCTTATATTGAGATTGTCAGGATAATCCGAATTCTTGCCGAGACAAGGTAGAATTACAAACGAATTTAATATAAGTTAGTATGTTTTGTTGGACCGTAAACGTCTAATATTAAATATAGGCCTTCTTTGATCGTCCTGAAGGGTATTTATTACAACGGTTAGTAAAAGGATTTGTTGTACACATATTTGATAGTTGAATGACTTGCGTGTGACCTTTTTACATTGACACACCGTCTTGTTACATGATGCGATATATACATATTTTTAGTTCTAGCCTTAAATTCTAAGTAAGCCAGTTTTTACATCTGCAACTTTATTTCGATTTGAGTAAATTTTTAATACAAAATTGACAATTGAGCCCTGGACTAAGGTGTCAGTTTAGTATTTCGAGAAACTGTTTTTCGAGTTCGGTTAGGTACTTATTTCAAAAACCGGCTCGATGTTTTGAAGGGTACGTATTTGAATATCGAAGATTAAAATACCTACTGTTAAAATATCGATGTTCATAACATCGAAAATGGAAAAATCGAACGACCATAAAACCGAAAATTAAAATAACGAAAGTTTATAGTATCGAATGGTTAAATATCCTACGTCCAATATATCTAAAATCTAAATATCTACAAAAGTTACATCGAAAGATCCAAATATCGAAATACAGATTATCGAATGTCCTAAATATCGAAGTACAAACTATCGAACGTCCTAAATATCGATGGGTACATAGAACATCGAAAATGAATATACCTACGTGTAAAAATGGGTTAATTTTCAACATTTAATACATTCATTAATTCACCCTAAAAATACGTACCTACAAGTTAAAATATCGAAAAAAAATTGATGTAAGTAGTATGAGTGGAAAAAGGTTGCTTCTGCAACGTCTCCGGCGCTACGGGAAGTGCAACCCCTTCGCCCTTGCGTAACAAAGAATAGGCACCCATGTTCACCTCCGCAGCTTCGGCTTGCTGGTCGCCTCCGGCGACCAGCCTCAGCCGCTACGGCTCCCACGGGTGCCTATGCTTTGTTACAGCGGGCGGGGGTTGTCCTCCCTTCGCGCCTCCGGATTTTTATATACACTCTAGGGGTAACAGCCAAAAGACTACGTAAATTCGGGGTGCCCCAATTCGGTTTTGGAACAATTTTGACCTATTTTATCCATGAAAATCAGTGTCTAGTGTACAAGCATAGGTCAATCGTGAAGGTATTATTTAGGTCTTTAAATTAAAATATTTTCTTGAAAGTCAATATGTTGTGCTACTAAAGTTAGTGACAGAAACATATCGCTGCAAAACCGACTCCACGTAGTCTTGTCTGCCCTACCCCTAGAGTGTAATTTAGAATCGCGTAGGCGCGGAGGGGCGAGGCAGCCCGCGAGCTGAGGAGCAGGTGGTTTTAACACCCGCCGCCGCAGCTGAGGTTGGCCGGCGAAGCCGGCCAACAAGCCGAAGCTGCGGTGGTGAGCGTTTAGACCATCTGCGACGTTAAGCTCGCGTGGGACTGCCGGAGCCCTGCAGCGCCGGAGCCGTGACAGAAACCATGCTTGCTTGCATGTTGCATGATTGCTGCATGCTTGTTTGCTGCTAGATGGTAATCAGTTACTAGGTGGGTTACAAAAAAAAACAAGGAAAACCTCCTTTCCTATTTTTACATAATAAAAACCCAAAATAAAACACATTTGTACGCAAATGTACAATATAATCAGTGACAATAATACAAAATATTAAACAAAAAATCCTTCTCTTTATTGAATAATAATAATCGAAAACATAAGTCAAAAATCAACTAAATCTATAATATTCTATAAACTGTACGTTACATTTACGCAGTAAACAGACTAATGACTCTTAATAGCAACGGGTTTGCAGGGTGTGAGAATTTCACATCTACCTACATTTATGAATACACTCATACTGCCTATATAATTTTTTTTCGGTATTTCAACTAGTAGGTATTTTTAACGTAGATATTATGAATTTAGATGTATGAAATGTTGATATTTTGAACTTAGGCATAATGTCATTCGATATTTTGAATCATTCGAAATTTTAATCACTCGGCATTTCAATCTTCGACGTTTTAAGCTTAGGTATAACAATTTTCGACATTTTGATATAATCGATATTTAAATTTTCGATGTTTTGAACATTGGTATTTTAAGCGTAGGTATTTTAATCTTCGATATTCAAATACGTACCCGTTTTGAACCATAAAGACAAAAAGAAAAAATGTAAAGCAAAACCTTACTTTGTGATAAGGGGAATGTTTTCGATATATACTATATCATTAGAAGAGGGATGTAAATGAACGGAGTGCTTCACAATTAAAGTCGAAAGACGTACACTCGTGGACACAGACCTCCCCCAAGCACCGCCACTTCAATCGGTTCTTTGTTTCTTCAGGATTCCTAATAGCTATTTTTAAATATATATACGAAGACCAAATAAGTGAAGGAAAAAAATTGTTTTTTGAAAAACCATGCTCAGCACTTTACACTACTGTGTACTGTGGGAAGTGGTGAAGGGCAGACTTTTTGGAGGACTGTCTTATGTAAATCTGACGTTCAAAAAGTGCTGACTTTCAGTCTAGTTAGAAACATGACTTTTGATTTTTGACACATCTAGATATTTTTGACAGATCCATTGTACAGCGATATTTCTTTAACACGTGTCTGATATCAAACATTTTTCCTTATACACCATTGTAGAACCAATACACCTACATAGGTGATTTTAATCCACTGAGCTGTGGGACAGTAATCTCGGTGAGATGTCGTCGATCCAATCTCTTTGTTCCACTACCCCCACAGCAAGAGCACTGAGTTCTATTCTTAGTAATAACAGTGGACACGAGGCAACGGGCGTTTGCTTTCTTATAGTAGCTGGTAATTCATAGATATAAGTGCCAATTCGTTTTATTTTACACTATGTAGATAATAGTTATTTCATTATTATTATGTGCGTCGTAGTTTTTCTTTTTAAGAGGAAAATCGGACGAATTAAATATGGTTTACAGAATAATTAAAAAACCGGCCAAGTGCGTGTCGGTCTCGAAGAGCGTGCCACCGTACAATATTTAATAATACATATATTTTTTAAGTAACATGGAACAACACGATTCTTTTTTTGGGGACCTCCGAACATAACATCACGCCTTGTTTCCCCGGAGGGTTGGGCAGAGGTGTACCTGTAATACACCCACATTTTGTCTATAATATGAAAGACCCATGTAATAGGTGACGAGCCTATTGCCATCAACTGGACACAAATCGAAACAAAAAAAAAAAGTTGCTGTAGCGGCTAGATAACACATTCTGCAAAAGTTTCAAGTGTCAACCTAATAGGATTCAACAGATACAGCCCTATGACAGGCAGGACAGAACGGGCAGACCGGAGAGGAAGACAGCGAAATTTTATTAATAGGGTCCCATTGGTGTCCTTTGAAAACGAAATCCTATTACAAAACGAGGATAAATTCTATTCTATTATATTCAATATGCAATTGTTGTATATTGCTATATAAGCAATTCTTGCAATGATTTGACTACTAAGATATAAGAAGTAGTTACATACATACCTAGATATACCCATAATGTTTTATTGTACACAAAGTACTCATAAAGGACACCAGCCGGATGTACAAGTACAACCTATATAACACTTGTTGACCGTAAATACATATATATACAAAGGCTGGATGAACGTCGATGTAGAGATGTAGGTACCCCGAAATAGTATATAAGCTAAGTAATAATAATATCGTATATAACGTAATATTAATGTAAAAATCCAACAAATGTTGGTACACGAAAGAAAACATGGATTATTATTTTAGGATAAAATAATAAGTTACGCTTTGTGAGAAGAATGAAGAAAAGATTTCGTATTGAAATTCAGAACATTATTTATCTTAACTACAAGGTTATAAAGCAGCGGCCAGTATAAATGGTAACCGTTACCGTGCTACGCAGCTACGGGCTACGATCGCGTAGCACGCGTAGTCCTGACCTCGGCTATGTCGTAGCCGTCTCGTAGCTCATTTATTTCCAAAGACGTGAGTGAGGCAAAACGCGAATTTCGATATTTGTATTTTGGAACATCGTTTTAGTGTATTAATACTTTCGTGGGAAACTCGTCACCTACCCTTGCGTTATTAATTTCCTCCTGTAGACCAATATCGTAATTAAAAACGTTCAAAATCTAGTCGCAGTGTCACTTCGGCGACAATTAAATGTCAAAAACTTGTCAAACATTTATGGAAACTCGAGGGATTTTTGATAGATTGAGACAAACCAGACTGAACGTTCTTAAAATTACAAGTATTGCCTCTCTGATATTAAAGATTAAACCGATGAAGTTTAGCTTCGTCTAAAATGATGAACTTATTTATATGTATATAATATACATATAAGTTCGTAAGATTAAGTTTTCATTTTAATTGAAAACACGTATTCTACATTACGTATTATAAACATACGCAATTAAAATAATTAATAACAATCAACATTCTACCCGTGAGACCTTTTTCGTTTAATATTTTACAACATATTAAACGTAATTATGAGATTATTTGCTAACAATTCTAAGAACTGTGTGTTAAATTGTTGATCACACGTGCGTGTCTAGTACCTTTATCAAGGTTGGTTTATTTCATAACATTTATTTTGCTCGATAAATTCAGTTTTCTGTTTTAGTTAAATTGACAATTTTATTATTTTAGAAGACAGATAATAACTTTTAATAACCGCTGTAGGTACTCTGATAACAAAATCACCATTATAATAATAAATTATTATAATTAATAATTATAATTAATTAATCAAATAATAAAATCAAAATCAATACAATTAAATTAATAAAATAAAATAAAAATTAATACAAAATAAAATTAAGTTTTTTTTTTTTTTTTTTTTAATAATTGTTCTTCAGAAAGGTCAGGTGCGTAGTACTCGCAACCGGCGTGTGTGTATGACCAATTGTATGAACCTAAACGAGGCAAAAGAAGTGTGTAGAGATCGTAGCAGGTGGCGTTCCGTGGTTTCTGCCTACCCCCATGGGAAAAAGGCGTGATTCTATGTATGTATGTATGTATGTAAAATTAAGTACCGTGTGGTGCCGGACGTAAAGAATAACACCACCCCATTTCTTCCCGTGGGTGTCGTAAAAGGCGACTAAGGGACTTACTAGAGAATGGGCAACAGCGTTCTCTATGCATTTTACCACCGTACTGCGATCGCCAACCCGCCTGCCAAGCGTGGCGATTATGGCAAAGCCCCTCAAATTGGGGGAGGCCTAAGTCCAGCAGTGGACGTCTTACGGCTGAAATGATGATGATGATGAAAATTAAGTTATAAAGGAAACTCATGTGCAAAATTGTATGTTTCTAGACCCAGTGGTTTAGTCTGTACGTTAGCTGTAGTTCAATTTAGTATTTTATTTATGTGAAAGCGCCGGGATAAGAAGAAGCGTAGCGAGTGTCTCTTTATACCAAACTAATAAGTGGGGACACAGACGATAGATCCATGTCTATACTGATCTATATATAGTATAGTTGGACCAACTATCGTATGATTGACGAGTACCGATCACCCGGCGACTGCGGCCGAGATGGCGGTCGTTGAGTGATTGGCTACCTTCTTTGATTGACGTAGAGATCTTATAGCATCGAAAACTTGCCTATATGTTACATAAACGTATACGTATAACGCGTTGCCTATACACCGAACATCGTACTGAAACCTGGTATCATGAATTCAACTATAGCTAGCGTATAAATTTTAAATCGGTTATTAAAAAAAACTGTTTCATAGAAAAGTGCAACACCCTCGCGGTCAAATTTATACAGGGGTTCAGAATCTTGTACTGAATCCTTGGTAACACCTTATCCTTGCGCGTGGATGTCCCTGCTACAATGTTCCTTTCCCAAAGTGGGCGATATTTGGGAAAGGCTGATGTATGTATATGGTGAAAATCTATAGCAAAATATAATGTTAGCCTGTTTCTGCCCGGTATCTTTCTTCTCTGATAGAGAAGGAAAAAATGTATATTGATAATCATGCTTGCTGAAGCTGTAGTTTCCCCTGAAAAAAGTATAAACTAGGACAACATGTATTATAAAAATGAACAATCCACATTCTTCGAAAGATATTCCAGAAATGTCTAGGCCGCTGTGACTTTTATTTTCTGCAAAATATCTTGGTGTGAAAAACTGTTTTCATCGAATGATACGTAGTTTCTCCACAACAATAGGCTACGCATCATTAGGCGACCACCCACTAGCTCGTATATTGTCACCGCCACACAATACCTCTGTATTGGCGACAAACTCATTTGTCTATGGCACGACAGTCATCCCTGACATAGACCGGCGGTACATACAGACGCCAGTACATCAAGGTACTCGAAACTGGAAAATTCTCCCAATCAACTTTGAACCTAATGCTTTAGCGAAAAAGTTGAAAATCTATTAAAGAAATTTGACAGATTGTAGTAGCTCGATGTGCTAGCGTATGTACATAGATGTCATTGTATTGTTGAGTACAAAATAATGAGTTTATGTCTACGGCGACGCTAGTTTCTTTTGGGAAATACTTAACTTGGATCTTTTGAAAACTTACTGACCTACTAATGCGGAACGCTTTTTAAAATGAATGAACCTCTAAACACTTATTGGTGTTTTCTCACTGTAGGTCGCAGTTACTAACATTGCGTACCCCGAAGAAATGGGTAAGTGTAGGTTGGAACTGAGAGCAACCACGCCCGAGTTGAATTGGCCCCCGTAACTAAGCCATCCTGACCAAATGGGTTAGATTAGAACACTGACCAACTGACTGGGAGCCGAACGAGCGAAGCGATAGGTGCTACGGCAGTGCCCGGCGAGCGCTACGTCCAAGTAGTTCGCAGACTCACAGCTGCTTGGCTATTTAGTATGTTTAGGGCCTCAAAAATGGAGTAATTTAAGGTGCATAAAATGAGGTGCAATTGTATTAGAATGTTCAATAATATTTTTAAGAAAGCAAATTGGGAACGATTATAGGTTCGAATAATAACGTGTTATCGCCTTTTGTTTTTAAGATATTAACCTAACAAAGTAATTAATACATAAATTAATAATTAAAAATACATAATTATAACTTAAAACCAAACATAAATACCATAAAAGCAAATAATACTATTTTAATGATACTATTTTAGTTTAATATTTATTGTTTTCTTGATAAAAAGCGCTTTCAGCCTCTCTCCTAGTAAAAATTAAATTTGTTGTGCTGGGCAGGATCCATAATTGAATCGATGTTATGGAATGCAATAAAGTATTGAGTACCTATTGAAACTGAAACTATACCATAGCAAGTCACTGTTAATAGTGGCTGGGTCAATGGAGCTATCGAAGTGAAACAACATCTATGTTTTAATTTGATTAAGTAAATATTTATTCCTCTCGGCAATTCTAAATCTGATGGTTAGTAGAAAATACAATGAAAAGCTAATGAAAAGAAGATGGTTGGTATAGTGTTAATTTGATTTTGTTCACCACAAATGATTTCAACTATATATCTATTTTAATTATAACATTAAAGTATACAGACAAATATTTTGACAGGCCTGTTGGTCTAGTGGTTAGTGACCCTGACTGCTATACCGGCGGTCGTGGGTTCGATTCCCACCCAGGACAAATGTTTGTGTGATGAGCACGATCATTTGTTCTGTGTCTGGGTGTAATTTATCTATAATATGTATGTATTTAGAAATATATAAGTATGTTTATCAGTTGTCTAGTACCCATAACACAAGCTCTGCTTAGCTTGGGACTAGATGGCGTTGTGTGATAGTTGTGGAATATTATATTATTATTATTATATTATATACTGCTTTAATAAGAGTGTAACTTTTAACATCGCTCTGGGAGACTCCACAAAATGATGTAAAGTCAATAAAGTCGGAGACATTGTAATTGCTTGTCTTAGAGACTTCAAATTTTCTCTCTTCATTCTAAATGTTGAAAGGTACTTCTTCAACTACATATATTTAAATATATCTTGTTTTAGTTCGTCAATTTACTTGAGTTCACATGAATACTGTCTTTGATATATATGAATATGATCACCTTTTCAGAAGCGAATACAAAACTTTTTCGTAAAATATACGAGAGGTGTTTATTATTTTTCAGAGACAAGTTTTTAAGTTCAGCCTGAATAAATACGAAATGTTATCTGATGTCTATATCACTGCAGCATGTTTCGTTTTTGTGGACACACAATTAATGTTGATACTAAATAGTTTGTTCAGCTTGTGGCTAATGAATAACAGCCGCACGGTTCGATCGACCAAGTCAATCTACGCTTAGGGGCCATCCATAAATTACGTTAGACTAATTTTATGATTTTTTGACCCCCCCCCCCGTCTTTGTCACAGCTGTTCAAATTTGTGAGATCCGCCCCCCCCCCCCTCCCTAGTGTGACGTCAAATATTTTGCAATTTTACTTATAGACATTGTTTTTTTTTTTAATTTTCTTTTATAGGTTATATTTCTTGTTTTAATAGTACTTTAATATGTATGTAATTTTGAAATGTGACGTCACATTATTTATGGCCCCTCCCACCCCCTTGTCACACAATATCACAATGCGTGGACCCCCTCCCCTCCTTAACGTGTGACGTAATTTATGGATGGCCCCTTATCGTACGTTTGGTCCGTGGATGGGTGATCATCTTTACCCCTCCGTGTCAGTGAAAGCACTTTAAGCAATTGGTCCCGACTGTTACTCGTAGATCTTTGACAGTTGACACGGACGATACTTCAGAAGTTTGACAACCAGTCTCACAAAGGGATATCGTTTTACCCATTAACTAGGTTATGAAGGTCAGATTGGCAGTCGCTCCATTTAAAATATAGGTGTTCAGCTACATCCGGGTAGACTGAGCCAACCCCGACAGAGTTGGTAAAACCACGCGCAGTTTATGATTAGTTTGTTTTGTAACATAAGTAAATTATAGTTCATGCATGTGCATCTTTGGAGAGAGTTAAGCACCACCAAGGAGTTTGGATAATTTAAATTTCTTACAGAATATCTCAGCTTTATGCCTCCAGCAAGTCAGGTAGCCTTCCCTCGCCTTCCCAAGTTTAATAATCTTCAACAATATCTCTATAATGTTCGTCACAGTAAGCGGGCCGGTATTAATATTTGAAAGGAGATCGAAATTTGTAATTCTACCAAGGTGTCGCTTCATACTGCCAGTGAAACAAGGTATTTGCATAGCACAGGACAGGACTGGAATGTCTGGTACAAACGCCATTTTATGTCAAAGGGAAGTATTAATGCTGGAGGAAATGAGTAGGAAGTAGATGATAAGAACAAAAATCAGTACTTGTTAAAGAGAGACAATTGATACATAACGTGAAACGCGGTCATGGGGTCTTTGGCGTTAATTCAATACTAATGTATTCCTTTGTCTTTTACCTTGTTTAGAAACCTAGTTTTAATATATTTTTACGATATACTGTATGTATATCTATCTCTGCCATGTCCTTTTGTTTTGTTTTTTTGGCGTAATTATTTATAAATATATCTTTTTGTGAAATTAGTGACAATATCATTGATCGGCTTATAGTTAGGTTAAAAGGATCGTAGTGCGTTAGTGTCGGCTTGCTATAGGTTGGCTTCGACTGTGACGTCATAACATGTGTGTCAGCACGCTGGCCGCTAAGCTAAGAGCTCTTACACACGAGCGGCAGGTTGCCGTTGGCAAAATCGACGGCAGCCGCCGACATGCAAACTTCAAAGATCAGCGTCAATTGTAAAATGGATTCCGAAGAAGAAACATTCTCACATGTTATTGTTTTAGTCTAGTGGTTAGTGACCCTGACTCCTAAGACTGAGGTTGTGGGTTCGATTCCCACCCAGGACAAATCTTTGTGTGATGAGCACGATCATTTGTTCTGTGTCTGGGTGTTATTTATCTATAATATGTATGTATTTAGAAATATATAAGTATGTTTATCAGTTGTCTGGTTGCCATAGTACAGGCTCTGCCTAGTTTGGGATCAGATAACGTTGTGTTGGTTGTCCTAAGAAGATATTTATTTTTTACGTCGTCGACGCCGACAAAAACTAAAAAAAAAAAAAATGGCGGACGTGGCACGCTACAACTGCAAGTGTCGCTATAGGTCGTCGGCTGACGTCGACTCTGCCGTTTGGCAACCTGCCGCTCGTGTGTAAGAGCTCTTACACGGCACACGATGATGTGTGCCACACAAATATTAAGCACTGAGCCTCACTAACCGGATTATGTGTCTACTGGGTTCTTGGGGAAATGTCTTTGTGTCAAATGTCTATGCTGTCTTGGGTAGCATTTTACCAGGAGTTTCCCTTGTACATGAAGTTTCGTGCGGTTCTTCTTCATGGAAATCTCCAAAACCATTTCTAGGCAATTTTTGTGCTTAAATATTTTTGTACAACAAAAAATAGGCAGTCATGGGTCTGCCGACAGAAATGAAAACTTTACACGCGAACCCATAAGTTATGTTCCTACAAACTTGAAATAGTTATCACTTGTAAAATCTAGGATGGTTTATGTAATCCCAAAAAAGTAATTAATCAATTCGTAATCCTACCCTAAACCAAGTGATATAATCTGATTATCTCTCGTTCCACAGAGAAGTTTCTCATTACTGTTAATGGTATCGTTGTCCGTGGACACGTGCTGAAGTAACGTGGTTCTGAGAGCTGGGGAGACAATGAACAGACATATTCTTAGCCCGTCACCGACATACCTTGTGATGATTGTTCTCTTAAGAAAGTTCCTTCGTTAATTCTAATTTACTGTGTGACTTTGATAGAATGAAGTAGTCGCGCCATGTAAAATACTGGAATAAAACTGCATTCGGTTAGACTGGAAGCCGACCCTAACATAGATGGTAAAATGGGTAAGCTGATTGCTTTGACTTTGAAAATAAAAAATACAACTTATTTGAAAACTTTAATCTTTACTCTCTACCTTTTTTCAAGTCGGCTAAAAACAAAATAAAAATACCGACATGGGCATTTATGAAACGTCAGAAGCTAATTGCACGGTTCTAATGGGCCGATTCTTATGGTCTTCTTCATAAGAATCGGCCCATTCAGCTGGCAAGAAAATAAAACTCAAAAGCCATTTATCCAAACTAGGCTGAGAGTCAGCACTTTTTGAACGTCAAAGTTACATAAGACTCAAAACGCCCACCCTTCACCACTTCCTAGTGCTTTAGCTGGGAAGAAGAAGTGGCGCAACAAACTCCCCAGCAGCACAGCTGTCTGTTTAGTTAGAAGAACCTGATTCTATTTAATAATATGTAAATAATAAATATCATGAAAACAAAACACAAATTAAATTTTTTGCCATAAATGTCAGCTAATACACGCCAATATACCAACAAAACATTGGAAACTAAACTCATCATCATCATCAGCCTACAGCAGTCCACTGCTGGACATAGGCCTCTCCAATTGCACGCCATTCAGCTCGATTCTCCGCAACTCTCATTCAGCGGCTACCAGCCACCCTGCGAAGATCGTCGCTCCACCTAGCTTGAGGGCGTCCTACCTTACGTTTGCCGATTCGTGGTTTCCACTAAAGAACGCGTCTACCCCAACGGTCATCGGTTCTACGGCTAATGTGGCCGACCCATTGCCACTTCAGCTTGCTAATCCTATGAGTTATGTCGACAACTTTGGTTCTCTGCCGGATCACCTCATTCCGGATTCTAGATACTCCAAGCAAAGATAAACTAAACTCAAGCTGAAATAAATAGTAAAATCGTAAACAGAACTTAAAACCTAAACTCCTCTCTGCATCTCCATAAAAAATAGAGAATCAACACATTTATAAATCTATAATTTGTAGCCGAAATAAGCGCGCGAAAGTACACGAAAGTTTAGTCACAATAAAAATAGAAAAATATCTTTACGTCACCGCAGCTGCCCTTGATAAGTAAATGAAGAAGCCTTTTCTCATTTCTTCCAGCTGATTACAGCCGATGACGCAGTGAAGACCATTAGCGATCCACTACAATTTCCGACAGAGAAAAAGAAACTAAGTAATCGGAACTTGAAATGAGGGCGAACCATGTATCTGTATAATATAAAAGGCGTGCAATAGCTGTGGTTCCGTATACAATTACAACCTAAGGGTATAAAATTACAACCAAGTACTTTTAAATCTTTTTTCTTTTAAACTTTGAAGAAATTGTATTTGTTTAATAGTTTTAACTATCCCATAGTAACACGAAAGCTTCTTGTAGTAAACCCATCACATTTCTTTCCATGGGGGTCGTGAAAGGTGACTAAGGGACTTACTAGAGAATGAGTAGCAGCGTTCTCTTTGAGATTTACCACCATACTGCGATCGCTAACCCGCATGCCAAGCGTGGCGATTATGGTAAATCTCCTCAAAAATGAACCGCTCAAAGTGGCGGTTTATTGGCCGTGTCCAGCAGTGAACATCTTTCGGCTCAAATGGTTATGACTAAACTATGTCTCCTAAATGTATACAAGACAAAATACAAGAGAAAATTTCGTGTTAGTTAAGAAAAGACAGTAACCACACATTAACTAAGCCACAACCTTATTAAAATAGTCATTTAAGTGGGAGTTGGTTTCTTTTCCCAAGGGTTCTGTACCTAAGCAACAGGAGCGACCTTTACCACTTTCTTAGGAAATCAAAGCTTTAGTATTAAGGCACCTTCAGATAGGTGCGACGCGACTCTTGTAGAACAAATTTTATGAAATTTTAATAGAAACTGTTCTACGAGAGTCGCGTCTCGTTGTCGCCTCGCGTCTGTTTGTGGAAGCCTTTAGCATTTCTGCCCTGAACCATTTTTGATTTATTTTTAAGCACGTAATTGATATTATTTTAAGTTTATTTGAATAATAAAATACTGCTTTCTATTTCTGATTCTACGTGGCTTTCCTTTTTGTGGCAGGTTTAAAATAATCGATCGATAGCAAACACTTTGTAGTTTTTGACGAGTGGTTAATTAAACTCGTTAAAGGAATACTAACGTGGCCGTAATTTATTGGTACTTTGGTGCGTAAGTTTGCTTATTTCAGCCACTCAAGGATAATCGAACTGATCTTGTGGTTTTCATTGCGACGTACGGAACCCCAATATACATAATCACTGTATTTTCTAATTCTCGTTATTCCTCCTCTTTGCTCTCTGTTATTACAGCGTAAATGGATTCCTGACCTCTGGGAATAATCTTACATTAACTTAGAGATACAACATTTACATTTTGTTCACAGTAAAGTATGTTTAAATTCCTATTACATAGCTTTTTAATGTTGGCTTTGATTACCCTATTTGATGTTCAAAGAGAAAATGTAATTCTCTTTTGCAACACGGTTGTCTTTTTAAACGAGTTCCAATTTGAACATGTTATCTATGTTTTTATTATATAAAGGTTTTTTTAAAAGCTTGTGTTTTGTTAAAAACTTCAATTGTTTGCCCTGGAATTTTGCAATCAATTTTTCACTCATTTTGGCTGAAATTTGGCACACGCGTTTGGTTCTCGTGACAATGCACGATAAAAGCTTTATTTTGAATATTTAAAAAAAAGTCACCGTATTTTTTGCTATTGTCTACTTTTTTAATAAAAATAAAAGATTGGTATGTAGGCACAAACAATTGAAGTACTCGTATATCATTTTTGAGCAGCTTTTTGCTTTTTCTCAAGTCCCGTGCTTGTATTCCGTGTTTCGTAAATATTTACAAAATGCGATTTGGTACCTATAATTTGTTCCGTGCGCCAATCTGTACTGAAACTATTTCATTTTTCTTTTGAGGAAACGTTCTTTCCCATATATCTCGAACTACAATACAAACATTATTATCAAAAATAAGTACCTAACATAAAGTAACTGGGGTGCCTATACCATGTTTATTCGTATATTATTGTTGTACAATTGACCCCACAAACGAGCTCTGTGCTCAGTCCTCGTAATATTTTTCTAGCTGCGACCTTTGTTTCCAAGGAGCGATTTTCCTGTAAAAATATAAGGAAAACTCATTACTGAGGAAAGGTCCGAGCACCGACAAACTATTGCTTTGAGCTTTAGTTTCCAAGTTATTAAAGTGTGGCCAAGTTGTATAAACAAATCTTGTGGCGGTACGCATTGGAGTTACGTTTGATTTTAGTGAAGGTCTTAAAGCCCTTGGGAGTGCCCTTCGTATTCACACCTGTAATTCCTATTTAACTTAGGTGAGGAATCTAAAGGAATTTAAGTTATATCATATTTCTACATTCTCCTTTATTCCAACTAACGTGATCTAAGATCTACAGTGTGAACTTATAAGGAAAGTCGAGACGGAAGCGAGAAATGATTGAACTATCTTGGGAACCACAATGTGGCTACGATCAAAGAAAGAAAAGAAAGAAAGAAAATACATTTATTTAGAAATCATACAGCAAAAAAAAATTAACAAAAAACAATAATTAAAAAGAAAATCAATAAAAAGTGTAAAGTGCGATGTTAGAACTAGCATTTAATTGTACCCCACGGCTGCGCTAAAAAGGTTCAGTTCAGCAAAAATGCCAGACAACAGGACCTGAAGTGTGAGCGGACGGATGTAAATCAGTTTTATACAAATACTGCAATGTGGCGATTGTATGCATGCTTAAATAAAATAAATGAATAGTGAAATGTTGATATATATACTAAGTTTAGTAAGCATCTAGTGTAAGTTCTTACCATATTACAAAATAAAAATAAAAAATATAACAAAGTAAACGAATTTAACTTTGAATATTAGAGTGTGATATTTAATACAATTTCAAAACAAAACAAATAGGTAGGTAAATACATAAATGAGACAAATGCATGATAGACCTTAGTTATTTATGTACACATAAAGAAAGAAACGCATAAAAAGGAGTCAGAGCAAAAAAAACCTGTTTTAAAGAATGCGAATCTTCCACAACACACTATCAAAATAATCCGTAATCGATCCGATGTTCCAGAGCTATTATCGGAATTAAATATCACTGTACCTAGACGCACTATAACTAGATCTGTACGCAGAACAGACATACTTGCTATGTCCTCATCAAGAACAAACCTTGGTCGCAATGCCCCTATGAACCGATTTGCGGCTAATTATAATATAATTCACAATAGCAGCAACATTGACATCTTTGCCGACACTTTTTACCAATTCCGTAAAAAACTTTTGATCCCTAATCATGCTTAACATTTTGATCACGTTTATTGCAGTCGCTTCACGTATAATAAATACCACCAAAATTAAGCTAGTACCTATCTATTATTTAAGTAAATCTGATGTTGTTTTTTATACTGTCTTCCTGTGGTTAAGTAGCTGTTATGTATCTTTCACTGTAACAAAAATAGTTTATTCCGAATTTCAAATAGTTTTAAAAATTTATATGTATTTTTTATTGATGTGTAAGCTGTGTACTTCTTTAAGTGAGAAATTCACCATACTAATAGATACTAATAATAATACTAATAAATATCTTAGGACAACCAACACAACGTTATCTGATCCCAAACTAGGCAGAGCCTGTACTATGGTAACCAGACAACTGATAAACATACTTATATATTTCGAAATACATACATATTATAGATAAATTACACCCAGACACAGAACAAATGATTGTGCTCATCACACAAAGATTTGTCCTGGGTGGGAATCGAACCCACGACCTCAGTTTTAGCAGTCAGGGTCACTAACCACTAGACTAACAGGCCAGTCGATATAAGTTAGTAATAAGTAACATGTTATTAGTGAAGAAGTCGTTGGAGTACCTTATATAAATAAATAAATTAAAGTCATTTATCCATGCACATAATCGGACAATACGCAGCAAGCAGCGAAACACGACGGACTATTCACGGACAGTTTGCAACTTTTAGTGTTTTTAACTTGTCTATTATTCTATGGTTTGGTTTGCATTGAGTTTGATCCAAATGTCAATGGTTAAGACATATTTATATAAGCCTAATAAATATTTTTGGCGGAAGTGGAAATGGAAGAAAAAAAACATGCTGCCCCAACGAAAAAGATAAGGATGATAAAAACTTTTTACCAAAAAATTTAACCGCCGAAAAAACTGAAAAGCAAAAAATAATAAACCTTAAAATTATGAGTCGGCGCTTTGAGTTATCTTTGTTTATTGATTTTCCAGCGCCGACTCATAATTTTCCCCCTCGGAGTATATTCTTTCCAATAAAAAAAGAATTATCACAATCGGACTACTATGTAAAAAGTTATGCGTGGTCATACTAAAAAAAAAAAATATAGGTACGCGTCGAATTGATAACCTCCTCCGTTTTTTTTCGTCGGTTAAAAAGGTATACGATCAAACTGACTTGAATAACACGTCGGTACTTATTTTCTCACGGAGAGAGCAGTGATGGCCCAGCGCTATCGGTCCTGACTTAAGAGTTGTAGGTTGTAGGTTTGAACCCAGGCAGGCGTTTTGTGTAAATAATTTCATCACCACTGCTCTCAAAACGGTGAAGGAAAACATCGTGAGGAAACCGGCATGTCTTAGAACCATAAATTCGAGGACATGTGACATTTACCAACCCGCCCTGGGCCCGCGTGGTAGATTACGGCCCACTCCCTCTCACTGAGAAGAAGCCTGTGTCCCAGCAGTGGGAACAATAAGGCTGATTATGATAATGACGACATATTTTCTCATCGCCATCCTCGTTTAAATTACATCACAAGCTATACCGGGTGACATTTTTTAACGTCTTGAAAAAAAATGGGGGTGATAGGTGAACGGAGTAGAAGCCTTTGGCATAGAAATTTTGATATTTTTATTTTTGAAAAACATGTAATGAAATTGATCTAGCAATAAATACTACACATTTAAAGTAACATTTTCATACTAGAACAACAAAAACAGAAATTTTGGAAAACAAAAAACAAAAAAACAATTAAAAACCTATGGAAACTCCAATCACACGCACCCTACTCAATGCGTGGTATGTATCAATGATTTCGTAGCGCGGTCCTACCCTTTGAAGCCGGCCGATAGGCAGCCTCATTGATCTTTCGCAGGCGCTCGAGCCGCACACTAATCCTCGTTCGCCGGCGTCCCGCGCTCCTTTAGTCACCTACGATGAATCTGAAGGCCTTCCTGCCTTCTATTCTAGTTACACATCACACCATATAAAGGTCGAGACGGTAAAAAATGTCATCCGGTAGAATCCGGCACAATTAATGTAACATGTGTTAAATCAAAATATGTTTATTTCGCATAAACCTACATGGGCATTTATGAACGTTAGAAGCTAGATGGACGGTTCCAATTAGTTGATTCCTATGGAGAAGACCTGACAAGAAACTACATGATTACTCTTTTAAACATGGTTGTCTTTTACAATGGTTTAAAATTACAGTGTTAATAGGTATGAGAGGACAGGTGAGGCTTGTCAACAAGTACCAGGTACTTTAATAAAATAAAAAATTGTCTACAGTCTACAAAGTAAACACGGGTCTTGCTGGTAAATATTAATTTACCTGTCATAAAATCCGGAACAAAATTATTCAAAAGCGAGAATTATAAACTTAAGAAGCGGAAGATGTATTTAGACCACGAAGGGTACACGTGCCGCTTTTGTAAGAACTTCGAAGTAAAGAATCCCGGAATCAAAACAGATAAATTCCGTAACTTAAAAGAAATATAAAACCTTTATATTCAAATTTAAACCCGCAAAAACGACCGCTGTTTTAATCTAACCTCCAAACATCCAATTCCGTTACGAATCACCCTCCAAAAAAGGCTTCCACAAACAAGTTATTAAACAAACCTTTTTGTGAGTTCTATCGGCAGCGGACGGGTTGAGTTTCTTTCCTAAGTCCCCCCCCCCTCCCCGGTGCGGATTGGAAACGCTCCAATGGGAGTACTTTGCGCTGATTAAACTTGCCTTCAGTTTTTCGAAGCTTCTCGTATATCAAATAGAAAAAGTTGTTGTTTTATGTAGTAATGGAAGAGGTGCTTTTTCCGTCGAATTTTCTAACTTTTTCGTTTTTCTTTAGGTGAACTTGAAATGGCGAACTTGGGAGTTGAGACTTTGATAGCAATACGGTTACATACTCATTACATTTTTAACGGGTTGAAAACTTATGTTACACTAGCTTTTGACAACGGCTTCACCCGTTTGGAAGTCGGTAAATTGCCCACGGGAAAGTACAACCGGGATAAAAAGTATCCTATGTGTTAATAAAGGTTATAAAATATCTGTGGGACAAATTTTATCCAAATCCATTCATAATAAACATCCAAACATCTAAAAACTTTTACATTTGTAATATTAGTAGTAAGTAGGATAGATTATATCTTAGATACTATGTTAACGATACATAAATCAGTTACCACGCGTGATGGAGCCAGCACATCCTCGGCACACAACATAAGCATACAGATAGCATATGTATAGTTTGTGAATATGTGATGTGAGCACCATGTATCTATCATATATCTCTCATTGCTTCCGTTTAAGTTAATTTACCTGCTGTGGTATGGTTATTTTATTCTAGGAACATCGTCTTCATATTTAAGTATATAAACATTGTATACCAATATTGAAAACATTTTAAAAGAGGTAGAGGTTCTTGCCCATTCTCCATACGACTACCTTTTGGAAGGGGCGACTAGAATCAATTTTATTTGAATTTAAATGTTGACGTTCAAAACCGCCTTTTTTGTGTCTATTTGAAATAAATGCTTTGACTCTGAAGCTGTTTTCGATAATTACAGGTAAACTCTGGATATAAACGTGGAATTGAATCGTATTGTACACATGTTTAATGATGTGACAAGAACTACAGACTAACAATATCACCCAAACATAACGTTTACTTTACATAAGTGAAGCTCAATTACATTTTAACCGCCAGTTGACTTTTATAGCCCCATTCTACGTATGTCTGCGGCGTACGACTATCAAAGTTAACGGTAAATACCGCAACCATTGCTGGTTTTATGTGAAAACTTGAAGTGAGACGAGTCGGTAACGAGCTATGAAATGCTAATCTCCTTATGATACAGGCATTACAGATGTTAAGTGGTTTTGTTAGTTGGATAATCCTATGTGTGGGATAAAAACTTTAGTCTTTTGCTCCATAGGTACGTATTCTAGTTCATGGAAACATTACAAGTAAAATTTTCTTTTAGATTTTATTTTCCATAAAGATATGTTTTTAAACAACATAGGTAGACAAAAAAATAGGTAGATGAAGTCGACGTTTAATAAATAATATAGCACGGGTTTTCTGTGGTCATGGTAAGTACGATGTTGTTGCTACGCAGTGCCATACCGCGCGCCCCCTCCTCTGCCAACCCGCCGCTAGCGCAGGCGAAGTGATGCGGGAGACGGTAGGATGAGAGAGCCCCGATCGCCAAGGATAACGGACGTAACACAGCGATCCTCCGCGACTCTCAGTCGCGATGTCTTTTTTGTTGTTAAAATTGTAATTGTAATGTCCAGTGTATTTTGTACAGCCACATTTGTTGTAAAAGAAAAATTAAATGATTATACTTTAAAGAAGTGACCTTAAACTGGCGCCCAAACTAGTGGCTCGAACCGTTATGAAATGTGATCCAGTGCCTACGTGACTAAACGTGTACCCACTCACCTTGTTAGGGATAAGCACGGACGTTCTACCTTACCGTTGTCATCACTAGCGTGAAGATGCCGACAACGAGGAGAGGAGAAGCGCTCCGTCAACAACGAGGAGAGGAAGAGGATAACGTCACGCTCACTGAAGAGGAGGAGAGCGTCGTCGAGCACGGCCATGCGGACGATACTGCAGGCGCCGGCTCGAGTTCGGCACAGCAACCAGCTCCCCAGTTCCCCACAGACTTCCTATCCACGCTGATCGAGACGATCACGCGTGCGCAAGTGGAAGCCAATAAAAGCCTCATCAACTCGCTGATGACATCAAACGGCGAATTCAGGGCATCTACCCCAGTTGGGGCCTCTCCAACCACCAACGCGAGCAGCGGAAGTGCCGCTGCTGCAGCCGCGTCGCGCACCGACGCCAATTTCACACAATGCACGGCGAGATTCGACGGGTCCTCCCAGGACGCCGAGGTCCTGGAAGCATTCCTAGACGCTGTCGAAGTCTACAAGGAGTGTGCTGCCGTAAGCGACGAGCATGCCCTCCGAGGATTGCCGATGCTGCTGCAAGGTGAAGCGGCAGTATGGTGGCGCGGCGTGAAGGCGTCGGCAGCATCGTGGACGGACGCGATTGCGCGCCTTCGCGCGACCTACGGCGTGGCGCAGCCAGCGTATCAAGTTTTACGGCAGATCTTCGCCACGGAACAACAAGAGGAAGAACGTGCGGAAGTGTTTTTACATAAAGTGCGAGCCCTAATGACTAAATTACCGTATAAGCTCGACGATGTAGTGCAGGTAGACTTTTGCTACGGATTACTGCACCGACGCGTTATCAAACGAGTGCCGCGTGATTGTATACGTAGTTTAGATGATTTGTTGTATAAGGTGAGGATCGCGGAGGATACTTATAAAGCGCTCAAGGTAACGAAGTCTGTTTATGTTAAGAATACGACACCGCAAAGGAAAACATCGTCGGTGACTACCACCGACCGCAATCTCACGACATCGAACTCGAATTCGAGTACCACGAGTGCGACTGCACCGCGTAGCAACAACAAAACTAGAACCCGTTGTAGTTATTGTAAGATATTTGGGCATGTTAGCGATGAGTGTCGTAACCGCGGTATTGCGACGACTAGTAAAACTAATAGCGACACTACGCCTAAGGAGTTACGTTGTTATGGTTGCGGTAAGCAAGGCGTCGTGAGATCTAAATGTGATGTTTGCGTGAAACAATTGTCGAAACCAAGCGAGAAAACATCTTTCAACACTGTTGATGTAGATTTTTCTAGTCGTGATGATAATAACATTGGTGCGAGTGAGACTGCTTCGTGCGTTCAGATAACGAATGTGACCGCGCGCGAACAGTACCCAATGGTAAATATTAGTGTTATGGGCCGTAACGGCGTGGCAATTGTAGATACCGGTGCTACGCATAGTATTGCGAGCCCTCTATTACATCGACTTTTAGCTGATTTAGGAGTTCAGTTTAGCAAAACTAAACGTTTTGTACGCCTGGCTGATGGCACGCAAGGGTGGAGAGACCTATTGTCAGCTGAGGTAGATATAATAGTCGGAGGCCGTAGGGTAATGTGTCAGTTGATAGTACTACCCGGAAGCAACATTAGGACGCTTTTAGGAGTAGATTTCTTGGCGCGGGCCGGCATGGTAATAGACGTCGCCCGACGTACTTGGTCATTCTCGGACAATCCGGGGCATTGTTATGATTTTGTTTATACCTATAAGCTTGACACTGCGGATGCGGACCTGTTGTGCGCCGCATCTACCGAGTTATCGTTGCGCTCAGACGAAGGTTCGAAGTTAAACCCCGAGCAGCGACATACTCTTAACGCATTTATCGAACACCGCGCGCCGCAGTTCGCGCGCGACGGACCAGCGACGGAGTTCGCTACACATCGAATAAAGGTGAGTTCACACCAAGAACCTATTGCTTGTCCACCGTACAGGATGTCACAAAGTAAGAAAGAGGCCTTGCAGAAGGAGCTTGATAAGCTGCTGCGAGATGACGTCATCGAAGAGTGCGAGTCACCTTGGGCCTCTAATGTCGTGCTAGTGGGTAAGAAAGACGGTAGCTTAAGGCTCTGCGTAGATTACCGGAAGTTGAATGCGGTGACCGAGCCAGACCGGTACCCCCTCCCACGCATTGAAGACATACTGCACGCGGCCAAGACCAGCGAGTACATGACTACTCTCGACCTTCGATCAGGTTACCATCAGGTGAGTGTCTGCCCAGAGGACCAAGACAAGACTGCGTTCACAACGCCTCTTGGTACCTTTAGATTTAAGCGGATGCCGATGAGACTGAGGAATTCGGGAGCCACTTTTCAGAGGATGATGGATCGGTTCCGGTCCAACCTGAAGGAAGTGGATCTTCTCGCATATCTTGACGATCTCATATTGTTGTCACCAGGGCCCTTCGAGAAGCACCTGGCTGACCTGGAGGCAGTCTTCGAACGACTGGCCATGTTTAAGTTAAGGATCAATAGGGACAAGAGTTTCTTTGCGAGGGAGTCTGTAAAATTCCTAGGTCATGTTATCGTGCCAGGCGGAATCCAGGTGGATCCAGACAAGACATCAGCCATTGACAACATGGCGTCCCCTCAGAACGTAAAACACTTAAAGTGCTTTTTACAGACGTCGAGTTGGTACCGACGCTTTATTAATAATTACGCGAAAGTCGCGAGGCCCCTTACTAACCTCCTGAAGAAGTCGAGTGCTTGGCGATGGGACGCCGAGCAACAGGAGGCGTTTGAACGCATCAAGTCTCTCCTCGTGTCCGCTCCTATTCTCTGTCAGGCGGATGAGTCCAAACCGTACGTTCTTTGCACTGACAGCAGCGCTTATTGCCTTGGGGCTGCTCTTATGCAGGGGGAGGGACACGACGAGAGGCCAATTGAGTACGCAAGTCGACTACTCACTAGCGCCGAGAGGAACTACTCCACGACCGAGCGGGAGGCTCTCGCTGTCGTGTGGGCACTCGGTAAGTTTCGCGGTTATGTAGAAACCGCGAAGGTCACAGTTAGGACGGACCACCAGCCCTTACGCTGGCTGATGAGTCAAAGGTCACCAAGCGGTCGACTAGCCAGGTGGGCCCTCACATTGCAAGAATTTGATCTTAGCATTGAGTACACACCCGGTCGGTCAAACGTGGTTGCAGATACGCTGTCGCGACCCGCTTGTTCGGAAGACCAGAGAGAGTGTGACCTATGCATGACGGTCGTTGATATACCCAAGAGGAACAGTGGTGATATCCGCAGCAACCAGATATTGGATCCAAAGGTTCGGAAAATCATTGAGGATATGGAATCTGACGAACCCTCTAGGGGGAGACCATGGTCCGACCGCGGGTACACCATTTCCGACGGTATCTTATACAGATACAGCCTAGAGTCAGATGATGGAGAAGACTGCTGCTTAGTTGTGCCCAAGCATGAACGCAGGCAGGTCTTGGCTGAGCTCCACGACGCGCCGACAGCCGGCCACTTCGGCGTCGAGCGCACGTTAAGCCGCGTTCGTGCAAGGTATTATTGGTCTGGCATGCGCACGTTCATCACGAACTATATAAAGGAATGTGTGCCTTGCCAGAGGTATAAAGCCGATAACCGCAAACCCGTAGGACTGCTGCAAACCCCTGTTGTGTCACGACGATTTGAGGTAGTCTCCGTGGACCTATTCGGTCCACTCGTTGAGACGCCTAAGAAGAACAGGTGGGTACTGATCGTAGAAGATGTCTGCTCGCGCTGGGTGGAATTGTTTCCATTAGAGAATGCCACTAGTGTCGAATGTGCTCAGACTCTCACGAATGAGGTGTTCCTCAGGTACGGTGTACCACGCCGCCTTATCAGTGACAACGGCGTACAATTCGTGAGCGAGGTTATGCAGCAGGTCTGCCACATTCTGGGAATTGGCCAGTCGCTCACGCCCTTTTATCATCCCGAGGCCAATCCCATAGAACGGAAGAACCGGGACCTCAAGCCTCAACTAGCTATACTTGTAGGAAACGACCATACCACATGGGACATGCACCTTGCGGCAATCAGGTTTGCTATGAACTCCGCGATTACCAGCAGTACAGGGTATTCGCCAGCATACCTCACTTTCGGGAGAGAGTTACGAGCTCCTTCCGACTCTGCGGTAGACATGAGGGCTATCGTAGAACACGACAACTTCGTGCCCAGCATTACGCCTTACTTGAAGAAGATGGCTGCAACCCTGGACGAGGCCAGAGACACTCATGAGAAGGCGCAAGCCGTCCAGAAGGAGAATGCTGACCAAAAGAGGAGGCCGCCTCCAGACTATAAGGTAGGCGACCTAGTTTTATTGAAAACGCAGGGATCCAATGACGCAGGCCGCGGACAGACCGCGAAGTTTATCCCACGTCGTGACGGCCCATACAAAATCGGGAAACTTATAAGCCCAACCACTTACGGTCTGGAGAACGTGCAGACCGGTAGGAACGTAGGTAAATACCATGTTTCGCACCTCACGCCTTTCGCCGGTCAGGTAGAACCACCCATGCGAGAAAAACGTAGACGTGGTAGACCGCGTAGGTATTTAGACTAGCCCAACTGCGAGGGCACTTAGTTAGGCTAGAGGGGGAGGATATAGCACGGGTTTTCTGTGGTCATGGTAAGTACGATGTTGTTGCTACGCAGTGCCATACCGCGCGCCCCCTCCTCTGCCAACCCGCCGCTAGCGCAGGCGAAGTGATGCGGGAGACGGTAGGATGAGAGAGCCCCGATCGCCAAGGATAACGGACGTAACACAGCGATCCTCCGCGACTCTCAGTCGCGATGTCTTTTTTGTTGTTAAAATTGTAATTGTAATGTCCAGTGTATTTTGTACAGCCACATTTGTTGTAAAAGAAAAATTAAATGATTATACTTTAAAGAAGTGACCTTAAAATAATAAATAAAATAAAATAAAACTTTTTCAAATCAACAAAGGATCATAAACACAATAATTACAAAATTAAAAAGAAATGAAAATAATAATACAAAAATCACATACAATAAAATAAAAATAAACCACACAAAACGTTCTACTGCTTTCGGTTGCTCAGTATGTGAATCATGCTGCAATGGTTCAGGTACTGAGAATCGAACCTCTGCGCGAATGCCCTCAGGATGCCGCTGGAGCTAGCCCGCACCCTGCACACCAGGGATGTGCATCGAACCATGTAATGAACGGTGAGATAAACTCAGGCGACAAAGTCTCTTTTAAAGTTCAGACAAAATTATGATCGAATAATTTTTTTAGAATGTAGAGCTACAGTAGATTTTTTTTTATTGATAAACCTCCGCTGAGCACACAGTAAATCGGCAGTGATATAAAAACCAACTGAAAAAATAAAAAAAGAAGAAAAAGTTTCGTATAAAAAGCTGGGCTACCTAATAAAACTACTTAGTAGACAAAACAGCAAAACTTAAACGCGTTATAAATGGCAAACTATAAAAGAACTAGTCGAGGAATATAAGAGAGCCTATAAAAATACTCCTTTACATAGTAACTTGGTCCAACCGCACCTTTTGAGAGGTTATGTAAATACAGAGTTATGTATTATAATGTCAGTTTCAACATTATGTAAACGATAAATGTAGGTAGCGCTTAAAGTTTTCACAAAATCGTATGATAATATATTTTTATCTTTTTCGTGCATAGCTTGCAAATTTGAGTAGCTTGCCTAACGATATGTCTGACTGAGGAATATCGAAAAAGACATGTATAGGATAGAGAAATATTTACTATAGGGGATAGGAGGCAAGGCTTATAAATACCTAGTCTTTATATTAGGGTCAGCATGTTGGGCTAACAAATAGGATGAATGAAAGGCAATTGCATGCAGCTGAGATGTGTGGTGTTACACGAATGGAAAGAATAAGAAATGAGTACATAAGAGGAAGTCTGAAAGTGGCACTGATAACTGAAAAGTTGGGCGGGAATCGGTTGTAATGGTATGGGCATGTGATACGGAAGAATGAGAAAAATGTCGTGAGGAAAGTTTTGAGTATGAATGTCGATGGCTATAAGAGTAGAGGGAGACCAAAGAAACGATGGATGGACTGTGTGAATTGTGATATGGATATAAAGGGGGTGACTACTGATATGACGACTAATAGAGAAGTGTGGAAGAAAATGACGTGTTGCACTGTCCCCAAATAAATTGGAATAAAGGCAGGGGAATGATACAGGTTTGGTAGGCGTTCTGAACCCACACGGGAATGTGTGAGTTTATGTATGTGATTATAGGTACTGCAAATAATCAAAAGAAGCTCAGCTTTAATACCCACTCAGATATATCGTTCTGGTACAAAACCATTGAACAATAGCGGAGTAATTGCGTAACACACTTACATTAGGAATAGATTTTATTTTGGCAGTTCAACAGCAGCATTCATTTATATACATTGTTGAACAGAAATAATATTCGAACGTAGGAAGCAATGTATTAGCAATATCCGTCAGATTGTGATTGTTCTTGTTACGCAATTAAGGTTCTTATTGACACTGGCAATTAACATATAAATTACCATAATCACCACCTGGCAGATATAGAGCTCACATTTAATTGTAATTAAAAGACGGGATACCCTTTTATGACACTCACAGGAATGATATGGATGCCGTAATATTCGCACGGAGACACGAGAAATTATGTAGACAGGTCCTTGATAAACTTAAATGATGAAGAAATTATCGTTCATTTTTTTACATAACATCATTTCATTGTTTATAGTTGTGATCTTAAAATATATCATCATAGTTTCGGATGCCACTTTTCAAATGTGCAATGACTAGAAAGGTACAGACGACCGCACTTCACTGGTACCTTAACCTTTATATTTTTAATGGGAATGCGATCTCGCGGCCAACCTATAAGGTTGTCGGTTGCTTAACCGGACTTGCCTGCGGCTGTCTTAATAAATTAAGGACGCTATAACATTTTTCTACAAATATCGGTGGTTTTCCAGTACCAATTACATCAAGAGGAATCACAACTGCGAAGTCAATTATGGTCTTCAATTAAAGATAATTTATTCATCTCTATTATGGTACCATAAAAATTATATAGTCCAATACAATATTTTCACAAAAATACGTTTTCCCCACCGCAATAATCGAAGAAAATGAAAAATAATGGGGTCTGGAAAGGTACCTGTATAGTGAGATCAACTGCATATTTTAACTTCAAAATGACAACAAATTGTGGCTGGCATAATTTTCTACGTTTTGCCTAAATATTTTGAAATTAAATACATAACTTTTTTATTTATGAGAAAAATAAAGAACGTTCTCAACTTTCTTCATACATTTTAAACTCGCGGCTTCTCATTCCGCGCTCAGACGCGCCCTAGGAAGCACGGGCGTATCGCTTTTTTGTACAAAATAAATACGATCAAAATAATAATAAAGTGAGTGCCGTGCTGTATACTGTGGTTGAAAAATGTTGATACTTTTCGGACCAAAACTATGAGTACCAAACTTATTATCAGAACTTGATTTAGAAAAAAATAACTCAAATTCTATTGGGATTATTGAGGTAGGGTAATTATGACTATGTTTTTATGACTGACCTGTTAGTCTAGTGGTTAGTGACCCTGACTGCAAAGACTGAGGTCGTGGGTTCGATTCCCACCCAGGACAAATCTTTGTGTGATGAGCACAATCATTTGTTCTGTGTCTGGGTGTAATTTATCTATAATATGTATGTATTTAGAAATATATAAGTATGTTTATCAGTTGTCTGGTTACCATAGTACAGGCTCTGCCTAGTTTGGAATCAGAAAACAGTGTGTTGGTTGTCCTAAGATATTTATTTATATTTATTTATTTTCAAGAATTCAAAATGGCGGATAATTATTCAATAAAAAGTTATATTTTCAACGTGGTAATTAAATTATGCAAGTGTCGTCCATTTTTGGAACGAAATTCTTTAATGTAGCTTGCGGTAGGGGTAAACAAGGGTTGGAACATCGGGTACGACTGGGTGCTGAGGGGCGAGCTCCCGCCGGGCGTGGAACTTACGTGTTATGCAGATGACACGCTGGTCACGGCCCGGGGGAGCTCGTACAGGGAGGCAGCGTTGCTGGCGACGGCTGCGGTTTCACAGGTGGTGAGCCGCATACGGCGCCTAGGCCTGGAGGTAGCCCTCAACAAGTCGGAGGCCATGGCCTTTCATGGCCCCCGGCGGGCGCCGCCGGCCGGATCACACATCGTGGTCGGGGGGTGTCGGATCGCTGTCGAGTCCACCATGAAATATCTGGGATTGGTGCTCGACAGCCGGTGGGACTTCGGCCCCCACTTCCGGCGGCTGGCGCCCAAGTTGATGGGCGCGGCTGGGGCGCTGTCAACGCTGCTTCCCAATCTGGGGGGCCCGAGCGCCGCCTGTAGGCGGCTTTACGTGGGGATCGTGCGATCCATGGCCCTGTATGGGGCCCCAATCTGGGCGGCTGACCTGACGGCCGGCAGCATCGCTGTTCTGCGAAGACCGCAGCGAGCGATGGCCGTCAGAGTCATCAGGGGATATCGCACGGTCTCCTACGAGGCGGCCTGTGTACTGGCTGGATCCCCACCGTGGGACCTCGAGGCGAAAGTACTCGCGTCACTGTATCGGTGGCGCGAGGAAGCGCGGGAGCGAGGCGAGCGACTGACGGAGCGACACATGGAGCTTCGTCGGTCGCAGCTCCGCGCAGCCCTGGTGGCGAGCTGGCAGGACAGGCTTTCACGCCCTACCGCCGGCCTCGCCACCGTCGAGGCGGTCCGGCCAGTACTCGGGCCCTGGCTCGGGAGGAGGCACGGCTCCCTGTCGTTTCGGGCGACGCAGGTGCTCTCGGGGCATGGTTGCTTCGGGAAGTACCTGTGTCGCATAAACAGGGAGCCGGACGCCCGGTGTCACCACTGCGTCGACTGCCGGGAGGACACGGCGCGGCATACGCTGGCAGAATGTGCCGCTTGGGAGGAGCCGCGTCGTGTCCTCGTCTCAGAAGTAGGCAGTGACCTATCGCTGCCGGCCGTGGTCGAGTCGATGGTCGGCAGCGAGGGGTCCTGGGACGCGGTGGTATCCTTCTGCGAAACAGTCATGTCGCAGAAGGAGGCTGCGGAAAGGGAGCGGGAGATATCTTCCGCGCACCCTGCCCGCAGCAGGCGCACCGGGCGTCGGCGGAGGGCGGATAACGCCCTCTTCCAGCCCCCCTAAATGGGTCCAGGGGCGACGGATCTGGGGACATCCGTCGCCCCCTATTGTACGGACCCGAGATGGTGGCGCGTAGTGTTCCACGCGCGCCTCTCTGTGATGTATGGGGGGGAGTTTAACACCTCACTCCCCCCCAACGTGAGGAGGCCCGCGAAGGCGGGCCGGCACCAGTCGGGGATCGCGGAAGACATATTGGTTCCCGTGGTCCCCGACGTAGGTGTGGGACGGAACACCGGGGTGGTTTTAGTCAGTAAGAGTCTGACAGACCCCTCCGTCCACCCCAGGGCGGAGGACATCCATGAGGATTTCCACCTCGTGATCAAAAAAAAAAAAAAAAAAAAGGGGTAAACAAGGGTGCTGAATCTGATTCAAAATCAAAAATGGTGGTTACGAAAATTTTCAAAATTTTCACCATGGGTGTCGTTTTCAAGATTTTCGAAAGTGCTGAAGCCGAAAACTCCATACAAATTACATTTGGAGCCAAAAAAAGGCGACCCTACAAGTTTTTCATTCAAAACGACGAATATTTTAATTTTTTAAATAAAAAGTGGGCATAGCTATCAAATTTGGATAATTTTAGGATAGTTATTACGAATGATTCATCCAAATTTGATCCAAATACGGCGGGTATTGTTTTTTTTATAAAAAGATCTTTATCCATATTGGGGGTAGGGATTATAAAATCTTCGATTTTTAATTTAAAATGTCGGATGTACTGTTATGATGAAATGTTGACATGGGTATCAATTTTGGGGGTTTTGCTAGTATGTAGTCACAATATTTAACGTAACTTTAATTATTTACATAAATAAAAAATTCTGAATACGCGCTGCAATCTCAAAGGTGAGGGTCGCGCGTCACACAATTTTTGCTTAGTTTTCTTTAAGGAATATCCTGTATATTTTCAACGATTACAACGATATTCTACGATCACCATCAGTTATATTTGTTTATTATCCAAAAATATTGTTAAAGTATTTTATTGTTACACCTCGTTTTTTTTTAATTGTCAAATTATACGTTACCCCAAAAATATTGATGATCATGGTAGTAAAAGTTATTTACTGTCACTAAATTCAGATAGTAAAGTTACTTTACTACAAATTTTACTCAACAGTGCTAGTAAAATAAAATAAATAATGCCTTCGAGTATCAAGATTAGTTAACTAATGTTTAAAATCGAGCAGACAATGGTTTCAATGTGTGCGTGCGCGTAATGTTGTTGTGTGGCGACTCAGATACCTAAACTTGAGCGATTCAAAAATGTTATAGCGTCCTTAAGACCTCCAGCCAGGGCTTAAAAACTTAAAACTAAGTGACTAACCGCTGAGGGCACCCCCTGTAGATCCCGTGACCCTTGCACATGGGCAACTGAAGGAACATGGGTGGGTTTTAGTCAGTAAAAGTCTTTTTTTTTTCGAAAGAGATACCGTGACTCTGGCACATGGGCAACTGAAGGAACATGGGTGGGTTTTAGTCAGTAAAAGGTTTTTTTTTTTTGGTTTCGAAAGAGATACCGTGTCCCTGGCACATGGGCAACTGAAGGAACACGTGTGGGTTTTAGTCAGTAAAAGTCTGACACGCCCTCTGGGCTCCGCCCACGAGCGGGAGACGTCATTTGATGAGTTCCCATCCATCCCCTGTGGGGTATGGACTTCGGCTTAGAGTGTTGCTAGAAGAGGGCAGACCTGCTGGTTCAGAATGACAGTGACCTTAGCTTGGCCTAGCGCAATTCTTGTGAAATTTCAATAGAATACGAGGCCAGCTTATATTGATTTTTGTTACCACAGACATGCGGTCGACTATAGCAAATAAGAACTACAAAACTAAACTAAAACACTGTATAAAGAGCAGACAAGTACATATAGATAAGGCAATCGTACATTCCCTACAGTATATTTTTAATCCATTAAATGGCGAATAAATTGCCCGTTCATCGACATTCGCCATTTTGAGTGCCCAAAAAGCAGATTAACGTGGAGTTTTAAGCTCCGGGGAAAAGTATCGTGTAATCAACACGGGGCCGTTATCAATCTGCTCACGGTTCTAGGTATTCTTAAATAAACAACTCTCTTTCAAAGTTTTTTTACCTTTTTAGGGTTCCGTACCCAAAGGGTGCCAGTGGGATCCTATTACTAAGGCTCGCTATTTATCCATTCGTCTGTCACAGGGCTTTGTCTTTTGAGCCGAATAGGATAACCACTTGACAAAAATTTTCATAGAGTGTTGCAAGGGTACAAGGGTTGTGGCTGGACAACCTGCGAGCCCTATCCGCCACTGAAAGACCTGCCTACCTACCTGTCTGACACCGATCACCTACGGATTGGGAACTACCAGGATAGTGGTTTTCTTTAGGTGGGCTAGAATTTAATATGCGCTCGATATCCAGAACTCACGCCAGCCTTCCGCTGGGGTTAGCTAAATTTTAATATTGTGTAATTTTTATACACCACATTTATTTTTGTACCTACCATCTTTATGTTTTTTTTTTAATCGTCCTGCCCTAGCGTTAGGCACGTTACAGTGGCTGTGGCAATCCGCTATAAACCTATCCTACTAATACGTAGATTGCTCCAAAAGTTTTGCAAAATGACATATATTTATTAACATTTTTCAAAATATTTACCAACACAGTCTATACACTTCTGCATATCCGCTAAAGTGCTACAAGTGACTTTTATCCCTTTTTCGTATTGAGCGTTTTAACAAATCATCACGGGAATACAATATAAAATACGAAAAAATGACAAAAGTCACTTGGTACATTCAACCGAATACGTACACATCAACTATTAAAAATCTCTTGCTATTTATCTTTTGAAACGGAAGCACAGGCATTGTCCCAAGCAACTAATAATTCCTCCTTAGTTGCAAATTGTTGGCGTTTTAATTTATTTTTTATGAAAGGAAACAGTCCAAAATCACACGGCGCAAGGTCCGGCCTGAAGGGAGGATAATTCAAGAACGTGGGCCCCGATTGGGTCAAAAACTCCTTGCTCGATGTGAGACGTGATTTGATCGCAATCTTTTCAGCTCATTTATAACTTAAGATAACCAAGCCTGTATACCAGGCAGCGGTGACAGTCTTCTTATAAGGCCCCTTTTAGCAAAGAAGATTACGATCATTGGTAGAACAAACTACGATGTTTGTAACTCAATCACGCAAAAAATCAAGTACATATTTATAAAACTTATTAATTTGATATTTTTGTTAGTTAACCCAGGCTTTAAACTATTTTAAAGCCAAAAAGTGTTAACTAACAAAAACTATCAATTAAAGTTTTATAAATAATTGATTTTTTTAAACAAATGTAAGGAGTCTTTAATATATAATAGTACAGTGGTACACAACCCTTCATGTGCGACTCCAACTCGAACTTAGCCGCTTTTTCTAATGACGTACACTGCCCTTTATTTATCTATAGATACCGATCCGATACTCGTAACTTTTCCAATATCGAGGCGTAGTTTTCAAAGCTCTTTTAGAAAGTAATATTGTCTTCTGAATACTTTTTTTTTTGCTGTATTATTTTAATATCATTCAGCGTTAAATGCCTATCTTTTTAAATTAAATATCAGTAAGTTGATACTTAGGTAAATAGTGAAAATGAATAGAGCTTATATTGCGACAGCACCGCGTTTGGTAGAACCGACAGCTTGCGGTCCTGCTCATGCATATGTAATCTTGACTCTTCAACGCACCCATATGAATTCTTGTAAATAGGAAACATTCAAAGCCGCAATCTCATCTCAGCGATCGATAATCATCGACGAAAATATGTCACTTAAAAAAAAAAACGCGCCTATATCTTATTTCGTACTGGATTTTCGACGCAATGCTTAACGCCGAGAGTTCAAAATCGAACAGTGTGCATTTTTGACGTATTTATGTGCACTTTTTAGACTCTCAATGTTAGTTTAAATTCTGTTACGAGCGGGGTTTCGGGATAAATTAATTTAAGCCAAAATTATCGAAACACACCACAGTTTAATTAAACAATCACAATATCGCAATAGTCAAACAGAATCACTTGTTTCGCTTGTAGTGTATCGCTTGATTCGTATTCGCTCGCTTCCGAAATCGAACTGCCTATCGGGCCGACAATCCGCTATTTATATCCCGAGCAGAACATTCGCGAACATTCAACACTTTTCCACAGTTTACAAGTAGATTCGAAACTTCGAGAACCTTCCACAGACATCTATTTACTGTTTAATCCCGCTACTCAACAATAGATGGCGGTGGCGTCTACGTACAATTGTTCGTAATACTTGCTACTTGATAACAGATGGCGTTAGCGTGTCGTATCTAGAAGTTTCAACACTGCCCCATCCTTAGATGGAATTAGCGTGACGTTTCTAGACTTTTCGATCTACGTAATGTTGTCCCTTTCTGAGATGGAGTTAGCACGATGTTTCTAGACTTTACGATCTACGTAACACTGCCCCCTCCTTAGACATGCTCGTCCCGAGCATCATCATTCCCGCAACATCGCGCCAATCCATCCACATGAACAACTCTAGACGTAGTGCGCATACCCTTTTACCGCCGCACAGCTGGTGCATTTGCGACACCAATCCTCAACATCCTGTCGACAGTGGATCCAGTAGAAACGTTCCCTGATCTTCAATAGAGTCCTTTTTACACTCCTATGTCCTCCTGAACAACCGTTATGGTAGTGCTGTAAAACATCTGGCACCTTTGCTTTCGGGACGACCATTTGCAGGTGACAGCTATCCCCTCGACCATTTTCTTTTTTACGGCACAAGACACCATCCTGGAGCGTCAAGCTCTCCCACTGTGCCCAATAATTTTTTGTGGTGGTACTCATCGCTGCAACATCACACCATTTCGGTTTGGGAGCATCAGCTTTAATCCACTCGAGAATTGGCCTGATATCTGTATCACGCTGCTGGGCATGGCGTAGCGTTTCCTTCCATTTGTCATGAAGGTCCGGTCTTAGCACCCTGACAGGAACTACTTCCTTAGCTTCCTGCCTGACACATTGTTTGTACTCTTCAGGAGAAGTTCTTCTTGATAAAGTGTCCGCGTTACCGTGGGATATGCCGTCATTGGCCTGCGACATCGAAATCCTTGAGGCTCTATTCACACTAGCCAATACTCGCCCCGTAATATTATCGCTTACGAATTTCTCTAGCTGCTGCACTGTGCTATCAGACACCCTTCTAACCTGGGTGTGATATTCGGTGGCAGTGTTTCGCTTCGGGCAATTCGACCGGAGGTGGCCCTTTTCTCCGCAAGTGTAACATTTAGGGCTGTGCCTAATACGGTCACGAACAGGTGACTCCACAACCTCCCTGAAGCGATGGGCTCGATGATCATGCCTCACTGCCTCCACCTCCAACGCGTGAGCCAAGGCGTCCTTCAACTTCTCATGGTGCGCAAGTCTCACGGCAGCCCTTACTTCCAGGTCCCGTATGCCATCTATAAATGCTTGAGTCAGAATCCCTTCGATGAGTGCAGGCGCAGACCGATACGCTTTTCGGACCAACTTTTCAATTTCCAGGGCCCACCGCTGCAGGTTTTCACCACTGCGCTGCACACGATCCTTCAACTGCGCACGAAAAACGTGTTCCAGGTGCGCGTCACCGTATCTGGCCTCTAAAGCCTCAACGAGCTGCTCGTAGGTAACATATTTGCCGAGAGCCTCTAACACGGTTAAGGCCTGATCACGAAGGGCCAAAGTAAGCGCGGTCATGGCCTGCCCTTTTGTCCACCCATTTGCATTTATGACAGCTTCGAACTGGATTTTATATGCCGACCAGGAAGATGTTCCGTCGAAGGGTGGCACTTTAAACCCACGCGCGGAAGGTGCAGCAACTACAGAAGTCACAATCCCGTCTCCTGTCTTCAGATTTTCAAACGCTTTTTTTATATCTGCAACCTGGATTTCGACCTCGGAGATACGATTTTCGTGTAGCTGAACCTTCTCCTTCATGGCTTTGATCTCTTTGCAAAAAGTCGCGTGAAGTTCTTTCAAGAGGAGAACCTGCTCCTCTTGCCGGCAAGCTTGTTCCTCTTTGTCCTGCTGCAGCTGTTCCTGTAGGCGGCGGGCCTGCTCTTCCTGTCGGCGGGCCTGTTCCTCTTTTTCCTGCTGCAGCTGTTCCTGTAGGCGGCGGGCCTGTTCTTCTTGTCGGCGGGCCTGTTCTTCCTGTCGGCGGGCCTGTTCCTCTTTGTCCTGCTGCAGCTGTTCTTGCAGTCGGCGGGCCTGTTCTTCCTGTCGGCGGGCCTGCTCCTGCAGCATTGCCATAAGAGCAGAAAGATCCATGGCTGGTGATGCTGTAGGAACACCAGACGCTTGGGAAACTGGCTCCGTCGTCGGCTGATTACCCCCAGGTGTCTGTCTAGAAGATCCTTCAAACCGCCTCTGATCCACCTCCTGCTGGCGCTGACTCCTGGTACGGATACCTTCCGTATCCTCCTTCGATAAAACTGGCATAATTTATCCCTTACTTCTGACACCAAATGTTACGAGCGGGGTTTCGGGATAAATTAATTTAAGCCAAAATTATCGAAACACACCACAGTTTAATTAAACAATCACAATATCGCAATAGTCAAACAGAATCACTTGTTTCGCTTGTAGTGTATCGCTTGATTCGTATTCGCTCGCTTCCGAAATCGAACTGCCTATCGGGCCGACAATCCGCTATTTATATCCCGAGCAGAACATTCGCGAACATTCAACACTTTTCCACAGTTTACAAGTAGATTCGAAACTTCGAGAACCTTCCACAGACATCTATTTACTGTTTAATCCCGCTACTCAACAATAGATGGCGGTGGCGTCTACGTACAATTGTTCGTAGTACTTGCTACTTGATAACAGATGGCGTTAGCGTGTCGTATCTAGAAGTTTCAATACTGCCCCATCCTTAGATGGAATTAGCGTGACGTTTCTAGACTTTTCGATCTACGTAATGTTGTCCCTTTCTGAGATGGAGTTAGCACGATGTTTCTAGACTTTACGATCTACGTAACAATACCAAGAGTTGACAGTACAGTGCGCGATGAAAAATCGACGCGTACGAGGGCTAACTAATTCCCTGACTTTTTTTGATAGATTGAGATTAACCTTTGAATACCTAAGTTTAAAAAAATACATTTTTGGATTTTTTTTGGAATTTCCCTTCAAATTAAGTCCTACTCAAATAGCGTATTAGAGAAAATTGCCTAATTGTATGAAAGCTGTTTAAAAATACGTGTAGGAGCTTTCCTTTCATCTCAAATGACGAGGGAATTATGTTTTTAGCTACATGTTTATTTACTTAACCAAAATATACGAGAATCCCCAGCGATCTCTCGCGAGATTATTATCTAATACATTACGATAAGCAAGGGATACATAATATTAAGGGAAAAGGTATTTGTTGAACACGTGAACGTATAATCCTGCGGTTTCTTAGAGAATACACCTTGATTGATGGAGTATAGAATGAGTTGTAATCTCCTTCTATAGATATGTCAATCTTAGTTATTTCACCTTTTGTTTCAAGCCCGTCAAAGATTACGTGATGGATATAGGTAAATCGCAGAGAATATTTGAGAAGATTATAGATTATTGAAGCTTTAGAAAAGTTGGTATTGTTTAAGAACGTGAAATAAATAAAATTTCGTCGTAATCAATCATCTTTATCTTGACAGATAGAGGTTGATATAAAATGTCGGTAAAGGTTTTATCATGTCTTACAAAATACAACGCGAGTGTCCGTTTTCCTTTTTTGTTTGTCCTTGCCATTAGAAACAAGAAAACTAATTGTCATTTCATCAACAACCTCTTATTTAAATTTTAATCAAGATCCTTTTGTTTTTCCAATTAGTTGGACGCGTCTCCAACTAGGTACCAGGAGAACAGGACGTGGCAGGAGCTGTTTTGTTCTAATTAATCCTATCCAACCGCAGTCGAGACAATTTGGATCGTAAGTAAAGGTGAAAAGAGAAGAAAATTGCTTGGCACCGACTACTTAATAGTGGAAGACTTCATTACAGCTCCGTGCTAAAGACTATTTTAACAAGATACCTCTCGACGTTATATTGTGCTTTAAGTGGAGGTGTTAAGGTTGATTTTTACTGTCCAATAAGTTCTGGTTAGGTTGGATGTTAGTGAGGTAATCAGGAAAGGAATTAGTGTTTATGGGGGAGCTCGCTTTATGATATAATTGTGTAGAATGTATTTTTCCTGTGTGAGTGTTTGTAACAGCTTTGTGTTTTATTTAATTGGTTTATTAAAATTTAGGTACTTAGTGGAATCTGCGAATAACGGAGAAGTTATATTTATTCCTTGTTTTAATATTTTTTTATTTGTACTTTGTATACCATATGACGTTTATTTTTATGAATGTTGTACTAGGAATAGCAATTTGTTAGTTTAGTAACTGTAATATATCCGTAAGCTCGGTATGTTAGGATAGGTATGGTAGACTAGAAACGGCAGACCGCCACTTGTTCTGTAGTTTTTGCCTACCCCAGTGGGAAAAAGCCATGGTTTTATGTATGTTCGGTTTCCAATACAGTAAACAAAATATATGAGGACCTGCCCCGTATACAATCTCTTTTAAAAAGTGTGAAAAAAATTGACTCCCTTTGATAAATGTTAGAATATGCATGTGCCTTTAATTATGTTTGTTAGGACAAGAGGCCATTTGCATACGCCTGGGTTGAGGGCGAAATTAATCACTTTGTTCTAGGTATAGTATATGTGTTTGAGTATTAACATATCTAGGACTAAGGTTACAATGCAATTTGTGACGACGTCGTGAGTAGTTACTAATTTTTATCTTTATCTGCTCTACATAATATAAAACAAATTCTTTTCCCGCGTCTGTACGCTTAGATCTTTTAAAGTTCGCAACAGATTTAAATGCCATGCGAATAGACAGAGTGATTCAAGAGAAAGGGTTATATGTATAATATACGAGCGAAGCCGCTGGTAAAAGCTAGTATTTTATAAACAACGTACAACGATGGACGATACATTCTTGTTGTTCTTCAAAGCTCTAGAAAGTGGTGAAAGGGCAGGCGTTTTGTGGGACTGACTTACGTCATTTTGACGTTTAAAAAGTGTTGATTCTCAGGACTAAACTGAATAAATGACTTTTGATTTTGTACGTTGGGTGCTCTCTGGAACATCAGCCCCGTAGCCAGATATTCAGCATGCAGCAGCTAATTATTATTATCACGTGGGTAAACACTTTCTAAGTAATACCTCATTTTTATGACGTCCTACTAGTTTGATAAGATTGTCTCCTCATCATCTACCTACATAGAAGCCTAGTTAGTTAAACCTAGATACTCCATTTTCATGTACCCAGTCTTTTCCCGACTTTGGTGGTTGACTTCCAGTCTAATTAGATACAAAAAGACCTCTGAATTTGTTTGGGCATTCCGTCCCAGGAATCAGTCAGCTAGGAAATGCCAGCGTCGTTTTTTAGGGTTCCGCACCTCAAAAGGAAAAAGCGGAACCCTTATAGGATCACTTTGTTGTCCGTCCGTCCGTCCGTCCGTCCGTCCGTCCGTCCGTCTGTCAAGACCCTTTTTCTCAGGAACGCGTGGAGGTATCATGCTGAAATTTATATTAAATACTCAAGTCTACTGTCCCTTAGAGCTGTGAAAAAATCAACCTTCTAAGCTGACGCAATCAAAAGATATAGCCGTTTATGCCGCAAATTTCCGCAAATTTTCGAAACTCGCAAGGGAATCAAAACCTAAAGGGTACTTCCAGTCGATCTAGAATTTTGAAATTTGGTACGAAGCAACGTCTTATAGCACAGATAAAGGAAAAATTGCGAAAACCGTAAATTTTTAGTTACATCATATAATAAAAATATTTTTAATAATTTTAAACTTACTATCCTCATGAACGCGTAGAGGTATTAAACACTACAGGTTTGTACGGAACCCTCGGTGCGCGAGTCCGACTCGCACTTGGCCGGTTTTTTTTATTTCGATATGGAGCAACAAAATGCTGACGTGTAAAAAGATCTACTTACATAAATAAACATTTCATTTCATTGAACTTGAATAGCAGTTTTATTCATGGAGAAAGAAAGAAAAATAATTTATTTGAGACACGCACAGGATTTAAAGAAAATAAAAATAACATAAAAACCTTTGAAATAACAAAAAGGTAAAAATTATAAAATTAAAAATAATGCTGATGATGAGTGCTTACCTACCCCCCACGACCCAGTTTCAGGGTAGCACGATATCCCTTGGTAAAACTAAACGTGAATGTAGATACTTATTGTAGTAAAATAGATGAAAAATGTATCTATGGTGAACAAACTTCTTAAAAAATATATTTGTCCTTGTGTGGTGACGACAATCTGGTCAAATTCAATGTTCTGAAAACACAGGCGTGTCTTTCACTGCCAGGAGCCAATTCCAGTGATCCTCTACTTCCCAATTGCCAGTAACAGTTTCCGATCGCCTAGAGCTTTCGGGCATGGAATTGACATCTGATGTCGATAGTTGATTCAAAGTTGAGCTTCGGCTCAAATTAGCGAGTCGAAAGCAAAGACTAATTGAGGCAATACTTCACATTTGTACAGCTTTTAAGTCTGTGTAAAGCTCAAATTCGTTCCTGTATTGCAGCCACTTATGGGATGTCTCAGCAAAATCCGGAGGAACGTACAGCAAACAGGCTTATAGACGATGACAAGTTTGATGGCTGGGCTTCACAGGCTGGCTCATCTGCGTAATGTAACTCGCCTATTGGCTGACTGTGACTGTGTAGACTGTATTTCGGAGAGTGTGCACAGGAGCTCCACAAACTGATCCCACCAACGGCTTTTTACTACTGAACTATCAGACGTACTGCAGGGTACCATCCATACTGGGCTGATATCCCGACGACTCGTACTAAGCACTTATCTTCCACATTCATTATGCGCACAGTCAAAGTGTGGAATGTGCAAGAGTTACAAATCATTTTCTGGGCACTCCTGTTCCATCATAGATCTTATCAATCGCTTTCCATCAGGCGTGATGGAGGTCAAGAGCAGACCCATTATGTAGTAAAAAAATAAAAATAAACTTTTAAACGCAGAGTATTTCGGAGTGAGAGAGAGCAGCGGTGGCCCAGTGGTAAAAGCTCCGACCTACAAGTTGTTGGTCGTGGGTTCAAACCCAAGCAGGCGCTTTACTTTGTGTAAATGATTAAATCACCATTACTCTCAAAACGGTGAAGGAAGACATTGTGAGGAAACCGGCATGTTCTAGAACCAAAAATTCGAAGACATGTCTACCAACCTGCACTGGGCCCGCGTGGTAGATTACGGCCCACTCCCTCTCACCGAGAGGAGGCCTGTGTCCCAGCAGTGGGAACAATATAGGCTGATTATTATGTATGTATTTTAGAATGACTTATCGGACAGCGTAGAGGTATGTTTCTTTACTCGTAAACTAAACGTCCGCTGTTCAATAGCCGAAACACAGACGACACTAATAGCCACTAAACTAAATTGATTTAGCGCTAAAACCTATTACTAAGGGTTACATATAAAATGTAGGGGAGTTTTACGACGCCCTTGCAGGTACATTACGAGATTGCTTTTTTAAACAAAGTTGCTTTTATGTGTTCATTCGTATGTTGCACTTCTGATGTTCTAAAGTGTGTTTCCAAGCAGCAGAGCGAACTTATCAGTATATAGTCAGTGTGTCATTGGTGCCGATTCTGTTGTACAAAATTCTCTAAACTAAACTAAAAATCATTAAAATTTGGTTTATTCCTGTCAAACGACGATTTCCTATTCTGAAATAGACTAAAGTGACACAACTTAACTATATTTTAGTTTGACAGCACTGAGTTAATAGTTCAGTGAAAATGTTAATTTTGCTATTCTGAGTTTGCCGGTTTTCACCAAAAATTTTGACTATAATAATTTATTTTGACAAAATCTGACTATTTTTAATAGCGATTAAAAAGGTGTGGAATAAAACTAGTGGTCATGAACAAAAATTCACACCAACGCCTCGCCTTCACACGCAAAAACAGTGCTGTATTTTTTTTTTGCTTATAATCTCGAAAATGACGTGTCCTGTCGCAAAAATAATGACATTTTCGACCCCCTTTAATAAACCACAACACGTGGGTAATAATTTTTTTTCAAACAAAAAGTGAAAAATTCTGTATAAAACACGTCCAGGCTGCGTCTATGCGCGCGCTTTCGTCTCTAAAAAAATTCATTTCGTAGCGCACACAAGTACCACGTTGCGTAACCAAAACAAAAAAAAAAACATGTTGAGTCGCGATTGTCAAATTCGTTTTTAGTCGTGTCAAAATAATTTTTAAATTTAGAGATTTTTTCTTGTATCATAGCCAAAAGTAAGGAATTTTAGAGGTAGTTTAGTTAGTTTAGTTCGGTGTACAACATAATCGGCACCATTGTCCCATTGCAGTTTTGATTTAGAGAAGTATTAACGACCATTGATAACCACGGTCAATATTGCTTGGTGTTTTAAATTAAAAAAAAAACTGGCTTCCTTACGAAGTTTCTTTCACCGTTATCATCATCATTTCAGCCGAAAGACGTCCATTGTTGGATATACGCCCCCCCAATTTGCGGGTTTTGCCATAATCACCACGCTTGGCAGTCAGCTTGGCGATTGCAGTATGGTAGTAAAATGCATAGAGAACGCTGCTACCCATTCTCTAGTAAGTCCCTTAGTCGCCTCCTACGACACATGGTGTTATTCTTTACGTCTTGCACCACACGGAAAAACTGTGGCGATCTGTCTTCACTGTTATGTCCTCATATAAATAAAGTGGTTACCTCCATATCATTTGAGGTCTTTAGCAGAGGCTAAAAACTCGAGTGTACTCATGTTTGATATTCAACCAAAATGTTTATTCTACAAATTTATTTCAAAGATAGCAGCATGTATGCTGTTCAAGAGGGGCATGTGGCTAAATAATAACAGCCGTACGGGTCGATCAGGTTAAACGAGGCTTCCGAGGTTAAGACGTGGATGGGTGACCATCTTTACATACCACGGTCGAACAGGTTACGGTACGATTGCCGCGGTTGGGATGTGGATGGGTAACCATCTTTACTTCTCCGTGCCTCGGAAAGCATGTTAAACCGTTGTTCCCGGCTGTCTTTTGTGGAACATTTATTGACAGGTTGCGGGTCGTCAGAAGCCCGAAACTCCGACAACCAGTCTTAACCAGTTACTGGGTTGTGGAGGTCAGATTTGCAGTCGCTCCATGTCAAATAGGTATTCAGCTGCATCTAGTTAGATTGGAAGCCGAACCAACACATAGTTGGGACAAGGCTAGGAAGATTGATTGACATACAGGTATTAAAAAAAACGTTCAAGGACATCTTACATAACATTTTCTCTAATTACTTTAATATTCGAGTACAGTTTACGTAATTGTTTGTGTAGCTCAATTTAGTTTCCTACATTTTCGAACTGCTGTTTTTAACTGCTCGCCCTGGGTTTCAAACTGTGGAAACAGCGTCAAAATTCAATTAGCTTGTTTTGCGAGTTGCCAGAACAAATGAACAAATATTGAAACACGCTGAAACAATAGTTCGTGTGTTTGTACTTTACAGCGCAACTGTACGTAGATAGGTCAATATAATGCTGTGACTTTACAGCGTAAATGTACACAGAGAACATAATGCTGTAACTTGGTAAGTGGCTTACGAATCAACATTCAATATCTAAAAAAATCATTGTCTTAAAGTAGGTAAAGCAATAATGTCTATTAATATCTTTCTTGGAATAAAATGCTGTTTTCGGGTTTTGTAGATAAATATAGAGATTTAAATTTTTCTGTATGGAAGAAAATGTATATGTGTGCCTACGTCAAGCTAACATGATTTAAATCGCTAGATGCCTTACGCGACCAATATAATAATGCTTTTAGGATGCTATTAGGACTGCCCCGTTTCTGTAGTGCATCAGAGATGTTTATGCAAAACCGAACTGACAGGTTCCACGCCCTGATACGCAAAAAAGTTGCTTCACTGATACATCGGACGCGGGTCAGTAACAATAGCATCCTGAAAACAGTGGCCGAGAGTCCTTACTCCCCTGTTCTGAGGCATTTTGTGGAGAGGATGGTCAACTAGGTAGCTGTTCTCTTGCTTGATCATTCTCTGCACAACCTGCCTCTGAAACTTAATTCATTATGTGTTGCCGATATTGTTTGTGTGTTGTATTACTAACATTAGTTATAAGTTATTTTTTCACTAACAAGATGGATTTTATTGTTGTCCGAAACTGAATAAATAAATTAAAAATTAAATTAAAAAATTAATTTAACCAACGACTCATAACTTTAAAAGAAAACATCTGTCAAAAAGAAAACATCAACCTACTTAAAATTCTAACACGTCATCTATACTAATACTATAAAGCTGAAGAGTTTGTTTGTATGTTTGTTTGTTTGGTTGAACGCGCTAATCTCAGCAACTACTGGTCCGAATTGAAAAAATATTTTTGTGTTGGGTAGCCTATTTATTGAGGAAGGCTATATAACATCACGCTACAATCAAAAGGAGCGGAGTAGCAACGAAAAATGGACGAAAATTGGCAGGCAATTCGATGTGAGGGGAAGGGTCACGAGAGCAAAAATTTGACGCGGACGAAGTCGCAGGCAGAAGCTAGTAAAACATATTGGCAGCTTGTAAACGTAAACGGCTACACTGATGTCAAAATTACGCGTATAAAAGAATAACTCAAGAATCTTTTCCGAAGATTCCTCAAACGGACAGATAACAGAACACGTCCGACAGGCGTCATGTCCGTACGCTCCGCAAACGTAACGTGTGCAGGGGAGGCTATTGAATAACTTACCGGACAGGTAACATGTTTTTCACATGGACGTAACAAAATCAGAAGTGGGATTTCTTCGCGCACTGGATTTTTGACTTTCGGTGTTTTACCGAGTATTGAGAATTCAGCGGAGTGCATCTCGGCGGGTCGCAAATCGAACAGTGTATTTACTGTTCGGTTTTCAGCTCTCAGTGGTAAGCAGTGCGTTCAAAATCCAGTGCTGGAATCGAATCCTGTCGCGATTTTATTACGTCCGAAAGAATAGAACACACATGTGAGTTTGTGGAGTTATGTTCTAGAGTTACTGTTTCAGTTGCATAGAACAGAGCCGGTCATGTTTTGTATTCAGAGAGCGTCGGGAGTGTCCGATTAGTTTCAGAGTATACGGAACCCTTACTAATCGTGGTCGATGATTTACTCTTCTATTTACGGTAATAGGATTTTTCTTTAACCGTGTGCGATTAGTGTGTTTATTTATAAAACAGCTGCAACCGTTGTTAGACAATAATATTAATGGTTTGGCTGATATTATTAGAGATATTATGTTCATCCCTAATGACGCGTTTCCGCGGCAGCACCAACAATATTCTCAGTGTATTCGCAAATCGGCGGGTTTCCTTGATGTTGAGCTGGTAGATGTAGCTCCACGCTGGAATTTAATTGTTTATGTTAATCTCTGACTATAACCTACAAACACTAGAAATTAAGTAATATTATGTTACTAACCCTATAGACTCCGATCCGAAATAATAGTTGTCTATTTTGTTCTATTCTAAAACACTCAAACTTTGTAAATACCTGACTATACCAACTATACCAACCAATATATTTGCTAATAAATTTATTGGCTGTGGTACAACTCCTGTTGTTTCTAGTTTATGACATTCAAAATAGACAATATTCGGGTACTAAAGTGGTTCATAGTTATAGAAACACAATCGATTTTCGATTAATTTAATGGCCACTTAAGTTATTAAGTTGTATCGATATTATCTCGACGTTGTAAGCACATGCTCATGATCTTATCAGTTCATGACAGTTGTTAATGATACATTTGTTAGTTTATAATGTTAATGTTAGCAATGGGATAGATCCCGCCAAAGGAAGGAAAACACGTGGGCTCGCAAACGATGGAAGGAGAGGAGGAAGGCCTATGCTATGGTCTCAGTCTCAATCTGCCAACAATATCTCGAGTTTTTATAAATATTTGACAAGTTTTTGACATTTGACTTTCGCCGAGAAGAGGCTCTGACTAGATTTTGAACGTTTATTGTTACGAGAATTGGCCCTCTGGTGTGGGACAGAGCAGAACAAAAAAATAATAATTGGGTCCGTGGCTTAGGCCCCCAGTGGTCAAGGCGCCTGTGGCCGACGCCACCGATTCCATTAATTTAATATTATAATTTTTTTGGGCGTTTTCACTTAGTACAGTAAATGAGAAAACTGCTTCACCATAATAATAAAGTATTTTTCCTTGTTAAAAACATGATCGTGATATTAGTTTTGTTTTCAAACTGTTCAGTCAAATTGGCAATTTAAAAAAAATTCTTTCTTCTTCTTCTGCTTTCGTCTGTTCACAGGAATGTTTTCGGAATACTGAAAATAAAATAATCGATCGAATGATAGTGCATAAGTACAAATGTTTCGTGGGGTTGGCTGTAGTTCGAATAAGTATTGATTTTGCATCAACAACAAAATGTTTCACCTACAATACAATATAAGTACGGATAGTCTCGCCTTATTGATTAGCATAATCGGCTAATAAAGATACACTGCTAAGACACAGGCCTCTTTAGGAGTGGGAGGGGGCTGTTGATGTTTACCTTCGCCGCTTTGAGAGCAGTGATTATGAAAACATTACACAAAGTAAAGTCTGTTTGGCTTTGCGGCCACGTTTCACAGCTTCCAGATAAGCATTTTTTGACGAGATACGTTCATGTAGTTATGTAATTTTTGCCAGATAAGTTGACCAGGAGATCTTCAAAGGTCATTCTTCAATCATAATCAGAACCTTTTGAAAGTTCTTGTTCTATAATGGTTATCCATTATATCTTTTTTGATTGTAAATGTTTTATCTAAGAAAAAAATGTTGTATTATCAGAATTACTTCGTAGCAAATAGTGAAACTCTGGTCTTTGATGTGTTCTACAAAGTCTTATAAAACAAAACAAAAAATATTATAAAAACAAAATTAATTAATTAAAGATCAACTCCAATTTAATATTTCTTTGAAAGATACAATTAGAAATAATTGTTATCCTTTAAAGATTATTTCAGTTTTAAGTAACATGATATTTTAATAGTATATTTATGATCTAGCTTTTAAGCTAAAGTAGGCTCAAAGAGACAGGACAGAATTAGGAACACAGATCTCCGGTCCAAAACAAAACTGACCGATGTTCTAACAAGAATAGACCAACAAAAGTGGAGGTGGACAGGTCAAATGATGCGAGACACTAAAGGCAAGTGGAGCAAGCTCGTGACAGAATGGTATCCAAGGGACGGCAAAAGAAATCGAGGTAGGCAGCCTACCCGCTGGGAGGAAGAAATAAAGCTGACAGCAGGTCCAAACTGGCGGAGAGTACCTCACGACAGACGTCAATGGAAATTGTTAGAGGAGGCCTATGCCACGAGGCACACCGAAATTCGAGACATTTTGTGATTTTTGTTTTAACCATTTATTGTTAGTGTAAAATCTGGTTTCGGAATAAAAGGCTTTATTATTATTATTTTAAGCTAAAATATGTACAGCAATATTATCCCACGAACTTAAGTGGTTGTGGGCAGGACATATTATTGTTCACAGAACAGATGTCTGATGGGGCTGATCGGTTCTGGAGTGGTGTCTGCGTACTTGAAGACGTAAAGTTGGAAGGCCTCCTTCAGTTAGACTGATTACTTGGTGAAAGCAGCAGGAATAGGCTGAATGTGAGAAGCACAGAACCGGTGGAAGTGGCGGTGCTTGGGGTAGGCCTATGTCCAGCAGTGGACATCTTTCAGCAGAAATACTGATGAAAATCTATACTAATATTATAAAGCTGAAGAGTTTGTTTGTTTGATTGATTGAACGCGCTAATCTCAGGAAGTACTGGTCCGAATTGAAAAAATATTGTTGTGTTGGGTAGCCTATTTATCGAGGAAGGCTATATAGCATCACGCTACAACTAAGAAGAGCCGAGCAGTAATGAAAAATGTTGCAAAACGGGGAAAATCGCACGGGTAGGCGATTTGACGCGACGGGAAGGGTCGGGGGAACAAGAAATTTAACGCGGACGAAGTCGCGGGCAGAAGCTAGCGTATAATGTATTGGTAGGCTTTTAGAAACCCAAAGCGAAACATACGTATACTTATTATAAAGGAGAATGTTCAACTAATAACCAGCGTCGATTGAAAAAACTTATATGTACTATAGTACCCATGGCTGATACCAAATGTGGAATTAGTTCCTCTCAAAATAATCACCATAAGTGCCACAGCATGCACATAGTGGCAACATTGCAAATATCGAATACGTGCTTATACACACGAGCGGCATTCTCCTTTACTCGTGATCCGTCCTTCCTCGCGCGGTTTTTACGACTTGAGAATACATTGAGATTTCTTTTTATATTTCTATTCAAAACTAATATTTTATACAACATTCTCTAAATGAGATGGAGACCACATCATTTCAGATAAAATAAAATAAAATCTGTTGGAAAATTTGGAAGAAGAACAAAAACACAAACGAAAACTGACTTTAGTTGTAAAGTGTATAGAAATTGATGAAATACAAGTAGGTAATGTAGTTACCAATTTTTTATTTATAACAATGCAGACTTGCTTTTCCAATTCACTTCAGAATGTTTTCAGTGAATTGAAAAAGCAAGTCTGCATTGTTTATTGGCAGAAATATTAACATCGACCTTGCTTGTCCTAATAAATAAAAAAAACCGGACAAGTGCGAATCGGACTCGCCCACCGAGGGTTCCGTAAACATTTGGACCGCCGTTCCTTGCATAAAGACGAATTCTTTTAATATTTAATTTTTAATAATTACAAATGTATAGTTTTTAGATTTTCCATATACTTGTAGTAACAGACGGTATTATTTGCCAAATTTCATAGTTCTACGGAAAACAACCTAAAAATTTTGATTCCCTTGAGAGTGTCGAAATATACGTTTTTTGCAGTATAAACGGCCGAACTATTTTACGTTATCTTACAAGTTTGATTTTTTTCAGCTTCAAGAGACTATAGACCTGAGTATATTGTTTTATTTCAAGTCGATGCCTCCACGAGTTCCCGAGATAAAGGGTCTTGACAGACAGACAGACAGACGGACGGACAACAAAATGATCCTATAAGGGTTGGGCACGCCACAATTGCGGCGCTAAGTCCCCTCTTTGAGGAGGGGATAGTGAGGCGCCACGGCGTCCTCACCTTCCGCCTGATACAGGTTCTCACCGGGCATGGGTGCTTTGGTGGGTTCCTGTTCAGGATAAAGCGGTAGGAAATGCCCGGGTGTTTCCATTGCGAGGATCGTCTGGAGGACACGGTGGAGCATACGGTGGAGGTGTGCCCTGCCTGGGCGCAGCACCGGCGTGTCCTCGTGGAGGCGATCGGCGGCGGCGACCTCTCGCGTCCGGCCCTGGTGCGAGCCATGGTCCGTACCATAGCTCGCACCACACAATTTTTACTTTATTCACATAACAATTTAGTCTATTAGCTAATTAGTAATTTAAATATAACTTAAACTGCTACGTAACTGTAATAAATATGATTGAAAAAAAAAACAAAACAATATATATGAGTGTTGGATGATCTTTAAGGGGAGAAGTCCATCTGGAGCGGGCTGGGGCTGCGTTAAAGCGGCTCCTGCCCAATCTGAGGGGTCCAAACGCTTCCTGCCGGAGACTCTACACGAGGGTCGTGCGTTCCATGGCTCTTTACGGGGCACCGGTGTGAGCGCCCTTATTGAGGCTGCGCCCAGCGCGCCAGTGCGGCCCAGAGGGTCATGGCCATCCGGCTAGTGCGAGGATACCGCACAGTCTCCTGCGAGGCGGCGAGCCTCCTTGCCGGAGTGCCGCCATGGGATCTGGAGGCAAAGGTCCTCACGCACATGTAGGAGTGGCGCGAGGAGGTGAAACTCCGCTGCCGCGACAAATCGCGACAAGGCGGCCAGAGCTCCGGCAGGATCTCATGGCGACATGGTAGATCCGATTGTCGCAACCCAGCGCTGGGCACGCTACAATTGCGGCGGTAAATCCCCTCTTTGAGGAGTGGATAGAGAGGCGCCACGGCGTCCTCACCTTCCGCCTGATGCAGGTTCTCACCGGGCATGGGTGCTTCGGTGGGTTCCTGCTCAGGATAATGCGGGAGGAAACGCCCGGGTGTTTCTATTGCGAGGATCGTCTGCAGGACACGGTGGAGCATACGGTGGAGGTGTGTCCTGCCTGGGCGGAGCACCGCCGTGTCCTCGCGGAGGCGATCGGCGGCGGCGACCCCTCGCGTCCGGCCCTGGTGCGAGCCATGGTACGGAGCAAGAGGGCATGGGAAACCGTCACCTCCTTCTGCGAAGCAGTAATGCTCGCGAAGGAGGAGGCGGGGCGCGTGAGGGAGTGGCAGTCTCTGCACCCTTACGTCCCTAGCCAACGTAGGAGGAGACGCCCCGGGCGTCGGGAGTCGATAGCGGACTCCCGGCCACCGTAGGCGCGAGCTTGCGGGCGGCGAGCAATGGGTAGCTTGCCGCCCGGTAAGGACCAGGCTCGGGTCGATGGCGTGTAGTGTTCCACGCGCGCCTCAAAGAGATGTCAGCAGCACTGAAGGGGTCTGCTTAGGACCGATGCCTGCCAGGGTCACGAGATTGTTTGAAAGAGATACCGTGACCCTGGCATATGGGCAACTGAAGGAATACGGGTGGGTTTTAGTCAGTAACAGTCTGACATGCCCTCCCGCTCCGCCCAGAGCGGGAGAAGTCATTTGATGATTTCCCATCCAGAAAAAAAATCCTATAAGGGTTCCGTTCCTTTTGAGGTACGGAACCCTAGAAATTAAGTGAACAACAAAATTCCGTTAATAAACAAGAATAAACTTAGAGATAAGTTGTCGAAAGCAGTCATGAATTCGGTAACTTCTCGAATGGAATAAATTAATATTTGAGATTTACCAAAATCTTAATTGAAAAAAATATCCTGCTTTGATGTGGGTGCGACTGAGCTTAATATCAATTTGGTTTATATTGGAAGTTTAAGAGAAGTAAGAAGCCTGCCAAACGGGAAATTAATATCCCTATACTTTTGGCATTTCGTCTCAAATCGTTCTGAGCAGACTTGCCAATTACAGGCAACAGGTGACGCAGACATTCCTAGCTTACGTTGTGACGAGTTTTATCCTATTTGGTCGTGAATACAGAAAAGGTGTGGTGTTCGTTACATACACTATATTGTGTTTATCACTGTTATTTTTGTATAGCATTAGCTAAGTTATGATCAAAAAATTTGAAAATAACCTCTTTCAGATAAACAACAAAGTTGGTTTTGCATTAATTAAGAATCATGGCTATATTGAACCCAATTCACCGTGACATGACGGAACCTGACTATCTCCACAAAATACAAACCAACAACAGTTAGTCGAAAGATTATCGAGAATTAAATTTGATTATAATACATTTCCCTTGTTCTTGTTTCCTCGTTTCCATTTATTTATGACGACATTTAGAATCCAATTACAAAGGTAAATGTTTTATCGTGATATCTATTTAATAGCCATTCAGAGTGAATTAGCGGGTCGTTTAGTTTATATTGAGTTTTGTAGGCAAGTACCTAATAGAAGAACATGTCACCTTTATCCGGAGTTCCCCTTAAGTGGTATTAGATTTGCCCCCATGAAATTAAAGGGGATGCGCCGCTAAATTCTTATTTTCAATAAGATAATCGCTGACTGGCCTGTTAGTCTAGTGGTTAGTGACCCTGACTGCAAAGACTGAGGTCGTGGGTTCGATTCCCACCCAGGACAAATCTTTGTGTGATGAGCACAATCATTTGTTCTGTGTCTGGGTGTAATTTATCTATAATATGTATGTATTTAGTAATATATAAGTATGTTTATCAGTTGTCTGGTTACCATAGGATCAGATAACGTTGTGTTGGTTGTCCTAAAATATTTATAATTGAATGATTATAACTCTTACCCATTCGTTCCACCTGCTGAAAATTTCGCATCTAGACACGGGTTGCCCTGGCTTTCCTGGAAGTTTTTAAATAGACTTTGGACTTCGGTAGGCTGAAGTAAAGAAAATCTGCTTAGGTGGAGATTCACAGCTGACTCCGTCCTGGGGTGTAAATGTGTGCTACTCCCAAAAAATGCGGCACTTGATATCTTGTCCAACGTGTCCTGTTGTCTGCACGCTACAGGAGGTGATGGACGCTGTTGAAAGTGCCAACCTCTTAGCCAAATTCTGGGTGAACTATATTTAGATTGCTATTTACTCGCTAAGAAGAAAATAACATTATTTTATTTTCAGCAAAATATTAAACAAACACTCACACACAAACAAATACCTTATCTTTTCATCGCCTACTTATCCCCCACATAAACTAACATAAAAGTACGAACAATGTACGTAATAGTTAAGTTACGAAAAGATATGGGACGGTGCAAAGATACGACGGTTTGGGAAAGTAAACTTAGGTCGGTAGGGCCGTATTTTTTGCGTGTACTTGGCGGTGCCTCTACCGTGCGTCCTAATAAATTAGAACGAACATTTTAGTGATCCCCAGCGGGCTGTAAAAGCGATAGAGGCGGGTAATAACTTTGGATAGTAAACTGTCATGGGGAATTTATTTTATAGATTTGTTAGCTTGGTTTTATTGTTGTATGTGTCATTAAGGTATCTATTAGTTATTTGTTTCGTTAAACTGGTTGGTTAAGCATATTGTGTTAACACGGTCTTCTCATTGGCCAATCCATCAATCATCAGGCATGTTGCCATATGTAAGTGGGTAGTGTTTTTCTGTAAGTTCTTGTAGACCTTCAATCAACTCATTTGTTCTGAAGGTTCATGGCGGGTTCTCACCTCGACATCGTTTGAAATTCGAAGTGATGACCAGAGAATCAGTATATTATCGTAGGCAGTCCTATTCAATTAACTATGAAACCTGATGACTGAATAGTAAATTTATCGTAGAATTAAATGAGTAAGAATAAGCAATTCTCGTGAACGGGCGCCGTCAGTAGGGACTGGTCATCTCTTAGCTGCCTAGGCTTATTTTAATTACTGAATTGTTTCTTTTTTGTTCTTATTAGGGACGCTTTTAATGTGTCTATTTACGTCGTAATAAATATAATTCATATTAAAACGTAGAAATTAAATATACGAATTACAATATGAAATATGTCAATAAATACGTAATAAACAATATTAAGAATAAGGTAACGTATTAAGAATTTATAGGAAAATGATTAAAGCGCTCTTCCTCTATTCTAAATGAAAAAAAAAAATGTTACTGGTTGTTTTTAAAATGCTGCTGTGCTCTATAATTGTTTCTATGTATATTAATACCCACCACCTGTATACATTATGGAATGCAATAAAGATTTTTATTTTTAATTGAGATTAATTACATGCATAACTTCCACATGAATGAGGTATTCTATTTTTTAACCGTCGAAAAAAAAAACGGAGGAGGTTATCAATTATAATTATAATATTTTTTTTTTGTTTGTTTTTTTTTAAATATGACCACGCATAACTTTTTACATAGTAGTCCGATTGTGATAATTCTTTTTTTATTGGAAAGGGTATACTCCGAGGGTGGTCCCATATAAATTTGGAAAACAAAATCGAACCCTAAGGGTCGGAAAACAGGGGATGATTGATTGTTCACTCATTGATTGTAATGTATAACCACGCATAACTTTGTACAGAGTAGTCCGATTTTGATAATTCTTTTTTCATTGGATAGGGTATACCTTGCCAAGTATTATTAGTACAATAAAGCCACATAAAATTACAAAATAAAAACTTTTTGACAAAAAATTAAACCGCCGAAAAAAACAGAAAAGCAAAAAATAATAAACCTTAAAATTTTGAGTCGGCGCTGAAAAATCAATGAAAAAAGATCACTCAAAGCGCCGACTCATAATTTAAAGGTTTATTATTTTTTGCTTTTCTGTTTTTTTCGGCGGTTTAATTTTTTTATTAAAAAGTTTTTTGTAACAATATTTATAACACTCTTATAAATAAGACTGTCAATGGAGTTTCTCACCCGTTCTTCTCTATACCTGAGTAATTCAAGAAAAAGGTTACTTTTTCTTAAATCACTCTGTCTGTTGATGAAAACCGCATTAAAATCCGTTGCGTAGTTAGAAAGATCTTATCGTACAGACGTGGGAAGCGACTTTGTTTTATACTATGTAAAGATGATAAATACTTTGAGTACTGAGTTCGAGTTTGTTCATAGTACACAAGAGAAAGCAAGTTTAAGATATTAATAAACCACTTCTAGTACACAATATAATTATCAGAGTGCGTAACACAATATGCCACTGTCAAATAATTAATATTACATGACAAATCAATCTATTCTGCCTAGATTAATTAATTTAATTATCTCCCATGATAGATACGCGATACGGTTCAGAGTAGATATAAAACAAATACTAATTAATATGATTAGAGATTAGGTGATATTAATTGGAGAATATTGTTTCGATAATTGGACTCAAAGTGTTTTTCAAATAGACACATAAAGGCACTTTTGAACGACGTCAATATTTACATTAAAATAGAATTGATTCTAATCCCCCGTTCACAGAGGTAATTTCGTATGAACCCCATTGTCATTTCAGACTCTAATGAGTTAATGCCGTTTATTTGAACTTTAATCTTTCTGTCGTTCAGGTATGGACTTAGTTAATCAAGGGCTATATTTTTATTCCCATAATGCTCCAGTTTCAGCAGAAGTATCTCATTGTTGATGCAATCGAACGCTATGGAGAGGTCGAAAAAAAAAACTAAAGGCATCTATGCTTTTTCTCTCTTAAAAGTGTTCATTATTAGGCTTCAATGTGGGTGCTTCAATAAATTAAGGACTCTAGGCTAGGCTTAAAAACTAAGCGACTGCACGCTAAAGGCACCCCCTGTCGGGTAAGGACCTCGGGCGTCGCTGGGGGATAGCAACAAAGGTCGGTCTAGTTCGTAATTACAAAAACTAAAAGGATTTCTGTCCTCTTTCACTAAGGAATGTTCGTTCATGCCGAAAAACTCAAAATTGATGCCAAAGGGCTGAAAATTACGTTATAATAATATTAAAATGAAAATGAAAAGCCTGTAAAATCGCTTTAGTCTTAAAAGTAAGTCAATTATTAAATACCAGCTAGCCGATCAGTAATTATTAAATTCTCAGTTTTAATCAAGTGAGTTAATTAGGTATGTTTGAGTATATTGCGTAATAATAAAACATCTGATAAACTGGAATTAGGGCTTCTGTTATTAGGGTTGAATTGCTGACACGTGTATTACAAAATTGCTTTACTTTCAATGTTTTGATAGCTAGTTACAAGTGAGATGATGTAGATTTGATTTCAGAGTTGGGTGCAGTCTAAATGATTTCATATCAAATAACATAACATGACGCCTTATTTCCCCGAAGGGTAGGGTAGAGGTGTACCTGTTTGACTGGCCTGTTAGTCTAGTGGTTAGCGACCCTGACTGCTAAAACTGAGGTCGTGGGTTCGATTCCCACCCAGGACAAATCTTTGTGTGATGAGCACGATCATTTGTTCTGTGTCTGGGTGTAATTTATCTATAATATGTATGTATTTAGAAATATATAAGTATGTTTATCAGTTGTCTGGTTGCCATAGTACAGGCTCTGCCTAGTTTGGGATCAGATAACGGTGTGTTGGTTGTCCTAAGATATTTATTATTATTACCTTTGGTACACTCACTTTTTGTTAGGTATATTTAAGTCTCATGAAATAGGGGGCGAGCCTATTGCCATCAAACGGGCAAACAAATCCAGACCCCAGGTTCCTACTGAGAAATACCAGAAAAAAAACCCCAACTCATTCATCATGCTGAACATTCTTACGTTTCAAATTTCCCTTTTCGGCGATTATGTGATTTAATCAAATATCTATATGTACGTAAATCGTAAAAGAAGATAATATCACAGTCACAAATGCTTTAAATAGGGTGGCCCTGACATTGACGCGCAACTTGCTACTATAGATTCAATACATGATCTAAACCCTCTAGCCAAGAAATTTTTCATCGGTTATTAAAAAATAACAAATTGTTTCATAGAAAAGTAAAAAACCAAGGAGGTCCCAACCCAGAGCGGGAGAAGGCATTTGATGATTTCCCATCCAAAAAAATAAATAAACGGAACGCCCTTTTCCTTCCGTTATGAATTCAAACGTGATTCAGAAACATGTACTGACTGTATGTAACAATGTAGGTATGTTTCTAAAACCGTTTCACAACAAAGTACTTCGGTAACACATAGAAGTTTGTAGAACAAATTGTTGTGTTAATTTTGAGCAAGTTTAGTACAAGCAGCTATAATTTTCTCTTGCACTAAACCTAAACATCGCCTAAATTGCCACTTAAAAGTTTGGCGTTTGGCGTTTGGCGTTGCAACAACTTTTGGAACCGCCTTTTTCGTGTAAATATCTTCAGTGTGTTGTGTTAATCTTTACGTATTAACAATACTAATGAAAAAATTAGAGTGTGTGTTTGTATTGTCAAAACATCACCTAACCTAACCTTTTTAGGGTTCCGTTGCCAAATGGCAAAAAACGGAACCCTTATAGATTCGTCATGTCTGTCTGTCTGTCTGTCCGAGTATGTCACAGCCACTTTTTTCCGAAACTATAAGAGCTACGCTATTGAAACTTGGTAAGTAGATGTATTCTGTGAACCGCATTAAGATTATTACACAAAAATAAAAAAAATAAACAATAATATTTGGGGTTCCCCATACATAGAACTGAAAGTCAACATTTTTTTTTCCATCAAACCCATACGTGTGAGGTATCTATGGATAGGTCTTTAAAAATGACATTGAGGTTTCCGACATAATTTTTTTCTAAACCGAATAGTTTGCGCGAGAGACACTTCCAAAGTGGTAAAATGTGTCCCCCCCCCGTAACTTCTAAAATAAGGGAATGATAAAACTAAAAAAAATATATGATGTACATTACCATGTAAACTTCCACCGAAAATTGGTTTGAACGAGATCTAGTAAGTGGTTTTTTTTTAATACGTCATAAATCGTAAACCACAATTTACCTTTCATTCAGTCAACTCAAATATAAAAATTAAAAAAAAAACATTTAATTTCATAAACATAAACCTTATGCATAAACCGTGAATTCCTGCAGGTTTGTACGGAACCCTCAGTGCGCGAGTCCGACTCGCACTTGGCCAGTTTTTTTATTTTGGGTGGGAAATCATCAAATGATCAGCGAAGCTTGTCAGACTTTTACTGACTAAAACCCACCCGTGTTTCCCTTCAGTTGCCTATATGCCAGGGTCACGGTAACTCTTTCGAACAGATCTCGCGACCCTGGCAAAAAAAGAAAAAACCTTTTTAGTAAATGAGTAAGAATGTATTTATGTACGATACTAAAAAAAATTGTTTTTCTGTCTGATTGTCCTAAGGACTAATTACCTACATAGTGTCTTTTTGTCCCGGTAGCATTTTTCCGTGGAACTATTTCCGACATCCACGCGGTCCAGGCCGCGGGCATATGTATTGTAAACTAATATTATAAAGAGGTAAAATGGTTTGTTTATATGTTTGTAACAGGTAATTTCCAAAGGAACCTACTGATCCGATTATTGCCGAGTGCCATATGGTATGTTTTAGACAAAAATACGCGGGTAAAGTGGCGGGCTGAAGCTATTTATGTATAATTTTAGTCAGTTATACAAACAAAAAGAGTGTGTGTGTCAGCTCCGATGCACGAGTGGAGTTTCCTCCTGATTTCATATTTAGAATTTATACGACAGCTGGCCTGCAGCGTATTCTGTATCTATACGTCAGTGGTATACAAGTATACACATACATGTATGATTAAAAGTGAACGATGCGCAAGGTACGTTGCGCAGAAAAACATAATGCTTTTGAGTTAAAACTTGTATGAAAATCGATTCTTAAGGAGTAAACTCCAAAAACCATAGCTTTTTGGATTTTCTTAGAAACTCAGAGTAGTGACTGAAAATACTGGTACGACTTATGGCATCGTATGTCAGGACATTACGAATTAAACAATACCAGTGTCGATCACGTAGTGAGCAGTGGTGGCCCAGTGGTAGCGACCGCGACTTAGTAATAAGTCGTGAGTTCGAACTCAAGCAGACGCTTTATTTTGTATAAATTATTTCATCACCATTGCTCTCATAACATCGTGAGGAAACTGGCATGTCTTAGAACCAAAACTTCGAAGACATGTGACATCTACCAAACCTCGCAACGAGACGAGGCCTGTGTTCCAGTAGTGGGAACATTATAGGCTGCTGGCGATGATGATGAGTCTCGATCAAAGTGATAACATTCTAGGGTAATGTTACCAGCGAACTCCTAAACAATTTCATAAAAGTTCAATTGAGTTAGCGTCCAACTTGATCAAAACAACTGCGCATGCATTCGATTTACATCTACTAATACACTATTCTATCCACGTTCTCCATTCCTGAGAGTGGGATTGTAATCCAATGTTCCGCTTGTGAGGACTAATCCGACACTCGGCGCGTGTGAACTGTGGAGCAGCTGCGACGAGCTTCGTTTCAATTTGCTTCTGATAATATTTCAAAGGAATTGTTTAAAATCTAACGATTAACTTGACGTAGTAGTTTAAGTAGGTACTGAAATTATTATTATACCCTCAATTAGATTTTCAATGCATATAAATTACATTGCCAAATTTGAAATAAAACATATTCATAGCTATACCAGTAATTTGTCGGGAACATAATCAGAACCTGGATCGTTTTGAAGGATTTTTTTAATCCGTTGCTACTTATTTTCGAAACATTTGTTTCGAAATAAACAAAGACACTCCCGCCTACTGTTAGTCTGTTACGCATTTAATCCGTAGGGTCCAAGCTCCTGTTAGTCAGGGTTCCTGAGAGAGGAACGTAACAACGAACCAAACTAATATTATTATTGTTTAAATACAATTTAAAATAAATCGTGAAGTAATTATTTGTTAGATTTGTACAGTTTGTTAAAAACCTAAATCAGCCTGCACGTGTCACCGGGCATGGGTGCTTCGGTGGGTTCCTGTTCAGGATAAAGCGGGAGGAAACGCCCGGGTGTTTCCATTGTGAGGATCGTCTAGAGGACACGGTGGAGCATACGGTGGAAGTGTGCCCTGCCTGGGCGGAGCACCGCCGTGTCCTCGTGGAGGCGATCGGCGGCGGCGACCTCTCGCGTCCGGCCCTGGTGCGAGCTATGGTACGGAGCGAGAGGGCATGGGAAGCCGTCACCTCCTTCTGCGAAGCAGTAATGCTCGCGAAGGAGGAGGCGGGGCGCGTGAGGGAATGGCAGTCTCTGCGCCCTCACGTCCCTAGCCGCCGCAGGAGGAGACGCCCCGGGCGCCGGGAGTCGATTGCGGACTCCCGGCCACCGTAGGCGCGAGCTTGCGGGTGGCGATCAATGGGTAGCTCGCCGCCCGGTAAGGACCAGGCTCGGGTCGACGGCGCGTAGTGTTCCACGCGCGCCTCAAAGAGATGTCAGCAACACTGAAGGGGTCTGCTAGGACCGATGCCTGCCAGGGTCGCGTGATTGTTCGAAAGAGATATCGTGACCCTGGCACATGGGCAACTGAAGGAACACGGGTGGGTTTTAGTCAGTAAAAGTCTGACATGCCCTCCCGCTCCGCCCAGAGCGGGAGAAGTCATTTGATGATTTCCCATCCAAAAAAAAAAAAAAAAAAAAAAGCCTGCACGTGTGCGAAGTACAAATTTTAATGTCGTATGTTTTTTCAATAATGTCACGCCCTGCTTCCCTCGGAGGGCTGTCCAGAGGTGTGCCTATATTACACCCACATTTCGTCAGTTACATTTCAGTCCCATGTAACTACTCTTTATAACGCCATATGCTAAAAAAATCCAATTTACCAAAAAACTAATTATGCTTGTCGTAAAACCCTGACTGCGTGGCTAAAGACCCTTAACTATGAAGAAACTGAGGCACTTCTAAATCCGGTTATTTAATATTTAACATATTATAATAAAATTAAAATGCTTTCGTGGACTAATTCTTATCATACAGTTATCTACCACATACTTCACACTAATAATATGTATTTGGTTTCCCTTTATCTATTACTCAATCCCACACAAACATTCTCATACACACGCACTCAAACGCACACGCGCGTACACACACACACTCACGCACACACACTCACGCACACTCGTCTATAGTGTACCTTATTAACTCTTTTTTAATTTATGTAGTCTTAGTTTTGTTATTGTACCAACTTTGTATAATTTTGTTGAATTAACAGGCTTTGTATGTTGTTCACATAAATATGGAAGAGGGAGGTCTTCTGCTACAGGTATCTCCATACTTAAAAGAAGGCCTCTACAACTTATTTGTTAAAACCTGTTGATTATGAAATAAATAAACTTAAACATGTAATAGCCTTTTGCCATCAACTGGACACAATGCGACTGGCGTAATTTCAGATAGAAAAATCCGATAACACTTTGTTTTCCAATTTCCAGTTCGGAGAATAGAACCCAGGACCTCTTGCTCAACAGTAGCACATGCGACCATTCCACCAGTCATTGTAAGGCGAAATCTAAAAAAATGGTCTTCAAGACACGAAAAAATTGGCTTGGTGGATATGTTTAGAAAGAAAAGCCAATAGGGATAAAGCGAAACGGAGCACTCTGCTTCTGATAGTATCTATGCATTTGAGCTAGGTGTTGCTTGTGACCTAATTCGCATGAAAACTTTAGGTCCCTATTCGACCCACTCAGGGTCGAGTTTCTGAGAGCATTCCTACACCCACGAAGAAACATATCTTTGATGTTTCTGTATCCGTTTTTTCGAACTTTATTGTATTAATGCGACGCGATTTCTAAGATTCCCGTTTTCTAATATCTGTAGAATGAAATACAGTAGGTACTTTTAAACACCCTAAATACTGAATACTGAAAGTGCTAAGGTCGTAGCCAAATTCACACGACGCTATAAAGAAGAACACCATAAAGCTTTGGCCAGCATCATCGCCCGCGTCGGAAATTATCCCCCGGGAACGTACTACGGAGATAAAAAGTATTCTATGTGTTAGTCCAGGTCCACTACCTGTGTGCCAAACCCCTAAATCCATAAAACCGTTATTGCGTGATTGAGTAACAAACATCAAAACATCCAACGAAACTTTCACTTGTATAACATTAGTAAGATAACAAGATTAAATATAAACCTTTTAATGTAATCAACTAATGACGTCGAAAGACAGACGAAGCGTGATCAGCGATCACGTAGCGATTAGTCCGAGACGTTTGCACTCCCACCCTCCTTACGTAAATAACGGAAAATACTTCCAGCGAGAAATAAAAGGTGTTTCTGAGCCTCTGAAGATGTGTTTATTTAGTGGTGAATGCCTGATTGTAGGAGCGGGATAGATTAGAGAATCTTATTCGGTGGTCGATAGATATATAGAAGAGGAATACGCTATTTGTGATTATACAGAGGGGGTTTTTATCGATCTCATAAGTAAATGAAATGCTTTTAGAGCCAACCCTTATTACTAATTAAGACCCACTACAAAGATGATGAACATTTTGAGCGATATAACTACGATCTCAGTAATGCTTGCTTGGGCTGCTACGGCGTAGCAGATCGCCTTACACTTGCTACGACGCTCGTAGCTGCGTAGCTGTACATGTTGAAAGTTTGTAGCACGACGGCAAATAATATTATTAGTCGCTTTGTTTGGTAACTTGCAGCCACTTTTGGTTAGGCTGATAATCAACTTAAAGGACATATGCAATTAAACACTATTTTATCAAATAAATGTAGGTAATAATAGTTACGTTTACTTTGTATTCAATAACCTTTTTTTAGGAATTAGATCAATTTGAAAATGGGTCAGGACGATGATGTGAAAAGTCAGGTGTTTTTTTTACTTATGTGACTGTACCACAATTACCCCAGGCTAATAAAATTTTCGTTTTTCCTAATTACGTTAATATTAGTATTTAAGTCGGTTCCCCCCGTAGGGGGGAGGGCGGCACCCCGCCTCCGTACCGCCCTGTAGAGCTCGGCACCTGACCTGGTCAATCTCCCACCGACAGAGATCAAATGAATTCCAAATATGATGAAGTCCAATTCCTTGTCACATTTAAGGAGCATGGAAAGGATTGAATGAAATGGTAAATAAAACCTAGGAATTCATACTTATAGAAATATATTGAATGTGGGTTTAGAAGGCTAATAGATAAGGGAGAGGAAAGCTAACTGTATTTTTATATAAATGTTGAGTAACCTATACGCTAGCGTAACAGGTATTAGGTCAATGGTGACTCACACGATACCTCACGTCAACACTTGCAGTACTCAGGGCAACGCTTCCACAAAGTGACGCAAGCGGCTTTTCAGCGGCTTCCGTCGGCACTTGCCCATAAGGGACAAGGTCCCTAGCAGTTCTTTCGAACTGAAAAACGTGACGGTGGCGGCTTTTCAGCGGCCCTATGTCGACATCATGCTCTAGGAGACATGGTCCCTATCAGTCCGTAGACTGAATATGTGATAGATGTAACCACCCAACCCCTGGAAGTTCACCCGTTATACAACAAGCATATCTGCAAGACACGTGCTAATGTCAGTCTGACCGAATTATCGATCTGAGATTAAGAATACAACATTCAAGAATTTTAGATAATAGATATAAAGAAGACATTGAGTTGAGAATCAAGACTCAAGAATCATTTGATAGAGTTGTGGATCAACTCTCTTGTAGATCTAAAGACAGCTCCGAAGAGCCCACCCTTCACCATTTCTAATTAGTCATAAAGACTTTCATAACCCTACCAACCTAAAGTAACTATTATAATGAAAGTCTCATTCAGTTGAACCTCAAACACACTCACACATACTTCGATGAATACTAAATTAGTCTAATCTGGGCTTCAACCCATTCAACTTATCTAATTATAACTGCTCTCTTACAACATCTCACTTGAACATAACATGGCCTCTTGGCTTATACTAAGTCTTCTCTTTCACAGGTGAGCGCTAATATCTGCAATAAAGTCTTAATTATGTGGAGAGGTAAAGGGATCGTTGCGCTTGCGCTTAAATTCATCTTTTATAACTACGTTAATTTATCTGTGTACAATTTACCCACTTCATTGAGACGGGGAACCGTTTTATAACGTTTGTCTCCTTGTACGTGCTTCATTAGACCTAACGCATAGAACCTCTGAGGAACTAATACGATTCTAACGAAACACGTTCCCTAAGCGGCAATTAAATGTCTTACTCAATCCTAGGGCAGTGTACTGCGAAGTCCACTGTTATTGAGAAAGACAAGTGTTGAGTAGCTTTAAACACGTACTCATGTGAATGACACCCTTATAGCAGTCTCTATAGTACTACTACAGTCCCTTACTGAGGTAACATAAAACTAGCACAAGCGCACCGTAGACTCAGTCTCTAGCAAAACTCATTGCGATCGTTCTTGGTGCACGCCGAAGTGGAATTTCGTCACTTCACATTTCCTTACTCTTCCCCATTAGAGGATGACTGCATCCAGATTTCGTGTCTCGCTAAATAGTGTCGATTCAGTAATAGGCCTACAAGCAGCCGGGTGGGGTTTTAACGAGACACGGTCCCTAGCGTTCTTAGAACGACTACCAATTCACTTAGTGAACGTGTGTGAAGCCTACCCCCTCTCCCGGAAATGCGCGTCCAACAAGCCTCACGCAACACGTTCTGTGGCGAGGCCTTTTTGGAAACAGTAATCATCACTAACGTTTGGTTGATTTATAAAGCAAATATAGGCCTGCTTTATAGCCTAGTTATGAAGTATCTACGGTTCGGCCTCCCGGCTATTATGTGTTAGTTATAGCGTGAGGCTTTCCCCGATTCCCTATAACCAACCGCCAATGACAAATATCTGTTAAGGTACGGATTAGGAAGTGGGCATGCTATTTCTAGATAATCTTATATCGTTGGTTAAACCATAAAAGTAGCTTCGTCAAGCCAAAGTAAATGATCAATAATGGATCCTCTGCGATTACACTAAACTTCTATGTATGATTCACAATATACGATCACCCTGCTAGAACAATAAAGTAAATAGTTCGTAATTACGCTGAAGCACTATTACTAAAGGTAAAAGTTAACACTTACCAGATAACTCCGTGGAGAGAATTATATTACTTACGAAATACTGTGTGTATTACCAGTCGCCTTTGCACCATTCCTCACAGTTCACACGTCATCTAACTAACTCTAAGATTCACGCGCCTTTCATATCCCTTACATCAACTCTAGTCTAATATAGCTTAGTCCAAACTATACACCTATCAAATATTTAACGTAATAATAACACTCTCGCTATCACGTCCCTTGCACACAGACATAGTCACACTCTCTATTATAAGTTCTAACTATCTCAGCCTAGCCTAAATCGACCGCCTCTTCTCGTGCCCTCAAGCCAACTGCCTGCTCCCAAGCATCTTTCTCTCATCCCAAAATCACTACGAGCGTGAGAACGCTCGCAATCCTCATACTTTTGCAGAATCGCTTTACGACCATATTTTTTGTGAAATTTCTCAATTGTTGAAAAGGATCTGCTTGGGTCTTGTTTATGCCAACCAGATGTGAGCTAATGCACCCTTGCTATTATGCATCTACCATCGGTTCTGAGTATTTGTACCAATTAAGGGACTTCAAATATTACTTTCGACTGATTGTTGCCACTTTGCTGCTCATAAAATATAAATGAATGGCTTTGTAAGTAGTTCGATATTGTTTTAGGATTTTAAAGAAATATCTTACTTCGTTATTTATTACGGTAACGTGTCGAGCTGTCAGGCCATAAAGTTAAGATTTAATGTGCTTCCTCCTAAGAGGCATGTTATCGTGTCACAATTTTAGAAGAAATATAATAATTTATATTAATTAGGTGACATACCGTCACACTTACAAAATAAAGATTTTGGAATAATATTACCGCGAGGTAGGAGTAACTTGCTGTTGATGATGCCTTCTATTGTCAAACAGGTCTTTTCAAATTTAGAAACGCAACTGACAACTAAGGTTGTCATGAGTTAAGTATGCTTTGTGTCAAATTTGAGTAAATGATGTACGACTTTAACCATGCTTTGTGTCAAAGGACATGGCTAAATTGAAGTATAGGCGACATCCTGGCAAAGAAAAAATATGGTACCTAGCAATATGTAAAGCTGAATAGCTGAATATTAGTATTTCATATAAAAACTGTTTCAGGAACTTTTCATATCTTTACAATTGTAAAAATAAAATCGCTATCACGTAACTCCTAACGTCAATAAGTATAGAAACTGCAAACGTAGCTTCTTAATTACCGCAGTTTATGTATCGCATGATGAATTTATTTAAAGTCAAGACCGTGTAAAGTAGGTAGCAAGAGGTCAGTAGCTAGGTGAGCACATACAATAAGTCTAATAAACAAGCCTGGGTCAGTGAAAATCCAAAATAAAAAAAACACAACGAACAAGCAAACGGCAAAGCGTTCAAATGACGTCTGACATCTGACATTTGGTTTTTATGATAGAGATGGGATTGAAAACTTCATGTGTAGAAGAATCGATAAAATAATCGAAAGAGTTGAAAAAAAACTTGGTTTTATTCGACCACTATTACTGTTATTACTTAATATTTTTAACCGACTTCAAAAAGGAGGAGGTTCTCAATTCGGATGTTTATATGTTTTTTTTTTTATGTATGTTCGGCCATAACTCCGTCATATATAGACGGATTTGCAAAATTCTTTTTTGTTCGAAAGGGGTTCATTCCGAAATGGTCCCATGCAAATTTCATATAGATCTGATGATGAGTTCGGGAGACAGACACCGGAACTCTTTAAAAAATGACAGCAAATCAACCGCGATTTCTGCTAACACATAAATATGCATTGTTTGTTTGGAATTAGTGCGGGGGAATACCACAACTAAAAATTTAAAAATAAAACTTTTTTACAAAAAAAAAACAACCGACTTCCTTAAAAACACTACAAAGTGAAAAATAACGTTAATTTCGGAAGTCGGTGGCGAAAAAAACCATAAATACAGATCCTTAGACACCGACTTCCGAAATTAAAGTTATTTTTCACTTTGTAGTGTTTTTAAGGAAGTCGGTTGTTTTTTAAAAAAAAAAAGTTTTTTTGACAGAATATAGATAGTAAGATGAAAAGAAGGAGCACATTCCGACTGACCTGACTCTTTAAAAACAACCCTATTTTCCGAATCAAAACCTGCTGAAAACGCAATAACAAGCAACTAAACAGGACACCGAATTGAACGCCGTCGATTCTCGCTAAAAACTCTGATTGCCAGTTCTTAGTTTCAGACAATAAATCGTTTTGATAGCAGTTATCAAAAATCGATATAAGTATAGTTTCAATTTGACATTCTGGAAAAGCGCTATGACTCCTCCCTAGCTTGCAGTACTGTATTATTTCCCCTTGACACATCAATAGAAAGCTTAAAAAGCAATTAAAATACTTTTTTATGCTAAATAGTTCACGAAAGTTCTTAGAAATTACTAAACACTCAATAATTAATAAATGAATATTTAAATATTACGAGTTAATGTGAGATTCCAATACAAATTGAGGGCACTCATTTAGCCATCTCCTTTGAGTAAATGGTCAAATCTTGATTAGAGTTAAAAAAAAAAACTTAATTCAGAAACGAAAAAGGTTTTGAGTTATACTTAAATACAGATCAGGACGTTCTCATATTCAAATTCTCCTTTCAGAAACCGGGGAATAAACTAGTTTTATGTGAATGGCGATTTATATTTTGGTAAATATAAATCGCCATTCACATAAAACTAGTACGGTACGGTTACCGTCATACATATAATGAGGTCTGCAATCAATTTCCAACTAAGCTGGTCCTAAAAATCACTCGTGTGTACGAGACTACATACCGGGTAGACAAAAGGATAATAACAAGTCATAACGTGAAGTAAACCTTTTTATCATCTGTGTAAGTGGGTATTTTCCTATATTTTTAATCCATTTTGAAGTTTCTCAGTCTATATTTTGTTGAAACAGTGAGCTCTTGGGCACAGAACACGGAAACGGTTATTGGAGGCGGCACAGTTAACACTCTCTATACAAACCAAGCATGTCTCAGGTTCACCATCTACTCGCACTACGACACGCAAATAACGTAAAGGAATGGACAGCTTTGAATGCGAATTTTATAAAATATACTCCCTTTCGCAGTTTACCTTCGACAGCAGCAACAAATATTAAGATCACTGTGAATTTGACACTCAGAGAGTCAGTGGCAGCAAATCAACATCAACCTTATTGTTATGAGAATAAAGGTCATTGTAATTTTGACATTGATGCAAAATCAGTACAGGGGTATGCCGCCTCTAGACTCTCTAAACCTCTGTGCGTAGAAGCAAGACGCCTTATATTTCGAACTGGTACACGCGCCGTATACTTTCTTAATAGCTGTTATTTGCTGTGCTTGTGTAAACGTAATCGTCTCGTGTGATCGGCGGTACGTGAACGCTGATTACTCTCCACATTTTAAATTGTTTCGTATTAGTTCAATGTAGCACAATTATTTAAGGTTTGTTGCTATTTCTGTAAGTTAATGTAGGGTTTGTAGGTTTTATTAACATGTAAGTTAAAAAAATATATGGAGAACATTTTTGTGCTAAGAAAATCATCGATGTATGCATCGTGGTTATCGCAGAAAGAAATATTGACACAACATTTAATCGTTAAACTTTTTAAAACTTTTTAACACAAGTAGATGTCATTGGGGAGGTTCATAATCTTGGAAAGTACTTCTTTAAATTTGAACTAAAACTAGAACATGAATATAAACTAAAAACAAAACAAATCAAAGTCGAGCTTCTATTATTCTTCTAATCTCCACGTATATTTCTACAAACTGTTTACGTCGTATCAAGGGTTCAGTGTAATTATTGTTCTCAATCAAGGGTTTAGGCGTCTGTTGTGCTCTGACGTGTCTAAACATGTTTACACACGCTGCACACGCCTTTGTACGTCTTTGTACACTAACTAACTGTGGTACAGTAATTACTGTGATTCGGGGATTTGGTACAATTGCTAACATGCTCTTTTAAATAAAATATTGCATTTAAACAGGCACGCTCGTCATGCCTTATTTAGTTATTAGGTTCTGTATACGTTTTCATTTCTGCTTGAACATAGTTTCAATGTTTTTGTTTGTAATTATACATATTGGAGTGTGGTAATTGAAATATGAAAGCAGTGGTGGCCCAGTGGTAACGGCCGCGACTTACGAGCAGTAGGTCGTGAGTTTGAACCCAAGCAAGCGGTTTACTTTGTTTTTGTGTTTCATCACCATTGCTCTCAAAACAATGAAGGAAAACATCGTGAGGAAACCGGCATGTCTTAGAACCAAAAATTCGAAGACGTGTAACATCTACCAACCTGACTGGGCTTGCGTGGTGGATAATGGCCCATTCCCTCTCAATGAGAGGACGCCTGTGTCCCAGTAGTGGGAACATTTATAGGCTGCTGATGGTGAACTGAAATATGACAAATAAATTAACTAAATGTTCTTTGTTTTGTTATGTTCATTACTTTGAGTGCTTTTGATTATTCCCAGCTAAAGTACGTGGAAGTGGTGAAGAGCGGGAGTTTTGGGCGACTGTCTTATATAATTTCGACGTTAAAAAAGTGCTAATTCTAAGCCTATTTTATTTTTTTAATGAAGTGCCGTTTTTGTATGTTTTGTCAGTTCACAAAAAACCTTTGTATACAATAACAATAACTATTACATAGGTAGGTTAAATAGGTTTTTGGGAAAAGGCTGCACAAATAGTGGAAAACCCTGCCTCCTAAACCCTGTGACCTAGGAGTCAGTGTTCTACTAGTTACTACGTATACAAAATAAACCTTTATTTAAGAGTGTGATTCTAATAATAAACCCATAATGACCTGATTTACTATATGAATGTGTAAGTATGTGTGTGGGGGATGGGATGGGATGGAGTGTGTTGTGGTGTGGTGTGGTGTATGAGAGGAGAGGGGGTATGGTATGGTGTGACGTATGAGAGGAGAGAGGGTGTTTTGTGGGGGTGCGTGTAGTGTATGGTGTATTCATGTGACGTTGCATGTGTTTATGTATCCGTGTTTGTAGAATAAATAATGATTAATAGTGCCTACATTAATTTTGAAATAAGGTCTTCTGTACGGGAATAGTCCTGAAACAGCCAGTTTTGTAACTTGGTTTTGAGCTTATGTTTATTTAAATTAATTATTTGAATGTGTTTGTGGACCCTTCTGTAAATTAGTGACCTTATTACATAGAGCTAGCGGCTAGCGAAAGCTGTTTTGTGAGAAACAGATGGGCTTGCAGATTTGGCTTTACGAGTGGTTGGATCTGATGGAGGAACCTGGCTGTGTTTTCTGAGGATTGAACACAAAGAGCTGCCGCACAGTAAGTACCCAACATTCCGCGTACAATTTACTTGTGGGAAATCTATACGGCTTGTCGAACATCATCTTGAGCACAGCCCTCTGGGCGCGTTCCAATCCAATCAGTTTAGTCTTAGCAGTGCCACCCCAAACCGGAATGCAATAGCTGATGACAGACTGGCAAAGTGCAAGATACACCATTTTCAATGTTTTTGAGTCAGCACATTGCCGTAGTTTAAAATATGAAATTTCAAACTACGTCATGCGTCATCATAATGAATAATATTTTTTTAGTTATTCAAATGTTTTTTTTTTCTTTTGGATGTGTAGTAGTCACTGGTTACATGAACTGAGCTGCCGTTGTAAGAACATTAAAATGTCACGGTGTATAGAGAGCAGTGGTGATGAAATTATTTACAAAAACTAAAGTTCCAGTCTCTGTTCAAACATACGACCTAGTAACCGTAAGTAGCGTAGTAAAAAATATGATTCAATAAAATTGATACAACGCGTTTAATAACAAACGCCATATCATGTGTATCAACAGACAATGTATTAAAGTGATTCTATTTACCTCCGTGCCGGCACAAAAACGGTCCTCAAACAAACAAACACTCGCCTGGATATAGGAGCTTTGGCAGATAAATACATAGTAACAAAAAATAAATGAGATAGATGTTTGTAAGTCTATTGAACTCATAACGATTAAACGGTGTGTGCTTATCTAACAAATTCAATGTAGCAATACCGCCAGTCTCTTGGATAAATTACCAGTCGACATCGATGTGGATGGATGTTTCGACGCCATCTTTTAGTTTGCTATTCGTTTTAGTAAAGTTAGGATGTTTTTATAGTCATATTTACATTTTGATTCATTAATTTTTCCTTTTTTTGAAATTTCATTAATTTATTTTGGGTTAGAAAAAATATCTATATTTCCGCAAACATCGTTATCACAAAAATTCTATGCTGACGCGAAAATGAAAAAAACCGGCCAAGTGCGAGTCGGACTCGCGCACCGAGGGTTCCGTACAAACCTGCAGGTATTCACGGTTTATGCATAAGGTTTATGTTTATGAAATTAAATGTTTTTTTTTAAATATTTGAGTTGACTGAATGAAAGGTAAATTGTGGTTTACGATTTATAACGTATTAAAAAAAACCACTTACTTTTTTTCTATTTTTGTGTAAAAATCGTATTGCGGTTCACAGAATACATCTACTTACCAAGTTTCAACAGCATAGCTCTTATAGTTTCGGAAAAAAGTGGCTGTGACATACTCGGACAGACAGACAGACAGACATGACGAATCTATAAGGGTTCCGTTTTTTGCCATTAGGCAATGGAACCCTAAAAAATATGGTGCACGGTTTTATTAAATAATACAAATAATATTATAACGAAACCAAAATGTGTTTTCATCAAAAGGCCATTTTTACAAAGCCAAAGCATACATAAGTAATTATGTAAACACTTGTTTGGAAACAGTAGTTTGTCTAGGAAGTTGTCAGACCCAAAACTGTTAGTAATAACAATGAGGAACAAACGAACGTTCAAACTTGTAACTTGTCTTGTTCAAATGTGTAAACCGGAACGTTGTTGTTTGCTTCGAGTTCTGTGTATAGAAGTAATTTAAGTTTTATTTTATTTTACTATGGACAAAAATCAATTAAGTACAGTCACCAAAAGAGAAAAGTTATCAGGGTCGTCGAATATACATGAAGTTTAGTAAGAAACCAGTGGATTTTTCGAATGAAATTTAATTTGATAAATCAACTGTTTATTTTTTATTAATAAAACTGGCTTCTGCCTGCGACTTCGTCCGCGTCAAATTTTTGCTCCCCTGACCTTCCTGTCGCATCGAAATGCCTGCCAGTTTTCGTCCATTTTTCCGCTCTTTTTGATTGTAGCGCGATTTTATATAGCCTATAACTTTTCTCAGTAAATAGGCTACCAAATTCAAAAATAATTTTTCAATTCGGACCAGAAGTTCCTGAGATTAACGCGTTCAACCAAACAAACAAACTCTTCAGTTTTATAATATTATAGTATATAATTATAGTATAGATTAAATTGTATTCGAAAACATCTATTGGTTACTTACCAAAGTTGAACTATATCCGACGACTCTGCTTACTTATCTGTTTTTGTGGCCGTAAGTACATGCTAAAGAAAATTCTTAAATTATGGAAGCAAACGTGTAACCAACACCATTGTCCACGTGTTAACAAGATAATCAAAGAACTGAAGACCTGTGATTGGAGCTTATAAACATTAAATATCTGTAATACCTTAAGGCGACAGCGTCAGGCTCCCGTGCCGAATTCATCTATTTTTAACGCTTTTTGCTATTTGTAGGTCAACATCAGGTTGTAATTTGATCTATATATGATTGGTGGCCGTTACACATATTTATTTATAGAGTTATAATCATAAAAGTCAATACATCTCTTTAAGTTGAGTGATTATTTCATGAAATCTTGACATTTGAGGCCAAATCTAACTTGTAGCCTAACACCAATGTAGCCTGCCAGGGTCACGAGATTTGTTCGAAAGAGTTACCGTGGCTCTGGCATATGGGCAACTGAAGGAACACGGGTGGGTTTTAGTCAGTTAAAGTCTGACACGCCCTCCCGCTCCGCCCAGAGCGGGAGACTTCATTTGATGATTTCTCACCCACAAAATAAAAAACAACAATGTAGCTCAGGCTCGTGTACTAGGAGTTCCTGTTAGTAAGTTATTACATTTATAATTATGGAAGGAAAGCCTAGTTTTCACCATCATAGTCGAGATACAATTAGCTGCAAATATGTATTGAAAGTTACGCGTAACGATTTCTCAAGCCATTTACCATGATACGCGGCTACTCTCATCCAGGTGGTTCAGCCAGATTACGATGACCGTTGCGCAAGTAAATGAATAGTTGTTGTGTATCTATTTAAAATAAAAAGAAACAAAGTTGCTAATGATGTGTTACCACTTAGTTCCCATCAAAAATTATCATCAGATTTGTATGCAGTTTGCACCATCATTAAGGTAATTTACTCTAAAAATCCAAAGGAAAAGAAACAGAAGTAATAGTGGACATGACATGACATGGCACCTAACTACCGTCTGACGATGATGACTTATGTTTTGACATGTACCAAAATTTGTAGATTACACTCGTGCGAAGTAGGGGCGGGTCTCTAGTACAACATTATCGTAATACATTCAAATATAATGTGGTATAACAATAATTACTACTCCAATCCCAAACGCTTATCAAGGAGTCACAATGGCCCAATACTTCGATTCTATCATTTGCCTCCGAATTGTTCGAAACAGACAAGTTTAATTAGTTTTAAGATAACGAGCAGACGGACCAGCTACATGACGGTTATTTAGTACCAATCCCTGATAATATATTGAGCCCGAAATTGCGAATTGAGGTGACAGGCACCTGTCAATGTCAAATGTCTGTGGTTGGCGGAGCAATACCCTGCGGTTTTACGTAGAAAGGAATTTTATTAGATTTATTTTTACTTTGAATGAGATATTTAATTTAATGAAGCTTTAAACTTTGTAGACACTACAATCATGCAAAAATAGAGTTAAATATACTAGGTTTACGTTCAGTTTCGTCTCACCCCCTTAGAACCATTCTTTTAGTATTCATACAATTTGATTGATATTTTATGATTTTTGAGAGATACGACAACTAAACGAAGAGTCATGATTTTAGAGGTGTAATTTCCTTTTTTCTTCTTAGTGTTAATACCTGTAGCACTTTCAGACTGGTGATTATTAAATCCAAGCTCGAGGTTTGCTAGCGATCCATGGAGTGCAGAACCTGGCGATGGCGGTTCGAATTTCGGACCGTATAAAGACACACAACACAGCGCGCCAAAACCAAGATCACGGACATTACCCAGAAAATCGCTCACCTTAAGGTAGACTAGGGTGGATACGTCTGCCGCAAGTCAAATTATAAATGGGCTATGAGAAGCATCGATTGAGTCACACTAAAAGCACGACGTCATCGCGGCAGTCCGAGACGAAGATCTTGACTCCTACCGAAAGGACAGCCACTCCTAGCTAACACTAGTAAAAGACATAAGTGGGGAAAAAGGAGAAGGAGGCCTCTGGGCTGAGGCACAGGCCCTGCAGTGGGACAAAACAGGCTAGTTAGGCGAGGCTAGATAATTAAATCTTCATAGTATGTAAATCTTCATAGTATGTAAATCTTCATAGAATGTAAATCTTCATAGTATGTAAATCTTCATAGTATGTAAATCTTCATAGTATGTAAATCTTCATAGTATATAAATCTTCATAGTATGTAAATCTTCATAGTATGTAAAACTTCATAGTATGTAAATCTTCATAGTATGTAAATCTTCATAGTATGTATAACATCATTTCAGCCGAAAGACGTCCACCGCTGGACATAGGTTTCCCCCAGTTTAGGGGATTTACCATAATCGCCACGAAGGCGGGTTGGCGATCTCAGTATGGTGGTAAAATGCATAGAGACCGCTGCTGCCCATTCTCTAGTAAGTCCTTTAGTCGCCTCTTACAACACCCACGGGAAGAAATGGTATGGACAATTCTTCGTAGCTCAGCTTGTCTGGGGCTCTTCAAATATTTAACCTAATGACGCTCTAGCTAAGTTGACGGGTGACCTCAAAAGCCGTTTTCCGTCCGGCTAACAATCGGCACCGGCTCAAAGCCGGCTGATTGGGATTAATCACTGTTAATTGGAGTGTGTAATTAGTGTTCCCAGAAGATTAGGTACTGTTTCTGAACCGATGACGCTTGAGTTTAGATCTTACGTTATCATAGTTGATCTTGTTCAGATGTGGCGTTCGATAAAGTTAAAATTGTCGTGTCGATTAGGACAATGAAATTATGAGTAATTTTTTGGAAAGTATTCTTTTAATAATAAATCAAAATCACCTAGCAGAGCCATACTTTCATATTTATTTTAATCTTGTTGGTTGCTACATTACACTGAACGATTTAATATTGCAAACAAACGCATTCGGATAAAAAACATGATATTTAATGAGCAGTCAACCGCACAAATTCGTAGACATAAAAATGTTTGAATACACAGCCCTGAAAGAAATTCATGTACTTGTAAATATCTAGATGTCTTTTTAAAAGGACACTGACAATGGAGCTTTACAAAACGATCTTTAAACTCATCACCTCACAGCATGTTACTTCGCATAATGCTGTCATACCCTCAAAGCTGCCATTATGCGGGAAAAGAGCACGGACGAAGACATTTAATAACTGGGTCGGAAAATTCGACCTCGGAAAGTTGAAAAGGCGATACCCGCTGCTCCGTATGGCCCGATTTAGGGACATTTCTGTACAAAAAAGATTATTTGTTGACACGATGCGAGAGAATGACTTTGTGCCGACACCCCGACATACCGACTCTCGAGTATTTGCATATTAATATAATATTATATTATTAAACGACACGGCACGGGACTGACAGGTTATCATGGGACGTCTGTGTGTTGACGCTGGTTTAGGGTCGTCACAACATTAATTAAAATGTCCTGTTTTTGGGACCATAAGTCTGAAAAAAGTTTGTAAAAACGCTTTAAAGACTTGTTTTTAATTGGAATTGAATTTCGATGGCAAACAAGTACCTACGTTTTTGTTAAAAAATACTTTTGTCTTTGTTCGTTCGTATTTAGGTATTTAATTGATTTAATTATGTGGGTATTGTTAGCATTCGATGTGTTAACAGGATGCGCACAAGGATTTATCTACGCGGCCTCAATTTCAGATGAACATAAGGAGTGCAGGCTCTTTGGTATGAACAATAAGGACATATAATGCGCCGAGATGACAACTGAGCCATGAACACTGTTCGTAATATGGACACAGCTAAGACGTAGGGGCAGACCACCGATACTAGACTATAGACCGTCTGTCAGCAATAAAGAATGGAAAATAGATTCAGAATTGTCTACGCAACCACCAATTTCATAGTAAGCAAGTAAATAATTCTCACAGTACAGTCAAAAAAACAAACTGAACTCACTCTGTAATAGGGTTTAATTTTTAACAATTCATTATTAAACATGGATAGGTAATCGAAACAAAGCCAACAGAAATGTAAAAATAATGGTCACAACCACAACAAATAAATACTATTAATCGGAATCTTATTAAAGTTTTTTAGCTTTTTTCGCTTTACATGTTAGAAAGAATTGCCTGCTCAACATAAATAACGTAATGGATGTTGTTGAACTTTCAAAATGGAAATCGTTGCTACTGTACGTCACAATTACCCCACTAGATGGCGTATTACGCAGATCAATAGATACGAGAGATATATTACAGGAATATAGATCGCAACTGGCGATAACTTAGTTAATATTAATGCAAATGTGAATAATTGGGCCATGATTGGAGCCACACAATAATTGGTGATATTGTTTTGAATAATTGCTTGGTCTGTAATAAGACAGGTTGTTGTGGCGATGGTTCGTGGGAGGCCTATGTTCAGCAGTGGACGTTGTGCGGCTAAGTGATGATGATTGTAAGTAATTTCATGAAACCTTGAGGTTCTTCTTCACATTTTTAGGGTTCCGCACCTCAAAAGGAACCCTTATAGGATCACTTTGTTGTCCGTCCGTCCGTCCGTCCGTCCGTCCGTCCGTCCATCCGTCCGTCCGTCTGTCAAGACCCTTTTTCTCAGGAACGCGTGGAGGTATCAAGCTGAAATTTATATTAAATACTCAAATTTACTGTCCCTTGGAGCTGTGAAAAAATCAAGCTTCTAAGCTAACGCAATCAAAAGATATAGCCGTTTATACTGCAAATTTCCACAAATTTTCGAAACTCGCGAGGGAATCAAAACCTAAAGGGTACTTCCAGTCGATCTAGAAATTTGAAATTTGGTACGAAGCACCGTCTTATAGCACAGATAAAGGAAAAATTGCGAAAACCGTAAATTTTTAGTTACATCATATAATAAACAGAACAAAACACAGACAGAAATAAAACCAAGCCAAGAAACAGAACAGAACTACGACTCGATTGTCGTGATGGGTGAACTTTTACTTATATACCTACAGGTTTGTACGGAGCCCTCGGTGCGCGAGTCCGACTCGCACTTGGCCGGTTTTCTTCACACACTTTTCTTTTTCTTCTACAGATTTTGGATTTGATTTCCTAGTTCTCTGTTACCAGATGTTGAAAAAATAGGTGAAGAATGTTATGGTAACCTCTATTAATTTATTGTCACTGAAAACTGTTAATCCACTCGTAACAGGATATTTATTTCTGCCAATATCGCAGTCCAATGATATTCAAACTATCACAACATTTTCAATTCTGTGTATAAAATATGTAATATGGAAAATAGAACATGTACAGTATAAATAAAACTTTTCATCCAAATAAATATTATATTAGGTATATATTTGAAACATTTATTTGTTGTACTCATCATTTACCATTTCCGTTCTGTAACTGTATTTAAATTGTATGCTCACGACAATTTGTTTATATTTACGTTACAAATAGGTAACTAAGTATCGAATACGTATTTGTTGAAGGACGTTTAGTAATTTCGTACTTATTGCCATTGTATTATTTTTCCTTATTTTCATATGTGAAAATAGATTTTCAATATTGAGATGTGCCCACAAAGTAATATTTCCAGGGAAAATAAAATATTATTGAGTAGGTAACGGCATTATTGAGTGGGTAACTATATTATTGAGTGGGTAACTATTATTGACTTGGTAACCGCATTATTGATAATATCAGTAGAAATACCTATACTGATACAAGGATTTTTTTGCGCTCGATGACGTTGTCAGGGAGGCGGTGTTGGTAGACATTTGTGTAATTGAATTATGGTAAAATGTGTTTAGTAACAAGATGGCTTGAGGTTCGTTTTAGAACACGCGCCAAAAGAACGTCGTATCTATACAAGTCACGTGTGAAATGCATTGCCAGTACCTTTCTAAAAAGAGAAATATCTTATTTATAACTAGCTTCTGCCCGCGACCTCGTCCGCGTTAAATTTCTTGTTCCCCCGACCCTTCCCCGTCGCGCCGAATCGCCTACCCGTGCGATTTTCCCCCTTTTTGCAACATTTTTCATTACTGCTCCGCTCCTCTTGGTTGTAGCGTGATTTTATATAACCTATAGCCTTCCTCGATAAATAGGCTACTCAACACAAATATAATTTTTCTATTCGGATCAGTAGTTTCTGAGATTAGCGCGTTCAATCAAACAAACAAAGAAACTCTTCAGCTTTATAATATTAGTATAGATTAACATAACATCACGCCTTGTTTCCCTGAAGGAGTGGGCAGATATATACGAAGTACACCCACATTTAGAAATTCATGTTAAAGGCCATTGTAATAGAAAGCGAACCTATTACCATAAACTGGTCATATATCCAGACGCCGGGTGCTATTGACAGACCCAAGAATTGAACCCCAGACCTCATGCTCAGTTGTAGTGCTTGCGACCACTAGGCCAAAGAGGCAGCAGTCAAATATCTAATTTATTTTCTTATTTAAATCTGTCAAAGATCATAGCGGGTCTACTAAAACTATCGATATCAAACTTCTATTAAAATATCACTACAGAAACAATAGGGGTTCTCGTTTACTCGATATTTCGTAAACAATCGATTGTGCCGAGAATTCTATTAGCCAGCGCTTTTGTTCTGTGCCCGACGGAGCGCGACGGGGGTAAGCGAAAAACTGGGGGCTTCAAATAACCCCGACTCTCTTCGTTTTGTTTTAAACCTGTTTAATATTTCTAGTGCGGGCTTTTAGGGATTTTCGTCATGTTTGTTAGTTGTTGGAAATGGGTTCTATTTAATTAATGGGTGGTAAAAATGTACAGGTCATCGTATACATGGTTTTGCAGAACCCGTATCATAATCAGCCTTAAACATTCCCATTGCTGGAATACAGTGGGCCGTAATCCATGTCTTCGAATATTTTCTTGCGCCATTTTCTAAGGAGTTTGTTGCGCCACTTCTTCTTCCCAGCTAAAGCACTATGAAGTGTCGATGGGCGGTTTTGATGGACTGTCTTATGTAACTTTGACGTTCAAAAAGTGCTGACTTTCAGCCTAGTTTAAATAAATGACTTTTGATTTTGATTTGGGTTTCCTCACGATGCTTTTCTTCACCGTTTTGAGAACAATGGTGATGAAATTATTTACATAAAGTAAAACCTAGTTAACCTAGGTTCGAACTTGCGACCTACACTTCGTAAGTTGCGGCCGTTACCACTGGGCCAGCACTGGTCTACCAGCAGCAGCGGGACTAGTATTTTAAATAAGTTGATATTAGTTGTACTATAGGTATCTGACTGTTTAAAACTAAAGTTAATAGAAATTATCTGGTTTACTATCCAGGCTCTTCAGACATTCCCTAGGGCTAAATCTATTAAGAACTGAGTTCGACTTTGCTCTACTTACGAATACTTAACCTTTAGGAATGAACAATTTGCCTTTGGGCAACCGTCGGCGGGATATTAAATATAAGACTATAAACGTAGGAGAAAATAAGGATAATATTTTGGACCTCCAAAGCCAACAATTCTGCGTTCCTTTACTTAAATTACTGCGACCGTAAAACACTTTTATGTTAAAACCGAATCTGTTTACTTAGGTTGTTTGTTCAGCATTGAGAATAAAACGGGTCCCCTCGATATTATAAAGACTAAATTAGATAAGCAGTAACAATATTTACCTTTGTAATTGCTTTGAATACACAATCAGGTTGCCAACAACGCGTTAATGTCGTAATAACAATTTAAACGTTTTTGATGTTATTTTGATGGACGAGAGCGACCGGGGTTCGAACCTGGCAATTTAGAAAGTCCAGCCGTGTATTTACAAAGGAGACGTTTAAATCTTTTCGTGTGTCACAGTGTCTCGAAACGAAACTCTTTGACCAGTGCTTGTAGCTAGTGACGACTTATGGCACTGAAACGTGGTCACTAAATGTACCTATAAGTCAACGGAGACGACGATGCTTGGATTTTCCTTGTGTGATCAAATCAGAAATGAACACATCCGTAGGAGAAACAAGGCAATCGACCTGCCCGAAGCATGATCAAACTTAAGTGGTGGTGGTGGAACAGATATCCGATGGGGCCGAAAGGTTCTGGAGTGGCGACCGCGTACCGGCAGACGTAACGTTGGCCGAGGTGGACTGATGAACTTATCTAGGCCGCAGGAATCTGATGGATGCGACAAGCATATAACCGGTCTAAATCGCTCTGCTTAAGGCGCGGACTGACTACGATTTTAAATGCTACAACTACATGCTACAGCTCCAACAAATAAGGTTGAAAATTGAATAAATATTTGGATTGACGATGTGACCAAGCTGCGAATTGGCATTTATTTTACGGTTTTATTTAGATTATTCGGACTACACACATTAAATTAAATAATTATCTGGTTAAAGTTTTAAAGTAATGTTTATTCTATTGAACTCTTTAAAAAAAAAATGTTGTTATCGCTGAAAATACAGAGATGTTCGACGTCAAAGTTTTGTTTTGTGAAACATTTTTTATTGGGAATATCAAACAATTTTTCACTATTCTATTCGGTTAGAATTTTTCTTTAAACCCTTCTCTGTCCACTGTATTTTTTGTGTCGTATATTTTCATTGCGTTACGTCATACTCGATTGTCAAAGACACCAGTGTTTTGTGAATATTGAGGTAACACCGCGCCTTAAGAAAGGCCCATGTGCAGCAGTGGACGTCTTTCGGCTGATGAAAGAGTAAGTAGGACCATCGAAGGATTCACATCATATATTATTCAAATACTATTCATTATCAAAGTCAAGCAACTTAAGACTAGGACTCAGACTAACTTCACGAACAATTAGTACTTAAACACATACTAATAAAGCACAAAGTTCTATCAAACTCATTGGAACTTGCATCACAACTATCAAATTGAGTTTAGTCGTAAATTGGACAACGGAATGAAGATTCCAACAGGCGTGACTCCCTTGGGAACAATAAAAGAATAATGTACAGAAGGTACACTTTAACAAATCACTGTCGCCTCTCGACTGTTTTGGGGATTTCCTACATTGTAACCAGGAGGTATCTCTTTTAACGAAATAAGTAGGTAAGTAAGTCATGTGCCTAGCCTCTCCTAGCTATGGTTAGGAGCTGAGGTTCGGGATAAATATTTTTTGCCAATATACACCGAAAACACTAACAATTTATGCAAATTGTCACAAATACAGCGATCAGAAACTTTAATCAGAATCACTTGTTCTCACTTGAAGTTGACTGTTTCGCATTCATAGCTGAACTGTCTTCACAGTCTGACAATCCGATATTTATATGATGGGAAATCACGTAAATCAGCGAAATCTGATTAGTTTTTAGTTGCAGATACGTTGACTAGCAAAAAAAAAGACATTGTTACGTATCGACGCTATATTTTCTTTTTTTTGTAACTCACTTAAACACGAACAAATGGATCGTCATTTGTTCGTGTTTCAGTTACAGATGCTACTCAATCTATACAAAAAAATAAAAGTGAGTTGTCTGTATTAAAGTTTAAATAACAGCCTTTTACTGAATACAAATGAAAGAATATATGGCACGTATACCAAAGAAAAATCATTTTTTAAATTTTTATACCTGTCCATCTGTTTATTCCGTCTAATCCCCGAAATCGCTGTACCGATTTTGACGGAACTGACAATAGCAGATAGCTTATGTTACATTTTTGTTCCGAGCACATCCATGCGGACAAAGCCGCGAAGATATAAAAAAATAAATGGTATCTTGTTGCAAAAGGTAGGACTACTTTCCATCATTGATTGCAGACGTCTGTTGATATGATAAATGTTTTAGCTCCCTCAGCTACCATATATGATAAAGAAAGGTGAATAAGCCTTCTGTAACACATATTTAGAGCACATACCCCCTGGAGGTACCCTCGGATTGAACGCGTCAAAGTTTCCTTCGGGAAAGTTTAGATATAATGACATTCTGACGCCCTTAGGGACCAATCACACTGTTGCTCCAGGATTTCAGGAGAAACGTTGTGGACTTAATGTATTGACGCGTCTACGGCTTTGTCTTTGACGACTTTTGTTGGGAAAGTGCCAATAGCGAAGGGTTGGGGTAGGTTGAGTTTCAACTAGCGATATTAAACCTTATAGGTGTAGGCCTAGGTACCAACTGTTTTACCAAAAAATATGGATTGCAATAAAGAAATTGCGTAAGTATTTTATTAAAGTAATTTTTGACGGATCAGGCCAATAATTTGAACTTAACCTGACACAAATACATCACATTGTAAATAACGTTTTTCTTACTTCATCTATATAAGTTAAAAATACCGATTTAATACTGCAGATGTGCACCTTAAGAAATGCCAAAAGATGCAGTGCCTATGCATAAAGTTTTAAAGAGTGACACACGAAACATGAACTTCTCCGGGCCATCTTGGAATCACCTAGTCGTGATGAAAGATCGATGAGAATTTCCATACAAGGTAGATTATATCTTATAACTACATACTTACTAATATCTTCTTTGTACTTAGTTTGTCTTGAACATTGTATCAACGTACCTGAAAAATAAAAACACAAGGAGTTTAAAACTCTACATAACATCATGGTGGTAGCTACGGATTTTGTCTAGGGGGTAGCCGTCCAGGGCAATTTTATGGCAATTTTTATGTAATATTATTATAATTATGTTGTATTTATCTAATTTTACCTTTTTTACCTAATTTCATCTACTTTTATCTAATTTTGTCTAATCCTTTACTTTCACCAAATTTTATCCAATTATAATATTTATGTAATTTAACCGAATTCTATAATTTGTATGTGTAATAGCTAGTATTGACCGGTAATTTATATGTGTGGTGCAAACTGTTAATATAAATTGGTTATTAATTATAAATAAATTAATTAATCACAGTTTTTAATTAGAGATCATAAATTACACCTAGTAATAAATAATCCGACCAAAAATATTTCATGTAAAGTAGTAGGTTAACTCTACAAACCTTATATTTTGCTGGCTCTTGTGATACAGGAATTCCTAGTACAAGAGCCAGGGCTACAATGATGTATGTAACCTGAAGTGAACAATAAATAACTTATACATAACATTTGGACAAAATGGCTAGGTCGTTTCGCGGCACAGAGACGCCTATAGCACGGGTATGAAATTAAGTCAGTGGTATTTAATGTGACATGCGAGTCATAGGTACGAACCCAGACTGGCACACTTTGTGTAAATTATTTCATCACCACTGCTACCAAAACGGTGAAGGAAAACATCGTGAGAAAACCAGCATGTCCTAGAATAAAAAATTCTAAGACATGTGGCATCCACCAAACCGCACTGGGTCCGCGTGGTGGATTATGGCCCACTTTCTCTCACCGAGAGGAGGCCTGTGGTCTAACAGTGGGGATGTTCTTGGCTGATTATGTATGCTCAAGCTAATAGTTCTTTGGAATGGCCCAGCCATATTGACCAAGATGTAAGTTGGGCTTGGCTTTACATTAGATCTGAATACTTTTTAAACGCGCAGAACAGAAAGAGCTATCTTAACCTTGGCAGCTGCCCGGGTGTTTCCATTGCGAGGATCGTCTAGAGGACACGGTGGAGCATACGGTGGAAGTGTGCCCTGCCTGGGCGGAGCACCGCCGTGTCCTCGTGGAGGCGATCGGCGGCGGCGACCTCTCGCGTCCAGCCCTGGTGTGAGCCATGGTACGGAGCGAGAGGGCATGGGAAGCCGTCACCTCCTTCTGCGAAGCAGTAATGCTCGCGAAGGAGGAGGCGGGGCGCGTGAGGGAGTGGCAGTCTCTGCGCCCTCGCGTTCCTAGCCGCCGCAGGAGGAGACGCCCCGGGCGTCGGGAGTCGATAGCTGACTCCCGGCCACCGTAGGCGCGAGCTTGCGGGCGGTGAGCAATGGGTAGCTCGCCGCCCGGTAAGGACCAAGCTCGGGTCGACGGCGCGTAGTGTTCCACGCGCGCCTCAAAGAGATGTCAGCAAAATTGAAGGGGTCTGCTAGGACCGATGCCTGCCAGGGTCGCGAGATTGTTCGAAAGAGATACCGTGACCCTGGCACATGGTCAACTGAAGGAACACGGGTGGGTTTTAGTCAGTAAAAGTCTGACATGCCCTCCCTCTCCGCCCAGAGCGGGAGAAGTCATTTGATGATTTCTCATCCAAAAAAAAAAAACCTTGGCAGCTCGTATTGAACCAAAAGTATCTTTAACAAGCCCATAAAAATGAATATCAAGTTACCCGTAATATTAAAGAATTTCAATAAATATACCATCTTTATCAATAAATTCAAGGTTTTCCTTGAAAGCAAATCCTACTATAGTATAATTCACTTTACACCACACCATCTGTAAGTAAACTTGAAGTCTCATAGCTAAATCTATTGTTATAATACATACAAACGAAATTCTAGTAAGTATGTCCGACTAGTAGGCAACTTTTCACGCTTAAACGGACTTCGATAAGTTTGGCAAAGAGATATAATACAATAGTATAATGGGGAAGGTTATTTTACCAGGAAAATATTTTTTCTAGGAAGGGCAAACGAAGTTTCTACGGTGGTCTTTACCCGCCTTGTCCCCCCTCTAGTTACAACTATGCATAACATACCCACGCCTTCTTCCAATGAGGGTAGGCAGAAACTGCAGGTCGCCACCTGCGACTTACGAGCCTTACAAACTCCTTTTGATCAAACACGCACGCCGGTTGCGAGTACTACGTAACTGACCTTTTTGAAGAACATCACCAATAAGGTCAATATAGTTAATTATGTACTAACTCATTACAATATTTGGTATTTCGACATTAAATTCTAAATAAGTTTTACGGCTTGTACTTTTTATCGTTATAAACATCACAAACCACTTTGTGTCTTCAAATAAAAACGAAAAGCAAGAATTATTTCAAAACTTTCTTTACAAACTCTTGAAAAGGTTTTCTTAAATTTTTAGATAACTTAAATATTCTTAAATGTCAAGTCGGGCGAGACTGCTGAATAGCTAGAAGCAGACTAACGATGTTTTAAAAACGTCTCATTTAGAATTTTAATAAAGAACTATATTTTATCTACGGTTCTAGTCGCGCGAAAGTCCTAAAAAAAATTAATGTTTGCTTTTAAAATTATACCTAATAGCAGTCTTTTAAAGCAGTATGAGGAGCAATAAACGAAAAAAGGGTTTTGTAATAAACACGTTCGGTATATTTACGTGATATTAGGTAAATGACAATTTTTACAAAAGTTTTGATAAAATATGTTACACAGAACTTACAGGTTTTTTTTTGTGGGTGGGAAATCACTAAATGACGCGTCCCGCTCTGATTGGAGCGGAATGGCGTGTCAGACTTTTACTGACTAAAACCCACCCGTGATCCTTCAGTTGCCCATATCTCTATCGAACGAATCTCGCAACCCTGGCAGGAACATACAGGGTCAAATTGAATTCCCTGGTAATACTTTAGCTATGTGCTGGGTATCGATGTCGATTATTAATGGCTCAATTTTTTATTTCATAATTCGGTGAGCGAAGGCAAAGACCGTAACTTAGATATCTTTTACAGTTGTTCAAAAACTATATCTTATCAGTCTTTTAGTTGCCTTAATGCGTTTATCGCAGTGTCATTAAACGTTTGAACAAAGTTGGACCATAAAAAAATCGAATCGAATCGTTTTCGATATCTATACCCAACATGTGGGAAAGTATTGCCAGCTAATTTAATTGACTCTGTATTAGTATATAGCGTGTATTAATGTGTGGTCATATTTAAGGGCCACACCCTTAAAGATCATTAAACTAAACAACTTATTCCATGGGACCAACGTCGTAACCGCGCAAAAAATCAAAATAAACAGCTCTCCCATCCTATGCATTTGGAAGTATTGAAGTTTTGTATGGGACGGCTGATTATTTTCCTCTCAAAACTTAATGAGTCATATTTCTAACCAGATAGTAGGTACATTTTCCGGTAGGTATGTCAATTCCCTTAAGATACAAGTCAAACCGCGGGCCACAGTATTTACTCAATATTAAATCACGTACTTTACCCGGAACGGTCGTTACGTAGGTGTAGGCCTGACATTTACATATTTTAGCGAATTTTTAATCCCATAATGTCTGCTGTTGAGCCCATCATTTTACACAGTATAAGTAACTGTAGACGGGAGTAACCGAGTTCATTAGTGTTCCCCACATTACATAACCACACCTTGCGAACGTTTTTAATAAAACCATCATGGCGGCGCCGTCGGCGTATAAATTGATTAATATTATTCACTGCTTCTACCCACATTTTATGGTGAAAGCTCTTGTTCGGAATATTTTTATAGATTACAAAACATTTTACGTCATACCGTACATAAATTTGTTTATGTTCTATTTATCATCATTGTTTCAGACGAAAGACTGCCTCTGCTGGACATAGGCCTCCCCCAAGCACCGCCACTTCGACCGGTTCTGTGCCTCTCGCTTTTCCCTATTATATATTCTATAACTGTAACTATTTAAGTAATGGTATTTATACAATATCGAATTTTTGAATGAATTATAATCAACGTATCTATAGCACAAGCGTATATCGTCTTTCTCATATTATTCGAGGAGGGCTATTCTATTTGTTTAATTATTTATTGCTCTGGTACTGGAGTAATTATGACTTTAGTACTTCCCTATACGGACGCTCAATAGGCTTATCACCATTGAATGCACTACTTTACAATCACCCATGGATATGCAGTGAGTAGAGGTAACGATACACGACCGTAACCTGATGACCTTGGTTAGGACACAGTATATACTCTATGAAAGCGAAACCGTGGGCTGGAATTAGTTGTGTACAAAATGATTAGTAAAACAAAACACTTCACGAGTACACTTGAAACGAGGAGATTGTTGCGACGATTTGTTGTGCAGGGTATAAATATAGCTATCTTGTATAACGATTTGTTAGTCTTAGGAGCGAAATATGGAGTTTTAGATGTTTAAGTTGGTTGTTAGATATTTTTTGTTTCGTGTGGTGCTAGACGTAAAGAATAGCACCATCCCATTTCTTACCGTGGGTGTCGTAAAGGCGACTAAGGGATTTGCTAGTGAATAGGCCGCAGCGTTCTCTATGCATTTTACCAATATATTGCGTTCGCCAATCCGCCTGCCAAGAGTAGCGCTTATGGCAAAGCGGGGTAAACAATATTGTTTAAAAACAAACTGTATGAAGAAATCCTACCTGTTATAACTTGAAACTGATGCGGAGACCTATTTACAAAAGTCATATAATGGTTTTAATTAATGCTAAGGAAAGGTACCCTAACATTTGTGTAAATCCAGTTCAATAAGCGCTCACTTTACGTTTACATGCTTTCACAACTAAATGTTTAGTAATCAAAAGGTAAATAAGGGATACAGAGACTAGATAATATCCAGTTGCACCATATCAAACTGCAGATACAATTAATTGGCAAATGTATCCGCTGGTTGACGCGCGAAATTGGATGCCTTTGATTGAGTTAGAGTGAACTGAACACCATGTGAACAACGCCATAGATGTGAATACCTTTAGACACATCAGCATATACAACATGTAACGTAATTAACGCACACCCTCTTAAGGGGTCATTGTACTCATCATTATGAACAAATTTTTCTATGGGACCAAACCTGAAGTCGCGAAAAAAAAATCAGCTGTTTCATTCAAAAGTTCAATACCTACTCGACCAAAATGTATGAAACCGTAGATTTTTTTTCGCGATTTCTGGTTTGGTCCCATAGTAAAAGTTGTTCATAATGATGAGTACAATGACCCCTTAAGAGGGTGTGCGTTAATTACGGGACATGTTGTATATGAATATCTTTATACGTAGCAGCACCTATATGAATTATAGACGTATTATTGCGTAACGCAGTTTCACAACCTATGTGTCTTTGAATATTTGTCAGTTTTTTTTTCTCTACGCATTTAATCGCGTAATTAAAAACGTTCAAAATTTAGTCGCAGTGTCATTTCGGCGTCAATCAAATGTCAAAAGCTTTGCAAAAATTAATGGAAACTCGAAGTATTTCTGACAGATTGAAACTGAGACCAGACTTTGTACGTTCTTAAAATTACGAGAGTTACCTCACCGGAGGATTGTTAGAAATAAAAAAACGGATAAGTGCGAGTCGGACTTTACCACCATGGGTTCCGTACAAATTTGAAGACATATTATCAAAAAAATTGAAAATAAATAATAGTTTTAAAAAACTAAAAAATATCAGGCACCCCACGCTTTTTTTTCCCATTATTTTGTACTTTTTAGTTTGGTTTTCCATGGAAGCGTGTTTTTTAGTTTTTTAAAACTATTATTTATTTTCAATTTTTTAGGGTATTTAGAATTTTGAGACGTATGTCAGCGTAGTTTGTGACAGTTTTTTTGCTGTCCTGGTAACCCTGGCAAGGATAATGGCACAAATTTATGAAATTATTGCATTGTCATCAGTCCTTGACAGGTGTGCAAAGTTTGAATGAAATCTGGTCGTTTAAAGTGGGTCAAAATCGCACTATAAGGAGTCGGTTACAAACAAACATACAAATATACAAACATACAAATATACAAACATACAAACATACAAGTGAAGCTAATATAAAGCGTGTAAAAATAGTTTTTTTATTACTTAAATATATTTTTTATGATTTAATTTCAAATGCATAGTTTCCAGATTTTTTCCTATACTTGTAGTGTTAGACGGTATTACTTAACAAATTGTATACTTCATGGTCAACGGGAAATAACCTTTACATTTTGATTCCCTTGAAAGTGTCGAAATATACGTTCTTTGCGGTATAAACGGCCGTATCTTTTTTTAACATAAACTTAGAAGTTTGGTTATTTCACAGCATCAAGAAAATTTAGACTTGAGTATACCGTTTTAATTTCAACTCTGGCGAGACCCTTTATCTCGGGAACGCGTGGATACCTCCACGCGTTCCCGAGATAAAGGGTCTCGGTCTTGACAGACAGACAGACGGATGGACAACAAAGTGATCCTATAAGGGTTCCGTTTTTCCTTTTGAGGCACGGAACCCTAAAAACAGCTTTGTTAAAACTATTTATTTGTATGACAGTTTCTCTTTCATGCTAGTGGTATATAGCGCTTATCGTAGCCACCTACAGAAGAAGGGGTCATCTGACCTCAGAACCCAGTCGAATTTTACCAAGTTTTTCAAATACTCGATTTGTGACACATACCATTAATTACTAACATCTACGATAAAAAGGAGCGCTGACGTAAATTAATGATTACGGGGCACGGAGATTGTGAGGCTCTTCAAATAACCAAGTTTTCGAGGAAAGAGGTCGACGATCGCGATATGACTTGAGACGTGAGAATTTCAGGCTTCTAGGGAGGGGGGGGGGGGGCAATGAGGTGAAGGTGGTCCATACTGTCCCCCTCCCGTCGTCATGGGGAAGGGATGAGCGTGAAGTTTAAGAAACCAAGTCATTGTTGCTTTTTTTTTGTTAAATAGCGCTCATGCCTTAAATTTTTACGATGCTATATATGATAACATAACATAACAAAACGCCTGTAATACCCGAAAGGTTATGCAGGGATGTACCTATAGTCATCATCATCATCATTTCAGCCGTAAGACGTCCACTGCTGGACTTAGGCCTCCTTCAATTTGGGGGGCATTGCCATAATCGCCACGCTTGTCAGGCGGGTTGGCGATCACAGTATGGTGGTAAAATGCACAGAGAACGCTGCTGCCCATGCTCTAGTAAGTCCCTTAGTTGCCTTTTACGACACCCACGGAAAGAAATGGGGTTGTGTTATTCTTTACATCCGGCACCACACGGTACACGGTACCTATAGTACCATTATGTATCCCAACACGTTGTGCGCTTCAACACTTATGACTATTTGAGCCGGTTCATACTTACGCTCTTATAAAAGTAAATATTTTTAACACCCTTTGACTATCCTATTTAGATCTCCTTCCTTTTACCCCCATTTTAATTAAAGTTACAGCAGAGATATTGTCGTCACCAACAAATATCAACAGCGATACCGGTTTGAACCGCTTTGAACCAACTGAAGCCGCCTGTAACCGGTGCGGACCGGAAACGAGCGACGTTTTAATTAAACTTCATGTCAAAATACTGCAATGGCGACTTTTATTAGGCCTTTGTAACAGGAGCATGTCAGTCGGTTTGTGAATGTTTGTATTGGGCATGTTATAGTGAGATTACATTAACTACTCGGGATAGATAATTAATAACAGTAGCAACTGCCCAAGACTCCTCTTCTGGCCGATTTAAAACTGATCGGTTTTCTCGAATCGAACATTTCCACTGATTGTGAACCGTATTTTACGGTTCACAATCTTTCGTCAAATTACAAACTCGCGAGTTAGATTGTAATCGAACGGTATTTACAGTGTCACGGTGACATAATATATATAACTATTAAGCAATATTGCATGCATATAGGTATCTATCATCATCACTATCATCATTTCAACCAATAAAACGTTCACTTCTGAACATAGGCCTCCCTCAATTTGGGGAGTTTTCCGTAATCGCCATGCTTGGTAAGCGGGTTGGCGATCGCAGTATGGTGGTAAGTTGTATAGGGAACGCTGCTGCCCATCCTCTAGTAAATCCTTTAGTCGCCTTCTACTACACCACGGGAAGAGATGGTGCTATTCTTTATCGGCACCATACGGAACGGTACGGTATCTGGGTAGTATTATAATGTCTTTCAGAGGTTCAAAGATCCTTTGAAAGATTTATGAAACTAATATTTCTTAACGGGGTTCTGTTGAACACATGCAAGTTTTTGACCGAGCCAGCTGACCGACATGTTGATAATGTAAGTAGACCTACCTAATTACTTTTTAGGAGTTCAGTCTGTTACACAGTAGACAAGTTGATCAGATTCGAAAGGGTTCACTGCAGGTTTCCAAGAAATACTGAAGAATTTTCTCGAAAAAATTTTTCGCAAGTAAACCAGTATTAATTCGATACATTTATTCCGAGTAATGGAACCCAGTTCACGTTTTTTCTTCAAAAGTAATTATTATTTCTACCTGGAAAAATATCCTTTCATCTTTAACTAAAGTGCCTACTATTATTTTTAGTCTGAATTTCTGAAAGGTACCTAAATATTATGCTTTATTTTTTACTTTCATTTCAATTATTAAATAAATGCATGGTTCAGTTAAATATTATTTTAGGCATTTCTTTAGCTGACTGAATTCTCTTTTATAATTTATTTATTCACTCAGAAACATGATCCATTTCGTTAGTAAAATAGTGCTTATAAGTTTAGAACTATGTTAGTGTATGTTAATAAAATTACTTTACATATGATATAGTTTCCGCCCAAATCTTGGGAGGCATACGACGAAAAGTTTTTTTTTGAGCGGTTTTGCGATTGTTTTATACTTTAGTTTTGCATGTTTACATTGTTGACACTTCAATTGCATAAGATAATGATAAGTGGAAGCGCGGAGTCTCCTAATACAAGCAATTCCTTGCTTAAAAGCTTATTTCCAATAACATGTATCGAAATGCCCTTTGTAATTGAAATAATCATTTTATTATTTTATTTTGTCATGATACTATTTGATATTTAAATATGTATGAATTAGTTTTTTATTTGAATATGTGGCACTAAACTCAATTTCTTTCTGGCTTGAAATATGTACCAATAAGCCTAACTGTGCCACAAATTGAGCGTTTTACGCCGTCCTACGTCCGAGCAGCGCCTTAATAAAGTTATTTATAAACTGCTTGGATGACCGTTTCAGTTTCAAAAGGCTGTATATTTGTTCATGTAATTAAAACTTTTATCTTGTTAAATTAACCTCAAGTTCTTGATATTGACTTTTTAGATTAAGAAATGAGGGCCAAACTTTTAAGATTTTATCTCGACGGAATAACATTTTTTTTGAGTTCTGTACCTAAGGGTGCCAACGGGGCCTTTTAGAGCCTTTTTTACGCTGAATCGATGCTATTTTAATTTACCTGTAGGCTACCCTGTCTGTCCGTCTATCTGTTACGGACCTCTATCTTTTGAACCGAAATAGACAGACACTTGAAATTTTCACAGAGTGTGTACGTTATACATAACTATGACCGCTATATCAACAATTACCAAGTTAAATTATATTTTTCATTAGCTTCGGTTTACATATAAATGATTTTATTTCTGTAAGTAGGTTTGTACAACAACACGTCAATTATATTTTTTTAAACTAGATGAGGTCGGCGTTTCCTAACTGACTACTCTGAGAAGAAAGGCCGAACTCAGAACTCAGAGGTCACAGTCTCTTTTATAAAGTCCAGACATAATATTGGTCACATCATGTGAAGACCATGTAGATTGGTGACTGAAATAGTTTTTTGAGAAAATAACCACACAGACTGAGTGGATCAGTCCAGTCAGTGCAAGCATTTTCACTAATTGTGCAGCTCAACTCGGAACCTAAGGAGCTCAACGATTTGACGAACAATTAGAAAGGAAAGTAAAGTAAGAGCAGTCAGCAAAAAATAATTATTGAGCCAATTGTCACCCTACGTCAGTATACCGTGTTACAGCAATTTATATTACTGTTTAAGAATGACAGTTGTGATTTGAATATACGATACAATCTATTCATGAATTAATTTCCATGATATAAGCTTTACTTATTTACTAAAAGTTAAAGATTTAACTTTTTCTTAAATAGGTACGTGTTTTCCTATTAACAGGGGATGAGCTTAAATACAGATGAGAGATCCCTTACAAATAAAACTTTCTTTTCATTTAAGTACGGTAAAACTGGAGCGTTTTTATCCCAACCACACTTTGATCTATTTTCCGGATTAAAAGAAATTGCTTTAAGATCAACAAAGAAATAAACTTACCCAAAATTGAATGGCTAGTTTATTTCAAGATGCTGATATCTGCTTCGATAATTTAGTGGTCGCAAACGCTTACTAAGCGTAAACTCCTGGGTTCGATTCCTGAGTTTAGACTCGCCCCCTATTACATGGGACTAAAACATAACTAGTAACATGTGGGTGTACTTTAGGTACACCTCTGTCTAACCCTTAAGGATTACTGTCGTGTTGTTATGTATTACTAAATTTAGGTACACAAAGCATGAGAAACTGAGTAAATTTTTTCTTCCAAATAATTACAATCGATACAGAAAATATTTTCTATTATAGTCACTCGATCCACCCTGCCTATACCGTGTATACTTGTATAAGTTTGCGATGATCGGCGCGCTCTCGTGGAAAATCACCCTGGATTGGATTTGAATTGAGACGATAATGTTAAAATGTTCATTTAAACTGGTTCTGTGAGAAGACAGAGAGTAAGAGTATCTTTTTTTCTAATAATGTCTTATTTGTAGAAATAAATATTGTTGCCACTTCTCTCAGATGGGTCGAAGACAGAATAGCTTGGAAGCAGCTCGTCAAAGACGCAGTCAAAGCATTTTAGGAGATGCACGACCTTCAGCAATCTCTTCTCAGCGTCTCGGTCGATGGCAAATACCGTTCGAAAAAGGTAAAGTTTTATGTGGCCCAATATTCAGCAATACGTGTATAAGTGCAAGAAGAACACCAATAAGAAGAAGAGAACTTTACAATCTTTGGAAGACCTTATTCTACCTTTCTGCCTTTCAAATCGATTTGGATGTTTAGACATGAAAACTTACTAAAGTCCTTATGTGGAAAGTAAACTCCGATTCCGCTATTGTAAAAAAAATTACACCAGGAAGGCTCTCGAGTTGTTTTACATAGATCCATTATACGTGGATATTTCATGTATAATTAATGTATGTAAAATATTTTTTAAGTGTACCTAAAGGTGGTGTTGCTTGCCCATTCTTCTGTATACGAAACTACCCTTTGGAAGGGGCGACTAGAATGTAAATGTTTTTTTTTGTGGGTGGGAAATCATCTAATGACGTCTCCCGCTCTGGGCAGAGCGGAAGGGCGTGTCAGACTTTTACTGACTAAAACCCACCCGTGTTCCTTCAGTTGCCCATGTGCCAGAGTCACGGTATCTCTTTCGAACAGATCTCGCGACCCTGACAGAATGTAAATGTTGACGTTCCAAAGTGTCTTTTTTATGTGTCTATTTAAAATAAAAGGTTTGACCACGACTGTGGGATAATTTCCTATATTCACGCGGAAGGTGCGGGGTAAATCCATACGAAAAAAGAAATTACTCGAAAGGTTCGTGAAATATATCATTATGAAAGCCTTAACTATCACAATAAAGATGCTCCATGTATAGCGTATATTGCCCGCTAATGTATAGCTTATGTTGGAACCAGCGAACGTGGGCTATTTGACACCAACCCTATGATAGCTCTTGTTTCTTTTTGTTGCCCAATCACGTCGTAGTAATTAATCGTCGAGGGTAGAACAACAAAAGGTTAGAAATATCGTCGAAGCTACGATATAACTATGTTCGTAAATAATACTCAATACTCAATACTCAATATCTTTATGGCTTTACCATAATGTGAACTTAGGTGGTAATTATATAATTTAGATCATTATGGACCCTGTAGGGCACAGCAAAAAGATAGGAGAGAGGAAGCTCTGTTTTTGAAAATCATTTGGTCAGGAGATGTCCTAGAATAAACCAATATATCGCTTATTTATCTATAAAATGTATTAACATAATTTATATGATTTTTATATAAGTATCTATGTATTATAATAATGTAGGTACGTCTTTTGTTTTGTTTTTTTTACCAACCTCAAACATATAGGAGATTATATGTAGGTTTGTATGTTTTATTATATATATTCATCAATATTTTCGTTAGTTGTGTACCGATTATTATTATTCTTATTTCATTTCGTAGATGAAGCTTGCGAAATAGTTCTTTATTTTATTTTTTTTGCATTAAAATGTAATCGTGATAATAATTGTTAGAAACAGTGGTGAGATTTAAAGTTGAATGTATCACTAAATCCCTTCAGTGAGTGTTTGCGTGAGAATTGAACCAGAACCGTTTGCTTACACTGTCGTCTGATAGTTTTTGGCCAGACTATAGATGAATAGTTTACGTGTACGTAGCGAACTGAACCTGCTATACGGACTACACCAAGTTGGATCGTCTGCTAAAAGTATAAGATTACTGAAACAATAAGTTATTTGTATTGTAAACGCATTACGCTGGTGGTTGCCGGATGCTGTTGGTCACAGGTGGTCGTGGTATTGGCTTACATCGATTACTGACAAAACCTTGCACTGACTGGACTGGTTCACTCAAATCTGCATGGTTCTTTCCTGAATAGAACATTTCAGGCACTAATCTACGTCGTCCTCACATGATCTGACCAAGATTTGTTTGCCATTTCTTCTCAGGGGGGTGTTGACTACATATAGAATATTTGTCGTGATATGACGTGTTAAATTGATTCCGATATCGTATTTACAGAATAGACAATTTAATGTAATTTCAGATAACTGTAACGGAACTACGTGCGGGTCTTCTCCAGACGAAACTACCTTTTGGAATGGGCGATTAGGATCAATTTTATTTTAATGAAAAAATTGACATTCAAAAGTGCCTTTTATGCGCCTATCGATACTAATATTATAAATCTGAAGAGTCTATTTGTTTGGTTGAACGCGCTAATCTCAGGCACTACTCATCCGAATTGAACAATTATTTTTGCGTTGGGTAGCCTATTTATTGAGAAAGGCTATAGGCATAACGTCACGTTACGATCAAAAGGAGCGGAGCAGCAACGAAAAATGGACGAAATCTGGCAGGCAATTAGATGCGACGGGAAAGGCAGGGGAGCAAAAAAATGAAGTCGCGGGCAGAAGGTAGTTTGAAATAAATACTTTGACTTTGCTATCTAACCCAGTGAAGTATTCAAGTTCACTTGTGGGCGTGTTCGCAGAGATGCTTTTAATTTAGGTCGTCGCAGTCCTGATAATCAATCACCCGTTCCTCCTTTCCCACACATAAAAATGTACGTAGCGGGTGTAAAAAACACAGATACGTTATTCAAGCAATCTCTTCGAGGTGACGATTTTTAACGCCATCAATCAGTTACCACAATCTATCTTCGTATGTACGTTTTTCTCTTTATACTTTCCAACGAATAATTAAAGCCGTACAGGTCGATCGAAGATCTACACTTGATGCGGTCGGTTCGTGAATGGGTGACCAACCATGACATATCGAGACTGTTGCCTCGAAAAGCACGTTAAGCCGTTGGCCTTGGAGTTTTCATGTCATACGTGACAGCTGCTTGAGCTGTGGTGGTCCAGCGATATCGGCCTCGACTTACGAGTAGTAGGTCGTGAGTTCGAACCCAAGAAGGCGCTTTACTTTGTGTAAATAATTTCATCACCACTGTTTTCAAAACGGTGAAGGAAAACATCGTGAGGAAACCGGCATGTCTTAGAACCAAAAATTCGTAGAGATGTGACATCTAACAACACGCGCTGGGCTCACGTGGTGGATTATGGCCCACTCCCTCTCACCAATGAGGGAACAATATAGGCTGATAATGATGATGTGACAGCTAGTACATCGGGTCCGATAGCCTTTAAACCGCAACACACTAGCGTTGCTTGGTGGCTGATAGCCGAAGATGTCGTGGTACTGTGGTAGTAAATACTTCCTGGTACGAAATCTTCGATATGGCACTGAGACGTGGTCGCTCACAATGGGCCTCATAAGAAGGCTCAAAGTCACCCAAAGAGCAATGGAGAGGGCTATGCTTGGAGTTTCCCTACGCGATCGAATCAGAAATGAAGAGATCCGTAGGAAAACCAAGGTAACCGACATAGCCCGAAGAATTGCCAAACTTAAGTGGCAGTGGGCAGGGCACATTGTTCGCAGAACGGATGGCCGATGAGGTCGGAAGGTTCTGGAGTGGCGACCGCGTACTGGAAGACGGAGCGTTGGAAGGCCTCCCACAAGATGTATCCCACATGACGTATTCCTGCGGCCTTCGCCAGGTTATCGGTCGATAACCTGGCGAAGGCCGCAGGAATACGTTGGATGCGAGAAGCACAGAATAGGTCGAAGTGGCGGTGCTTGGGGGAGGCCTATGTCCAGCAGTGGACATCTTTCGGCTGAAATGATGATGATGATGATGACGAAATCTTCCACGAACGCTCTACTTCTTTATTGTGACTGAGCATTGAGGGAGAAAAGCCAGGATAGACCGAATCATTTTTTTGTCACGTTTTTTGCAGTTTGCAAGTCGATATCAAGTGGCAAATTTTAAACATTATAAAAGCGAAAGAAAACTTGAATTCCCCACAAATGACACTTCGATACCTCCATTTTGAAAATCTCCAGCGTTCATTACCCGTGGCGGCAATATCAGTATCATTCCAACGAAGTTAGAGCAGGTATCAAAATGTATTTGATGACAGTGAATCTTGGCAAAGTACCCGCGGTTTACACTCCACGACCGCGCCGGGTCGGCTGGCAACATCGCGGCTGTGCGGTCTGGGAAGCGGAATTCGGTAAAGTAAGTTGGAAAGCTGAAAATGTTAGCGGGATGGAAGATTCTGACATCTTAGTGTGTAATGTAACTTTGTAATTTTATTCAAGGTCAGGGAGTGTGATTTTTGGATGGTTGATCTTGCTTCTTTGCGAACATTGTGAGATGACGTATTTCACATAATTTTTTTCTGGTTTTCAATTCGATGCATAATCTGCCTACAATTTTCCATTACTAGTACACAGACCTCTCTAGGGGAGCGAGTGGGCCGTTATTCACCACGCCCAGTGCGGGTTGGTAGATGTCACATGTCTTCGAATTTTTGGTTCTTGGATAAGCCGGTTTTGTAACGATGTTTTCCTTCACCGTTTTGATAGCAGTGGTGATAACATAATTTTACACATAGTTAAGCGCGTGTCGGGGTCGAACCAACGACTTATGATTTGAAATCGTAAGTCGTTGGTTACTGAGCCAATACTACTCAGATTCAATTCGATAGCTATTCTCAAAATATAAAATACTCAGAAGAATTAGTTCAGTCTTTTCATGGCCTATCCTGTAGAACGACAGAATACTAGCACATCGCATGGGTCGCATGGTATAAATAAGAATAACAAAATTCATTTTCCACGCGGTTACGAACAGTAAATCTCTGTTCGGGTATCACTCGGGCCAATCTCCGACGATTGCCGATCTGTGCGATCAAATCTGCCGCTTTCCGATTTTACGGCAAAACTCTCACCAGAACGCACCTACCGTAAAGTACACTTCTAAGCTTACAGTATGACCTTAAATCCGCCTTTATATCGTAGCAGTAAGGGTGATTTTCGTAATTCAAGCGTTACTGATGTGCCTTTGAGCATACGTACGACATTGCAGGCAAGATCAGAGTAAACTTCGTCGGAACGACTTCTTATCGCGCTTTTTAGTTTTTCTGTAATTGCTCTTGAACTGTGTAAGTTAGTGTAGGAGCAGAATAAGATAGTGTAGTTATGTTATGTAAATAGTTGGACTACTGTAGTTGAATAATGAACTATCTAACGTATGATAACGATTTTCTAATAAACAAGAGAAATTTATTTTTAAGTGTCCTTATCTGTTATCAAGAATATTTTAACTATCTATTAACAATAACGTCCTCCGTTAATCTTGGCCGAGAAACCTGAACCAGAAGTGTGCCCAGCCTTTTAAAAAGTTATTGCTTTTACGCATGTGAAATGATATAGAGAGTTTAGTTCGTAGCACCTACCTACGTACCGTACCGCTCTGTAGCACCTACAAGGCAATGGTACAAAAAAAAATATTCTGTAAAATAGTAGGTAGTATTACCTACTACCGTTATTGTTTACATACAAACGTACAGACATGCAAATATACACTTACCAAGACTCGGCTCAGACACAGAACATTCAAGCAGTATTCATCCATTCGGGTCTTAGTTCTGCTAAAATAGACCATCCCTACATTCCATTGGCCGAAGTAGTTCAAATATTTTGGACAGTTCATGCTATTTATTTTTAAATCGATTCTACGTTTCGGATGTATATTGAACTGTTTTTATCCGACTTCAAAAAGAAGGAGGTTCTCAATTCGTCTGTATGTTTTTTTTTAAAGGTATCTATCTCAGCGATATCTCCGGCATGTCTGGATGGATTTCGAAAAATCTTTTTTTTTTTTGGATAAAGTTTGCCTCAGGGGTCGTTCCATATATCGTCGTTGCAAATTTAACATCTCCTATGTAACAATTTTCACAAATACGAGCTATGCATATATTTTAAAAGCGATTTTGTATACCTACCTATTGCAAAAACTCATATGTGAATATCTTAATGTATCGTTAAAATATTCGCTAATTTAATAAAATCTCATGTTTATTGACCATCGAAAACTCCTATGTGCCTAATGTTATAAACTGTAAAACCACTTATGTGACAAAAAGTTGCAACTTAAATCTCCTATGTGCAGAAAAATAATTAAATTTATATAAATATACGCTGAACGACACATTGATATAAGACAAATTCTATCTCAATACATTATAAGTCCTTTACACTTTACATCTAAAAAAAAATAAGAATGTTTCCTCAGTTTCTTTTTCAGGAAACAGTTTTTTTCGTTTTTCTCGAAAAGTTACTTTTTACACATAGGAGATTTTAAATTTGCAACGACGATATGTTTTATTTACTTTGCTTGGGTATCTGTGCGTTAACCTTGATAATACGTTATTAATCCATTTTGTATATCTAGATGACGTTCTACTGCTTTCTGTCACTGTTGCTTCCATAGCCAGTGGTTTACACAGTATCTTAATGAAACAAATAAAAACACTTAAAAAAAATACTGACTTCTGAATAAAAAACAGCAGGTACAAAGTGAAAAATAACTTTAATTTTATAAGTCAGTGAATATATTTTTCAGTTTTATATCACCAAGAAAAGGGTTTTATGATGTAGAAAAATTATCTACATTTCCAATTTTTCTTTACTAGATCCAGATAGTTGAATAATTTCAACTGACCTAAGCTCACTTTGATATATTCCGCCATACAAATTTTACCCTATATGATTGAATATTTAAAGCATGTCTTATTATCTAAATACCGTGATAGGTCGGCGTTACGTGTCTACGGCGGCGTGGCAGGGAATACGGCGCGGCGTCACGCACGAGCGAGCCGCGTAAGAAATGAGCCGGGAGGCGGCAAATGGACGCCAATCGTTAGCATATCACATGTCATGAAATATTATATGTAGGTGCTTATGTATGAGTGTGATATAAAGTTGATATTACATTAAAAGTAATGGAGACGGCAATTTTCGATTTTACCGCTTAACATCTTTTAATGAACATTTTCATTACTTATTTGTTTTGAAGTGATGAAACAATATATTTAGTTTATTATATAAAACTATTATAAATATAAAAGTTTATAAGTTTGTTACGGGTACATGGATAGTTTATACATACATACAATCACGCTTTTTTCCCATGGGGGTAGGCAGAAACCACGGAACGCCACCTGCTACGATGGACAGTTTATATCCTAGATTAACATATGGGATATCTCCATGCGAGCGATGCCGCTGGCAAAAGCTATTGACGTAATAAAAAGTTGTATTTGTATGGATATTTAACATGATCACTACGAAAATCTAGGGCTGGTTACTATACCTACTGAGCTAACACTGGGCTCAGAGGACGGATACCGTATCAAATAAAAAAACATATGACAGAATAAAACAATTTCGTAAGAAAATAAATAACCTCAAATATGTGAGAGTAGGGACACAATATTGTCGTCCTTTGGATATTCACTTTCATTTTATATGTCACGCGTTGAGCGCAAAATTGGAGACGCACCACGCACACACACAATCCTTTTTCTTGCCTGGCGTAAATAATCCGGTGGGATCCTTTTACACAAAGAATACGAGTACCTACCTATACCTATCTATACCTATAACGGAATGTTCCACACAGGTGTGAGAACTGTTGTAACAGCAAAGCCTTGAACAAAACGGATGTTATCGACAAAGGCGCGACACTGTAACAAAACGCTTTGTGCCCAACAGGGAGGCTCAAATCCCGGTGTTTGGCACAAAGGGCACCATTTAAATCGGGAATAAACCATAAATTCCAATTATTTACACGTTTCCAAGGGCTTTCCGAGCGATAACTCGGTTATGGTTGAGTTATGTTATTTACATAATTTGGATTTCGGGCGACGACTACTTTAAGTACATTCAAATTATGTTGTATTTTGGGCAGGGCACAATGCTCGTAGAACTCATGTGTCGAAAAGTTATGGAGTGACGACCACGTATTAGAAGACATAGCATTAAAAAGCTTTCCACAAGGCGGACTTGGTGAAAGCTGCAGGAATCCGCTGGATGCGAGAAGCCGGTTGACGTGGACTTCGCGGTGCTTGGAGGAAACCTATTGATGATGTTGTTTCCAGGGTTGTGGTTGTCCAGAACTTGCAGTAGTAATAGTACTCAAAAGATGAATTTTAAATTATCTTCATAATTCGTCAGTGTTTCAGACTTTATCTACTTACGTTCATCGAACACTTTGTTACCAGATTCCTGAAACTGATATCTGAATAGTCTGAAAGCATGAAGCATGCATGATCTTTTGGAGACTGACAAAATTCAGATACTAGACAAAATCAAACTGATTGCTAATTTAATTGTACGATGTATTATTTTCTATGACATTAATTAACATTTTTTTATAGTGTCGCGTACAGATTACTCTAACTCATGAAATGACTTATAACTCGCAATATTTTTTGTCGTGTATTGTAAGTACTTGTTTTTACAGTGTTTTTAAGTATGAAACCACAATTATCATATAACTAATCTATCTCTCATTGCTTCATTTAAATACTTGTTTACCTGTTGCGGTATTGTTATTTTATTCTAAGTGCATCGTTGTCACGTGTAATTTACTGTAATTATAAAATTAATGTAGATAAAATATTGTTCATCATTTTAAAAGAGTAATGGCAGAGTTATACTTTTAAACGAAACGTGTGTTTAAAAGAGACTGTGGGTTTGTTTCGGCCTTTCTTCTTTGAGTAGTCAGATAGAAAACGCCGACCTCATCTAGTTTTAAAAATATGATTGACGTGTAAAAGTGTTTGTACAAACCCACTTACAGCAATCATTTTATCGTTTAGTTTCTTGCCCATTCTCTTTTATACGAATCTACCTTTTGGAAGGGGCGACTAGAATCAATTATATTTTAATGTAAATGTTGACGCTCAAAAGTTCTTTTTTGTGCCTATTTGAAATAAATTCTTTGACTTAGACTTGACTTTGATACTTCACCGTCATCTTATTTTTTTCAATAAAATTTCACATTTCCTTAGCAACCTTTTTAATTCTTGTACAGTTTACGGTATTCGACCATTCTCTCTTTGAACTCTATTTGATGGTATAACAGGCTGCCATATTTAATTGTTATTTTCGTGGTAACTTCCAAACTGCCTAACAATCAGTATTCGTTTATTAATAAAAGTGTAATTACATTATTTCGTTCGGTCCCTAATTGTGCCAAATGAATGTCGATAGGACCGGCCCTATCTCGTGGGATCAAATCAACGGCTGTGGGCGTCCCTTCAGGAATTACAGACATTTTACTTATCTAAGCCCCAATTGCGGAGTGTTGTTGTTATTTTATTATTTAACGTAGGTTTCCCAAAGGAGTTAGCAGACGCGTAGGTAATGCTTGGCAACATTTTGCTAGTTTTGCTATAAGTAATATTTAAAGGGGCGAGCTTATTGCCACTTACCGACCACAAAACCAGACTCGAGCATATAGATTTCTTAATGTTACACACATACATAAACTCACGCCTTTTTAGTACAGCCAGTTAATACAGCAGGCAGTTACTTAAGAAGGGCCTGTGGCTAAGTAATAATAGCCTAACGGGTTGATCGTTCAGGTTAAGCTACGCTTACCGCGGTTGGTCCGTGGATGGGTGACCATCTTTACATACAAAGACCCTTCAGTGCCTCGGAAGCACGTTAAGACGTTGGTCCCGGCTGTCTTTCGTTAGACAGTCGTTGATCTCAGAAAGTCTGACAACCAGTCTTACCAAGGGGTATCGTATTACCCAGTAACTGGGTTGTGGAGGTCAGATAGGCAGTCACTCAATGTGAAATACTGGTACCCAGCTGCATCCGGTTAGATTGGAATCCAACCTCAACATAGTTGGGAAAAAACTAGGCAGATGATGTAGGCAGTTACTACAGAACGCTACCTGATACGATTCATACCCCATTCCCTCCTGCATAATAGTATGAAACTGTAAACACTTCGCTCGACCTGGGGATCACATTCAGGACTGCTTGCTAACCAGTCGCGCTTGGGGCCACTATAGCAACAACAGGGACATAGCTACCACCGTATCAATATACGGAGCCCCCAAACTACAGCCCTCCAAAATATGAAAACTAACGTTAATATCCCTTACAAAAAAAACTTTTTTGCAAAAAAAAACAACCGACTTCCTTAAAAACACTACAAAGTGAAAAATAACTTTAATTTCGGTAGTCGGTGTCTTAGGATCTGTATTTATGGTTTTTTTGCCACCGACTTCCGAAATTAAAGTTATTTTTCACTTTGTAGTGTTTTTAAGGAAGTCGGTTGTTTTTTTTTGCAAAAAAGTTTTTATTTTTAAATTTTTAGTTGTGGTATTCACCCTGCACTAATTCCAAACAAACAATGCATATTTATGCGATAGCAGAAATCGCGGTTGATTTCCTGTCATTTTTTAAAGAGTTCCGGTGTCTGTCTCCCGAACTCATCATCAGATCTATATGAAAATTATATGGGACCATTTCGGAATAAACCCCTTTCGAACAAAAAAAGAATTTTGCAAATCCGTCTATACAGGGTTATTTGTAAAACACCGGCAACCTCTCAGGACTATGTTACTAACATCATAATCAACAACTTTTGTTCTATGACTTTTAAAAATTCATCATATTTTAGGTCATCCGATTTTCATACAAAAATCGGCCGCCCGTCTATAGGTCACGTTTAAGCGCCCCCTCCGCCCAAACCCCGCTTCCCTCGCTAATGTACTACACTTTCTTTTGTTTCGCATAGACTTCGTAACATTTAGAGCGTTCAATTTAAATATTTTTATTTTTGTATGAAAATTTGATGAACTAAAATATGATGAATTTTTAAAAGTCATAGAACAAAAGTTGTTGATTATTATGTTAGTAACATAGTCCTGAGAGGTTGCTGGTGTTTTACAAATAACCCTGTATATGACGGAGTTATGGCCGAACATACATAAAAAAAAAAAAAAAAAAACATATAAACATCCGAATTGATAACCTCCTCCTTTTTGAAGTCGGTTAAAAACAGCACCTTTAGAACTAGCTACGCCACTGAGCACCGAAGTCTTCATTATTTGCTTGTATTTTCAAGGCCAGCGAGAAGGCCGATCTAGTCCTAATCTCGCTCGTAATTCTGGTGGCGGCTCTCGCCTTAATTCGGTCGCCACTAGACTGTTACAATGTTTTAGCTTATCCTTCACTAAGAATAATCGTCTTTTGGAAAAATCTGTTAGATACTGTTCCATAATATCTAACAGATTTTCCAAAAGACGATTCACACAAGATCACAGTTTAGTAGGTATACGCTCTGGGGAATAAATCTATAATCTATAAATATCTGCTAGAGAAATTGTGAAAATCAGAACTTAGTTATACAATTTGAGGAATAAGAAATGCATGGAGCGTTTTAATAACTTACCTATCGTTTCACAGTTGAAGTCTATGGAGCTGTATTTGCGAGCAAATTATAAACATTGGAAGGTACCCACTGTATCAACACTACCTATAATAAAACAAAAACCTCAGAAAAGTAATATGTTTTGGCCCTATAAGTTTAACTAGCTTTTGCCAGCGGTTTCGCCCGCATATTATACATATATATATATAGATCTTCCTCTTGATTCACTGTTAATGAACACTGCATTAAAATCCGTTGTATAGTTTAGTTTAGTAGATCTAAGCGTGCAGACGCGAGATGCGAATTTGTTTTATACTATTACAAATATGTATAGTAAGGGTATGTATGTAAGGATATATGTTGTAGATAATAGTTTGATCCAAGCGTCGTCACGTCGGCGAACGGCAATTGAAGATATCTTTTCTACAATAGCATGCATTCATTATTACTTGGTATAAACCTCGTTTGTTTGGCGTTTTCACTAGCCGACCCCTCGTAAGGACCTACATTATATTTTTTTCTCTTTTTAAAGGTTTTTTTTTTGTCGAGCTTTTTTTTATTTAAACTTTTTTAAGTTTTTGAAACTTTATACATATCGCCCATTGAATACAAAAGGGCCACAAATCAAAATCATAAATTGTGTAGGACGGCCAAAAACAATTAAGAACACGACTTTATCACGCTGTTCAAGGAGACTGACCCGGACGACGTGCCTACGTTTGTGGCGAAGGAGCTGCACAAGCTTCCTCCTGTCACTTTCGACCACGTCGATGTAACGAGTCTTCTGAAGGACATTGTCTTTCTGAAGGCCCGCCTCGCTGATGTTCTAGTGAAATTAGAGGCATCCCAGAACACTGTCGCCGATTTGCGCAAAGAATTCAGCGAGTTGCGAAATAGTGTGACGGTATCTAGGTCATCAGTCGATGCGTCAAACGTAAACATGTGTCGCGGAGCCGGCCTCGATGTATCGTCGTCAAATTCCGCGTCAGCAGTTTCGTCGCCAGCGCATCCGTCGTTTGCTGAGCTTGCAGAACGCCCTGCCCGCGTGCCTCGCAGCCCCGCGCCCGTCAAAGCGGCTCCTCCACGCACCGCCGCCCGAGCCCCTCGCCCCGTCCCGCTGCCAGTGACTGCAGCCTTGACGAAACCCTCACAAAAGGATTTCGCTAGCGTCACTGCCAGTGCTCCAGGCATTACAACTAAGCCTAAGCCAGATAATGAGGGTTTCGTGACGGTGCAAAGGAGGAAGCGCCGTTCGCGAACGAACAAGAACCGCTGCGGGAAAGCTACTGCGAAGTCCGATGTCAGCTTGCGCGCTGCAAAGCCGAACACTCCGGTGTACATTTCTCGCCTACACTACACCACTAAGGCGGAAGACATCGTGGAGTACGTACGCCAGAAGACGAAGTACATGCCGAGGGTGCAGTTACTGGAGTCACACCGCAACGTCAACTTCAAGGCGTTTGTGGTGCGTGTACCGGATTGTTATCTGCCCATCGTCATGGACGAAGACTTTTGGCCACAGGACGTGGTGTTCCGTCGCTTCCGCGGACAAGTGCCACAGGACAGCTCACGGACAAGCTAGTGAAGTGTTACTAACATAGTTTAAGGAACTATTTCATTAACACAAGATTTGTATAATACCTATGTATGTTAGTTTGTAAGGTATGTGTCTATGGGTCATTGTCACCTGAAAATAAATGTTTTATTATTATTTATTATTATTTAAACATTTTATGTTTTTTTTTAAATAAAACAAAATATTTAAAATTAAATTTACTATCTGTAACCATCATAGCTGGGCACCGTTAATCAAATAGTTAACTTCGTTAATCGTTAATCCGCTACAAAAAAAGTTAGCTTCGTTAAACGTTAAAGCGTTACATTTCGGAAGAATTAATGCAAGTTAACGTTAATCGTTAATCCGTTAATATGTGTAAAATTGCATTTTTATATCGTTGCGTTAGTGAACGAATAAAACCTGTTGGTTTAGGGTCTGGAAGTTAACAGGTTAGGAACAAAACAAAATACTTGTATAATTCAAATGTGTGATTTAATCGTCGGGCATAAGGTGCATAATCCCCTTCATGAACATTAACATGTTGAAGTTCTCGTCTGAAAGCGAAGCTCGTTTTGGTGTTAAAATATCTTTGTCGTTTCATACTTGTCTAAGCCAGTTTTTCGCGTCGCGCCGCGGTGCTGTGCGGTAAATAGTAGGCATTGGATTAACGATTAATGGACTTCTGCATATTAACGGAAGTTAACGTGGCCGTTAACAAATTTAAAAGTTAACTTAAAAGTTAATCCGTTAATCAAAATGTTAACTTCGTTAATTAACGGATTAACGAGTTAATGCCCAGCTATGGTAACCATACCTATGTTTTACAAAATAAATTATTGATTGATTAAAATAATGATTTGTGGCCCTTTTGTATTCAATGAGCGATATATTAATACGTTAACTCAATCAATCAGTCAACTCAGCCTATCGCAGTCCACTGCTACACTGCTGGACATAGGCCTCTCCCATGTTGCGTCACAACACCCTGTCCTCCGCCTTCCGCATCCAGTCTGCACCAGCCGCTTTCCTTAGGTCGTCGGTCCATCTAGCTGGGGGCCGTCCCACACTACGCTTGCCGATACGCGGTCTCCACTCCAGGACTCATCTGCTTTAACAGCCATCGGTCCTTCGACAGACATGGCCAGCCTACTGCTACTTCAGCTTGCTTAAACGTTAACTGCCATGGTTAAAATCAAAAAAAGTCAAAAAATTTACTTATTGTTATTTCACTTTAAATACATTGTTTGTTCTATATATACACATATATCATATTTATTACATTATATACAGCCTATTTTTTAAATTTATTTCCTTATTTTAATTTTGACTTCATACTTTCCACAATGTTTATGAGAGTAAATGTAAACAAAAGTTATTGTGCTCTACGGGACACTTAATATAGCTGAAAGAGTAAAAAGCATGGCCGCCAGGCCGCAAAGACACGTTCAGATTTTGGTATGTGTTGTCGGTCATATAGTCCGACAAGGCCCGAATGAAATAAAAAGTGTCGGACTCATAGTCCGACATGGCAGTTAACGTGTTAATAGTAGATATGCTACCATCGATACTTGTCTCGCAGCTGTAGGTAGGTACGTATTGTTTACACAGTAGTGCTATTTTCTTATAATATTTACACTTGTTTCTCTTTCCTACTTCATCACCTGACTCTCATCACCACCTATCGATATATGTATATAAAGAAAGATTCATAGAAATAAAGAAGAACAAAATCAAATTCGGTACAGCCATTTGAGGGCTACAATGCCACACACACACATATAAGTATACAGATGCAGAGACTTTATAACACTCCTCTGTTTTCGTCGAAAGTTAAAGACAACAATTATTATATTTTTGTGCAAAGGTTTAAAATCCGTTAAATTTCCTGTAAGAAAAACTTATAATATTGTTCTGCTGGTCTGTTATTTTGTAGACGTACAAAATAACAGACCAGCAGAATAATAAACCAAGCTTTATATAATTGGATTTTGGAATAATTCCATCCGATAAGAACGTGATGGGCAATAAAAAGATTGTAATTTTTATTGGAAATCTTTCGGAGCAGTCTTTTAACACGATTGGGTCAACAAAATCGAGGGCCCGGGAAAATGTAAATCATCGTTTAAATAAATTTTCATAAGCCCGTAGTCGAAGGTAGCACTACGTTACTACAGTGATCCGTTGAAAGTAGGTACTTACCATAATTCAGAGATTCGGCAAACGTTTCGTAATTCCAGTATATCCTCACATTTTTGTCAGAAACCTTAAAAGTTTTACATTTTTCAGGCGCATTTGGCATTCTTTCTCTTGAACAGTGAACAAAACTGAACCGTCACGCGCGGGCTGGTGACTCTGCATCGCATATACCCGGCTCCAGTCGGTCAGTGTCGCTGTATCACGTATACTCTGTTTCCAGTCGGTCAGTGTCGCTGTATCACGTATACTCTGTTTCCAGTCGGTCAGTGTCGCTGTATCACGTATACTCTGTTTCCAGTCGGTCAGTGTCGCTGAATCGCGTATACTCGGCTTCAGTCGGCTCACAGAACAGATAAAAGAGGTGGTCAGTGTCGCTGAATAATAATAATAATATCTTAGGACAACCATCACAACGTTATCTGATCCCAAACTAGGCCGAGCCTATACACGCTCACCATATCACCATGACACGCTCTTGCGTAAACTACGTCATTACGGTGTTCGAAACGAAGCTCTCAATGTCATAAGTTCTTAATAGGTTGGGGAAAAAGTTTCTTCGCATTTTTTAAGAAAATTCAAAACATTTTTTAATAAAGTTTATTTACATTTAACTAAAGTATGTAGGTACCATTTTGTTCGATAACTTTTTGCCATCTTGTAGGTAGGGACATGATCCCATTGCTATAGAAATTTTGGGACTTCTGGTCAAAATACCGCGACAAGTGGTTTTGGCAGTCCTCTCGTGATGTTAACCTGACACTGCCTAAAGAATTCTGAAGAGACCGAAACAGGTGGAAATCTGAAGGTGCAAGGTCAGGACTATACGGCGGATGCATTAACACCTCCCAGCCAAACTCTCTTAATTTTTGTTGGGTGGCTAAAGATGTGTGAGGTCTAGCGTTATCATGATGAAAAACCACACCCCTTCTGTTGATTAATTCCGGCCGCTTTCTCTCAACTTCTTGCTTTAATCTCATCAGTTGTTTGCAGTAGAGTTCAGAATCGATGGTTCTGCCTGGTGGTAACAGGTCATAATGAATAATGCCCTTCCAATCCCACCACACACACAGCATCACCTTGTTGCGAGTTAACCCGGGTTTCGCCACAGTCTGTGAAGCCTGACCGGCCTTTGACCACGACCTTTTTCGCACGTTCTTGTCATACGTGATCCACTTTTCATCACCAGTTATCAGCTTCTTCAAAAATGGTTCGGTTTCATTACGTCGTAATAAACAATCACAAATGAGTACACGGTTCATTAGGTTTCTTTCAGTGAGCTCGTGAGGTACCCAAATGTCGAGCTTTTTTGTGTATCCAGTTTTTTTCAAATGCGCCAAAACTGTTTTGTGGTCAATTTCCAGTTCTTCAGCTACGTCGTAACTACTGCTATGCCGATCTTGCTCCACTTTTTCAAAAATGGCATCCACTTTATCCGTAATAGGGCGACCAGAGCGACGTGCATCTTTGACATCAAAATTTCCGGATTGAAAACGCTTAAACCAAATTTGTGCTACTCTCACAGACACCACACTAGGTCCATAAACATCGCAATTTTTTTCGCGGCTTGCGTTGCATTTTTACGTTTTTTGTAGTAAAATTTTAAAATGTATCGAATTTCTTCATTAGATTCACTCATCTTGACGGTACGAAAAACAAATGAAAATCACACATTTTCCTAATTTGAATTTGGAATTATGTTCTTTAAAATTTAAACTTTCAATGATACCAAAACCAGCCAGATACAAATAGTATAGCCAAAGAGATTTTATTACAAGTTCATACATACTATAATGCGAAAAGACTTTTTCCCCAACCTAATATTTGCAAAATAGGCACCAATGTGTAGATATTAATGGTGTGAAATCTTCCGAGCTACTAGTTCAGTTAGGTGTACCTCAAGGCTCAATACTGGGTCCATTCTTGTTCTTAGTGTATATTAATGACTTACCATTCTATTTAAAGGATATATGTGACATTGTACTATTTGCTGATGATACCTCACTGATCTTAAGACACAGATCAAAAGATCTGATCTGATCTGATCTAAAGTAGACAGGAATAGAAAAGATTTTAACGATGTGAACAGTGCACTCTCAATGGCTACGGATTGGTTTACCACTAATAACCTAGTTCTTAATGCTAAGGAAACAAAATGTATAAAGTTCGCTTTACCGAATGTTAGGCATCTGGGACCCAACGTCGTCTTAGATAATGAGGTGCTTGAAACTGTAGACTCGGCAGTTTTTCTAGGCATAACAGTAGACGCGAAACTACAGTGGGGCCCACATATTTCAAGCCTAGCCGGGAGGCTCAGTTCGGCTGCCTACGCCGTCAGGAAAGTTAGACAATACACGGACGTTGATACAGCTCGATTAGTCTATTTTAGTTATTTTCATAGCGTTATGTCCTACGGCATTCTGCTGTGGCGCAAAGCCGCGGACATTCAAAATATTTATGTTCTTCAAAAATGAGCTGTTCGAGCTATATACCAACTAGGTACTAGAGTTTCTCTGAGAGAGTTGTTTAAAGATATTGGTATTCTTACGGTGGCATCACAATTCATCTTCGCCAGCATCTTATATATTAAGCAAAATATACATTTGTACACTAAAAACAGTGATATTCATAATATTAATACTAGAAATAAGGACAAGCTACGTGCTCCCTTTCACCGGCTTCATAAGGTTCATAATTCATTTGTTGGTCTTGGTATTACCTTTTACAACAAGCTTCCCTCTGCTTTCCTAGATTTGCAGTTTAATGAGTTTAAAGCTAAAGTAAAATCCAACCTTTGTTCAAAGGCATACTATTCTATAAACGACTTCTTCAACGATAAGAATAGTTGGTCGCTGTAATTAACTCAAGACAATGTTTATGTTCTTTCAACCAGAATCAAAATTAGCTTTCCTCATCGTTATGTATGTAAGCGGGCACGCCCTTTATGCCTGGAGGCTCTTATTTAGGTTTTAAATCCTATTTACGATTTTATTATTTCAGCTTGAGTTTATTTGTAAGGTAAAATATTTGACATGGCTGATTGTAATTGACATTTGCACGCCAGGTTATGGCAGGATATGTTGAAACTAAATTACTGTAACACCTTATATACCATATTCTAGCAAATAAATATTTTTGATTTGATTTGATTTGATTAGTTTTTAATGTTTTGTTCGTATATTGGCGTGTGCTAGCTGACATATGACGCATAATTTGTTGTATGTTTTGTTTTGTTTTATAATATTAATTACTTACATAATACTGTATAGAATCAAATTCTCCTAACTTAACAGACAGCTGTGCTGCTGGGGAGTTTGTTCCACCACTTCTTCTTCCCAGCTAAAGCACTAGGAAGTGTCGAAGGGCGGGCGTTTTGGGGGGACTGTCTTATGTAACTTTGACGTTCTAAAAGTGCTGACTCTCAGCCTAGTTTGAATAAATGACTTTTGATTTTGATTGATTTTGACTATGGCAACCAAACAACTGATAAACAAACTTATAACTTATATATAACTTATAAATTACACCCAGACACAGAACAAATGATTGTGCTCATCTAGGGTTCATGATTTCTCGAGCTTTTTAATTTCTCGGGTCTCGACAATTCTCGAGGCTAATTTCTCGGGGCTTCTCGGGTTGTCGAGAAATTTACATTTGCGTACGTTTTCTCATATTATTTGGTTCCAATAACGTCAACAAATTCAGTAGTATTCCTCTCAAATAAAAGTATCAAATTAATTATAAAACTTTTATTGATTATATTCAAAAACGTTAATCTTATGAATAAGCTAATTAATTTTTTTTTAAATACAGAAATAATATTATTCAGACTCATAACTATAATGACAGCACCATTTTTGGCTGGTTTTTTACTTTTATACCCAGGCCTGCTTTTTTTGGGTGTATGTACTCACACCTGAATTTGTAGATGCTTCAGATTCGGATTCTTCTTGGGTCCCGCATTTAGTAATATTGATTTTATGCACATGTGCTAAATGTCTCACCAACCCGCTAGTATTTGAACCTTTGCAAACAATGGTTTTTGGGCACTTTAGGCATTGCGCATTTGCAGATTCCTTTTATTTTAATATTTCCATACTTTTGATGCTTCCATCTTTACTGTTATAGTGACGTTTTGGGTAAATCTATAACAAACGCAATTCAAATTAATAATAAGCCCTTGGGTTAATATGTGATACACACAAAACACAACTGGCAATATTCGTCTCACAAATTTAAAATAACACATCAATTAATTTCAAATTACTTACATAAGAAAAACATATTAGAATAATTAAACTCAAGCTTGTGTGTTGTTGCTTTACAAAAATAGGAAATATAATAAAGTATATATATAAGTAGTATAATTAATGTATCGTTAGTTATTTTATGTATTAAAGTTTGACTAAAAAATCGTACCGAGTAAAATTTAAGATCATATTTAGATTATATTATTGATAATTGACAGACAGCTGTGCTGCTGGGGAGTTTGTTGGCCACTTCTTCTTCCCAGCTAAAGCACTAGGAAGTGCGCGACGGGTGGGCGGGAATTCTCGAGCCGAGAATTCCCGGGAATGAACCCTATGCTCATCACACAAACATTTGTGGGTGGGAATCGAACCCACGACCTTAGTCTTAGCAGTCAGAGTCACTAACTACTACACTAACAGGCCAGTCGATCGCGTATTATATACTCGTCTCCAGTCGGTTCACAGAACAGATAAAAGAGGTGGTCAGTGACGCTGAATAGTGTATACTCGTCTCCAGTCGGTTCACAGAATAGATAAAAGAGATGGTCAGTGACGCTGAATAGTGTATACTCGTCTCCAGTCGGTTCACAGAATAGATAAAAGAGATGGTCAGTGACGCTGAATAGTGTATACTCGTCTCCAGTCGGTTCACAGAATAGATAAAAGAGATGGTCAGTGACGCTGAATAGTGTATACTCGTCTCCAGTCGGTTCACAGAATAGATAAAAGAGATGGTCAGTGACGCTGAATAGTGTATACTCGTCTCCAGTCGGTTCACAGAATAGATAAAAGAGATGGTCAGTGACGCTGAATAGTGTATACTCGTCTCTAGTCTGTTCACAGAATAGATAAAAGAAGTAGTCAGTGACGCTGAATAGCGTATACCCGGCTTCAGTCGGTCAGTGACGCTGAATCGCGTATACTCGTCTCCAGTCGGTTCACAGAACAGATAAAAGAGGTGGTCAGTGACGCTGAATAGTGTATACTCGTCTCCAGTCGGTTCACAGAACAGATAAAAGAAGTAGTCAGTGACACTGAATAGCGTATACCCGGCTTCAGTCGGTCAGTGACGCTGAATGGCGTATACTCGTCTCCAGTCGTAAGTTTTCATTTCAATCGTGTACACATCCTCTTTGTTTATAATATGATGTAATATGACGTAACACTGTACCAATTTTTGCATTCATTTATTTCTAAAAACAAATTAATGTACCAATCAACTTCAAGCACCAAAAACCCACTAAAAAAAGCGCTCAGCGCACGGAAAATACCCAACGCAATAACCATATATCACAAATTACACACGAGTAGCGACGAAATACCCAGGGAATTCCTGAACGTAGCGCGACGCGGGGAAAATACGTATAAAAAGCAATCACGCTGTATCGTCGGTCGTAGATTGATTTCATTAGTTGGCTATCGGAAGAAGTCCCTGCGGTAGGTGGCGGAGTGAAAAAATACCTTTCCGTCGCGTGCCAGGAATATCTTGGTCTATTTAAAAAGTAAAAGAACGCAGGGGATGTGACGTTATGTATGGCATGTGGTGATGTCACCGAGTCATCTCACGTTCTACGTTTTGAAACGGATTGCTTTAATTTTTTAGGATTCCGTACCCAAAGTGTGCCAACGGGACCCTATTACTAAGGGTCCCCTGTAACAGAGCTGCATCTTTCGAACGGTAAGAGGTAGACATTTGAATGGCCACTATAACAACAAATAATAAGAATTAGAACGCAAACAATTTACGTATTAAATCTAAAATAAAATGTACTGAAAAAAATACTAAAACTATTTCCCTATTCAAATATCGAGTAAAAGAGCATTATCTATCCTCATAATTTTGTATATTTATATATATACATAATTATTTATGTTTATTTATATATTTTAGCTTTATATATTTATTTAGGTATATGTTAATTTCTTGCATTATAAATGTATAAGTATATTTTCGTTTAAGACTTCGCATAGTATTCATATTTTCTCTTCTTGTTTTCACACACTATTGTCTACATTTCTTTTTAATTTCTCCTTTCGCAGGTCTGCTGGAAGAAATTCAATACCTTTGTACTCAATTCTATTACTATGCCTTATCACTCTGTATTTTACTGTGTGTACTTATATAATAAAATAAATAAATAATACTGTGTTACTACGAACATACCATACATACATACTACATACAGCTAAGTTGTACCTGCTTTGATGTACAAAATTTAATATTGGAAATATAATAAATTTAAGATAAAAAAACTGTAAGTTCTTTCAGAAAAGTAAATTAAGAACCTATTTTAAAATAATACAACCTACGCTCTACTAAGTTAGAAATAATTCATAGAAGCAAAAGTTTCTAATCATTCTTTGAACTTCTTTAATTAAGTATCTAACTTACTAATTACTGTCTTAGACGTATGTCTTTTTTTATTTTTGATCTCGAGGTGGAAATCCTCATGGATGTCCTCCGCCCTGGGGTGGGCGGAGGGGTCTGTCAGACTCTTACTGACTGAAACCACCCCGGTGTTCCGTCCCACACCTATGTCGGGGACCACGGGAACCAATATGTCTTCCGCGATCCCCGACTGGGGCCGACCAGCCTTCGCGGGCCTCCTCACGTTAGGGGGGGAGTGAGGTGTTAAACTCCCCCCCTGTACATCACAGAGAGGCGCGCGTGGAACACTACGCGCCACCATCTCGGGTCCTAAGACAGACGGCTCGCGGCGGGGCGACAGATGTCCCCAGATCCGTCACCCCTGGACCCATTTAGGGGGGTTGGAAGAGGGCGTTGTCCATCCTCCGCCAACGCCCGGTGCGCCTGCTGCGGGCTGGGTGAGCAGAAGATATTTCCCGCTCCTTTTCCGACAACCACCCTTTCCATCGACTTGACCACGGCCGGCAGCGATAGGTCACTGCCTACATCTGAGAAAAGGGCACGACGCGGCTCCTCCCAAGCGGCACATTCTGCCAGCGTACGCCGCGCCGTGTCCTCCCGGCAGTCGACGCAGTGGTGACACCGCGCGTCCGACTCCCTGTTCATGCGACACAGGTACTTCCCGAAGCAACCATGCCCCAAAAGCACCTGCGTCGCCGGAAACGACAGGGAGCCGTGCCTCCTCCCGAGCCAGTGCCCGAGTGCTGGCCGGACCGGCTCGATGATGGCGAGGCCGGCGGTAGGGCGTGAAAGCCTGCCGTGCCAGCCCGCCACCAGGGCTGCGCGGAGCTGTGACCGACGAAGGTCCATGTGACGCTCCGTCAGTTGCTCGCCTCGCTCCCGCGCTTCCTAGCGCCACCGATATAGTGACGCGAGTACTTTTACCTCGAAGTCCCACCGTGGGGATCCAGCCAGTACACAGGCCACCTCGTAGGCGATCGTGCGATATCCTCTGATGACTCTGACGGCCATTGCTCGCTGCGGTCTTCGCAGAACAGCGATGCTGCCGGCCGTCAGGTAAGCTGCCCAGATCAGAGCCCCATACAGGGCCATGGATCGCACGATCCCCACTTAGAGCCGCCTACAGGCGGCGCTCGGGCCCCCAGATTGGAAAGCAGCGATGACAGCGCCCCAGCCGCGCCCATCAACTTGTTGAGCTTGCCCACCGGTCGTCGAGCACCAATCCCAGATATTTCATGGTGGATTCGACAGCGATCCGAGACCCCCCGACCACAATGTGTGATTCGGCTGGCGTAGAAGTATGTACGTAACAATAATCTTCGGTAGTGCCACACTTAATGAATCCACAGTTAATTTTAAAATTAGAAGGATTTCCGCAAAGTTTTGTTTATTTTTTTGGTTGGGAAACATCTTTAGGAGGCTTCTAGCTTTATACATACTTGGTCACCGCCTGTAGACATCTGCGGGGCGAGCACGGCTTACTGTGATAGGCACGAGTCACACATTTTTATCACAGTTTGGAAACAAAAACCGTGATAAAATGCGTGACTAAACCCTATCACAGAGACGGTGCTCGCAATAACAGATACATCGCTAAAGATGTATCGGCAATCTTCAAACCGGCACATAGTAGACAACCAGCCCAATTTTATTCTGTTTTTTTTTTTTTTATTCTACTAATCAGTGTCGATCGTGTTACCCAATAATTCCTCCGTATATCGGAAAGCACGTTGGTCCCGGTTGCCATTCGAGGATCTTTGACAGTCTTCACCAATCGTCAGAAGCCAGAAAGTTTAACTGCATCTGGAAAGTCTGGAAGCTGACACTAACATTGTCGGGAAAAGGTAGGCAGAGTGATTGAGTTGTGTTAGTCTATCAGACTATGTTCGCACGTACCCAAAATTAATGCGACGGTATTTTATCGTGCACTGTATTTTAAATTCTAGGTGTTGAACTTAGTATTGAAAATCAAACAGAGCACAATCTTAGCGAGTCAGATAAACACAATGTTGATTTTTCAACTCTAGGCGCTAAGGGGTGCGCCTGCCAGGGTCGCGAGATTTGTTCGAAAGAGATACCGTGGCCTGGCATATGGGCAACTGAACACGGGTGGGTTTTAGTCAGTAAAAGTTTGACACGCCTTTCCGTTCCACCCTAGAGCGGGAGAAGTCATTTGATGATTTCCCACCCACAAAAAGTTTTGTACCCCTTGTACACAGAATTTCGCCTTTTTATTTTTAAATCCATACTTGGACTCAGAATACATGTGCTGCAAAATTTATTTTTTGAATATCGAATTATTGTGTTGGGGTATGACCCTTTTTGGCCTTGCCATGGGTCTTTTTTTGTTTTCATAATTTTGTTGGTTTTAATTAAATTAATGAAAAAGTATTTTTAAGAAAAAAAAGTTTACAAATGATTACGTTTAGCCAACAGTAGTAAATTTCCCTTACAATTATAGTGCCTAAAGACTATTTAAAAAAAGTATCCAAGCGCAAGTTATGATGTTTTGAAATTAGAATATTAGGTAGCGACCGCCCGAACTATGTTTATTTAAATCTGTGTTTCGGGCAAATGTCTGTTTTATTTGTTTGTATTTCCTGTATATGTGCCAAATAAAATATACCTCTTTGTTTTACGTCCTGCTGTTTACCACGTCACAGAAGCTATCGTCACGTGGCTTTACATATAAAGACCAGGGCATCAGAAATGTTGCCAGCTTAATTAAAAATTATCTTTATGTTACCGACTGTACTAAGTGCCTGCTACTTTTGTCTGTGTTTTAATTGAGAGCTCGCCTGTCGACCCTCACGCGGGACATATGAGCAGTGCTGAGTACGGGCACTCGGTTCGGACGCTCAATTCATGTTCTGTGGTTCAACTAATTAATGAGGTATTGCTCGGTTAGTAATTCACGGTACTTCATAGGAATCCGGTTTATTAGGATGATGAGAGTTCCATTCAATATGCTTAATTAAATAAATCAATGTAATTTTAGTGAGTTAGCATTTAATGGTATTATTGTATAAGATGTGAGATTTTTTATTTTATTTTAATAATGACCACTGTATTACGTGTATTATGAATTTATGAGTGTTGATTTTTTGTGTGTTTAAGTTTTTATAATGTAATATTATTTCAAACACAATGTAAATTGTTAATTTATTTTGTATTTCCGTGTGTTGCTTGACGTAAAGAAAAGCACCACCCATTTCTTACGTGGGTCGTAGAAGGCGACTAAAGGACTTACTAGAGAATGGGTGGCAGCGTTTTCAATGCATTTTACCACCATACTGCGATCGCCAACCCGCCTGCCAAGCGTGGCGATTATGGCAAACTCCCCCAAATTGGAGGAGGCCTATGTCCAGCAGTGGACGTTTTACGGCTGAAAAAATGATGATGATTTTGCATTTATCGTGCATCAGAAATGTGTGGTCATATAAAAGGGTGTGGTACTGATGACTATCAAATTGAAAAATTTATACATAGGACCAAAATTTTGTAATACCTAATTTATGGGAGGACATAATATTTTGACACGATTACGATATTGGTTCCGACTTTGTTTAATTTTGTAGTATTAAGAGGTTTTGTATGTTGTACACATAAATATGGAAGAGGGAGGTCTTCTGCTACAGGTATCTCCATACTTAAAAGAAGGCCTCTACAACTTATTTGTTAAAACCTGTTGATTATGAAATAAATAAACTTTTATGGAGAAAATTTTCAATTTTATTGTGTATTGGTATTGAACTTTTTTTATGGGACATTGTACCGTGTGGTGCCGGACGTAAAAAATAACACCCCCCATTTCTTCCCTTGGGTGTCGTAAAAGGCGAATAAGGGACTTACTAGTGTATGGGCAGCAGCGTTCTCTATGCATTTTACCACCATACTGCGATCGCCAACCTGCCTGCCAAGCGTGGCGATTATGGCAAAGCCCCCCAAATTGGGGGAGGCCTAAGTCCAGCAGTGGGTGTCTTACGGCTGAAATGATGATGATGATGATGGGACATTCGACATTTTTTTTTTTCGCTATTTCCATGTTGGTCCCATTCGCTGTATATTGGTTTCATTAAGATAGCGTTTAACGTGGCTCATAGCATTGCATGATTGAATGCGTCACCATTGATGAATCCAACTATTGTATATTACCCATATTTGCAAAATTAAATTGCATTATATTGCATGAACAAACAGCACCCAGACTCTGTTTACCGTTTCTAGCGTACTGGCTCAATTACATAAACGTTGAAATTATGCGGATCGTATCCGGCACCCGAGTGTTTATTTACACTGTTACGGTGAGCGAATACGGCCGTATATCCGGCGCGCATCAGGCGACCGGATAAGGCTACTACCGGCCGCTATTTACACTCATCCTGGTTGCCTGTACAGTCGATGCCGTATTCGATTACTGTAGCATATTCAGCGAATAGTTTAGTGTTGCTATCGAATTGAGTATTAATATTGTTACAAACCTAACTAAAAATTTGTATTACATCAAGATAACATATACAGTCTCTTGAAGCTGTGAAAAAATCAAACTTATAAGTTAACGTAAAAAAGATACGGCCTATTATGCTCAGTTTATGGCGGATATTTGACGCTCACATGGGAATCAAAACCTTTCCGTTGACGTTAAATCTTGCAATTTGGCAAGAAGCAGTGCCACGTAGCGTAAGTAAAGGAAATATATCTGAAAATTGTAAAATTGTAGTTCCATCACCAAATAATTACTTTTTGATCGATATATGGGGCAACAGTTTTCCAACGGCAAAGTTTGTCCCACAGAATAGTTCATCTTTTCGTTAGAGATCTATAAATAGTTTGTACGGAACCCTTTTTTTTTTTTTTTTTTTTTTTTTTTTTTTTTTTTTTTTTTTTTTTTTTTTGGATGGGAAATCATCAAATGACTTCTCCCGCTCTGGGCGGAGCGGGAGGGCATGTCAGACTTTTACTGACTAAAACCCACCCGTGTTCCTTCAGTTGCCCATGTGCCAGGGTCACGATATCTCTTTCGAACAATCACGCGACCCTGGCAGGGTACGGAACCCTCGGTCCGACTTCTAAGTCTTAATGTATTTCTAATGCATAATACATTAGAAATATAAAATTATAAGCTTTCTGCACTCCTTCATATCAACGTTAATTATGCCAAATGACATACTCCTCCGTCCGCGTAATTTTCGTAAAAATAATAAAATAATTATAATAATAAAATAAAAACGTTTTAATTCAGATTAAAAAATCCATAGAATGTTAGTACAGTAATAAATAAAATAAACAGTAAAATAACTTATTTCCTAATGTGGGTATTAACCCAGTGCTGAACGTAACGCGTATCCAGCCTATCCGCAATAACAACCAGGATACTGTTGGTACTGGCGCAAGGGGTAAAAAAGGGGTACAAAGTTTTGCTTCACGTATTATTATATACATAGTGGCTTCGCGATGTGATGGTACGGGTTGACATTGACAGATTACTTCAAGCTCATTAAACCCAAGTTTTCACGGTGAGAAATTTAAAAATAGCACTACTGCTATAAAAGATTATCTGAGGCAAGCTCTCTGATATCATTTGACACCGCTTACTGCGCGAATTCTTGCGATTACACTGGCTTTAGTATAAAATGATTAGACATACCTACTTGTACAAGTACTAATTTATCGTGGAGACGCCTGAGCTGTTTTCAAAAGTGATTGATGTTACTAATTCAGAGAGTTTTTCCATAAAAGTGTTTTGTTTTACCGGTCAATCACTGTCGAAGTCTACCAACTGTGTAGGTACCTAAGTTGGTACGTACATTCCATTAAAAATTTCGGCAGTAGTGTTCTGTGTAATAATATTAATAAATTCTGGTGCTGAAAGAAGAAAGAAAGAATAAAAAGTATTAATTGGGATACGCATAAAAATTAAGTTAAAATCAAAGAAAATAAATACAAAATTAAAAAAGGAAACAGAAAGCCCTGTGTGAGGCCAAAGGGCCCGTAACCCAGCATGATGCTTCGACATTTAAAAATAAGTGTCGCAGCACTAACGTTAACTAAGATCTTTTCCCAGTAAAATGTTTGTAAAGTGATTGAGAGGATCTGAAGATTTATATTGTTTACCTTGATTGATTGATTATCTCATGCAGGTTTTTAGTTCTTACTAGATTTAAATTCTTATCAAGTGCTCACTAACCATGGATATTTTTCTCAGTCTATTGATTATTTCAATAATCGTGAGTTAGCTGTTAACTCCGAGTTATTTAGGATAACCGTATGAACGCGCAAGTGGGTTTTAGTTATTATCTTTATAGTATATATTGCTTATAGTCCAATGCTTATGTTTATGGGACATGTTTTTTACATGGAAGAAATAGTTACGCTATCCTTTGATTTTAGTAAAACATTTTTTTAGTTTTAACAATTGATGCGCGATTGTTTTTGATTGTTCAGCCATTAAAAGAAAATAGTCTACATATAAAATAACTCCCCGTATTCCACCACGTGGTTTCAATGCGGGTTGGTCAACTGTGATTCATGGCTTCGTTCCAATTAACAATAAAAGAAAAAAGAAATAGCTGCTATAATTGAAGTTTCAAAGGCGGAAATGAAAAGGCCTCTCTCCAGAGCAAGATATTTATTTCACGGATAATTAAACGGTGCCCTTGAAGAATTCAAACGCGAGATTCGGTAACAAATTGTAAACGTTTGCTCGACGACGGCAGTTTTCGTCTTAGAGTGGTTGGCTTACAGCTGTAGATTATAAAGTGGTCTTTATTAGCCCATATTGGCTAAATTAATCTCAAGCTTGATCGAATTGGAATTCAAAGATGATAGAAGTGGATTCGTTGAATATTATCGGATACCTGAGTACGGTCTGGCGAATTATTATCAAGTAGGTAGGTATAACATCAGACCTATCAAGATTATATTCTCTGAAGAGGCAGACGGAGGTATTTAGTACCTACACACACATTTTTTAACGATATTTTAGCAGACATTTGAATGTACCTATGTTGGTTTCTTTAGCACCTTTAATTGACATAGTGCTTTCTTAATTATTAGACTATGCACTTTAGTCATAATCGTTACTGTGCTAACTAATATGATATTATAGCGAGGGACTTATTCTCTTCCCCTCTTTTATTTTATTAACCGACTTCAAAACAAGGAGGAGGTTATCAATTCGCATGTATTTTTTTTTAAATGTTTGTTAGCTCATAACTTTTGACTGGGTATACCGATTTTGATGATTATTTTTTTATTTGAAAGCTGGTGCTTCCCGAATGGTCTCATTTAAATTTTGTTCCATTCGGACAATGGAATACATGTGAAAACCATATAAGTCTTAAATTTGCATTAAGTATTTGCGCGACAAAATAACGCGATTTGATTAGTGCGGGGTATCTACCATAAATAAAAAGTTAAAAATAAAAACTGTTAACAAAAAAGTAGCAACCGACTTTCTAAACACTACAAAGTGAAAAATAACTTGAATTTTGGAACTCGGTGGCTTAAGACACCAACTTCCAAACCTAAAGTTATTTTTCACTTTGTAGTGTTTTTTTTTTTAGGAAGTCGATTGTTATTTATAACAGGCTTTTGCCAGCGGCTTAGCCTGCGTATCATATGTATAAACCTTCCTCTTGAAGCACACTATCTATTAAAAAAAACCGCATAAAAATCTGTTGCGTACTTTTAAAGATCTTAGCATACATAGGGACAGACAGAGGTAAGTGACTTTGTTTTATACTATGTAGTGATTTATTTCAGATTAGGTCCATAGAGTGTTAGTAATACATTGAAACTTCAGAGCTATGTTAGTGTGTTATGTGTGCAATAGAATCAAAAACAAAACTATAATAATTATCCTATATGTAGGCGAATTCAATGCATCCTGGTAGGACTCTCAATATGTTCAGTAATGATCCTCAGGTAGTCGTTAGGTCTATCTGTTACTTTTAATGTTTATAAACAAAAAACCGAATCGATGTTTGAATAATGCACACATCCTCTACAGGGTCCATAATGATCTAAATTATATAATTACCACCTAAGTTCACATTATGGTAAAGCAATAAAGATATTGAGTATATTGAGTATCTAACTGCTGGAAAATTCCTTGTCTGCACAAGGGCAAGAAAATTCCACACAAAAAAACCGTTTCACTCAACTTCTTTCTATCTTTGTAAAGTTATATTGTACCCCAATTTTCCACGTCCGCTGAGAAACATCCTAGTCTTTCCAAGCGAAAGTATTCTGAGAAGAAATATAAATGAAACGTTTCATATTTGATGGGAGGAGGCGACATTCCTTTTCTTGCAACAATTCCTTCCACGAAACCCGGCGAATGTTGGTAATAAAAACATAATAAGCTTAGGAAAGGTCGCGCTACGCTATGTGAGGAGACAGGCGACACCGCGCGCATACTTCATACTGACATCGATAAATAACTCGAGTTAGACAGTTTGGGATGTACACCCGCTTTGTGGGTACCATGTGAAGATAACTTTGAGTTTAGGCATCAGATATTACATATCGAACTAAAATATTATTGGGTTTTTCCGGTGATCTGGTGATTTCTATTTTATTAACCCTTAATTAGGCGCATTAAGAAAATCACACAAGTAGTCACATGGGGTCACATCTGACCCAAAGTAGTGAATAAAATTGGAGTGGAAGGAACTAATAAAATGAAATGTGTAATTTAAAAAATAATTAAATAGTTTATTGAAATCATAATAAAAAAACAAAAACATAACTTTCACTTAAAATAATTTAAAACATAAAATAACTTCTAATAGCTCTTAAGTACCTGGTACTTGTTGACAGTCCTACACTGTTGTCCCATACCTATTTACTCTGTAATTTAAAACCATTGTAAATGGCAATTATTTTTAAAAGAGTAACGGAGTCTTGTTGGTTCTTCTCCATAGGAATCAACAATTTGGAACCGTGCACCTAGCTTCTGACGTTTCATAAGTGCCCTTGTAGGTTTATGTGAAATAAAAATATATTGATTTGATTTTATCGATTTTAAGATGTTGTACGAGTGTAGAAATATCCTTAACCTTTTGACCACCAGAGTCATGTATAGATGACAAACCAAAACGTGCCCAGCACGCCACGGTCACGATACCGTGACAGACTTTTAAACGTAAATAAAACTCATAAAACAACATTGTTTTTTTTTTTATTTCCTTTGCTAATTATGTTCCTTGACTCATCCTAATTTATATTAGTTGAGCTTCTTTCTTTATATTTCATCCATATTAACATAAGATGGCAAAAGCTAACACCAATTATAAAGTTCGAAAAACATAGTGCCCTCAGCGCCACAGTCATCATATCATGACACGTAGTGATGTAGCTCGCAATTAATATCGATTTCTACGTTAACCTACGTTATGTTTAATTTCTTTAAATTTTTCAACAATAAATAATTAAAACTTTTGATATTGAAGGTGAATGATTCAGGAATCATGAAAATTATTTAAATATTATTAAAATACTGAACTATCTGCTCATTAAATGTCGGTGTTAGTTGAATATCGATAAATCATAATGAGTGTAAGGCCCATCTCCACCACACTGTTATATTGTCTGTGCCTGGAGCGCCAGAGCCATCTAATCATGACAATCCTATGACGTCACAAGTGGTGGATTTGTAAATAGAGTTGTTCCTTTACTTGTATCAGTAGTTTGTTCTCATTACTTTATTATTCTGAATGACTTTTTTTTTGTGAGAGGGAAATCATCAAATGACGTCTCACGCTCTGGGTGGAGCGGAAAGTATTGTCAGACTTTTACTGACTAAAACCCATCCGAGTTCCTTCAGTGCCTATGCCAGGGCCACGGTAACTCTATCGAACAATTTCGCTACCCCGGCAGGATTCTGAACGACTTAAAATCTCATATTGAAATATTCGCTTATCATGTCAATCCATTTTGTGAGATCAGTATATCAGACTATAGTCATCGGAACATACTTCCTTGTTTAACGATATTATTGTGTTATAAGTAATTTGTTTCAAATAAAACTGCGAAGTGAAGTTCAGATTTTGTAATTAATTACGAAAGAGAATTAAATTCATGTAAACCATTGCAAAACAGCGCGGCTGACGTGTCATAAAATAAACACATATCTGATTGAGGTTTATTTAAACTAAGTTTCATTTGTTTCCAAGGATAATATTGTCCCTTTCTTCGTATTTATTACAATATTTGTACTTACAAATCTTGAGTATAAAAACTTCGTTTAATGATTTAAATTTGCTTTCGCCCATTTTCGTCGTATTCTGATAATTATATATATCTACAGTAAATGGTATTTATTTCAGCTGAGATATTAGTACCTACGTGACGGTACATTAAGGCATTATTACTGGTTGTTCTTTCAAGGAAACTTAAATCTATATAAATAAAAAAAACCGGCCAAGTGCGAGTCGGACTCGCGCACCGAGGGTTCCGTACAAACCTGCAGGTATTCACGGTTTATGCATAAGATTTATGTTTATGAAATTAAATGTTTTTATTTTTTATTGAAGTTGTCTGAATGAAAGGTAAATTGTGGTTTACGATTTATGACGTATTAAAAAAAAAACTACTTACTAGATCTCGTTCAAACCAATTTTCGGTGGAAGTTTACATGTACATCATATATTTTTTTAGTTTTATCATTCCCTTATTTTAGAAGTTACGGGGGGGGGGGGGCGGGACACACATTTTACCACTTTGGAAGTGTCTCTCGCGCAAACTATTCAGTTTAGAGAAAAATTATATTAGAAACCTCAATATCATTTTTAAAGACCTATCCATAGATACCCCACACGTATGGGTTAGATGAATTTTTTTTTTTGAGTTTCAGTTCTATGTATGGGGAACCCCAAATATTATTGTTAACCCACTTATAACGACCGATCGTTATAAAGATCAAAAAAAATACTGGGGAATACCCTCAATTTAAAAATAATAACGAGCGGATAACTTTTGCTTATTGTATACCAATCGCTGCAGTGATCGTTTGACAGTGTTTCGGTGCATAGAAAATTATCTTATGATCATAATTTTGAAGTGCGTTTGTATTTTAGTCCGTATTGGCGTAATTAACTTTCACTATGTCGTCAAAACGGTAAGTGTTTACAAATTAGCTTGTGATTGAAATTTATTTTATGCACGTTTTTTTATAAATTTATAACCTGTCTAACAAAACTGTGAATTAAAATTTGATCTTGTTATATCTTTTATAAAAAACAAATGATATGATATTTGATGATCGTTTTAACGATCGGTCGTAATTTGGGGATGTATTTTTGACTTTCAGACCCAGGAATACCGATAAACCATTGTCTCTCAATGAAATCGTTGACGAATTGGAACAATTAGATGATGATGCCCCATTTCCAAGAAATATAACTATTTTACCACCAGATAACGCGAATGCTGATGTTACAGATGAAGATTCTGGTGATGAGGAGTTTGTAACTCTGAATAATCTTCCAGGTTTGATATAGATGTCATATAAATCCTTACGTTATTTTCTCATGACAGTTGTTATATATATTTTTTTCTATCTAGGTTCTCAGCTAAGAGCTCCTGCTGAGATAGAATACATGTGTTCCGAAAGTGACGAGGACAGTGAACCCTTGTCTTCTTTAGCAAAAAGAAGTCGAACCACCGAAGAACCCCTAATTGTGGAAGGTCGGCAACCTGAGCCATCTACATCTAATTCAGCTCCAGTTATTAGCAGCACGTCAGCCATTCCTTTTGTTGATCCAACCGTACCAAAAAATCAAACATATACTTGGAGAAATCGCCATAATCCTCGCGACCGACCACAATGGCAAGAAAACCATGGGCCAAGATACCTTCAAACACCCATGTATTACTTTGACTGTATGTTTGATGACTCTGTTATCGAATTATTGGTCAAATATACAAATATTTACGCGATTCAAAAGAACAAAGTGGGCAATGTGACAACGAGTGAAATGAAGTGTTTCCTTGCTATACTTCTTTACAGTGGATATATCGAAGTTCCCCGAAGATACATGTACTGGGAGAAATCATCAGACGCTGATTTTAGTATTATATATAACGCCATGTCGAGGGATAGATTTACATTTATCATGACTCACCTCCACTATTGTGACAACGCTCAGATAACTACTGGAAATGACAAATTTGCAAAGTTGAGACCGCTTTTCAATGTCCTGAACGAAATATTCCTGAATATGGCTCCTTTAGAAGAAATGTACAGCATAGACGAGGCTATGGTACCATATTATGGAGGACACAGCTGTAAACAATTTATACGTGGAAAACCGATTAGATGGGGATATAAGTTATGGGTTGGAGCGACTAGATTGGGATACGTACTATGGTTTGATCCGTACCAAGGCCATGCAGCAGTTATTCCACCGGCTTATAGGCAGTTAGGTATGGGAGCTGGTGTGATTTTGCGTTTTGCTGATCATTTACAATTTCGTCACCCAGGTGTGCCTTGTCACTTATTCTTTGACAATTTCTTTTCTTCTATTCCACTCTTCCACGAATTGAGTAACAGAGGGCTCAAAGCCACTGGAACAATTCGCGAGGACCGTACAAAAAAGTGTCCTTTGCCGTCCAATAAAGAATTCAAGAAGACAGAAAGAGGCACATTCAAGTACAAGTCTAGCCAACCAGAGCATATTTTGGTTTGCAAATGGAATGATAATAGTGTGGTCTCGGTTGTATCCAATTCAGAAAACATCGAGCCCTTACATAAAGCTAAACGGTTCTCGCATCAGCAGAAAAAATATGTATACATCGATCAGCCTGCAATTATAAAAAGCTACAATGAAAATATGGGGGGAGTCGATAGGTCCGACCAAAACATTGGTCTTTATCGTACATCCTATCCGTGGCAAGAAATGGTATTTCTCATTGTTTTGTCACTGCTTGGACATGGCGACTCACAATGCGTGGCAAGTTTACAAAACGAATGGAGGAGAGTACGATCATCTCACATTCCGGAGAACTATCGCCAGAGGTATCTTGGAAACATATAAAAAAAATGAGAAACGCGGTCCTTGTCCCACTCCTAGAACATACAGGGAAACTTCACGCTATGATAGAGTTGATCATCTAGTAGAGTACAATGACTCTCAGCTTCGATGTTCGCTTTGCAAAAAAAATACAAACTTCACCTGTCAAAAATTTAAAATCCATTTGCACCCTAAAACATGTTTTGTTACTTACCATACTCCTACATAGACTTGTTTGTTAATTAACGTTTTATATTTAGATAATAAAGCCTTTTTCATAATTATAACTGTTTCTTTAATTTAAAATAGGATACAATCGATAAAGTGGTAGTTATATGAGCGTTAACCTACCTGCCTATTACTACTGATCGTTAAAACGATCCGCATTTTCCGAGCTTTCCTGAAAACTCAGATTTTTTTTGGTATTTTTCCATGTTTACTATATGCATCAAGGTAACAATACTAAAAAATTACTGTGATTCGAGATAAAAAAAAGTTTCAGTAACAACTGGGTTAAGCTCTAAATAGATTGCGTACCCAGGTAGGCCGCTGTAGACACAATTTGTCAAAGTGGGGGATTATAGACTCATCCGACACCCAGTGCGAGTGCGGTACGTCTGATCAGACCATGACCCACCTGCTGGAGTGTCCCAAGTGTCCGTTCACCTGCACCTCAGATGACATCAAAAATGCCACTGATGCCGCAATAAACGTGGCCACCTACTGGGCTCAAACGATATAAAGTGTACGAGTACCATCGACACGAAAGAAGAAGAAGATTGTTTTTTTTTTCTATTTTTGTCTGAAAATACTAATGCGGTTCACAGAATACATCTACCTACCAAGTTTCAATAGCATAGCTCTTATAGTTTCGGAAAAAAGTGGCTGTGACATACTCGGACAGACAGACAGACAGACATGACGAATCTATAAGGGTTCCGTTTTTTGCCATTTGGCAACGGAACCCTAAAAATGAATGTTGCTAAGCGCACAATAGTAAAAACAATACTTTTCTTTTTCACATAAAAACATATGCATACGATGCGACGGAATGGGTTGGAGGAGCAATAAGTATAACGCGGATGAAATTGTGGGCAGAAGCAAGTTGTATTAAATAAAAATGCTGCTACTGTATATAAAAAGCGAAACCATTAAAATAAAATAACTCTTATTATTTCGATATTATTCATAAATATCGGATGCGCACCTCTAGTGCCGAGGCGAGCAAATTAAGAAAAGCCGTGCCAGCTACGCCAGTGTCATCATAAGATGACAAGAAAGTACGTCAAGACTGAAAATAGTGCTGTGATGGTATTGACTTGCTTTTATCGACTGTTGTTTTGAAATGTGAATTTAACGCCGAAACTGTGATACATATCGTATCATTTCTGTCATAAAAGACATAGCGGGATGAAATAAAACTCCTTTATAATATAATTCCGGTAAAGTAACCTTTTATTAAAAACATACTATATGTTAAAAAATTAATAGTTAGTTCTTTATCGATATAATTTCGAACTCACTACTATTTTGTAGGTATTAAAGGATGAATTTATAGCTTAGCGCTGAAGGCACGGTTTTGCTTTTTTGTGCTCAAAAGGTTAACGACCCCGAGAGATATTTGTTTTTCCCATGATTATGATATAATTTTAATATCAACCGATTATTGAGAAGAACTGAGGAATACTAGCCTGTTACTGACAAAAACTGAGTAATACCAGTCTATAATTGAGAAGAACCGAGTAATATCAGCTTACTATTGAGAAGAACGGAGAAATATTAGCCTTTTATTTTCTACTGCAGGACAAAGAACTCTTTGATACGAAATAATTGAGCATTATCTACTGCTAAATATTGCTACTCATGAATTCCAGAGAGAAAAATGACCAAAAATGACCGGCTTTGCGGCCCCCAACCCGGCCGTGTCATTTATTCGGACTTTTCGAAGGATATATTCTGTTAATTTTTAGTTTTAACTGAAAAAAGAATCATAAAAATTAAAAACATGTTCGGTGTTCGTTTTGCAAATGTCCAACTTGCAAGGACTTTTAAGAAACTCGTCATTTGATTTAATTATTATTTTAAAGTAGGCAGGTACTTCGTAATTAATTTAGTGCCTACTCAAGGAAACCAAATTGGGTGCCGCAGGTGAGCGTGGGACAAGAGTATTAGTTATCTAAATATCTATGAGCTATTAGTAGAGCAAAGTAAAGACTTCCCACGCTAAACAAGTGCCCTAAAATAATGGCTCAGATTGTACAATACCGTCGACATTCAACCGAAAACTGAGCAGACAGCTCTGAACTATAATTTGTATTTAATTACAGCGACTATTGTAGTTCTGCTATTTCATATAAATCCTACTATTATATTAATACCTATATAAATTTTAATATTATAAACTAGCTTTTGCCCGCGACTTCGTCCGCGTCAAATTTTCGCTCCCCTTCCCGTCGCATCGAACTGCCTGCCAGTTTTCGTCCATTTTTCGTTTGCTGCTCCGCTCCTTTTGACCGTAACCTTCCTCGATAAATGGGCTACCCAACACAAATAGATTTTTTCAATTCGGACCAGTAGTTCCTGAGATTAAACGCGTTCAAGCAAACAAACAAACAAACTTTTCAGCTTTATAATATTTTATAGTAATCCTACTAATATTATAAATGCGAAAGTTTGTGAGGATGGATGTATGTGTATGTGTATGTTTGTTACCCTTTCACGCAAAAACTACTGAACGCATTTGAATGAAATTTGGCACATAGATAGTTTTTAACCTGGATTAACATATAGGGTACTTTTTATCCCGGTAGTACGTTCCCGCGGAATATTTTCCGACCTTCACGCGGGCGAAGCCGCTGGCAAAAGCTAGTATAGTATAGATGTGAAAATTTTGGTGTGTACTATAACTTTGAGAATATTTAAATATTATCATGGAGTAGAAAGAAACCTAGTGTCGGATTGCCATCCCGTTGGACTATGAGAGTGAAGGAAGGGTGATGTCCCTGTGTCTGCGAACACACTTGTACACTATAATATCTCCCGCGCCGATGGCGTCTCCGTTGAGATTGGCCGCCATAGCCGACATGCGGTACGGAGCACTATAAATTGTCAGTCGACTTTTTTGCAAAGACGCACTTTTAGTTATGCTCGGTGTTCTATTTTAGGCTGGGTAATGTGTACGGTCACCAAAAGAGATAAGAAACCTGGGTCGTCGAATACAGTTGAAGTTTACAATACAATAAAATTTAATAAATAGAAAACAAAAAGTTCATTTATCAAATTAAACATTTAGAAAACATTTTTCGTTTTCTTACTAAACTTGAACTATATCCGACGACTCTAGTTACTTATCTCTGTTACACACTACGAGTATGTCAAGTTAAAGTTTGGAATCATTCTATATTCCCTTATATTGTATGTGCATTTTTAAAGTTGTTCGTGCAATACGTAATGTACGTAGCGTGCATGTTGGACGGAGATAAGCCGGTAATCCGGTGAAGAATTGCCGGGAAATAAGCCGCGGGATCGTGGATAGCTTACGGATATTGGTACGTGCCAGAGAGCATGGAATCGACGCACCGCGCACCGGTAGCGTCTAGAGACAGCATTACTGTGCATACTTATCAATTAAATAAAATTTAAATATAAAAAAAACGAAAGTCAAACGTGTGTGCTAAATTTCAGGCCCGTAGCTTCAGTAGAAGTGGGTGAAATATTGATTGCAAACTTCCAGGACAAACAAGTGAAATTAAATGAAAGTAATGATGAAAATAAATGAGGGTACAACTTTTGTCACGGACCGCCTTCGAAATCTTCAGTTTATATACGTCATTTATGTCGTTAGCGGTGATACGCTTGATTTGTATGGAAGTGTCGACAATGCCGCCTCTAGCCGGGCCGCCGAGGTGTCTCTGTGCTCTGTGGTAAGAAAAGAAAAATATAATTGTCACAAAAACACGTGCAAGCAAAAAGATGAAATCACACAAAAAATATGAAAACAAAACAGATTTATACTCACGAACACAGAACATAAATATTCGACAGGTGTACTAGACAGAAAACTTCCACTCAGCATGATGCTGTGCTAGGGCCCACAGCTTAATGCTGTATGTGGTTACTTATTTCACAGTCTTCATTCATGTTTTGCATGAAAAACTGAGGCTACAAATAGTCAAAGAAAGTACGTATCCTACTAATATATTTTAAATATGAAAGTTTCTATGTTCGGATGTTTGTTACACAATCACACAAAACCAGCCAAACATATTTGGATGAAATTTGGCACACGCATAGTTTATAACTTGGATTAACACAAAGGATACTTATAAATCCGGTTGTACGTTTTAGAGAGATAATTTCCGACCTCCACTCGAGCGAAGCCGCTGGCAAAAGCAAGTAGCCAAGTAATACTCGGTTCATTACTGATTGAAATATTAAATGAAAAAAAAAATGCTATTACTTTAATTATATATACGTGTGCCGTTGTTTATGTTCGTATATACCCACTTCATCATGCACACACCTGCAGGGCCACTTTCATTATAATTATTTTCCCTGTTCTCACTTTTACATCAAATAAGCGGATGCACAGTGTACACATACCTTGTGTATATTGTATACTGCGGTTTCTCGTTAGCGTGATAGCTCTTGAATATGACATCGGCGCATTTTTAACCGACTTCAAAAAAAGGAGGAGGTTATATGTTCGACTGTATGTATTTTTTTTTATATTTTTTTTTTTTATGTATGTTCACCGATTTCTCCGCCAATTGTCAACCGATTTTGAAAATTATTTTTTTATTCGTAAGGGTATATTCCTGAGGTGGTCCCATATTAATTTTGTGAAGATTTGATGTATACTTTGGGAGATAAACGAAGGAACTCCTCAAAAACAAACAGTACACGTAATGTGATTTGGATATTGTACTAAAGATCAAAAATAATTGCTGGTTCTATCTATCCATCCGTGGTGAACTAATTATAAAAAAAAAAAAAAAAAAAAATTGTTTATTCATCATAAAAGCATTGTAGTACAGTTTAAAGGGTTGACAAATTGAGTGTACTAAAACTACAACTGAAGTGGTGGTGAGGTGCTGCATTCCCAGCTAGGTTATAGAATAACCTGTATAAGGGAGTACAGTGCCAGTCCCCATTGGATATTATAACTGTATTGTACACAATATTGACGATACTTCCACTACAATTTTATGACTAAAGTTAATAGATAACAAAAATTATATAAAAGTATTGTAAAGCTAAAAAGTTAGTGTGCGTGTGTGTATTTGTGTGTGTGTGTGTGTGTGTGTGTGCGTGTGTGTGCGCGGTTGCGTGTGTGCGTGTGTGTGCGCGGTTGCGTGTGTGCGTGAGTACGAGCTGGCGCTGCGATTTGACGTAAATTTTATTTATTTATTATGCTGTTAGGAGCTTTTCTGTCTCATCGTAGGTTTTGTTTTGGAGAAGTGAGTAAATTGCCTTTTTGCATTTTTGATACGTCATACCATAGATTTGGCAGAGTTTATTAATTTTATTATATAAATTCGGGCTTTGGTAGTAGCAAAATCTTTTAATGCTGGGTGATCGTGTTTGCGGTACTATACATACTAGATCTTTTCGACGTTTTGTGATTTTTTTGAATGGGGTTTTACGATGTTGTAGTAGGACGGCTTGCAGGATATAGTGTTGTCTTACGTTAAGAATTTTCCAATCTTTGTACAACTCACTGGTAGGATATAAAATGGGGCGGAAAGTGGAAACTTTTAAAACAGCTCTGTGGGCTATTTCCAGAGGCTTCAGGGTCGTTTTTGCTGCACCACCCCAGCAAGAAATACAATATTTAACAATAGAGGCACATAAAGCAAAATATACGGTTCCTATGGTTTTTAAATTTGCTACATGTCGTAGGTTTTTAAACACATATATTAGTTTACGGACTCTTGCAGTAACTAGATTTATTTGCGACTTAAAGTTTAGGTGTTTGTCTAGTACTACGCCCAAATATTTTATATGTTCAACAGATGCAATAGATGAACAGTGACAAGAAGTTTTAGTTTGACAAACATGTGCTATTATTGTTATTGGAGTGTGTGGTTGTGTGATTGGGCTAATCGAGTAAGTAAGAAAGTTTGTTTTGTTAGTGTTTAGTGTAAGAGTATGTGAGATGAGCCATTCCAGAGCTGTTTCGAAACCACTTTGAGCTATATGTTCAAGCTCTGACCAACTATCGGCTGTAAATGTGAGTGCAGTGTCATCTGCATATGCAATAACTTTGCCATTAGGGATATTAAGATTGCACAGATCGTTTATAAATATTAGGAAGAGGGTGGGGCCTAATATGCTACCTTGGGGAACCCCGTAGCAGATGGGAAGCTCGTCACTGTTATATTTATCAATCCTAACAATTTGTGTGCGGTTGGTTAGGTAGCTCCGGAAAAGTTCTAGTTGTGTACCTCTAACACCCATAGTTTCAAGCTTGAGCAGAAGGGTGGGGATGGGAACGGTGTCGAAGGCTTTTGCGAGATCCAAGAACAACGTTAGGACTTTTTTATTTTTGTTTAACTGCTGTATTACATGACTTGTTACATCTTGAACTGCATCGCAAGTAGATTTATTTTTTCGAAAGCCATACTGATGTGGGGATAAAAGTTTATTACGTTCGAGGTAGTGGACAAGTCTTTTGTTTATTATAGTCTTCGAAGATACCGCATGGAACTCCTCATCGGTGAACAGTACATATAGGAACTTACAGTGAAAGGTTAGAAGGTTAGGCGATAATTCTTTGAATATTATAGGCACGTTTAGACCGTTACTTGTATTCTTATATTCCGTTGAGCTGATGATGGAAGGTACAACTCCTTATCGATCAGGAGTTAGAAGATATCTTGTCCTAGATAGACATGACATACTCGTTGACATCGAGAATTGATTCCTCAGCAGACACTAGAGTGGGCTCTTACCCACTCTACTGTCTGCTTAATAAAAAAAAAAGCAGCCTTAATCATTTTGGCCTGGCCATTTATTATATTTTTAACCGACTTCAAAAAGGAGGAGGTTCTCAATTCGGATGTTTATATGTTTTTTTTTTTATGTATGTTCGGCCATAACTCCGTCATATATAGACGGATTTGCAAAATTCTTTTTTTGTTCGAAAGAGGTTTATTCCGAAATGGTCCCATATAATTTTCATATAGATCTGATGATGAGTTCGGGAGACAGACACCGGAACTCTTTAAAAATGACAGCAAATCAACCGCGATTTCTACTATCGCATAAATATGCATTGTTTGTTTGGAATTAGTGCAGGGTGAATACCTCAACTAAAAATTTAAAAATAAAAACTTTTTTACAAAAAAAATACAACCGACTTCCTTAAAAACACTACAAAGTGAAAAATAACTTTAATTTCGGAAGTCGGTGGCAAAAAACCATAAATACAGATCCTAAGACACCGACTTCCGAAATTAAAGTTATTTTTCACTTTGTAGTGTTTTTAAGGAAGTCGGTTGTATTTTTTTTGTAAAAAAGTTTTTAACAATATTGTTATGCTTACACAGCCCCACGATAGGTACTTGATATTGTATTTTTTTTTTCTTCAAGCGCTGAATATGGGGATACAATCACAATATGTTTTTTGCTTTAATTCTACGGTGCAGTTTGAAATCATTTTTGTTATAACTGAGCTCGTTAGTTGATAGATTATTTCATTTTAATTAAAACTAGCTTCTGCCCGTGACTTCGTTAAATTTCATGTTCCCCCGACCCTTCCCGTCGCATCGAATCGCCTGCACGTGCGATTTTCCCCGTTTTTGCAACATTTTTCATTGCTGCTCCGCTTCTCTTGGTTGTAGCGTGATGTTATATAGCCTAGCTTTCCTCGATAAATAGGCTACCCTACACAATAATATATTTTTTGGACCAATAGTTCCTGGGATTACCGCGGTCAATCAAACAAACAAACAAACTCTTCAGCTTTATAATATTTGTATAGATCACAGTTCATATAAGAGTGAGAAAGAAAGAAATTAATAAAATTATATTTTTAGGTTTTTTGTCAATTGAGCGAACCTTATAAAATTTTACAAAAGATACTTAATAGTCCCTAAAAATAAAAACATGACGCAGTCAGTCTCAATAAAATATATTATATCCAGAAATTATACCTACCTACTACATGAAAATAACTTTCAATACAATGTTATTGTAATATTTAGTTCGTATATCATCGTATAACGTATCATCGTGTCTGTGTCGGGATTGGCTTATAAACTTGTCTCTGTGTGTGGATGAATATAGAAAAGATTTATCACATGAAGGGAATGCTGTCTAGCTTTTTATCATTTTTTCTGGAATTAGCTCAGCATATTCTTTTTCTCTCATACATTTCTACAATCATCTCAGTTTTTATCACCTTTGTAGTCATTTTACCTGCCAATCAGAGGGTCCACCCAATGTGTCTACCTATCTCTTACATGCCATGAAGAAGTAGACATATTACTTAAAATGTGTAAAAACTGTCACAGGTATTCATCATTTACTTGGAATAGGAATATAGAGGCAAACTATGTAGATATATACAGAAGAAATAAGCACCTTAACTTGCCTAACAGACTTTCGATCATAATTCGAAGGGAATTAGTAATACATCGCTTCATATGTTTGAAACATTTGTTTGCTCAAGAACGTTATTAAGGCAATGAATGAAAGACAGCAAGTAATTCTTAAAGTAAGACTTATCTGAAATTGGGACTATTAATGTAATTGTTGTTATTATATGACCCACATATGTAACTCAATTACACCCGAAGCCATAGTGTGGACAAAGGTTTGGCGGCCAAAGCGTCATCAACGGGCGCCATGTTACGTGCACAAGTCTCAAGTGTCCTGCCCTCACTACTACCATAGAGTAAGAAGTCCGTTTAGAAGTGAGACTCTGATATCTATATTACTGTGCAATATAATAAAACTGTAGACTTTCTTTGATTTTTTGTTTCGACGCACTAATTACTGGAACTAAAAGTCGAATATGAAAAAATACTTTTGCAATTGATAATCCAATTCTTGAGCCTCTCGTCGAGAACCGAGCACTACCGAGAATCGACGAAATGTGGAACTGTGTATACTTTTTTTTTTATTCCGACGTAAAAAATATCATGGATGTCCTCCGCCCTGGGGTGGGCGGAGGGGTCTGTCAGACTCTTGCTGACTAAAACCACCCCGGTGTTCCGTCCCACACCTACGTCGGGGACCACGGGAACCAATATGTCTTCCGCAATCCCTGACTGATGCTGGCCCGCCTTTGCGGGCCTCCTCACTGTTAGGGGGTGAGTGACGTGTTAAACTCCCCGCGTAGATCTCAGAGAGGCGCGCCACCATCTCGGGTCCTAAGGAATAGGGGGCGACGGATGTCGATCTGTGTATGCCTAGGTCAACTTTTATTCGTATACCGTGTGTTTTACACAATTAATTAAACATTGGTCAGGTAGAGACTATTGTCCTTCCAGAGTCCGTCGGAAAGTGACTCCTCGATCCACTTTCTAATATCATTGTTTCCATATTCTGCAGTAGTCCTGAACTAACCAGGGATTGTCTGCGGTTGCACTTGCAAAGTGAAATTAGAGATAATCGTTGGCTGGTGCCTCATTTCATTTCAAGTGTCTAGCGTCTGCGAGTTGGCTTCGGCCCTTCGTACGCTTTCCAAAGGCCCGGAAGACCCTGGGTTGTTTCGAGATAAATCTGAAACATTGAAAGATTTCTTTTTTTTTTGTGGTCACTCATGTCATCTAAACAGTCACCTATCACTTCCCAAAATATTGTTGTCAATTAGATGATAGAGCGCAGAGCCTGTATTGTTCGCCGCAATGGACAATCTCGACAGTGTTGTCCGAAACTTGCGCCTCCACTGAAGCAGACCTGAACACCCTGATATAGCGACGACTGCTAACTATAGGTTAGGTGCAGGGCCTGTCAATACACGTGTGCTTGTGGGTAATCATTGTGTGAACTGAGCTAAGCCAATCACCGCACAGCATTGCCTGCTGCGTATCGGGGAACGATACATTGTCTGTGTATGAGTGTCACTTCTCTACGTAGTAAGTAATTGTTATTATTTTCTGTAGGCTAATATTGCAATGTATCACTTCTTTATTCATTCTTATTCTATGCTACTCACCGTACTCACCCAGACTTACTAAACATTGTTGACGTGTGCCCTTAATTGCTTCAACTCGCCACTTGACGCGTGACGCGAGTCTGCGTCAACAAGTTTATTATTCGTGATCATCGATTGACGTGACACCGTTGTCTTTTTCATATTATAATATCATCTATTTACGTATTTGCTTGTTCCTTCTCCTCTGCTTGTTTGCTTGTGTGTACATAAACTGTAAAAAAAAACAAATTAGAGGTGTCATGGGACACCCGGATGGAACGAAGTTCCTTTCCAGGATTCATAATTTTTAGATTTTTTTTATTATTTATTATGTACAAAAAACCTATATACACTCAACAAAAATATTATCTCTCTCTCTCTCCCTCTCTCTCGCCCTCTCTCTCCCTCTCTCTCTCCCTATCTCCCTGTCTCTCTATCTCTCTCTCTCTCTCTCTGTCTCTCTCTCTCCCTCTCTCCATCTCTCCCTGTCTCTCTCTCTCTCTCTACTCACAACAAAAAAAAAAACAACAATATACTAACAAATACAAACAACAAAATATATATTATACAGTCGAATTGAGAAACCTCGTCCTTTTTTTGAAGTCGAAAAAGTGTTCGAGTTGAAAAAGTGTCGTGGCAACTTTTCGTAAGAATTTTATCCATCTAGCCCCCTTTCACAACGCGTGATAAGGAACTTCGTTCCAAAAATAAATGAATGAGAGAAAATAGAGTATGATATGTAAACAATGGTAGTTAGTAAGCATGCTTTCAAAATTAGATATGGCTTACTCAAGTAACCATTCTTATAGAAACTATAAGGTAGGAGGATGGAGCTGTGGGACTACCAGTAATAGAAAGGAGCCCCTCAGCACATTATATCATTTCTTTAAGAATACAATTATTTGCTAATTTTACATTTAAGTGGATTGAATTCCTAAACCTCACATCAGGATTCCTTGTGTTGTCAGATCCAGGCATCTTCGTTCCGTTTAAAATTTTACAATAAGATACATTAGGCTAAGTTACAACAGCCGCACGAGTCGATCGTTCAGGTTAAGCTACGCTTGCCGCGGTTGGTCCGTGGATGGGTGACCATCTTTTCATATCCTTGACCCTTCCGTGCCTCGGAAAGTACGTTAAGCCATTGGTCCCGGCTGTCTTTCGTAGATCTTCAACAGTCGTTACGGGTTGTCAGATGCCCGAAAGTCTGACAACCAGTCTTACCAAGGGGTATCGTATTACCCAGTAACTGGGTTGTGGAGGTCAGATAGGCAGTCGTTTCATGTAAAATACTGGTCCGGCCGTCCGGTCTGGTCAGCTGCATCCGGTTAGACTGGAAGCCGACCGCAACATAGTTGGGAAAAGGCTAGGCAGATGATAAATAAGGTATATTTTTAAAACTTAAAATAGGCATAAAATTAGTGTTTACAAGGTGGTGTGGTTTTTGTGTCAGTTGTGTTGGTGTTAATGGTATAGGTACGTATGTGTGTGAGTGCATATTAATTTGTGAATTGTCATTGTGTGTAATGTGAAATTTTACATAGACTAAGAGACTTTCTGTAGACGTAGTCCAGGAAGGCAGCAAAGTGGTTTGCTCTCGTATTGGCTTAAAATATAAGAATCAATATCCTGGTTAACTTTAAAGCCGATCATAAGGCTTTGCGGATGCGTGATGGTCCTGAATCCTGCATCTATTCTGAACTGAATTGAATGAAGTCAGTGTATGGCAGCAAATGTCCCTCAAAAACAGCCATGAAAGAAGATGTAGAAGGAGGTACACTTCCAAAAAAAAAAAAATGTTCACATCCATTCAATTAATTGAGTAATTCAGTATGAATTGTATTATGATTTAAGATTTTACAATCGAGCCGCTGAGCCGAGAACTTCGAGAAAGTTTGGTCATTAGACCTTTTTAAGGACTGCGATTGGGGTCGAACAGACGGCGAATAGCGGGATACTATGTCGGAGATAACAGTATTTTAATCATGTAAACTGCTAGACTATTACCAAGAGAAAAGATTTGATTTGTTACATGTTTGTCTGTTACGCTTACATGCAAAAATGACTTAAGGGATTTGGATGAAATTTGATGACAAGTCTCCCAGAGATATTTTAAATTCGAGAAATGTTGGTAGTTGTACATATGTGACATTTTCTTATCTTTTAATTTTTGGTTCTAGTACATGCTTTCGTTTCGTAGCGATGTTTTTCTTCACCGTTTTGAGAGTAGTGGTGATGAATTTATTTGCACAAACTAAAGCCTGTCTGGATTCGAACCCACAGCCTACAACTTGTAAGTCGGGGCCGTTACCACTTAGGGCACTGCTGCACTGCTTGACTGGCCTGTTAGTCTAGTGGTTAGTGACCCTGACTGCTAAGACTGAGGTCGTGGGTTCGATTCCCACGCAGGACAAATCTTTGTGTGATGAGCACAATCATTTGTTCTGTGTCTGGGTGTAATTTATCAAAAATATGTATGTATTTAGAAATATATAAGTATGTTTATCAGTTGTCTAGTTGTATTACAGGCTTTGCCTAGTTTGGGATCAGATAACGTTGTGTTGGTTGTTCTAATATATTAAGATATTACTGCTCTCTCTGCATGCAAGTGGCCCAGAAAACACCGTAAATAACAACAAAGTTTATATCTACCATAACATACTCCCCATATGTATACCTACATATAACTAAAATACGTGTAAACCGACCTTCGAGCTGGTGCCATTGTGAGCCTGGCACTAACTGTAGGTACTGACAGAAATGTAGTCTATATCTGCGGCAAAATTACAAATGGAAACTTGAATAAAGATTGCAAAGAGTTAGATTGAAATAGCTCTATTATGCCGTTGAAGTTTCCAAGGTAGAATGAAAAGTGTATCGATATTTACCTAAGTAAAGCTTATTTTATTGCCATAGGATTTAACGACGCGCATATTGATGAGGTGGAGGTTCCAGGTGGCGCGGGAATAGAGTTCTTGGAAGGATTTGGGGGAGGTCTTTGTTTAGCAATGGGACAGTATAGGCAAAACAAAAAGAAAGATATTGATGACGGAGTCATTGATTGTGAAATTCACTAGCACTTTGCCTGTGACTTTGTCCGCATGAAATTTATATCTCATGTTACTCCGGAATAATGTAGCTTTCCATAGGTGAAATATTTTTTAAAGTCGGTTAAGTCGATTTTGAATTTCCCCATAGTATTTATTTTTTTACTAACAATGAAATCATTCATTTTTATAATATAAGTCTGTAACATATATGTAGTTCATAATTTAAAATTACGTGTATTCTTGAAGTGAAGTTTGAAAGCCATTGAAAGTTATTTATTTGCAGTAAATGCGGTACAAAAGTTGATACCGACTTAAATTTTGTCTATAACAGAGCAACGGCACATTTCGCTATACATTGGTATGTAATTATTTCGACTGAAGTTGAGAAAACAATCAAATGAAGTCTGTTTTATCGCCATACTTAATTGTCACTGATCGCCGTTTATGAGACCTAATCCTAACTCCATTACTTAAATCCCAAGTTCTCGGCTACTTAAGAATTAAATAATGCCTTAAGCTTACTTGAAACGTATTAACGTTTCAAGTGTTTAATACTTTAAATTAAATATCGGTATTAATATTTTAATTAAATAAGTAAGTTTTAAATTAAAGAAAAATCTTTCTTTACTTTAAAAATAAGTTTTGTTTGCCGATCATTGAACTAATTGAATAAGGCGCACACTGAGTCACGACTGTTTATAAGACAGAAAAGAACATGATCGAAATCCGTAGTTCGTGTGGCTTTACCCTACTCCTCATCACTTACGGACATAACATTAGTTCGGGGCCCGAACTAAGAATGAATGACAACACGTTTTGACAGTCTTCCTAACCTCTAATGTGTTTTACCCGTCCGAAATAAATAATTAATCGGGAGTAGGTGTCACTCCAAAGTACCGAACTAGTTTCGAACGTGCCCGTATCTTCATCGGCACAGGCAACTGAAGGAACACGGGTGGGTTTCAGTCAGTAAAAGTCTGACATGCCCTTCCGCTTCACTCAGAGCGGGAGACGTTATTTGATGATTTTTCAACCAGGAAAAAAGTGTAGAAAAACCGAAACCACTAAGACACTCTTAAACAAAAAATAATCTTTTTCAAACATTCATCGAAATTGTTCTGCTGCACGAATCCCCAGCGGATTCGTGCAGCCGAACAATTTCGTGCGAAAAGCACAGAATCGGTTGGAGTGACGGAGCTTGGGGGAGGTCTATGTTCAGCAGTGGACGTCTTTCGGCAGAAGTGATAATGATGATCAAAATGTGTGTATGTGGGTGTCTATCTCTGTGAGTACAAATACAAATACAAAATGTTTATTTCAATACAAACTAGTATACATTCGTTTATGATTGGAGCCTCCTTTTAAGCATGATAACGCCTGTGTGTGTGTATTGATTCAAATCGGGTATGATTGTCATAGGGTAAGTTGTTTAGGGTAGTTGGGTTGTTGTTGTTGGGTAGTTGTTGGTGTGACGGATAGACTCTTTCCCTTCACGGGGAAGGTGACTAAATTACCAGCCTGCATAGTAAAAAATGGTGATAATTCTGTTGCGCACCAACTCAATTTAATTTAGGCTATTGATATCTTTTTCCCACTAATTATATTTAATGTATTGTGTAAACAATTGTTGGCTAACCTAAATAAATAAATAAATAAAGAGACGGAAATAAATAAGAGCTGTCAAATTTAATTAAACTAAGATTTTCTTCGACGCAACTAAAACGATTTAAATTCATCATGCTTAAAATTACGCTAAATTCAAGACGACGTAATTTAGTTTAACTGTTCTGAAGCGTCACTTGTCTTTTTCTTTCGAGATCTGTCGGTAAGAGATAGCAATACTCATACTTAAGTTTAGGTGGTGAATAAAAGAATCGGCACTATTTAATTTATATAGTATGCACTGTCTGAAGGTCATTTGACTGTGTGGTTAATTATTGTGACAGTCATGAGTTAAGATTTGAAACTTAATTAACATTAGTTCGATCCCTAGGTGAGGCACGTCTTTGAAACGTAACTACTTACACGATTTAAACTTAACGATCCAAGAGGTCTCTAGGGCGATAGGCTTGTGATACGATAACTTAGAAACCCTACGGGCTTTATTTAAGTTAAGTCATATGTTTGTATCCAAAGGAATAAATACCTATGTGTCACCATAACACTTACTTTACTTTCAATGATAACATAAGATAATATATTGAATGTCAAAACTTTAGTCTCAATAACTTAGGATAAACGTCTTCTTGATTTTGAAATACAAATGAATCTCCTTATCATCATTTGTCGAACCTTTATCCCAACTATGTAGGGTCGCCTTCAGTCTAACCGGATGCAGCTGAGTACCAGTATTTTACATGGAGCAACCGCCTGTCTGACCTTCGTAGCCCAGTTACTACGACACCCCTTGGTAAGACTGGTTGTCTGACTTTCAGGCTTCTGGCGACCCGTAACCACTGTCAAATATACACGAATGGGAACTGGGACTAATGGCTTAACAGGCTTCGCGAAGCACGGAATGGTCTTGGTGTACCGTGTGGTGCCGGACGTAAAGAATAACACCACCCCATTTCTTCCCGTGGGTATCGTAAACGGCGACTAAGGGACTTACTAGAGAATGGGCAGCAGCGTTTTCTATGCATTTTACCACCATACTGCGATCGCCAACCCGCCTGCCAAGCGTGGCGATTATGGCAAAGCCCCTCAAATTGGGGGAGGCCTAAGTCCAGCAGTGGACGTCTTACGGCTGAAATGATGATGATGATGGTAACCCATCCACCTTCCAACCGCGGCAAGCGTAGATCCCCCTGATCGATCGAAACGTGCGGCTGATGTTAGGTATCTGGTCAAGTGGGGTAACATTAGATGGGTCTTTGAAAGTCATTATTATTTTGATTCCAGTTCTACTTATCTCAGTCGACAGCTGGACGAAAATCTCTCCAAAATTTCAGAACAACACCTACTTATATACATATGTATGTGACGGTTACCCTAATCGTTTGATCTCTGAACATTGGAAATCACCGACTGACCTTGAATCCAGATTACCTAATTTCGTAAATGGGTCGCAAACATAGGATTAACTCTTCAGAAGGCGATTATAAATTAGAATAACAATTTCGCGTGAAAGATTACGTCTCAAGGAAACGTGATAAGCCTACATTAGCGTGACACGACGGCGTGACACGTAACCGGTAACCGTGTCTCGGTATAATCGTTACCAGCGACGTGACGAAGCATAATAGAATCTCTTTTAACGTACTTATAACTGTCTAACGTTGCCGTCAGTTATACATACGTGTTTGTTTTGATGTTGTTTTAATTGTGTTTTCGTGATTTTAAACCCGCTATAGCAGGAATAGTAGAACTGGGTGATCGAGTCTTCGAGAATGAAGGCTACTCAAACTCAAAGCATTTATTTCAAACTAGCTTCTGCCCGCGACTTCGTCCGCGTCATATTTTTGTTCCCCTGACCCTTCCCGTCGCATCGAATTGCCTGCCCATTTTCGTCCATTTTTAGTTGCTGCTCCGCTGCTTTTAATTGTAGCGTGATGTTATATAGCCTATAGCCTTCCTCAATAAATAGGCTACCTAACACAAAAAGAATTTTTCAATTCGGACCACTAGTTCCTGGAGATTACCGCGTTCAAACAAACAAATATTTCAGCTTTATAATATTATAAGTATATAGATAAACCAATTACAGGCACTTTTGAATTATAAAGTGACGGTGAGTTAAAAAAATTAAGCTAGTTGCCCATTCCAAAGCGTAGTTACTTATGGAGAAGAACGGGCAAGAAACTTCATGGACACTCTATGGTCATATTTATTATTCATTCATTTCAGGCAACTGACGCCCATAGAAATGAAAAGAATACTAAATAAAACATTAAAAAATCGGCGAAGTGCGAATCGGCCTCGAAGACTCGGTTTCGTACCATCATACTAAAAGATGTAGTTTTAAATATTTTAACACTCAATATTTTTCCTCCAATACATGACACCCGTGCATCGGCCAAAATACCTCTTTCATAAAGTTGTACAGTACGCGTGGCATGACCATTATAGAAATGTTTTGTGGACGGAAGAATAGACAAAATGTCAGATAATAGATAGATTTCTACCGTCTTAAGCATGGTGATGTTAAAATTGAAGAGAAGAACTGTCTCTATTCTTCAGTCGACAAAAGTGTACAATGTCAAACATGATCACAATATTTTCTCTACTTTTCACACTTAGGGATAGAAACATTATATAGAATTCCGAACATTAACATCATCAGTACAACCCTCTAAGTTAATTTAATCCTTAGAACGACTATTTAATGACAGATACCTTCGTCAGCCACATTAAATACATCACCATCCACGTATTTGTCTTCATAGAAACGCGACTCTACGGGTCGCCCTGTGCTCGGGCAGAAAAGATGTCAGGATGGACAAAAGAAACTTTGTCTATTCTTGGTAAAACACAGATAGAATTGGTCATGCTACGCCTACAGATTTGTCGAATGCAAAAGAACATAACGGAGGGTTTATAACCATCAATCAATTATGAGTACACCACAACAGATCCCAAACTGCCTAGCTTAACAGATTCTAAACTACTTACAAAATATTCGCATGATATTAACTTGAATATTAATTGAACCGTCCTAAGTGGCGGCACTTCTTTGACCTTCCAAACAAGAAAGTTAATTCACCGGGCGTTTCCAATCTTGTTACTACAAGTTAGCAACCGACTAATAATGTACCCTAAGGAGTTAATCTCTTCATCGAATTTCAAAAGGTTAGAAACTTAATACTTGTTAGAAATCTTGTTTGAGTCAGTTTGTTAAGCGGCTATTTATTTTAAATTCTATATTTTATTTCATATATAAAGGTCATTGTTGTCGTTCGCCAGTGACATCGTCAGCACACGACAGTGAAAAACTACTATAGTCTCTGCTCCAAACAAAGTTCTTTTTCATAGAAGCCTTTAATACTTCAAGGACACATAGATAGGATTCGCCACAGATGGCATTAAAGGATTGATAGAATAAAGTCTTTATACCCTTCCGTCTATAAACTCGTTTATATCGATAAAATCGCACCACACTCGCAGAATCGATTTATTCAAACGCGCAATATTGCGACTTCATTGGTAGTGTTACTGTGAGGCATCCGATACCGATAGCTGTATAGCTCTTTGTCATAGAGGTGTGCGCTCAACCGTTCTATTTATTGACTTTATGCATCCACGCACTTAGGTATAACGTGTTTGGGAAAATCAATGGCGGTGTAAGTAACGTTCCTGAAAGTACAATAGCTGTTATATCTATATTCAAACAAAGATTTGTTGGAAGCAATGCTTTTTTAATACGGTTTTATTAGCTTGGTATGTATGTATGTAACGGAATCTTTCAAGTGATTTTCACTTCCTACAAAACGTCGGATTAATTTGTGAACTTTGCATACTTATCAAGGACCAATTTGTACCATTATCCTGGCCAAGATAATAAGAATACCAAAAATAAACAAAATACACGCTTTTTTAGCTAGCCGAACTAAAAAGTAGAAAATATTATTATTTTTAATATTTAAAACTGTGTGCCACATTAATGAATTGCTTAAGGTAGTGGACAATGCTCGTAACTTCTCTGAAATGAAACGAAATATTTGTCAATATCTTAAAACTAAATAGTGCTGGCATTTCTCAGCTGACTATGCAGGGCCATGTCTGGAAGGGTCTTTTTGAAGAAAGACCCACTGTAGCTTTGAGCTGACCTTTTTTTTTGGATGGGAAATCATCAAATGACTTTTACTGACTAAAACCCACCAGTGTTCCTTTAGTTGCCCAAGTGCCAGGGTCACGGTATCTCTTTCGAACAATCTAGCGACCCTGGCAGGCATCGGTCCTAGCAGACCCCTTCAGTTCTGCTGGCATCTCTATGAGGCGCGCGTGGAACACTACGCGCGGTCGACCCGAGCCTGGTCCTTACCGGGCGGCGAGCTACCCATTGCTCGCCGCCCGCAAGCTCGCGCCTACGGTGGCCGGGAGTCTGCTATTGACTCCTGACGCCCGGAACGTCTCCTCCTATGCTTTGAGCTGTCCTGTCCTAACAGACGGCATGTAGCGGCTCTGTATGATTAAACAATGCAAGCTGTGCCAAAAAGAGTTTGTGATCTTTCCACTTTCTATTTAGTTTCAAAAAGGTCTTTTCGCGATAAGATGAAAGGTACAATTAATCTAGCGGGTTATCCGACTGGCCTCCATTTTGTCATCCGCTTTGAACTAACTTATCATGGACATCTTTATGCAAAGGAGGGTTTAGAATAACGTAAATTAAATAACTTTTTGTATAATAAAGTTTTGTAGGTCGATAAGAAGCAAGGGGAAATATTTGTATTAGATTTAAATTATTTAGTTTCTCATCATATTTTATCGGCTTGAGCCATGCTAGAGCAAAAGTATTTGTAAGTAATAAAAAAAATGAGAACTTCCATAAAATACGTACTACACCGTCAAACTAGACTATGAATATAATATACGTATATTAGATGTCTGTCTAACACATCAGGTAAACAATAGAACTGTTCTCAGATATTATAAAGCTTAGCTAGACAGCTTGACATGGCGCTTGAACATGCAGTGACATGGCCACAAAGTTAAACATCAAGCGTGAAGCGCTTTAAAGCCACGTTAATCTGGGAATTAAATAAATCGTTTCATTATTGTGTAGGCGTGACATGCGAATGATGAGGATATAACTCTACTGTGTGTCTATTCTGTGAGTCTGACCAGTTAATACTTTGAACTTTAACATGTAATGTTTATGATTGAAAATAACTAAATAAATATCCAACATAAGGTTAGTCGCGGAGCTAACAGCATCGGAGTTACAAACAGACAAAGATAACCATAAACGGTGAAGCTTCTTTTAATGTAGGTGCGTTTACTACTGTAGTCACCCTACTCATACCAAGTTGAGATATTACTTTAAAGATCTAAAAGAGTAACCATGGAGTTTCTTGCCGACTCCTCTCCGTAGGAATCATCAATTTGGAACCGTGCACCTAGCTCCTGACGTTTCATTAGTACCCATGTAGATTTGAGTGAAATAAAAATATTTTGATTGATTTGATTGAAGCACGAGTCCCAGTTGGGCGCCAATAACGCATGGCCTCAACCTCGAGTCGATATTTTAAATCGAACTTATAAAACACTCTAATGAAATCGACTAGTAGTCCGCATCAGTCGCAGATGGCAAGAGCTGGATATCACTGGGAAAGGCCATTGTCCAGCAGTGGGATGATGCAAGTTAACAGTACCAACAACTGTGATATAATGAAACCCCTCCTTATTGCGAACCTCAAATAATTCCTATTTAGGGGTCCTAAAAATATTTAATAGCCAAGTCATTACAACCGACTTGGACTTACCCGTTTTGTCGGGGAACCTTACGTACTACGACCCACTATGAGAAAAATCCACATAGTTAAAAAGAGGCTCTTTAATAAAAATAAAAGTCCAAAAAAGTTTTAAGAGGTCCTATAATTTAAAAAAAAAGCGTGCTCTAAATTTAGTAGGCCAGTATGCTTATAAAGGATCAGTTAAATATTTCTCTTTGAGTTTCACTCGGGCACCAGTATCATCCATCATTATCTCTTTACTTCTTATGGATGAACCAGGATGTTAAATGAAAATTACTCTCCTTCTCGAAAGCGAAGTAAAAAAGATAAGTAGGTACTAAAAATAAGGATAGAGCGTTAAATTGGAGCCCTACAGATAAACGATTCAATTGTTATCTTTATCAGTTCTCATTATATTTTAGTAGGATTTTTCTTGTAACTGCCCGATATAAAATAAAGGTACTTCGACATTATCATAAAACAATAACAAAACACTATCAAGAAAACGTGCTGCAAATTGAGTATTATTATCAGATAAAAGTTTACTACACTAAAATGTTAGTAAGGTAATATTTCTCAATGTTCTCAGGAACATTAGACGAATAATTTACAACACCAACAATCGAGGCGGAAACATTATATTAAGATGAAATTCAATAAGCACCTCAATTGTTCATTCAAGACACATTTACACTTTACAAGAAAATATAAAAATCTTCTTAGTCTCGAATGATCGATTCAGGTGCTGAATAGAATTTCATCTTAATAAAATAAAACCAAGCTTTCTTTTTTTACGTTCAAAGATAATAATCTTGCTTTCTTGGTTTCCTGGAAAGGGGCCTTGCCTCTGGCTATCTCTTCTATACACAGCTGTTACACATAACTTTGGATAATAACGGTGCCTACCTTCTAAGAATCATGTCGGAGTTGACCCAAATCCGAAATTCCAAAACTATAACTGCTTTCGGAGTAAAACTACAGTTTTAATTAATGTTGATATTCTTTAATGGGTATTAGCTAAATTACAATAGTTTCATGATGGAATATTAAGTTACACTTGCCACGGTCGGTTCGTAGATGGGTGACCTCCGTGCCTCGGAAAGCAGTTTAAGCCGTTGGTTCTTTTCCAGTCGTAGATATTTGACAGCCGTTCCGGCAAGTTACCAAGGAACATCCAGGTTACCCAGAACCTGGGTTGTGGAGTACAGATAGGCAGTTGCTCCAGTTAAAGAACTTATATTCAACTACATTTGGTTAGACTGGATTCCGACCCTAACATAGTTGGGAAACAGCTGGCAAATGACCGTTCGACCAATTGCCATATTGATTCCGATTGAATGGCGCACAATTCAGAAATGGTATGACAGTAAAGGATGCACTTTTACCTATTTAATTTCAACAGTTAATCGTACTGTTAAAAAATCTAACTTTAATATACAGTAAGCTTAAAAACACATCAAGTATAACATGTGGAACTTTCTGGAAGTTTTGCCGGTGAGTCTGGAATCAGCACGCTCGCAACTTTCAACATAAACAATATCGGCTTAACGTGCTCTTCTCACAGATGGGTCTCTATGCTCGACTGCAACATCGCTTGACCTAACTATTAAGTCTTGTATTCATTTTCAATAGTAGGTGATACTTAAAATAATTTCTTATTTGAAGGACTAAATCAACCTTCATAACCAGCGGCCACAAGTAACTTGCATCAATGACTAAGTTCAAGTTAAATGGAACATCAAAGATACCTATCAAAATAGAAGATCAAAGATTTCGAAACCAAACTTTTCAGAAAATTGTTCCAGTTTGCCGTTAATTCTCTCTTATCTTTACAATTCTTGCTACCCAAACACCAACGTGGTCTATAATAAATCCAGCATAAAGCGCTTTGCAGCGATGTAGGATATCGGGGAAAGCCACTTACGACGGCTTACATAACTGAGTGCATTTGGCGAGGCCCGCTGCAGCAAAATGTGGATGCGGTTTTAATAGGGCTGCCACACAATATCGAGATAGAAAATTCTCCAGTTCTCCTTTTGAAATTCATGCATGTTGAACATGTTTCGTGAAAGGATCTCAGAAGAAAACTGTAGTTGAAATAGTATTTAAAGAGATAAAATCTGCGAACATTGAATAAAACTATTCCAACAGAATTTTCTTTGAACCATTTTCCTAAACGACTTTCATTTCTGTGACTGTGTTTATTCATGCGTATTATTATTTTAGGAGTACTAAGAATATATCTCATGGTAGATGGAATATTTTTGAAGTTTATTGAAATATACCTATATAAGTCGTTAGATATATAAGTCTATCGTAAGATGTATTTAAAGACGAGCCACGCAAATTAATTAAATAAAAAGAAACGCCTAATACTCTTAAAAGATTATTAGCACCCCTAGTATGACGTGGGTGTCGTGTAGGGTTGCCAACGTGCTACAATTACCATAATGCATTAACAGTATCAGTCTGAGCAATTAACTGCCAACATGGTTATGTTTTAAAACGCCAACAAGATATAGTAATGCTTTTATGTTTAACTTTCTATCTGCTATACCCGCAGTTCGCAAATGCAAACTTTTTAATTTTCCGGCATTAATAGAGTGACCTTTATGCTATCAATGTTTTTTTTTTTTTTGTTTAGCTATCTGGTGACTACGTTTCGTGTTTTATGCCAGTACAATAAGTTTTAAATTAGTTTTGTTATGTAAAGTGATACGTGGCTTCTTTTACTGTAAGACATTCCATTCCATAAAAAAAAATGTTATTTAAATACAATTATTTTGTTAAATATCTTAAGTGTTTCTGTTTAACTAATCACATTTTCCTGTGTTAAGAAAGAAAGAAAAAGAAAGAAAGAAAATACGTTTATTTGCGGCAAACATGACGCACAGAAAGATCAGAGGTATATACAAACATAAAAATAAAGTGTGGGAAAACATGCGTCACATCCACGCAAAACGGCCATCAGTCAGCATAATGCTGTGACCCTATATATAGACAGAGTCCCAGCGCTGGGTTTCAGTGACAGCCGGCGCTGACGTGATGACGTCGACCGGTGCAGCAACAATCATTAAATCAAAATCATCATCAATCATTATTCATGGTTTGATATAGTCGCTGTTATAAAAAAAGAGATACCGCCCATTTCACCACCTAGTCAAATATCGTCAACCTATATCCTCTTAGTAGATACAGCAAAAAACTAGGTCTCAATTCGATCAAGATTCGACAAGTTCTCAGCGCTTTGACTTTCGCCCAAATATGTAGTTACGTATGCAGATAGCAAATACAATATAAAATCAATTTCAATTCGAAACGAAATATATTTCGTAACGGAAAAATGTGGCAATGCTGTAATTTTTTTTAAATTACCTACTATCAACAAACATGTTCTGTGTGGTGCTGGACGTAAATAATAGCACCATCCCATTTCTTCCCGTGGGTGTCGTAAGAGGCGACTAAGGGATTTACTAGAGAATGGGCAGCAGCGTTCTCTATGCATTTTACCAACATACTGTGATCGCCAACCCGCCAAGCGTGGCGATTATTGCAAACCCTCCAAAATTGAGGCCTATGCCAAACAGTGGACGTCTTCCGTTGAATTGATGATGATCAACATACACTAATAAGTTTGAAAAGATATACATTTGGAGTAAAACGTCCATACATAAATAAATTTAAATTAAAAACTTAATAGACTCTTCTCTCATACTTTCTAATACGCGCTGAAAAACGTTCTAGCAAATCAGACGATTTATAAATGACATAAGTTTTAATGAGAAAATTGTTCTCGTGAATCCGACATATACAGTAGTTGTCGCAGTTATTAGCGGTTGAAATCTTACATGTTTTTATGGGTCAGAAATGTTGAAGTTACCACCAGCACGCTGAGCGACAGAGGTTTTCAAGTTAAAATTTGCTGTCCCATACATTTGTACCGCTTAGGTATTGCACTTTTGTATGAAACAGCGGAACTTTTTCCCTAGGGGCCTATCATTTATGTTGAATTCAAGGCTACAGTAAACGCTTCGATGTAACTGCCACCTTGATATTAATTTCTTATTACAATTAGATACAAAACGGCCTCTTACTTAAAAATCTTTGCCTCTTCTGTACCTTTCGATATGATTTAGTTACATAAACACAAGCCGATAAATTATCCAATATCAGCAAATATTTTGCCATTCCTAGAAATACAGCATGCATGGCTTAAAGTTTCAACCTGCCATCCTTGAAGATTTAACTTTGCATGTTACGTGTGTTCTGAGTGTTTTACTCGATTTTCTTTCTCCGAGTCCCAGCTGCCGCCAAACGCCAGTGGTACTGAATTATGAATACCGTCCCTTGTTAGGGCTTTCAGTTTTTGTAACGAGATTTGTTTTGCATCTTGTGGCAGTGTGGTGTATGTTGCAGAATTATTAACGTTTTTGTGGTTTTTAAAGGTGTGTGTTTGCGGTTTAATTTCGGGTCGTAGTCGGTAGGTATTTAGACAATTTGAGTAGGCATTATGTGTTTTTGTAAAGATTTTGTGCGCTTTTACTATTTCTAACGTAACAATATTATCGTACAAGGCACATTGCTCGCAGAACAGATGGCCGATGGGGCCGAAAGGTTCTGGAGTGGCGTCCGCGTACCGAAAGAAGTAGAGTTGGAAGGCCTCCAACAAGGTGGACCGATGACCTTGTGAAGGCCGCAGGAATCCGCTGGATGCGGGAGGCACAGAACCGGTCGAAGTGGCGGAGCTTGGGGGAGGCCTATGTCCAGCAGTGGACGTCTTTCGGCTGAAATGATGATGATGATGATGATGAATATTATCGTAGACCGTCGTCACGGCAACACGATTACACGGGGAACTAAAATATATTGAAATATATGAAGTCTTGCTTTTTCCGTTCACGATTTCGATGATGTGCACGTATTTTCACACATTTCTTGGACGTGGACGTCGGATCACGATAATATCGCCACGTGAGAAATTACAAAGGATACATTAAAGTCTCTTGCTCAATCCGCAAACAGCACTTAAACACGTTGAAGAGTTATCCGAAAACAAACAGTAATAAATACCCGATATCCCTAACGTTTGGATACTTCCGAAACATCCGTTTCCTCTATAAAGATCGCTTCCTTCGCCTACTCTACAATACTTACAGCTTCGCCGACTCCCCGCACTTCAGTGAAGCCTCATGTTTGCTCCGTGTTCCCTTTCGCTCGAGTGTTTAGTATCGCCAAGTCAAGAGCTCTATGTACATTGTACAGTCAACAAAATAGTTATGATTTACTGGCAAATATATTCATCTTTGCATGACACTGAAATATTTTTATCGGCTGCCTGGCCACGGCAGTTATTTTAGTTTCAATCTCAGATTTGATTCCGCTTGCTGCATCGGACTGTCTAAAAAGTTTTATTGCAGAATTTTTCTTTGCTGTCAGGTTTTTTTCAACCTTTTAGTGTGATATAATTATGTAGTTTTGGAATCGTCTACTCAAGGCCTTTATAAGGCTTTAACTTATTAGTCGTTAATTGTCTTTACACTGGTTGAAAATAAACCTTGTGTTGTCATCTGATATTATGCTGACCATTGGCATTATTATGATATAATTTTTTATTGATATGTACATGGTACAAATCATTACTTAATGATGTTTAAAATCGGTCATTTTGATTTTGTTAAACAAAACTTAGCCTACAGATATCGCACGATCCAAAGCAGCAGACGCCTCATGTATTCTAATCTGTCCAGCCGATAGTTCGAGGGTGTAAAGAATCTCACGTACAAAGATACATAGACACGCATGAAAAATATACCTACTTAGTGATCGCGCAGTCGGATAAATTATATTTATTTTTGTTTATTCCTCTGTTTTCTCCCTGAATAATGTCACTAGAGCAAATATCCGCCTTAATCGATACAATAGGATTGCAAATTTTTTAAGCATAATATGTCTTTTATTTCTCGTTTTTTCAGAACACTGGCTTCTGCGAAACAGTTAGCTTAACTCGCGCAGGAGTCAAAGAATTCTAAGACTTGTTGCAGGTATAACTTGTTTTTTATCTAAAATAATTGTTGTATTATGTATTTAAATTGCAATGTTTAACATTATGGTTTTTTTTGTATACATATTATTTTTAGGAAAAAGTGTTCCAAGTTGCTGCTTGTTGACTTATATCTTTGTTTCACTGTACCAACTTCCCAGACAGCACTTATTTAGGTCTGCGGAATATTGTGTAACAATAGCAACTTTTATTGAAACTTATATTTATTAGATAGGTATAGGATGATGTTTGTTTTATAGTTGTTATAAGTTTTGTTATGTCTAATATGTTTAGTTTGTTTATTAACTGTAATATGTATTGTAAACGTGACACCTCAAATTAACTTAGTTATTTTGTTTCAAATGACTTTTATACAGAGCGAATTAGATTGTTATTATGATTGAAAAGGGCCGTTGGTCGTAGCTCTGAACAGAGCCACATAAGTGTACCATCGTGGTGAAAGGATTAGTCAGCAAAACTCTGTGTTATTGAATGCTAGCTATGGACGGCCGCACCCTGAAGAGTGCGCCGGGCGTTTTGTATAACAGTACGATTTATTTTAACGCCACTCGGAGAGGCTTTTTTCATCCACCCGACAATTTGTTTTAATTGTGGGAACCCATCCAACTACTATCCTGTAGGAACATTCGGCTTTAATTCTTTTGGGATGAGAAGAGGCCTTGATCAGCTCACGGTAGTTTGTAAGACGTTACGGAGACTTATCGACTGCCAGAGCTCCATGGCCTTTTCAACCGATTATTTGTGCCCGATAAATGTGTGCCACCGGGTGTGAGCCACGGACACAATATGTTTGCGCAACTGCCATTTAAAACTGAAGCCAGGGCCGACTCCCCAGTTCTGAATCCCAACCCTGAATATAGCGTGTTAAAAGCGTATAGCGTGTTGTATAAATATAGCGTGTTGTTTGTCGATGAATGGAATAAAATGATGCAGATATGTCTAGAGTTCTATGAGAGTAAGAGAAAGTGGAGTCCTCATGCTAGTTTTTAATTTATTATTATATCTTAACACAACAAATGTTCACGTTATAATGATTTGTATGTTAATATTTGTAATCAGTGTTGTACCGTTTTAATTACAAATAAATAGATAATTATAATAAATAGTACCCATTGCGAGAGCGGTGCTTCTAATCAGACCATTCCTGACTTGCGGGTGTGTCCGAAGAGCCCGTTCACCTGCCACCACCTCAGAAAATACCCGTAGAATACTACTCTTTTGAAAAATAATTTCCTTTTTGTTGTTGTAAAGCATTTTCTCAAAACACCTAGTTTAGGATGCGAATCTAGGACCTCATGCACGCTCATGCATGTCTGCTTTAAATTTGCCAATGAGTAACTAAGCTTGTGGGGACCAGACAAAGATTAAGTAAGCTTTGAAAATAAATTAAACTTGCCAGTTTTGCAGACATTTATTAGCTTTGATATTTAGTTTGTGTTTGCAAATTCTCTATATTAAGGTCTGCGTAAACATTATCCTATTAATCCTTTCTTCTCTATGCGTGGTTTACGAAAACTGACCCAAAGTTTAAAAAAAAAGTTTTATTTAACAGCATATTCATGAAAACAATATTATTAATTTGACAGCAGAAAAACTTCAGTAAACGCCATCTAATATCGAAAATAAGAACTAATGGTGGTAGGGAGAGATAGGGAAATGAAGCCCGCGTGAAGTTTGTTTTGCTAGAACAAGCAAACACTTTGATTGATCCTCGTCGACTACTCGGTTGGCGGCTGGCACGTGGCACATAGTGTCCACATCCTGCTTCCGCTTATACGACTACTTTTTTTATAGATCTACGATTTTAGTTTTTACCTGACTATGGCGAAGCAAAACGGAGGGTTATGATTTTGATCGGTTTGCCTCATAATTTCTAAACTACTTATCATAATTTGAGAAATTGGGTATCGACTTCCTCTCACTGAGCGGAGGCCTGTGTCCCAGCAGTGGGAACATTATAGGCCGGTGATGATGATGATGATGATGAGGTATCGATGTAAGTGTCTTGATCGTCTTGTCGCTACGTCGATAGTTATAAGTTATATGATTTCACATTAAAATAAGAATAAAAGCCGTGGTCAATAGGGAAGATGCAAATATAATATTTATGAAAATTTTATGATTAAAATGTTAAAAAAGTATAAAAGACCACTGCAATGTTTTTATGTTACATAATGTTCATTTTTAACAATAATTACGAGTTAAAAATGACTTGAAACAAAACGTATTTCAAAACACCAATCAGCGTTTATAACAACAGTGACGTCACCTCACTCCTGTTATGACAACTTATTGAGGCTATGGATGTAAAAGTTAATATTATTTTATGGGAATATTAATTGCATTTTTATTGTAAAAAATGGAAGGTAGGTTTATAAAAGCAGATTCCAGGAATTTACTAAGAGTTATTTTTCAGAAAAAGTTTTCCTCCATCCATTTTAAACTTTAATCCAATTTTTGACGTCATTCTCCAACTATAAATGTAATACATGTTATAGACAAGTTTGTAAGTATTAGGTAGGTTACTAACGTGTTTTCACGTACAAGCAGATTTACTAAACATATAACAAGTATATTCGCTGACTTATTACGTCAAAGTGATCTTCACAGTTCACAGCATCGAATAATGCAAAAAGGAAAGAAAGCTATGCAATGAAGAATGAATGATGCATGATGATGATGTGATGTATTGTGGATTGCAATAAAGTTTTGAGTATTGAAATGGTGTTTGGAGAAAACTGAAATTTCTTTTCGCAGCTTGAAACCAACTTTTTCTCAGTTTTGGGTCTCAAGGTCCAGTCAAAAACAATTTATTTGGAAACTTTATTTAAGTATACACGGACTCACTGGCTGGATTATTAGTGGTATTGTTATGATCACCTGATGTTGACGGATAGTCCATTTTAAATTTTTCAAAAAAAACTATCTCAAAAGTCGAAAAAATATGCAAAAGTATGAAAGCCGACCAACAAATACAACCAGTGACAGACAAGAATGACGTCATCGGAACTATAGGTCCGTTTTCGCGGGAAAATTTAAACTGTCAATTTAAAACCTCATTTTTTCCGATAAATTACAATATTTTAATTTTTTTATATATTTGTGGTCTATTCTACATACTAAAAATATTGCATGTTGCCTATTGTCATATTCCTTAACAAAACAATACATTGTATCAGTAGTAAGATATCATCCGCTTTAAAGCAAATTTGCATACGACCGCAGCTATCCTCTGATTACTACAAATATGTATTAAATACATTTAAATATATTATAAAGTTGTCAATTTAATAAACAATAAATATTGAATAGTTTGCATACAACAGTTTTTGATGAGAATATTTTCTTATTTCATACTTTTAGAACGTGATTTTTCAGTAATACAGTTTTAGCTTTTGAACTTACTTTTTACCCGACTACGGCGAAGTAAAGAGGAGGATTTGATTTTTTATTATTTATTCATATAATATTTGTACGTAGACAGCATTTACATATATTAAATAATTAATGTTAACAGGTTCTAATAAATTTACCAATCACAGCTGTACACGTTATACACACTTATCAACGCAACATTTTTGCTCAGTATTCGATATTTTATTAAAATTGATTAAAATTATTCTTTTCCTATTGTAGTTTTCTTTTGCAAAACCGTTTCAGTAGAAATCCTTTTCCAAAACACAATAAGTACATTCTGACTGATTAGTCGACTTGCATTAATGATCTCGCCCGAATCGAAGACAAATCGTCACTTTTAAATAATATCATACATATTTTGTACGCAACTCACACGTCTATAATAATCCTAAATCTTGTATCGTCGTGTGTTTATCGAAACCTGAAGTAAGTAATCAATTAATTGCTTTTTATCTTTTCGTACTAATCCCTGAATACGGTTAGCATTTAATGCATTAAGAATCTTCTTACTTTTCCTTGTGTATTTATTGCCTTACGATATTGAGCCTAATTCGAACTAATTACTATTATTTTATAGATTCTACTTCGTATTGTATTTAACCAGTTCAATTTCCAAATATTTGTTCAATAAAGCTTACACGACCAAATGTTGGCAGTGGCCCGTGCTTTTTAATTGGTTTGCATTGTGTTATGCAGCATTTAATTAATTGCTTCACGCATTATTTACCTTTTGTTTTGGGCTTGAACCATTGGCAAATAATGGCATATAGTAGCCGGCTTTGTTCCTTTTTTAACTGCTATGATTGGTTAATCTATACAGGATGTAAAAAATACCAATTAGGTAGCCTTTAAATACTTATTCTGTACATTAATTCTAATTTGCAGAATGCGTGGATAGCGGTTTTAACATTGGGCAAAAGTTATTGATGGCCAATTACTTTTATTTTTAGTGTTAAAATCACAATCAAATTTACGACATTATCAGCGTGCTATGTAACACATGGAAAACATTATGCTTTTATAAGTACAGTTTCTTCTTAACTCCTGTACCAGTATCGTTACTGGGGTTGTGGGTGTATTTAAAGTTAAGTTATAATACCTAAGGCGTGTTCTCGAGCATAAAACTTGAATTTTGGACTTTCAATATCTCCGTTGTTCAGTGTGGTGCCAGGCGTAAAGAATAGCACCAACCAATTTCTTCCCATGGGTGTCGTGCAACCCCCCCCCCCCCCCCCCCGCATTCGCCCGTTGGGGGATTGTTTTTCAGCAGAAATGATGTCCTCCATATCTAGAAGCTGCACCCTAATTTCGTAACAAACAATTAATCAGAATCTAAATCATTTGGACCATATTGCTAATACATTGCTTCGTATGTTTAAGAAAAAATCCGTTCGACAACGTAAATACCGCAATTAATGTTGTTCAACTATCAAAATGACGCCACAGATAAACACACAGACACACAAATACACACGTTAAACCTTCTTTCTTTCTTTCTTTATAACCCTCTGTTTCCATCGGGGGTTAAAAATTGTCGTTCTAAGACGTGAGTGGAACCGCGGGCAAAAACTATTTATATGCATGTTTCGTAAATATTTCACTAGAAATAAATTGAACAATTCCGTGGCTTACTGGGAATCTGAAATGATGGAAGCGAGCTGAGAGTATCGGATATTGAAAGACTTACACTTTCATAACGATTTATTGAAAAGTAGCAAATACTTTGAAAAATTATACATGATTGAAATTTTGAATATGAATTTATTTTCAATAAATCGTTAAAAATATGCAATTTGTAAGCGGCCTAAATTTTACATACGGCTTAAAAATATCATTTAGGCAAAGAATTTGAAAAATCTTAACAACCTTCGGTTTCAATGAAAATGTGGTAAGGTTAAACGAAACTCGAAACAAAAATGGGTTTTAATTTTGGCCGGTTATGCATTCCCTTGTAGAGAGTCAGCAAATTATAAATGATAATAATAATATGTTAGGACAACCAACACACCGTTATCTGATCCCAAACTAGGCAGAGCCTGTACTATGGTAACCAGACAACTGATAAATATACTTATATATTTCTAAATACATACATATTATAGATAAATTACACCCAGACACAGAACAAATGACTGTGCTCATCACACAACGTTTGTCCTGGGTGGGAATCGAACCCACGACCTCAGTCTTAGTAGTCAGGGTCACTAACCACTAGACTAACAGGCCAGCCAAATATAACTACATATAATATGACTAGATTATTGTTCATTATTATTCTTAAATAATGATACACATGATAAAAATGAGTGAAGGAGAATGCACAAAAATGTATGGAAAAGAAATCCAGAGTCGATAAAAATACTTATGAGGAGTAAAAAGGCATTAATTATAAGAGCAAATATGCATAATTTACTTTCTTTAAAAACTAAACCCTGATTGGCTATTTATGATTTTTCTGGTTCTGCCCGCGAGTTCGTCCGCGTCAAATTTTTGTCACGGACGAAACGCGGGCGAAACGCCTTTCGCAAAAGTGTATCAGATCGGATTCAAACTCATCAGAAGCGGTTCCTTAGTTGCATATACCAACTACCTAACAAGGATCACCAAGCCATGTGCCAAGAGTGGAGAAGCAACCACGGAGTAACCAAATAAAAAATGTATTAAAAGCGAATATAAGTATAACAAATTATTATATCAATACGTAAGTCACGAGTGGCGATTCTGAGAAGAAATATTACTTATGATATGAAACTTGATGTAATTCATATAACTCGCCCTACACGTTATTTGTTCGTCTTATCCTCCATTTTGACCTACATTCAATTTCTGTCGGGAATTAGGAGTTAGTAACCACAAATATAGCTAAGTATATATGTATAAAAAAAAATGATTAACGATAAAAATTGAAACACATAGAATGAAGAACGATTTAATGTACTTAAAGATTATCTCACACTGCGGAAGTAAAACGATTTTGAAATGGCCCATCCACGTCTATGTCAATTTGTTGAAAAATTAATTTAGACACTCAAAACGTTCAAAAGTGGGCTTTATTATGTCAGCTGAGCTCAATTTCCAGCTGGCAGCACGTAACAGGATTGAGAAAATAAAATATTGTTTACATCAAAATGACAAAGAATACGGGCAGTTAAAGCCTATATGAAATATTGCTTTATACAATCTAGATGGCGTGTCATTCTGTATTAGACTTTAATTCATGGAGACAGGGTAGGAATTGTTTTGTGTTGCAGTGGGGTATGTTTTTTGATGCGTCATTTTAATAAATTTGTTGTTATGTTTGGCTGTCCTGGCACAGTACAATGTCATATTGTCATGTCTAAATAAATATACCCTACGACTTCCAACGAAAAAAATCGCGGGCATAAGTTAGTTACTAGGCCACTCAGAAAGTATTGCGAAAAAAAGTTTTTTTTGTATGAGGGACTGGCCAGTTATAAACTATTATGAAAATAATGATTATTATTTATAAGTAAAAATAGGTACGTTCCAGTTTCAAAATTTCCCTCCAAATATTTTGTGAGCTAATTAAGGTGTATAGTATCCTCGTTAACCTTGAGCATATGGGCGGAGCTAAGCTTCATACTCCCGCACACACGTAACGAGTGGCGGCGGCGGCGCGCTAAACTAAAACAACGACCAAAGATTATGCAGAGACGGACGAAAGTCGGTATTTTTGCCTACGGCTGTAAAAGGTACCGAATGGTGGATCAATGGCTGACAATTTAGAAAGACGCAACTATTTGATGTTTATACTGGACATATTTCTTTAAACATGCAGGTATGTGATTGATTCAAGAAAGACAACTTTTCGGGTTAGAGATATCTTTATTTCTCATAAAAAACAAATTTCACTTACATGAGAAATATTAACATAATTTAAAAAAAAAAATGTTTTTGTAACGCACAGTTTTGGTAAGGAGACACTAAAAATTAAAAATTACAACAAAACAGAAATAGTCAATAACTGTAGGATAATCGCTAATAAATTAAACACTTTCTTTGCCTGGGCATTTTTATTTAAATACAAACTATGTTACAGTTCACACAATAAAATATATACACAAAAAAGTATTTAGAAATGCCACCACTAATAAAGCGTCCACGCGCGTCGCGCACAAACAAATCGACTCCTCTGTAAGGAGCTAGTCTATAAACACACACTGTTACAATACGTTCGTAAGTATTTACACTAACACACACGTCGCGCGTAGTCGATCGATAGCTGGAGCGGAGCAGCGAGCGACACAGCCCTCCCGTCTGAATGCTAATGCACGACTGCAGCCCGCGCCTGCGCAGAGCCCCTCTACCCTTGACGGCTTAAAATGGGGGTATTTCTTTGCAAAATTTTGATTAATTTACAATATTTTATTGTAAAATCGTGGTGCCTATAACCGTTTATTTTGATGTGTAAAAATATTTCCAAATAACAAAGCTGTTTAGTAGGAGTATGAAATATAAGCCAAAAAATTGGGTTGTCGTAAATATTTTTTTACAGCAAAGGTTTTAACCCTACGAAAAAAGTGCTCTTGTAAAAATTATGTACATGAATCTATAGCAAAAATATATTTTTTTCAAATCTTCAAACCAAGTCGTTAATGAGAAGATAGGTTCATAAAGTGACCGTTTTACGGCACTAAACCGGACCAAGGCCCTTAAATTATCGTGTCTCATTGGAAAATGGATTTGCTCCAGGAACATTTTCGCGCTATGATTTTTGACGTTTTCAAGTGTCGCCTGAAACCGGACGAATCATACGATAGACTTCAAATTGCATTCATTGATGAAGGCCATTCCAAGGCAACTGTGTATCGTTGGTATAACGAATTCAAACGTGGTTGACTAACTTTGGGGGATGAAGAAAGAAGTGGTCGCCCTTTGACGGCTGTTACGGAGGAAAACGTGCTAGCAGTGAAAAATTTAATCCAAGACAATAGGCGAATTACGTATCAGGAGATTCAACATACTGCAGATTGGATCGGAAAGCTTTCACGAGATTCTACACGTGCATCTTCGCGTGAGGAGGATAATTTCACGCTGAGTGCCGCACAACCTCACCGATGCTCAAAAGCAGGCCCGGGTGGAATGGTGCCGTGATATGATAAACAAATTTGAAGCAGGCTCGTCTCGGCGTGTTTACGACATTATTATAGGTACGAAGCGCCAGTCGACGGTTTGGGTGTTTCAAAACGAACCAACGCCTACCAAAGTGAAGCGATCTAGAAGCGGGGGGAAGATTTTGATCGCGAGCTTTTTCAATTTGACTGGCTACTTGGTGTCAATCCCTTTAAGGAACCAAAGAAGCATCAACACCGAATGGTATACTACTAAATGCTTGGCAGAAGTTTTCTCTGTTGTGAGCAACAAGCGACCAAACACAGGGCTCCACGGGCTACTGCTCCACCACGACAACGCGCCCACGCACACCGCGCTCAAAACGAGGGACTTCTTGGACAGCACGCCGGTCAAACTTCTGGGCCACCCTCCTTACACTCCTGACCTAGCACCGTGTGACTTCTTTTTATTCCCAAAAATTAAAAATCAGCTCAAAGGGATACAATTTTCGTCGCCGGAATATGCGCTGTCAGCATTCGAGCAGGCAATAAACGATATGTCTGCGGTGGACTGGAAAAACTGTTTCGAAAACTGGTTCAGACGCATGAAACTTTGCATAGAGGCTAGTGGAGAGTATTTTGAAATGATTTAATAAAAAATATTTACCTATAGAACACTTTTTTTTATTTCCGCAAAACTTTCTGAGTGTCCCACATAATTTAGTATAGAAGTTAGGTAGTTTTAGTGTAGAAGTTAAATATCTTTAAAATCTACGCCGACAAAAACCACAGACAGTCATTTACTTACGGAAACGCTTAGGCATAAAGTGGTGGACACAAACACGTAGAGTGCCGCTCCAGGGTTCTACGGCTCTACGGCTCTACATAGAGACTACCACGAGAGCTCGTTAGTTCGCGCACCTGCTCCTGTAGAGCTTGTAGAGTCACATCGAAGAGAGTTTATACTCGTGTGTTTGTAGAGCTTGTTTAGTGCGGCCGTTAGTGGGAATATCATGGGAACAGTAATTTGATCATTCGAGAATGAAAAGGATTGGTTTATATGTTTTATTTTGGAGGTTGTGGAAAATCCCGACCAAGCACAGCTAGAGAAAACATACATAAGTGCGGGTTAATCGCTTTATTTTAAAAAGGTTAATACTGTAATCGTTATCCTCATACAATTCATGTATTTCTATAAACAAAAGTTGAACGTGAACTGGGGGCCTACCACCAGCTCATAATCAGTATTATTTTAATATTACTTCCATGGGAGAAAGAGATGAAGCTCTACAGTACGTATAGCTCCATCTCTTTCTCCCACTGAAGTAATATTAAAATAATACTGCTTATGAGCTGGTGGTAGGCCCCCAGAGGGCTTGGGAATAAATGTAATCCTTCCTATTAATCCTATCCTACTAATAATCTTACTAATATTATAAACGCGTAAGTTTGTATGTATGGATGTTTGTTACTCTTTCACGCAAAAACTACTGAACGGATTTGGAACACAGTTAGTCTATAACCTCGATAACACATAGGGTACTTTTCATCCCGGTAGTACGTTCCCGCGGGATAATTTCCGACCTCCACGCGGGCGAAGCCACTGGCAAAAGCTAGTATTATATATGCAGCAATATGGGTTCCGAGTAGTGCTGGACGTAAAGAATAGCACCATCTCATTTCTTCCCGTGGGTGTCGTAAGAGGCGACTAAGGAACTTACTAGAGAATGGGCAGCAGCGTTCTCTATGCATTTTACCACCATATTGCGATCACCAACCCGCCTACCGGGCGTGGCGATTATGGCAAAGCCCCCCAAATTGGAGGAGGCTTATATCCAGCAGTGGACGTCTAACGGCTGAAATGATGATGAATACTTGTATGTGTGTAGAATCAGTTTTTAAGCAAGACGCTTTAAAATGTTGCCTGTATCATTAACTAGCTTTTACCAGCGGCTTCGCCCGAGGGAAGTTGAAAAATATCCCGCGGGAACGTACTACCGGGATAAAAAGTACCCTATGTGTTATTCCCGGTTATAAACTATCTGAGCGCCAAATTTCATCTAAATCGGATCAGTAACTTTTGCGTGAAAGAGGAACAAACATCCATACATACAAACTTTCGCGTTTATAATATTATAGTAGGACTAGCTTTTGCCAGCGGCTTCGCCCGCGTGGAGGTCGGATATTATCCCGCGGGAACATACTACCGGGATAAAAAGTACCCTATGTGTTATTCCCGGTTATAAACTATCTGAGCGCCAAATTTCATCTAAATCGGGTCAGTAGTTTTTGCGTGAAAAAGGAACAAACATCCACACATCTATACATCCATACATACAAACTTTCGCGTTTATAATATTAGTAGGATAGTAGGATTCTCCTTATCCCAATTTATTTATGGTCGGCGCAACATGTCTTTATCTTCCACACTTCTCTATCAGTCGTCATCTCAGTAGTCACCCCCTTTCTATCCATAGCATAATTCACACAGTCCATCTATCGTTTCTTTGGCATCCACTCTTATAGTCATCGACATTCATACTCAATGCTTTCCTCATTCCTCGGTATCACGTGACCATTCCATTACAACCGATTCATGGTATGGTCAATGAAAAAATGTTGCCTATATATGGAAAGATAATAATATGATAGTTTTTATTGCCGCTAACCATTTCTGTAATTAGACTTTATGGTTTTAATCTATACTAATATTATAAAGCTGAAGAGTTTGTTTGTTTGATTGAACGCGCTAATCTCAAGAACTACTGGTCCGAATTGAAAAATTCTTTTTGTGTTGAGTAGCCTATTTATCGAGAAAGGCTATAGGCTATATAACATCACGCTACAACCAAGAGGAGCGGAGTAGTAATGAAAAATGTTGCAAAAAATGGGGAAAATCGCATGGGTAGGTGATTCGACGCGACGGGATGGGTCGAGGGAACAAGAAATTTAACGCGGACGAAGTCGCGGGCAGAAGCTAGTAGATTAATACAATTGAACCGATGATACACAATATTATCTACTGTTGCCTGTTACACGAAGAATTCCCTCGACAGGTTAACATTAATGAGCACACCAAACATTCAGTTTATTCTTGTTTTTCGCCGTATCGATGATTCCCGTTTATCCATTTCCAATAAGTTTCAACCAGAATTCGGCCACTTCGATAGCTTCAGTGTTGGCACCTGGCATAAGTCTTCCATAGCGCAGATGTTTTTTTTTTAAATCTTTTTGTATTTAATACTTGAAAGCAGCATTTTATGCTTGAAGCATAAAAATTTCCTTATGCTATAAGGCATCACCTACGAGTGAATCTTTGCTATATCTTACAAAATTTACACACTCTAAATGTCTTTGACATCAGCCGAAACTTTGAAAAGATAATAGATCTATAAAAAGGAATGGTACCTCACCGCGCAACTGTGAGCACGCGATCAGAATTAAATAACAACAATTCAATTGAGCGCTGGGGGAATGGCGAGAAATACGATCCTCTTCGCACGTGCCACCCTTCGTGAGCCGTCAAAGGAAATACGATCGAATCGAATCAATCTTTTATATAAGATCCGAGAGTTAAACACACAAAATCGGACGTCTTTCTTTTCGTGGGTGTGGAAAGGATTTACTATAAATTCGCTCTTTAGTCTAACAAAATCTCTCGGTTTTCATTATTGAGAACCTTACAGTTAAGTTACTTACGGACATTTGTTTGAGAGCATAATAATACTAAAATTTTACAAATAGACGTCTCTGATCCCAAATGGGAAGGTGAAAGTCGGACCTTGTAAAGTGTGGCTCGATGGAACGGCAGTAGGATGTAGATGTGGAACTGTGTCACAAACTACGCTCCGCCTCCTATCCTGCCCGTTCTGCCCCAAAACATACAGCCAAAATAAACTCTGTGCTGCCACCGATAACGCCATGCAAATGGCGATGTTTTGGGACAGCAAATTTAGAAAAAAGCTTCGTTTTTTACCAACTGCCATCGAAAACACCATTTCACTTTTCTTCATTCTCCTGCCCCTGATCATTTCAGCCGAAAGACGTCCACTGGCGGCCATAGGCTTGCCCAAATTTGGAGGAGTTTGCCATAATCGCCACGCTTGACAGGTGGGTTGGCGATCGCAGTATGGTGGTAAAGCGCATAGAGAACGCTGCTGCCCATGTTCTAGTAATTCTTACGAGTACTTCCTGCCCCTATTCCAGTTAATTCAGGGCGACGCAACATGTCTTCTTCTGCCATACTTCTCTATTAGTCTTCATCTTTCACATAGTCCATTCACTGTTAACTTGGTGTTTTCGTACTCGAAATGCTTTATCTATCTATATATATAAAATTCAAAGTCCTGAGTGAGTGACTGACTGACTGACTGACTGATATATCAACGCACAGCCTAAACCGCTGGTCCTAGAAGCATGAAATTTGGAGAGTGTGTTCTTTGTGAAGAGTAGGTTTCCACTAAGAGAGGGTTTTTTGAAATTCCATTCCTAAGAGGGTGAAATGGGGGGTTGAAATGGTGAATTTTTCGACAACTACGCGGGCGAAGCCACGGGCAGAAGCTAGTACATTATAAATCTCAACATATTGTTTCAAACTAACCAAATATTTTTATGTATATTGGTGCCCAAGATACAGGCTATGCCTAGTTTGGGACCAACGCTACCTCAAAAATATAACTTTAATGTTGAAATAAACGATTTTACTTTTACTTTTTTTTCAAAGATTTTTTCAGACAACTCTCAGATATACACAGAGACTCACATTGTTAGTAACAATTTACAAACAAGCTACGTACGTAAGTAAACTAAATTATACAATTGGATTTTAGCAGAAGGACACACCGACGGCAAAAAACGGTCTCTTTCGAGCTCCTAATTGCTCCTAAGCCAATGAGATAGAGCTAAAGAAATAACCTGTCAAGAACCTTTGCACTATTTTTGTCTAAAAAGATAATCGGTCTTTTGCGGAATCGTCATCATTTCACGCGAAGGACGTCCACTGCTGGACATACGCCTCCTTAAGCTTCGCCACTTCGACGAGACCTATTCTTGCGGAATGTCATAACATAATTTTCCTTAGAAGATACTGTGAATTCCAACTCAGATAGTACTGCCAAATAAACAATAGTGTTACTTTTAACAATCTTTCATAAAATAATCACAAAGCGTTGCTTAACAACACGTCACAAAGCCTAAAACGACGTCGGAAAGTCAATTTGTGCTTCCCCAAAATTAGGCTCGTCTTTATTCCCAAAAGAATGCCAAAGTAACAAGTAATCACTCAATCTTGTGACGTCAGCCCATGATTGCCTCTCAACCTTGAGAACGTCAAAATAACAGCTATTTTTACCCAACAAGGAGAGGAGGAGGTTTGGTAAGTGTTTGAAGAAGTAAAAGTAAAGTAAAGTAAATTTATTTGCCCAAACATGTGTACACATTTAGAAATTACAACGTACATGTAGGATAACATAAAAGAAAATATAAGTTCAGACATGTTTGCCACATATTATGCCGTGCAAATATTAGTTATAATCAGATTGTTAATAATTTAGGTACTCCAGTCAATACCATTAATTTACCTATGATAAAATAAAAATCAGGATAAAAAAAAAATCTATGTCAAAATACATAGTTCTGTCAGAAATTCATTAATATGATAATATACCATACGCTTTGTTGGTTAGAAATTACTTTAGTTGTTTTTTCAATTGTAAATTATTATGCTCCCTCTATACCTGTGATTGCATATTAAAATTAAATATCAAAGACTTTTTAACAAAGTTGATCTTGAAATCGAACCTAAGTTCACAAGTTAAACAAAAGTATTCGCTTAACATGTCTTTTGTCAACAGTACATATAAGGCACAAAAAGGCATATTATGTCATTATCACGGATCGTAACACAAACACGCTCACTCGTGATTGTGGTGAACATTACTCGATCAAATTATTTTCGCTCGACATTTCTTCGTTTGTATTCTTATTCGTTGCTGAAGGAATAGGCACTTTAGATATATTTTTGTTTCTGTTTATTGCATTGATTGATTACAACTCTATTCGGGTCTTAAAAAATAAACGTATTGTTTTAGAAGCGTTATATATATCATATCAATACAGTCCTGATATACCGATTAACCAATCTACACTAATCTATACTATATTAATATTATAAAGCTGAAGAGTTTGTTTGTTTTAGAACACGGTAATCTCAGGAACTACTGTGCCGGATTGAAAAATTCTTTTTGTGTTGGGTAGCCTATTTTTTGAGAAAGGCTACAGGCTATATAACATTACGCTACGATCAAAAGGAGCGGAGCAGCAACGAAAAATGGACGAAAACTGGCAGGCAATTCGATGCGACGGGAAGGGTCAGAGGAGCAAAAATTTGACGTGGATAAACTGGAAGCCGACCACAACATAGCTGAGAAAAGGCTAGACAGATCGGTTTACTTTTGAAACAGTGGAAGGATGAACAGGTTACGAGTTGGATAAATTGTGACAATGATGTTTTTTTGACCTGCTGACCGGGTGAGGCAGAAGTTCACTGTTGAAACGATCATCTTTATAATATAGACGATCGTTTTAAATAACAGATCGGTACGGATCGGAAGATTGGATTCACTTGTCAATCAATCAATATGAAGGCCAATTAAATTCTCGTAATTAAAAACGTTCTAAATCTAGTCGCAGTCTCACCTCGGTGAGAATCAAATGTCAATAACCTGTCAAAATGTATGGAAACTCGATATTTTTGACAGATTGAGACTTAGATCAAACTGTAAACTTTCTTAAAACTACGATTCAAATTTCCCCTCTGGTCAGTCGATTTAATATACCCCTCAGCACGATGCGAAAGAAATCGTATTTTAAATGATATATTTTCCTTTATTCATTTTTATTATGTACATATTTAAGGAAACCCTAAATATGTATAAATTAACAAGGATTATAATTGCACGTGTAATCTAGCAGTGTTCATATAACAAAATAATTAGTAAATCTCTTTGAGGCTCTGTGCCAGCTCATTGTGCGAGCCTGTAGCTTTCGCACGTAATTGGTATCATCAAATAAGCTGTCCAGGTTACTAACTTATTTATATGTGGGCACTGGCATTTTTTAGTATTATGTGTTAAATTACATATTGTCTCATTGGTCTTCTGTTCGTCGCTAAAACAGAGTAACTACATGCCTATGACGTAGCCTTTACGAGAAACTAACTACTTAGCTATGACGTAGCTACTACGAGAAACACTCACTCCTAGCCTACGACGTAGCGGCTACAAGAGACTAAATACTTAGCTATGACGTAGCCACTACGAGAAACACTCACTACTAGCCTACGACGTAGCGGCTACAAGAGACTAGCTATTTGGCTATGACGTAGCTACTACGACAGACTGACTACTTGCCTACGACGTAGCTACTACGAGAGGGTAACTGCATGCCCTACGACGTAGCCGGTATGAGAGGTTGACGACATGTATATGTCGTAGCCGATATAATAGACTAAACTACCAGAAACTAATTACATATCTACAACAATGCCACCACGAGGGACTATCTACTTGCCTGCTACGTAGCCGCTACAAAGGGCTAACAACATGTCTACGACGTAGCCGCTACAAAGAGCTAACAACATGTCTACGACATAGCTGCTACAAAGGGCTAACAACATGTCTACGACGTAGCCGCTACAAAGAGCTAACAACATGTCTACGACGTAGCCGCTACAAAGAGTTAACAACATGTCTACGACGTAGCCGCTACAAAGAGTTAACAACATGTCTACGACGTAGCCGCTACAAAGGACTAACAACTTGTATACGACGTAGCCGCTACAAAGGGCTAACAACATGTCTACGACGTAGCCGCTACGAGAGACTTACTACATGGTTACGACGTAGCAGCTACCAAAATTAAAATAAAAGATTAATTGTTTGTTATTGCTAAACTTTACTCTTCTATGTATACTGCAGCACTGTATCAGGTATCATAATTAACAGGACTGCCTCTAGTAATAGTATAACATCTAGTAATAGGGCTACACCCAGGTGATGGGTCGTGACACTAACCTACACGGTTTTCAAGCTAAGTGACCTTGACTTGTGGCGTGACTGTATCAGTAAAAACAAACGTAACAATTATTGTATTTACCATTACGTGGTGATTACAATGAAGTAAAAAACTGAGTCAAATTTTATTTTTATTCTTTCTTTCATTACATAACTCTCTCTAGCCTAGAAATCGATCCCGGGTTCCAACGCCACTCCAACTTGTTCAACACGAATAAAAGGTGATTAAATATACATAGTGTATTTAAAAGTACCAGTTAAACCACATTTAGAACACTCCGACTCGCTACGGAAAACTTGCCACGTCATTGACTACGGCAATAACGTGCTACGGCGCACGCTACGAGGGTCTACGCCGTAGCTAAGGCGTTACGATTATACGTGCTAAAAATATATGTGAATTTCTTGCAGCAAGCTGTGTATTTTAAATACGAATGTATATTACTTTCAGTAAAACGATTTTGGGAAGAGGTAGAAAAACATTTGTACTGATCTACGAAAACCAATTTTTATTTTTTATTTTCAAAACTTTCTATTGAAAGGGCAAACAATTACAGACGTTCGTCAAGTTTTTTTTTTTGTCGTCAATATTTTTACGATATAGGTAGTTAATCAATATACAATAATCAACTACTTGGAACACAAACAAAAATAAAATAATGTTTAACGATGATAGCTGCAACAGTTAAAACTGTGGCGCGCCTAAGTACTTCAAACCTTTGTTGTTACGAACAGTTTATGGAATCTGAAAATGAATTTTGCTCGGTTGATAATTTTCTTATCATGTGATTGACCGAGCATTAAGTTCCACTAAATAACTTACCATACTACCTGCCGAACATAATTTCAACGTGCTTGATCTTACTTCGCCCGTCATCTTTGACCTTACCTGAAACAAAATGGAAAATAATTAAATATTTAGGCTAAATGATAAATGAGCAACAAAAAGACTGAAATAAAAAATAATTAAAAAAAAAGTCAAACTCAAAGCATTTATTTCATTTATATCACTTTCAAGCACTTTTGAATTATCAAGGCGTCAGTCTTTCAGAAACATGAAAGAATTGCTCTATCTACACGCCCTTTTATATACGCTAGTAGCACGAGTGCTCAGCAACGTATTCTGGGAACGATCCACAGCTATGGTTGATTCAGAATTTCTCAGTAGCAGTCCGGAGAGTAGGTATACGCACGCTTAGTGGCTTTTTAGCTATTAACCAGGCATTATTGTAAAAATATTAAATACATTTAGGGTTAAGGCATATAGTGTACACATAAAATAGAAATAACTTAAAACAGTATTGTGTGCCTCACGGATGTGCCAAATCAGCACGTTTTTTTTTTATTAATCGGTTTTATTTTCTTGAATACGGGTGTAACGGTGTTTCATTGATCAGTACGATTAAATCATTTTCGTGCAAATCAATCATGCAAATTTGAAGCTGAGAATTTTGTGCCAAAAATTAAAAAGGAAATTTTAAAAAAACATCTACATATTCATAAGTCAGTTGATTCTTTGACATGGTCTCATTAATACCCTAGAGATATGAGATATAAAAAACCGGCCAAGTGCGAGTCGGACTCGCGCACCGAGGGTTCCGTACAAACCTGCAGGTCATCATCATCATCATTCGTCATCATCGTTTATGAAATTAAATGTTTTTTTTTTAATTTTTATATTTGAGTTGACTGAATGAAAGGTAAATTGTGGTTTACGATTTATGACGTATTAAAAAAAAACTACTTACTAGATCTCGTTCAAACCAATTTTCGTTGGTAGTTTTCATGGTAATGTACATCATATATTTTTTTTAGTTTTATCATTCCCTTATTTTAGAAGTTACGGGGGGGGGGGACACACATTTTACCACTTTGGAAGTGTCTCTCGCGCAAACTATTCAGTTTAGAAAAAAATGATATCAGAAACCTCAATTTCATTTTTAAAGACCTATCCATAGATACCCCACACGTAAGGGTTTGATTAAAATTTTTTTTTGTGTTTCAGTTCTATGTATGGGGAACCCCAAATATTATTGTTTAAAAAAAAAATGATATTAGAAACCTCAATATCATTTTTGAAGACCTATCCATAGATACCCCACACGTATGGGATTGATGAAAAAAAAATTTTTGAGTTTCAATTCTATGTATGGGGAACCCCAAATATTATTGCTTTTTTTCTATTTTTGTGTGAAAATCTTAATGCGGTTCACTGAATACATCCACTTACCAAGTTTCAATAGCACAGCTCTTATAGTTTCGGAGAAAAGTGGCTGTGACATACTCGGACAGACAGACAGACAGACAGACAGACAGACAGACAGACAGACATGGCGAATCTATAAGGGTTCCGTTTTTTGCCATTTGGCAACGGAACCCTAAAAAAAACATTCTTCATCTCTTTAAAGACATTACACACGGACATCCTTGTATAGATATTACGAAATGTGAAAGTACATATACCCTCTGACTACCCCTTCGACGAATACAAGTGAGAAAGAGAGGACAACAGTTAATGACGCCAAGGACGCCGAAATAAACATAAAACATTAAAATCCAATCAGGGCCTCCATGTAATATTTAATTAATTTCAACAAATCCCAAACTTGGTACCTTTTACGAAGCAACATGGTAACATGTTGAGCGAGTCATACCGAGCCGAGGTCGCGACCTTGACCTCTGCGCCTGGAGCCTCGATATCGGAGGCTATTGCTACATGTGCTCTGCAGCTCTCCTGGTAATAGTTCTCTCTGTAATGTGTGGGGGAAGGGGGAAGATAAGGATGCTCTGTGATCCTGGTAAATATGGGCTCGTTATCTAAGAACACGGATATAACTTGTAACAGAGTATGTTCTTGATATTTGAATATATTTTAGGTTAATTTATCGGAATTTCGGAAAATAAATAGCAATATGTAGTTTATTAGCTAGAAACATAGTCAGTACTGATTAACAGAGTTGTAGGTTATACGCATTACGGACTAGATAACGCACTTCAAAACCTTCATTTCATAATCAGCCTTTATTGTTCCCACTGCTGGGACACAGGCCTCCTCTCGGTGAGAGTGAGTGGGCCGTAATCCACCACGCGGGCCCAGTGAGGGTTGGTAGATGTCCCATGTCTTCGAATTTTTGGTTCTAGGAGATACCGGTTTATTCACGTTATTTTCCTTCACCGTTTGTATTCAAAAACCTTCATTTATTTGCATGTTATTAAGACAGTTGTCCACCAGATTCAAATCTACAAACCACTTACTCTCGCTGTTATAATTAAATTAACATAACCGACACCTCATTTAGTATACAGCTTGGTTGGGAAATGTCTGATCATGTTTAAGCCTGCGGTACTAGACCATCAAACCGCACTGGGTACGCGTGGAGGATTACGGCCCACTCCCTCTCACAGAGGAGAGGCTATTGTCTCAGCAGTGGGAGCATCATAGCTCGATTACAAAGAATATTATCAATCACCATATTTGGCAGATGAATTGCCTATCAATATTAATAATATCTTGGGACAACCAACACACTGTTATCTGATCCCAAACTAGGCAGAGCCTGTACTATGGCAACCAGACAACTGATAAATATACTTATATATTTCTAAATAAATAAATATCTTTAGGACAACCAACACAATGTTATCTGATCCCAAACTAGGTAGAGCCTGTACTATGGCAACCAGACAACTGATAAATATACTTATATATTTCTAAATACATATTATACATAAATTACACCCAGACACAGAAAAAATGATTGTGCTCATCACACAGACATTTGTCCTGAGTGGGAATCGAACCCACGACCTCAGTCTTAGCAGTTAGGGTCACTAAAGTACTACTAACAGACTAGACTAACAGGCCAGTCAATGTTTTCCATCTAAAAACAACACACCAATGCCAACAATACCGTATTTTATTTAAGAACACTCGTTTTCGAGACTGCCTGTGTGTGTCGGTAAGAACTTCAATGTTAATGACAAGACATTATGTAAAAAATGCGGAAAATATGCAAATGCTATTCAAAACGCTGAACACATAAATATTAAAACAGTGTTCTAATTATTCACAATCATGGACTTGGTTTGTTTTCATGATAAATAACAGCTGTATTGTCAGAATTGAAGCTTCACTTCGCATATTGTGACAATCTTATTATGTTCATCTATTTGTTACAGAGAAACCCCGGGCAAAGGGAGAGTTTCCCTACATGGCTGAATCAGGAATGAAGAGACCCTCAACCAAAACCTAGGTAATCGACTTAGCCCGAAGAATTGCCAAACTTAAGTGGCAATGGGCAAGGTACAGCGCTCGCAGAACAGATGACCGATGGGACCTGAAGGATCTGTAGTGGCGACCGCGTACCGGAAGACTTAGAGTTGAATGGCCTCTCATAAGCTGAACCGATGAACTTGTGAAGGCCGCAAGAATCCGCTGAAGCACAGAGCTGGTGAGGCCTTTGTGCAGCAGTTGACGTATTTCGGCTGAAATTATGATGATGACGATTTATTATTTATTTATTTATTTAATAAGTTTGGATGACTTATAGCTAAAACAAACAGAATAAAAAATAGTGTGTGAGACAGACAGCCAATTACAAGTCATCACTTATAGAAACAGATTGGAAAGAAAGAAAGAGTATGAACAGCACAACACAGTTACCAAAAAAGAAGAGAAGAGAAAAAAAAATAGTATAACATTCAAGCTTAAACTAGATTCACATTATATACAAAATTAAAACCAATACATACTAAATCTTAATTAAAAAAGCCAAGGCTCAGGCACTTTCTGGCCGAGGACACACTTGTTACGAAAGGGTCGAAATCATGCTGTTTGCACATGTTATTGAATATGTTACTTGCACGCACTATAAGTGAATTTTGTTTGTAATTTGTTGTTAGATAATTATGGTGTGTTTAAAATACAATATATAGTTTGCGTCATTGGTCAAGTGGTTGCAAGCGGTGCTGACGAGCATGAGGTCTTTTGTATTTTGTTTTTATGGGTGTGAAATCATCAAATAAGTTCTCCCGCTCTGGTTGGAGCCGGAGGCCATGTCAGACTTTTACTGATTAAACCCACCCGTGTTCCTTCAGTCGCCTATATGCCAGGGCCACGGAAACTCTTTTGAACAAGTCTCGCGACCCTGGCAGGGAGCATGAGGTCCTGGGTTTGATTCTCAGGTTGGACAAAGTGTTATTGGGATCTTCTGTCAGAGATTTCTCAGTAGGTAGCAACCCGGGAATCTGGATTTATGAACGATTGATAGCATTAGCTTCACCTCAATATTTCATGGGATTTATACATAACTGGTGAAATGTGGGAGTACTATAGGTACACCACCTCTGCCCAACCCTTTGGGGATTACGGGCGTAGTGTTATGTTATCTATGGCAAATACACACTATCTATACTTAATATTATAAAGCTGAAGAATTTGTTTGTTTGATTAAACGCGCTAATCTCAGGAACTACTGGTCCGAATTGAAAAAATATTTTTGTGTTGGGTAGCTTATTTATTGAGAAAGGCTGTAGGCTATATAACATCACGCTAAAATTAAGCGGAGTGGAGCAGTAATGAAAAATGTTGCAAAACCGGGGAAAATGGCACGGGTAGGCGATTCGACGCGACGGGAAGGGTCGGGGTAACAAGAAATTTAACGCGGACGAAGTCGTGGGCAGAAGCTAGTACAATATATACCCATATAATGTCACCGCTCGTCTTATCGTCTTAGATGTACCCTGGATATGTTTGTTGGTTCCGAATCAAAACAGCTTAAAGTAAATCGTTCAAAGGATTAAACATAGCAAGTGTTCTAGTATAGAATGTTTACCATTGTGAGCGGATACTCTGTCTATACTTTAAAGGTTTTATTGGAATTTTATTACTTATTGTCAAATTTACTGTAAACACGCTTTTGTTAGCTTCACCAGTACGTTTGTGTGTTGTAACCGACTCCTTTGGACTTGATTTTGACAAGAATACAATAAATACAATATTTTCATAAATTTGTGCCATTATTCTTGCAAGTGATTGCAGAATAGCACAAAAAAATATACTAAAATACATTATTTTGTATCATAGCTAGCTGAACTAAAAAATAGAAAATAAATAAAAGTTTAAAAAACTAAAAAAAAACACGCTTCCATATAAAACTGGAGGGATGCTTGATACCAATTAAAGTTCCTCAAAGTACCGTTTTCTTTTTTTCAATTACTTTCTACTTTTTAGTTTAATTTTCTATGGAAGCGTGTTTTTTAAACTATTATTTATTTAACGCGAATTTTGTTAATTTTAGAATGAAGTTTATGAAGAAGAGCGAACGTCATCAAGAAATAACTAAAGCAATAGAAAAAATAATTGATTGTCACTATTTACGTAACCTTAACAACAACACAACAAACGACAAGGCCAATTTCATTTGTATTTTACGTCGTCACAATTCTATGTATAACTACAACAAAAGGTATACCCGCACGCATAATAAAAGCCGCACTGGTCGATCGATTAGGTTAAGCCACGCTTGCCGTGATTGGTTCATTGATGGGTGACCATCTTTATACCAATACACCTCCGTGCCTCGGAAATCACGCTAAGCAGTTGGTTCTGCCTGTTATTCGCCGAGCTTTGACTATTGTTACGGGTCACCAGACGCCCGATAGTCTGACAACTAGTCTTACCAAGGGGTATCGTATTACCCAATATCTAGGTTGTAGAGGTCAGATAGGCAGTCGCTCCATGTAAAATACAGTTAGACAGGAAGCCAACTCAAGACAGATTATGGTCATTAGCCTTTTTTTGTAGATGGGAAATTATCAAATGACGTCTCCCGCTCTTGGGTGGAGCGAGAGGGCGTGTCAGACTTTTACTGACTAAAACCCACCCGTGTTCCTTCAGTTGCCCATGTGCCAGAGCCACGGTGTCTCTTTCGAACAAATCTCGCGACCCTGGCAGGCACCGGTCCTAGCAGACCCCTTCAGTACTGCTGACATCTCTTTGAGGCGCGCGTAGAACACTACGTGCCGTCGACACGGGCCTGGTCCTTTTTTTACGCACTTTGTAGGTCATGGTCATTAGCCTTACAATGACCTACAAAGTGCGTAAAAAAATACTTCAGGGCTACACTGGTGCTTCTCCCTTAAACTAGTTAAGAGAAAATGTTCAAAAAAAAAAAAACATTTCTTTTGTATCAATCCGTAAAACGATATCAGGTACGCACGGCGGCAAATCAACTTATACATTTTCAGTATAAGCTGACTTCTCATTGCATGAAAACACTTTACAATGCGAGGTCAGCATAAACTGGAAGGGTATAGCTTGATATGTAGCCGTGTGTACGTCATGGCAATTATTTTTAGTCGGCCGCTTTATCGTCAATTTCGATTTCACATCAATAAAATTACGACTAGTAGCGAATCGATACAACTAATGAGAATTGAATGACAGGCGAAGTTATCGTGAGGTTCTGAATTGAGAGCAGGTTCAACTGAATTTAGACTCTTTTTATATAATTAGTCCGATATCAAGTGTCCCTCCACCGTCCCGCCTTTGTTACTAAACGGTGTGGAGTTGCACAGAGTGTACTCTTTTAAATACCTGGGTCTCTTGGTCACGGACGACTTGAAGGACAACGCAGATATGGAGAGGGAGCGCAGAGCATTGTCGGTTCGAGCTAATATGCTGGCCTCCTGGTTCTTCTGAACATTGTTTAAAGCATATTGCACGTCGCTGTACTCGGGGAGCCTGTGGTTCAGCTACACCCAGAAGGCCTACAATGCTCTGCGGATCCAATACAAAAACGCATTTAGAGTGCTGTTGCGGCTGCCTCGGGTCTGTAGCGCATCTTCTATGTTCGCTGAGGCACGTACCGACTGCTTCAATGCTGTACGTCGTAAGAAGGCGGCGTTGCTGCTAAACAGACTCCGTGGCAGCCCCAACAGCATTCTACGCGCTATAGCCGGAAGACATGACAGCCCGCTGGTGACGTCACTGGTCACCTGTACACTGTCTGTGTTATTAGTTAAGTACTAACATAGGCTAAGACTATTGTTACTAACCCAATGGATCTTTGCTATCCGAAAAAATAAAATAAATAAGTAAATATAGTTGAGAAAATACTAAAAATATTATGAGCATATCTTTCATTAATTCTCTGGTCTGAAGTTCTAGGCATCCAATACTATCCCGAGTATTTCAATTTACGTGAACATGAAAATATTCAAAGGATTTAATTAGACATTGAAACGACGAATAAATTCTTAACGCGATTAGAATCGTCGAAACGAGGTCTTCGGTGAAGTATTTTGTATTGTACCTTTAATATGAAATGAAAAATTATTAATTTGGTCACTGAACAAAGAGTCTTTGAGTCATAAGCTTGCTTAGAACCAATATTACGATATAGATAAGTTTATCCTACTAATAATATAAATGTGAAAGTTTGTGTGTATGAATGTTTGGATGTATGGATGTACGTTTGTTACTCTTGCACGCAAAAACTACTGATCGGATTTAGATGAAATTTGGCACACAGATATTTTTTAACCTCGATAACACATAGGGTACTTTTTATCCCGGTAGTACGTTCCCGTGGGATAATTTCCGACCTCCGCGCGAGTGACGCCGCTGGCAAAAACCAGTTAAGTCATACATTCAAGACAGAATGTAACCTGCGTGGTCCTCACACAACCTGGCCAAGATAATGTCTGAACTTTAAAAGAGACCGCGGATTCCTGCGACCTTCACAAGGTCTTTGGTCCATCTTGTCAAATCTATAGACATTCCAAAGCTACGTCTTCCAGTACGCGGTCGCCACTCCAAAACCTCCACGCCCTATCAACCTTCTGTTCTGCGAGCAATGTTGATTATGCTTATTATTATCAAAACTAGAAAAAAAGACATATTGCAATTGTATCTCGTAAATACATATATGTATGCCCAGACCTGCGGACAAAACTACTCATATATTTTATACAATAAGTAAGTATATATTTTCTATGAAAAACCATTATTTTATATATCTACGTTCAAAACAGACGTCGGCCAGATTGACCGTAAAAAGGTCACTGAGCATCGTTTTATACATCCACAGAGTATTTTATTGAGGGTCTAAAAGATTTATTTCGAATTTCGAGCCGTCATAAATACTATGTGGCGGATACTATAACGGATTTCATATACACGGTGTTCCGTAGTCCGTGAGAGAATGAGTATGTCTAGTGGCCGTGATCGCCGAGAGTGAGGTTCGGAATTACATCCCAGCACCCTAATTGCGAAACGCACAATTTATCAGAATCTGAATGGGATTGAAGATTATTTCTAAACCATTGCGTCATATGTTCGAATAAATTGTCGGCTCAGCAACGTAAATAACGCAATGAATGTTGTTTAACTATGAATATTAAACCAATTCCTACCGGTAAAAAGTTCCACAATTACCCCTCAGGTCAGCCAAATAATATAAATTTGGGTTTTACCATTGTATATTTCGGTTTAAAGACATTTCTTTCTCAAAAAACAAGAACATTACAGTTCACTTAAAATATTGAGAACCGTAAATATAAAACTAAAAGTAAGCGTGATTCTCTGTGCTCACTATAAGAGAATTAGGCAACAAAGGTGACAATTGATATTGTTAGTGTTCTATTCTAACGTATTCTTCTAGGGCTTTTTTAAATTTAATTATGGTGTCACTATTGGTTATGACGTCAGGTAGTGCATTATACAGTTTTGCTTCTTCGTACAGTATACTTTTCCTTCCATAGTTAGTTCTGGGTCGTCTTAATTCTAGTTTGTCTCGTCGTCTTGCGTTATTTCTCAGTAGAATCCCGTCTGGATTCGTGCCCGGTTAATGGGGAGTCCCCTTTTACATACTACCTAAGAATAACCAGCCAAATGTCGGTGTACCATTACACCTCTGCCTATTCCTTCGAGAAATACTGGCGTAATGTTATATTGGTAGTTTAAACTTAGATTATATTTTAGTTGTCAACACTCCAGCCGTGAAAGATGGAGGACTCTTCCTTTGTTAGCTCAGCAAACTTGAGGAAAGTGCACCATGTTTTCATTTAATTCTAGATCGCTTTAGAAGTAGAGACGCGCATTGTACAGTAACAATATAACATAGTTTAACTATAACGATGACATAGAGTTTGGTAGATGGTGAAATTATGAAATAAAAAAAAAAGGAGCACGGATTCGTCCCACAGGTGCACTTTCCCCAGAGATGATGTACGTATCATGGTTATTAAAAAACTATGATTTCGTTTTTAACCGATTTCAACTTCAACTTAACTTTAATTTCGGAAGTCGGTGGCAAAAAAACCTTAAATACAGATCCTAAGACACCGAATTCCGATATTACGGTTATTTTTGACTTTGTAGTGTTTTTTTTTAAGGAAGTCGTTATTTTTTTTTTGTAAAAAGTTTTTTTAGTTGTTTAGACATGAATAGATACTCACCATGTCTCTAAAGTTAGAATTAAACTGAAATTAAATGATTCAAAATCGACTAATCAAATCGATCTACCATTTTAAATGTTTTTAACCGACTTCAAAAAAAGGAGGAGGTTATCAATTCGACTGTATTTTGTTTTTTTATGTTTGTTACCTCATAACTTTTGAATGGATGAACCGATTTTGATGATTCTTTTTTTATTTGAAAGCTGATGCTTCCCTAACGGTTTCATTTTAATTTGGTTCGATTTGGACAATGGAGTCCATGTGAAAATCACATAAAGTCTTAAATTTGTATTAAGTATTTGCGCGACAAATTAACGAATAACGCGATTTGATTAGTGCGGGGTATCTACCATAACTAAAAAGTTAAAAATAAAAACTTTTTACAAAAAAATAACAACTCCTTAAAAAAAACACTACAAAGTCAAAAATAACTTTAATTTCGGAAGTCGGTGGCAAAAAAACCTTAAATACAGATCCTAAGACACCGAAAAAAGTTTTTTACTGGCCATACTGACGTCGGAAATGCGTAGTTAAGTAAAACCGGAAGACTCAATTTATTGTACACCGCATCTGTCATCACCAGTGTGGCTAACACTGGTGAAGACAGATGTGGTGACTTGGTACAGATCGGACACTTTTCGATGGGAGTTGGCAGCGAGCGGTTGTGATATTGTTGTACGGTGGTGATTAATTTTAGGTAGTTTTGATAAGAATCAATTGAGAAAATCTATACTAATATTATATAGCTGAAGAGTTTGTTTGTTTGGTTGAACGCACTAATGTCAGGAACTGAAAATTTTGTTTAGTCCGAATTGAAAAAATATTTTTTTGTTGGGTAGCCTATTTATTGAGGAAGGCTATAGGCTATATAACATCATGCTGCAATCAAAAGGAGCGCAGCAACCAAAAATTTACAAAAACTGTCAGGCAATTCGATACGACGGGAAGGGTTAGGGTAGCAAAAATTGGACGCGGATGAAGTCGCGAGCAGAAGCTAGTAATAAATATGTTTAGAAAGTTTGGTTGTGTGAAACCGTGGTTATTTCTGAGATATCTTAAACACCTATGTATTTAAACAATGTTGGTTTTAGTATTCTATCATCCAAAGACTAACTTTAAATTGGAACGCATCAAAGACTTAATTATAAGGGGTCTCAAAAATAACGTAAGTCTATATTTTCTAAATCAATACTGTCCTGGAACTGTGTGTGAACACAGGACCCTAAAATAAGACGTTGTCAGAGACACGAATAAGCGATAAAATATAGAAGTATCGAAGTAAATGTTTTACTTTTATAGTCGCAACGTATGTTACCTACATTTGAAAAGTGATCGTGGAATATGGCGCTTGGCAAAGGAACCCTGAGTTTTTCGATATTTCTTGAATGGTACCGTACCACCATGTATCCACCTTTAGGGTAGATCGACATCTATGGTGTTTCCCAAAAGTACTCATGAAATTGTTAACAAATATGTCAGGAAACGTAGGAAATTACCATCCACGGGGCATACCAATGTATAGTGCCACTAACAAATTGAGTGCTTTGATTTATTTATTTAAAAACCTAAACTCGAAATTTTAATTTTCAATCATCATAAAGAAGTTTTTCATTTGAATTTTACGGTTAATTTGGTAACCTCAATTTCCGTCAACGCCATTTACAATTTAATAATGTGGTTCTGTGTGGTACCAGAGGTAAAGAATAGCACCATTCCATTTCTTCCCGTGGGTGTCTAAAGAGGTGACTAAGGGACTTACTAGAGAATTGGTCGTCCTCTATGCATTTTACCACTATACTACAATCGCCAATCCGTCTGCCAAGCGTGGCGATTATGGCAAACCACCTAAATAGGAGGAGGGCAATGTCCAGCAGCGGACGTCTTTCGGCTGAAATAATGAATGTTATTCAAAAAATAATTGTTGAAAAACTAGTGAGATATAAAGTTATATACCGGATGACATTTTTTACCGTCTCGACCTTCATATGGTGTGTTGTGTAACTAGAATAGAAGGCAAGAAGGCCTTCAGATTCATCGTAGGTGACTAAAGGAGCGCGGGACGCGGGTGGACAGGGATGCGTGTGCGGCTCGTGCGCCTGCGAAAGATCAATGAGGCCGCCTATCAGCCAGCTTCAAAGAGTAGGACCGCGCTCCGAAATCAATGATACATGCCGCGCATTGAGTAGGGTGCGTATGATTTGAGTTTCGATAGATTTAAATTTTTTTTGTTTTTTTTTTCAAATTTCTGTTTTTGTTGTTCTAGTATGTAAATGTTACTTTAAATGTTTAGTATTTATTGCTAGATCAATTTAATTACATGTTATTCAAAAATAAAAATAATAAAAATTTCTATGCCAAAAGCTTCTACTCCGTTCACCTATTACCCCCATTTTTTTTCAAGACGCTAAAAAAAGTCACCCAGTATAAAGTTATATATACCTTCTTATTGCCGATAAATGTGTTGCTTATTCTCTTTGGTGAGTGATTGAGTAAGAATTTATGCTGACTATGGTTTGTTTACAGTTTAATCAGATACATTTTAAACAGACATTAGTTTTGATGATAGTAGATAATTAACTATGCTCTGTCGAGCTGAAGATTCATTTATTCGGTGACCTGTGGGATAATAACACACAAACAGTAGTAATGACTTCTATATTGGCAGTTCAACAATATTTATTGCGTTATTCACGTTGTTGAGCAGACCAATTTTTCTAACATTGGAAGCAATCACATAATCAGCATATTGTTCCTTCTGCTGGGACTCAAGCCTCCTTTCGGTGAAAGGGAGTGGGCCGTAATCTACCCTGTGCGGGTTGGTACACATCACAAGTCTTCGGATTTTGTGGTTCTGAGGCATGACGGTTTCGTCACGATGTTTTTCTTCACCATTTTGAGAGCCGTGGTGATGAGTTGATTTACACAAAGTAAAGCCCCCCATTTTTCGGGCGGGACATCATCAAATGACTTTGCTCGCCTGGTTTTAAATTCACGGCATCTACAACTCGTAAGTAGGGGACACCACTGCACCACCGGGTTACCACTGCTCTATATGTGAAGCAATCGACTACCTAGCAATATCCTTCCAAATGTTGCTAATTGTGATAGAAAGTGTGTTACGCGGTGCAGTTTCAGTTTATATCTTTTACTAGGTTTTACCAGTAGTTCTATGTAAAAGGAATTAGGATTCAGGACAAAAAAGACTTGAGAATGTTCTTTTTTTTTGTGTTGGTTAAAAAGTAGCCAGTGTCACTCTCCGGCCGTTAAACTATCTCTATGCAAAAATCACTAGGTGATCGTAACTACGTTGGTTCGTAAGTTCACTGAACCACCCGAAATTCCCCTGTCCAGACACAGGTAGGTAACATTTTTTTATTATTTTATTTTCAACTCAAGCTCGACAGAATGTAAATTTGAATTTATGTTGAACATAATTTCACGAAATGATTGCTGCTGACATATTTCAGAGTGGAGATTCAGCGGGCTTTATTTAAACTCAGAAATATTAGCCTGTTCATTGTTTTGAAGCCAAATAATAACATAAATTAGAATAAACTTGCTGGAATAAGTATTTTTATATTTTGAAAACTTTATATAGAATAGTGTGGTGTCAATGTTCTATAAAATATCATAAATTGATTTAGTGTATTTAATATAGTGGTCAAATTAAAGGATGTGGTACAGATCATCGAAGTGGACAACTTTGTCCATGGGACCAACATCGTAATTGTGGATTAGTTATCAGTCATTCCATACCCACTGCTCTCAAAACAAAAAACATCATGAAGAATCCAGCATGTACTAGAACCCAAAATTTTATATCTTTCAACCTGCACTGGGCCCGCGTGGTAGATTACGGAGAACTCTTTCTCATAGATAGGAGGCCTATGTCCCAGCAGTGGGAATGTTATACAAAAGCTGATTATACTATATTATCATGCATCCCATACATTTGGTTCAAGTAGTTACTGATGTTTTTATGCGACAGTTGATACTTTTTCCCATGGCAAAACCTGCTCAATTTGATTACCTGTACCACAGTTGTACCAGAAAATTGATGTCAAATATGAGGGATATTTGACAACAATTTTCTGGTACAACTTGTATATGACAAACAAAAACCAAAAAAAAGCACAACCAAAACCAAAATTAAAGAACCATTTGTTATGGATTATTATAGCCACCGGTTGGAATTATCGGTTGAAAATGGTTGTCTAATGAGGGGTCACAGATTAGTGATTCCTACAAGTCTGCGATACAAAGTGTTAAACGAGTTACACTCAGGTCACTTAGGAATCACAAAAGTGAAAGAAGAGGCACGCAACAGATTTTGGTGGCCGGGTATGTCTGTCGCTATTGAGCAGCACATCGGCGCGTGCGCCGTGTGTGCATCGCAGCGCGCCGCACCCTCACACCATGGCCTTTCCCTGCGCAACCGTGGCATCGCGTCCATATAGATTTCTTAGGCCCCATTAGCGGTAAAACATTTTTAATTATAGTGGACGCATATTCAAAATGGGTTGAAGTATTTGATGTTTCATTGGGTAGTACTTCGCGAGTAGTCATTGAAAAACTATGCGAAGTTATGTCACGATTTGGTTTATTTCATACGATTTGCTCAGATAATGGCACTTCATTTGTATCACATCAATTTAAACAATTCTGCACTCGTAATAATATCACTCATTTAACTTCACCAACGTATAATCCGGCTAGTAATGGACAGGCGGAGAGTTATGTTAAGATTATTAAAAAAGCAATAAAATCATACTTGTTGTCAGGTTCATGTTTAAGAGATTTAAATATTAAAATATCGGAATTCTTGCTTAGTTATAGGAATTCCAAACATTCGACTACAAACAGATCTCCCGCTGAAGTTTTGTTCGGGCATAAGTTGAGATGTAGACTGGATCTCCTGACCCCGACTACCACGACGCCATCCGACACAGCACTCGACACAGTTGTTAAGGTCAAACAGTGTTCGCAGATTGACAATTATCGTGGTAACCGAAACGTTTCATTCAGTTTAGGTGACCAAGTCTTAGTGAAACTGTATAATCAACAAAAACATTATTGGTCACGTGGTATTATTATTAGAAATGTAGGAAAAACAGTTTATTTAGTACAACTGAGTGGATCGGATCAAACGGTCAAAAGACACGCTAACCAGTTGCTCAAATACAGAGGGAGGGAAGATGGGCCATGCGAAGAAATCGTTCCCGCATTTGTAACGCCATCACATCCTATGAACTCCGAGCAGCTACCATCTGAAATCTCTATAGATGAACTACCAGTTGAGTCTGAAAAGTCTGCATCAGAACTTCGTCACGGCGACTATTCCGCTGAAAAGGAAGAGATTTTGGCAGCTCCCTCCATAGAACCAGAGCCAGACGCTCGGTCGAAACGAAATAGAACTGTGGTAGATTATAAGAAGTTTTTCTGATTAAAGGTGGAGGGATGTTATGTGGGTACCTCCTTATTTATAATTAATAAATAAGTAGGGTAGACTAGCGACTTAGTTTAAGGTTAATGACTGCTGCGTCAGTCCAATATATGACCTTGTACGTATCGGTTGCATTATTTCATCTCCACCCCCCCTTCGGTTATAACAATACTAATGAGAATAAAGTTATCTCAAACCTCATCTCAACACATTTGTGTTGCAACCCTAAGATGTTTTGTAAATAAAAATGTACTGACATAATACAATATAATGTAGACACTTTATTCCATATGCAATTGACTATTATTAATTCTCAGTGAAAAATTTTCAAAAACAATTACAAAAAGGCCCAAATTTTTACAAAACCGGTAGAATAAAATTTACTAAAACGTAAATCATTGTTGAACACGTTCTCACTTAGCACCACTGAACACAGATACTACTGCAGCACTCACAATCGCAACAAGGATTATAATACAGTGAAACAATTGAATGTACTTATAACATGTGTATTAAGATCAAATTAGCATAAAAAACTTCCTTGACCCAACTAAACGGCGGAGAATCTTAACACCGAGATTCACGATCCAGGAGCAACGCCATCTATGGGTACAATTAGGAACTATTTGCTCCAACATTCCGCCCACCAAGGACAAATTCAAACATTTGGCCTTACATTATCACCTACTATTTTGTTATACCGCCCACCAGTGAACTATCTTAACTTATGGTTAAAACAAGCTAACAAACTAAATTTTATTACATGAAATATCTTAATTACTATACTTATGGCTACGTTGTCGTGGACATTACGGGTAAGATACAAATCTTAGAAATAGACCTTTTTATTACAGAGGTCTTTGTGCGTAAAGATACAACTCTAGTAATACCATCGGCCCCAGGGTGTTTTGCAACCACACAACCAAGCAGCCAGCGAGAGGGTGGCAAATCATCCTCTTTAACTAAAACTAAATCACCGGTACTTGGTTCCGGAGTTAGTTTATTCCATTTATATCGATTTAAAAACATAGACAAATACTCCTGCGACCAGCGCCGCCAAAAGTTCTGCATCATCTTTTGAGTTAATTGCCATCGACGTAAAGAGGACACAGCGGAAGATTCAAAATTGTACTCCGGAACGGCGACCAAGGACTCACCAACAAGGAAATGACTCGGAGTTAATGCATCTAATCCGTCCAGACCGTCATCCATCCTTGACAGTGGTCGCGAGTTGAGGCAGGCCTCAATTTGTGCCAATACGGTTGACAATTCCTCATACATTAACGTTGAGTCACCAATAACCCGCCGAAGGTGAAATTTTATGGACTTAATACCGGCTTCCCAAAGACCGCCGAAATTTGGCGAGTACGGAGGAATAAAGTGCCACTTCGTGCCCTGTGATGCTAAACAGTCAGCCAGCTCTTTTGGTAACTGAGATTTCTCCGCTGCGAACAACCTTCTTAATTCCTTTGATGCCCCCACAAAGTTGGTTCCATTATCTGACCAGATATCAGAACAGTAGCCTCTTCGCGACACAAATCTTCTATAAGCCGCCAAGAAGCCTTGAGTTGTTAGATCACTAACAGCTTCAATATGTACAGATAAATAAACAAATATAGCCTTTATAGGCACGATGACCACGGCCCTTGGAGGTCCTAATGTTTATTGGACCTGCATAATCTACCCCGGTACATTTGAAAGGTCTGGTAGGCGTCACTCTTGCAGCTGGTAATTGCCCCATCAACTGTTTTGATGTAGTTGCCGAATGCCTCACACATGTAACGCATTTATGTACGTGTGATTTTACTAATTCTTTGGCACCAAGAATCCAGTATTTTGACCTCAGATATGCTAGCATGAGTTGAGGCCCTCCATGCAAAGTTTTATAATGTGAGTCTGCCACAATCAAATTAGTTAGGTTGCACTTTTTGGGTAACAATATAGGGTGTTTTCTACTATCACTTAATTCTGACTTTTGTAGCCTCCCTCCTACTCTTAATATTTCCTTTCCATCTATGAAAGGGTTTAAATACTTTAAAGGTCCTTTCAATTTCACTAAGTTACCGTCCTTTGCTATCTTATCTATTTCTTCTCCAAAACTCTCTGCTTGACACTTCTTGATACAAACATCTAATGCTTCTTTTAACTCTTGAGCTGTTAAAAACCCTGCTATTTCACCGTTATCCTTCTTCCTCTTTAACCACATGCGTCGGCAATAAGCAACCACTCTCGTTAATCTGGTTAAGTTTGAAAACCGGTCCCATAAATTACTTTCCGTGCTAGAGAAATGTACTTTGATCATTTCTAAATTGGTCTCCATATCTTTAGGTTTGTCATAAACTATATCCGTTGAAGATAAAAACGCTGGCCCTTCAAACCAAGACGTTTGTTTCTTGAGCTCTGAAGGGTTGAGACCCCTAGACGCATAATCCGCTGGATTTACGCCCGACCGAACATGAGACCACTGTTGTGCATCTAAAGTTGTTAAGATCTCGGATACCCTGTTGGCTACAAACGTTTGCCACCTATTTGGATGGCTATTGAGCCATGCCAACACGACAGTAGAATCCGTCCAAGCATGAATGTTCTCTTTCTGAATATCCAATATCCAACCAACCACTCAACCAACAATCTACTGAGAAGAACCGCTCCACAGAGCTCCAGTCTGGGAATCGATATTTGCTTGATGGGTGCTACTTTCGTCTTTGATGTCACCAAATTCACAGACACCTGGCCCGTAACATCGATTACCCGGATATAAATAACCGCGGCGTAAGCTACCTTTGACGCATCGCAAAATCCATGAATTTCAACGAGTGCATCATTGCGTTTGGTGTTAATCCAGCGAGGTATTTGTAATTGTGATAATTGACACAAGTCATCCCGGTAAGTACGCCACTCTTTTAATATATTGCTTGGCACTTCATCATCCCAGCTTATGCCTGATAGCCATAGCTTTGAATGATTATTTTTGCTACTATGACACTTGGTGAAACCCATCCGAGTGGATCAAACAAACGTGATATGTCTGATATAATTATTCTTTTTGTTACAGGTTCCTTCGTCGGCGGAAGTGTCACCGTGTAACGAAACGCATCAATCGTTCGATCCCAGGTAAGTCCAAGTAACTTCATAACTTCGTCGATTTTAAGTTTTCTTCCTTCTTCTTTATTTTCTTCATTATTTTTGTTTATACTTTTTAATAAGTCCCCATTATTGCTTGACCACTTTTGTAACGAAAACCCTCCTGTTTCTACTAACTTGTTAAATTCATGATACAAATTGATACCTTCTTCCACTGTTTCGACGCCTGTTAGCAGATCATCCATGTAGAAGTCTTCCTTTACCTTATTAGCAGCTATAGGGTAGTTATGCTTCTCGTCTGCGGCCACTTGCTGAAGAACTTTAACGGCAAGATACGGGGCACATGCCGTACCAAAAGTTACCCTTAATAAACGATATTCCTTAGTTTGATGATTAGGACTTTCTTTCCACAAAATCCTTTGAAAGTCAATGTCCTGTTCGTCAACTTTGATTTGCCGGTACATTTTGACAATGTCCGCAGATAAACAAATTGGATACAATCTCCATTTCATCAAAATATGCCTTAAAGTTGGCTGTAAGGTAGGGCCTATCATTAAAAGATCATTTAATGAAACACCGTTTTCACCTTTACAGGATGCATCAAACACAATCCTCACTTGCGTGGTGTCTTTATCCTCTCTAACAACCGCAAAATGAGGTAAGTAAATTCCATTCGAGTTATTTATCTCTGTTTCAGGAATCTTCTCCATATGTTCCAGCGGTAAGTATTCATCTAACACATTTTGATATTTTACTTTCATGTTTTCATTTTTACCCAATTTTGTAACTAATAACGAAAGTCTCTTTTCAGCTATCTTTTTTGAATTATTTACTCTTAATTCTGGATCTGTGGTTTTAAACGGCAACCGTACGATATACCGCCCATCTTTATCTCTTTTTGTTGTTTCCGCAAAGAAACGTTCACACTGTTTTTCTTCCTCAGTTAATATATTTTTGTTGATTACTGTGTCCGTCTCCAATTCCCAAAACTTTTTTAGTAAGTCATTTTCCTCCACATAGGAATGCATAACTACTACATTCTCATGAGGTTGATGTGATTTTTCTACCACACCCGAAAGAATCCACCCAAATGAAGTAGCTTGCGCTACTAAAGTTCCCTGAGGTCCCTTTTTCATTCCCTCTTGAATTACTTGACCATAGACCTCGGCACCAAGCAAAATATCGATCTTGTTTGGTGTGTTATATTGTGGATCTGCTAAAGGTAGTTCACATACCCAATCCATTGATATGATTTTCTTGCAAGGAAGAAACCCGGTTATTGTTTTCAATACATAAGCGGCAACTGAGACTTTTACGCTTGGATCATGAATCGAGGTAAGTGTTATTTCTACCATAAACTTTGAAATAACATGAGTATTTCCTTCCAGCCCTGAAATGTGTCCCCTTATTGGCATCTTTTTAAGACCCAAGTACTGAGCAGTTGCTTCTGTCACGAAGGAAGCTTGAGACCCTTGATCAAGCAACGCCCTGATAGTGTGACTCATTCCATTCCTGGCCGTAGCGTTTACCAGAGCCGTGGCTAGCAACACCTGATGTTGCGTTTTGTTTTTATTTGACGAGAAAAATGTAGACACTGTGTCAGAGTTTAACGGTTGGGATGGTATAGCCTTTTGTTCACCAGATATATCTCCGTCATCGTTCCGAGGTACATTACAACTTTTTGTATTATCTGCATCGCTATTTACCTGACCAGCGGAATGGAGTAAAGAATGATGTTTACGTTTGCAAATTCGGCATAAGGCTGCACTCAAACACTGCTTGGCCGAATGGTTGCCCCCTAGGCAGTTAAAACATAAACCGTTTTGTCCTACAAACTCCCGTCTGGCATTTACATCAGTTTTTATAAATTTTTTACAATTTATTATTTTATGACTTTCTTTACAGAATTTACATTGCATAGTAGACGTATGAAAAACTTTAGGTTTCTCTATTTGTCTTGCTCTTCCTGTGTTGGATCCCGTATCCAAAAATTCAAGTGCTCTATAACGACTGGTTAGAAACTTGTTAAATTGTTCATAAGTTGGTAAACCATCAGAAGAATTGTCGTTCGTAACATTTAATTCCCACTGTCTTCGGGATTCAAGATCTAACTTTAAAGTAAGTATATGAATCACTATGAGATCCCAGTTAGCAGTATTGATACCAAGATTAGTTAATGCATGTAAACAATCATTTGTATTATCCATTAATTCCTTGAGACCCACAGCTGATTCATTACTTAAATTCTTTTGACTGAGTAACCTTTTTAAGATGAAATGTGATAAATATCTTTTATTATTATACCGCGCGTTTAGTTGTTCCCAACATCTATCATAGTTTGTTTCTGATATAGGTATTTGTCTAAGTAGCTGTTCTGCTTCCCCAGACAAATAGCCTTTTAGATATTGCATTCGTTGCACATTATCCAACGATGTGTTGTTATGAATAAGTGATAGGTACAAATCTCGAAAGGTGACCCAGTCTGTGTACTTTCCAGAGAATACTGGAATCACAATTTTTGGCAGTTTTACTTGACATTGTTTTAAATTACTTTTTACATCTTTTGGATTTTCTATAATACTTTCCTCTTTTACCTCATAAGATTCCAAAATAGTTTCTATTTCAGTTTTATATTGAATATAGACTTCTTGAGTGATATCGTACATATCTTTTTTAACATATGAACTTTGTTTCAATTCACCGGGATCATATTCCTCGTATAATTTACTGTGGCTATCTACTAACTGATCCCATAACTTTTCTACACTTTCTAACCTAACTTTGACATAGGGACGAGTTATTCTTTCTTTAGGCGATTTCTTAAAGTTTGTGTAAGCCTTATTGATTCTATTACAAATGTCTTCTAACTTATTAATGAACGACTCCATTTTTTTTTCTAATACCCGTAAATATTTATTATTTGTCAAACCTTAACCAATGTAAATAAATATGCAAACTTTTAATTAAATAAGAAGTAGAAATGGAACAAATGTTAACAATATGTATAATAAAGTGTTGTTTTGTTCAAGATTTGAGGAAAATATTCTAAGTTAATGATATCCAGTTTAATTTGCAAGCATCAACAAACTATTTGTTAAAAAATTACAAGTTTTTAAAACACACGTAACATTTTACAAATTTGGGCATAGATTCCCCGTCTCAACCAATTTCTTAAAAATTAAACTATGTCTAAAGCACGGCAAATATTCCAAAGTTAATACTAAATTTTTAAAGTTCAGATCTTCAATGTAATAAGGTTCAAAATAAAGTCAAATTTAAATGTTCTACGACTAATTTAGTTTAAACTTGCACTTGTCTTTCACTTAGTAATAAAAGTTCACTCACAGTTGTTCCTCTTGATCGATACCACCTGATGATGAATTGTCCACTGAATAATAATAATAATAATAATAATATTCCACAACTATCACACAACGCCATCTAGTCCCAAGCTAAGCAGAGCTTGTGTTATGGGTACTAGACAACTGATAAACATACTTATATATTTCTAAATACATACATATTATAGATAAATTACACCCAGACACAGAACAAATGATCGTGCTCATCACACAAACATTTGTCCTGGGTGGGAATCGAACCCACGACCTCCGGCATAGCAGTCAGGGTCGCTAACCACTAGACCAACAGGCAAAGGGAATGATGAATGACAATGCGTCCTCGCACGTCACACCTCCCGGTCACCTCAGTTACGATTCCTGACGATGTCGTCACCCGGCACCGTCTGCAGTAGCCCGCTGCCTGCACCGCTACTGCTGCTTACTGAGTTGCTGCTGCTGCTGCTTCTCTCTTGGCTGGTTAGCGCAAGCGATCCACTTGCCCAGCCAAGACGTGGTTGACTCAAAAACTCTCGGACCAATAGTCCGGCTTCGAAGGACCATATGTTGAACACGTTCTCACTTAGCACCACTGAACACAGATACTACTGCAGCACTCACAATCGCAACAAGGATTATAATACAGTGAAACAATTGAATGTACTTATAACATATTTTATGTAAAAAAAAACATTCCTGTAATATCTCTTCGTTTTCATAACACAATTATTACAGTTTGTTTCACCGATTGGTTTAGATCTTTTTAATACTGTAGAAACATTAATAACACTGAGTGGTTTTTCAATTTGAAAAAGGTCTCAACGTTGATTGGTTCGTCGAGTTGTCTTGATTGCTATGGACTTTACGTTAATTGAATAAATAAATTGTTCTTTTGTCTTGTCAATTACCTAAAGCCGATCAGACGCACTTCACTTTCTATTCATTTCGTCTTACATTTTTCACTCGAAGTGAAAAAATAAACTAAAAGTGAAAAATTAATTCATTGGTGATTGATTCAGTGATGTTAGATTTCGGCACTCGGCATATTTTACTTGCCTACCGAATAATCGAAAATTGAAAGGAACAGATGAATGGTCATCTGCTTCATAAAACTCTTGAATTATTAATTCACTGACATATAACACCACTGGGTCTAGATGCATACAATTTTGCTAGGCTGGCAGCTAGGTAAATAACGGAATTAAGTATTAAAGAAGGGTTATTGAAAATCATCCCCTAATGGGGTTAAACAGCGGATGAAAGTTTATGGAAGTTCGTAATTTTTCCGTTCCGCTATTTAATTTAGTAGGTGTCGTGTGAAAGTGTAATGAAAAAGAAATGAACCTTCACACGAGTGAACCGTCCCATATGCGCTGGGTTTTGGGATCGATTTCGGTTTTGGGATACTGCAGTCGGTTTACCGACGAGTTGGTAGGATCAAGAAGTCACTCAGACACACACAGTACAAAACACATACACTACCTGCACACGTTACAAAACACACACACATTTAGTTCAGTATAGTTATAAAATGTCTCCTGCATAATGTCTCTCGCTCTCACTTCTTGCAATATGTTGATCTCTCTTACCCGCACAGTAACAAAACTTGTGAACCGATTTCACAAAGACCGACCGCTGGAGAAACATAATATGCTACTACAATATCAGCAATAATAAAATATACCTGAGTATGTGGGTGTATCTATGGTAAGAAATTTTGTCCATCAGTCATTGTTTGCTCACTGAGTGTATTTAGTTAACACGATAGAATTCCAGTCTTTTCCTATGATATTTTCCTTCATCACATATCCGCAGTACAATATACTATTGTTATACACGGACAAAATAAAAAGAAGATGAAACTTACAAACAGAAATGTACAATGCTGAATCGCCCCGGGTAATTTCTGCCAGACAACTTACGAATGAACACAATTGTATAGTTCAAAGTAGAGAGGTCAGGTCAAAGTCAAAGCATTAATGTCAATGAAATAAATTACAGGGACTTTTAAGTTGTCAATCGGTCAGTATGTACGGTCACCAAAAGAGATGAGGAACCAGGGTCATCACATTTAGTGAAACCAATGGATGTTTGCGAATAAATTTAATTAATAGAAAACAAACAGTTCATTAACCAAATTAAATTTCATTCAAAAACATGCATCGGTTTCTTCAACTATATCCGAAGACTTTAGAGACTTATTTCTTTTAGTGACCGTACCTAGTCGGATTCTAAAGCGGTTCTTATGGAAAGGTTCTTATGGAGAACGGACAAGAGCCACTACTAGCATTCACACACACACACAAAGATGTAGATATAATATAAGAGTGACCGAGTCGCTCTACAAAGTCGTTTTTCACCTTAAAAACTGTGAAGCAATAAGCAAAAGGACGTTAGTAACCACTCTATCGACAATAGAGATGTTCACTGGTCCAGAATGTGAAGGTTAGATAAGGGTTAACCGCAAAAATCTACGAAGGGTTCAATAATTTGGAGTACGCTGTATACAAAGATAGGTTGAGTAGATACCTGTACTTGTGGAGGGTAACAGGGATCAATAAGATTTAAGTATTTTCTCGTTGAGTGTTCCAAGCCTTACTAATGTTATATTCATGCAAAAATAAGTGCGTTGGTGACGACTTTTGGATCCGTTTAGACTGGAAGCTGACCCTAACAAAGTTGGCATGAGGCTAGGCAGATGATGGTGTTTGTGAAGACTTTTCCCGTTTTTGATGAACTTAACACATATTATATAGATTAAATTACTTAGATACTACTTTTCTTTTTGTCCTAAAATCTCGATCCCTAAATCTTTCCACGTTAATTAATCTCAACACAGCTCGTATTTTATTATAACATGGGTAAAAGTCATTTGCTGGATGCATACATACACACATACATATATAAATTCACGCCTTTTTCCCATGAGGGTAGGCAGAAACCACGGAACGCCACCTGTTACGATCTCTACTCACTCCTTTTGCCTCGTTTAGGTTCATACAATTGGTCATACACACCCGTCCCTGCTGGATACAAAATGTGCAAAATGCGTTATATGCATTGCACGCAGTCAAGTAAACACGAGCAGGTGTATCGGATTATCCTATGCTGTTTTTGTTTTATTTTACCTTTTTATATTTAGTTCTTAAAATGTTTTGCCTCCTTACTAACATTAGTTTATCATAAGCATTTCTGTGTTACTAACAATTTTATGATACTCACAATTGTATGTATACTAGTACATCATGAATTACATGCTTTCCTAGCTACATTTTCTAAAATTGTTCGAATTATATCCATGTGTGTGAAAAACATGTAATGGATATCAAGTAAAACATCGTCGTAAAAGAAACATATTTGTCAATTTTATATCGGTATAAAATGTAGCGGTAGTAATACTTGCCTTAAGACTCAGACAAAGGCTTGCAAAAGTAGGTCACAGATGTTACCGATAAGGTATCGTCTCGCTAAAATCAGGATTATTCAAGGTTCGGAAACCAGCTTCTAAAGCGTGACAATGATCTGGATTCCGTTGAGTGCCTACCAAACAAAATTCAAAAATGAGATTTCAAGTGGTAAATTAAATAACTGAAATGTTCATAGGGCTCATTGTAATCATAATTATGAATTACTTTCATTACGGAATCAAATCCGAAAAAGCGAAAAAATCTGCTGTTAAAGGAGAAGATTCTCAATTCAGTTGTATTTATTTTTTAATGTTTGTTTCCTCAGAACTCCATCATTTAATAACCAATTTGATTTATTTTCTTTTGTTTAAAACGGTATCCATAAAGGTATAATATCAGAATAATATTGGATAAAATTTTATAATTAATTCTAGGCTGTATGATCCTTGTCCTTTGCCTGTTTACTTTTATGTTATAACGCCAGATGGCGCCACTTTGTATGCAGTTTCCTTTTTCCTAATATGTCGTAAAACTTTTACTGTGCAATGTGTGGAGTACGTAATAAAAACATTTATTAAGTTTAAACTCAAAGAAGTCTTGTTTATTAACCTAATCTCAATAGGTTATGGGCCCAGGTCCACGTTAATTATCAATTGGTGATAAACAAAGAGCAGAGAAAACAGAACAGTTCTTAGAGATTATCGACAGTCGAACCGCGTGCTGTCTATAACCTAAAATGGAGTTTGGGAAGACAAACCTTGAAAAATTCGATGGAACGAATTTTAAACAGTGGAAATTTCAAATTAAATGTGCTTTGCGTGCCAAGGGGTTAGATATCAACACGCCAAAACCAGAAAGAAATGAAATTCAATGGAATAAGGATGATGGCATGGCGATGTTTGTGTTAACGTCTGCTATGGATTTAAATCAAATAGCACTCATCGAAAACTGCGAATCAGCGCTAGAGGTGATGACCAAACTTGAGTCTATTTATGAACAAAAATCCGAGATGACCAAAATGATGATACATGAGCGTTTCTATCAATATAAAATGTCACCAGCAGACAGCATAGCTCAGCATATAGCTAAAGTAGAAAGTTTGGCTAAGCAACTTAAAGAAAGTGGAGAAGTTATTAGTGAAACTGCAATCATAACTAAAATTTTGAGTTCACTACCTCCCAAGTACAGATCTGTTCGCCAGGCTTGGATGTCGCTTGATCCGAAGAATCAAACTGTAATTAATCTGACAGCTCGTTTGCTTGATGAGGAGGCCAGTTTAAATGTAGAAGAAGATAATGAAACTGCTTTAATAGTGGCAAAACAAAGTATGAAGAAGAAAACTGTTCCATTCAAGAAAACAAACAAAGAATTAAATGAAAAGTTAAATGAAGGGTCAAATGAAAAGTCACATCGCTTTACATGTTACAACTGTGGGAAACGCGGTCACTATGCAAGAGATTGCCGTGCCCCAAAACAAAAACAGAAACAACAAGGAGAAAAGAATATGTTAGCATTCAATGTAGCAAATTATACAGATTGGAAAAATAATGATGATGGTCTAAAATGGATACTAGACAGCGGTGCCTCAGCACACATGTGTTATAAACGTGAAAATTTTGCTGAATTGTATGAGTATACCGGATCTCCACTGAAACTTGGAAACCAAGAAGCTATAGAAGTAGTTGGCCAAGGAAATGTATTGATTGACAAGTGTGTCAATGGACAGTGGGAGACAAGTATCCTAAAGAATGTTCTTTATGTACCAAAGTTAAGAAGAAACCTATTTTCTGAAGGAGTAGTGACAAGACAAGGTTATAACATTGTAAAGAAACATACAGATGCGTTAATATACAAGGACAATAAAATAGTGCTGTGTGCATCGTTGCAAAGCAACAATTTATATGAGTTAAAGGTGAAAACACTTCAAAACCCAGTGTGTAACGTAGTGCAAAAATTGGACCTTAAAACATGGCATGAACGTCTAGGACATTTAAATGTCAAAGAAATACAGAAAATGTGCAAAAACAATGTGATTACTGGTGTGGACTTATCAGACTGTGACAAGTTTGTATGTGAGGGTTGTGCTTATGGTAAGCATTCTCGTCAACCATTCAAGAAGTCAAACAGAGGACCACAACAACCAGGTGATGTGGTATACAGTGATGTCTGTGGACCATTCAGTGTGCCTTCTGTACAAGGTATGAAATATTTTGTTATTTTTAAAGATGCTGCTACAAGTTTTAGGTATGTGTACTTTTTAAAGAATAAATGTGATGTGTTAAACTGTTTCAAGAAATATAATTCCATGATTAAAAACAAGTTTTCACATAGTGTACACATATTGCACACCGACAATGGTGGAGAGTACATAAGCAAAGACTTTAAAGAATATCTTGACTGTGAGGGTATTTCTCATGAGCTCACTGCCCCTTACACACCTGAGCAAAATGGCAGGGCAGAACGAGAAATAAGGACAATTGTTGAAAGTGCTAGATCTATGCTTTATGCCCGTAAGGTACCACTCAATCTTTGGGCAGAAGCAGTAAATTGTGCTATTTATTTGTTAAATCGCACATCTTCAAGTCAGACACCAAATATTACCCCAATAGAGTTGTGGAGTGGTGTTAAACCTAGTCTAGATCATGTCAGAGTGTTTGGATGTGAAGGTTATGTCCATGTGCCAGATCAGTTGAGAAAGAAGCTTGATAGTAAAAGTTGTAAGATGATGTTAGTTGGATATGATAATTCAAACTACAAAATGTATGATCCAACCACAAAAAGAATTACAATATCAAGGAATGTTATTTTCAATGAACAAAAAAGTCCTGAAATAAAACGGAATGAAGCTCAAATTTTTATATGGGATGATAATGAACAAAATGCTGAAGAGGAGATAGATAACACTGAGTTGACTGAAAGTGATGACAGTGTACATACTGCCATTGATGAAAATGATGAGACCTATGAACCTTCACGAGAAAGTGACCTTACAGATATGGATCGTTCAAATATTACTTTGCGACCACGTAGAAATAATGTTTTTGAGGCAAATTTAATAGAATTCGATGTACCTGTGAGTTACAATGAAGCAATTAATAGTAAAGAGAGTGAGTTATGGCTAGAGGCCATAAATGAAGAATTAGAAGCTCATCGTACCAATAACACTTGGAGTTTTGTGGATAATGAAAACCAGAGAACTATAACGTCAAAATGGGTTTTTAATATTAAAAGAACCAACGATGATAAAGTAGAGAGATATAAAGCTCGACTTTGTGCCCGTGGTTTCACACAAATTGAAGGGATAGATTATAATGAAATCTTTTCACCTACTACAAGATATGAATCAATAAGAATACTGTTAGCTATCTCTGCTGAATATAATTGGAACCTAAGACAATTAGATGTCAAGACAGCGTTTTTGTATGGAGAGTTAGAAGAGGATATTTTTATGGTAATTCCAGATGGAGTGAAAGCACCAGCAAATAAAATATGTAAATTGAATAAATCCTTGTATGGCCTAAAACAGGCATCTCGTTGCTGGAATCAAAAGTTTACTAATTTTCTATTAAAGTTTGGTTTTGTTCAGTCACAAGCAGACAATTGTGTATTTGTTGGTAACTTTAATGGTATTAAAGCTTTGTTAATATTGTATGTAGATGATGCTCTAATAATGTCACAGTCAAATTCAATATTAGATCAAATTGTTAGTTATTTAAAACAAGGATTTAATATCAAAGAGTTAATTTTAAATCGGTTTGTTGGTTTAGAAATCTTAAAAGATGATAATTCTGTTTGTATCAGTCAAAGACAATATATTGAGCAGTTAATAAGTAAATTTAATATGAGTACTGCACACTCAAGCAGTACACCAATTGATGTAAATGTTCAGTTAACTAAAAATATTGGAAATAAGCAGATTGATTTTCCTTACAGGGAAGCCATAGGGTCATTATTATTTTTATCTACAGCAACTAGGCCAGATATTTCATATGGAGTAAATCTGTTAAGTAGATATATCAATAATCCTAGTATACATCATATTAATCAGCTTAAGAGGATTATTAGATATCTTATAAAAACTAAAAATGTATGTATAAAGTATCAAGGTCATGAAAATTTAATTGGATATTCAGATTCAGATTTTGCTGGGGACTTAGATACAAGAAAATCAACCAGTGGTTATATTTTTATGTTAAATGGTGGACCTATATCTTGGTCTAGTCAAAAACAACCTTGTGTTGCCTTATCAACAACTGAAGCTGAATTTGTGGCCGGTTGTGAAGCTGCTAAGAATCTTTTATGGTTAAGACAATTTTTCAAAGAAATTGATATCATTCAAAATTGTACAACTCTGTGTATTGATAATCAAAGTGCAATAAAACTAATAAATAATCCTGTATATCATAAAAAGACAAAGCACATTGATGTTAAATTCCATTTCATTAGAGAAAAAGTTAAAAGAAAGTTAATTGTTATTAAGTATGTGCAAAGTTCAGATCAACTGGCTGATATTTTTACTAAGGCTCTACCTGCTGTTAAATTCGAACATATAAGAGGTGAAATATTGTCAGTTATGTAAGTTAAGTTTATTTTCTATTAAAAGCAGGCAAATATGAGATTTTTGTTTATAAAATTTAGTGGGAGTATTGGATAAAATTTTATAATTAATTCTAGGCTGTATGATCCTTGTCCTTTGCCTGTTTACTTTTATGTTATAACGCCAGATGGCGCCACTTTGTATGCAGTTTCCTTTTTCCTAATATGTCGTAAAACTTTTACTGTGCAATGTGTGGAGTACGTAATAAAAACATTTATTAAGTTTAAACTCAAAGAAGTCTTGTTTATTAACCTAATCTCAATAAATAAGACCATACAAATGTGGTCTTGTTCTGATTAATGGTCTTTCAGTTAACTTCAATAATATGTACTATATTTGCAACTTAGTGTGTATTGATGATGCCATACCTTCGCTTGCTAAGTTTACAAATTAATATTTACAAATTTGTGTGGAGTAGGTACCACAACTAAAACTGAAAAATAAAGAAATTATTTAAAAAAACAGTAAAAATTTAAAAATATTCTTTTTTTCGGAAAACGGAGCCACTAAAAGACAAAAACAAAGACCGAATTAAAGTTATTTTGCAGCTGTTTTTGGCTGACATGTGACTGCTTTAATTGATCGAAAATATTCAAATGGTAACACATAATATATAACTGGCACTTCTGCTGTTGTTTCATCCGTGTCGGACGCCTGCTGAAGGTAATCCCGGGGCTTACTCCACCGGACCGTCTTCCTGATAAATTGACTGAAGCTCACCATTTAATACCACAAATGTATTTGGTTTAACTGAAGGTTCTGAGGGTTAAAGATACGGACCTATCTTTGACCTACTTCAAAACGATTTAAGATTACTTACTATGAAATAACTTGTGTTTATTATAATGATAATGTGAAAGCGCATTGCCAGATGCGTAGGCACCACCTAACTTAAAAGAGCCTCCAACCACATTTTAAAATAATATCTTCGTGCACTTGTATCATGTTCCTTGTAATCGGCGCAACACGGTTTTTTCTTCCATTCTTCTTTATCAACCGTCACGCTATGATTCACTTCTTTCTCTTTCAAATTCATCCTCACACAATCCACCCATCTCTTCTCTAGCCTGCCTCTCCCTCTCGATCCATCTACATTTATATTCATTACTCTTTTGGTCACATGCGTTTTCTAAGAGGGGCTCATGGCTAAGTAGTTACAGCCGCACGTATCGATCGATCAGGTTAAGCTACGCTTGTCGAGGTTGGTTCGTAGATGGGTGACCATCTTTACAAACCTAGACCCTTCCGTGCCTCGGAAAGCACGTTAAGCCGTTGGTCCCGTCTGCCATTTGTGGATCATTGACAGTAATAACGGGTCGTCAGAAGCCCGTAAGTCTAACAACCAGATATACCAAGGGGTATTGTATTACCCAGTAAGTGGGTTATGGAGATCAGGTGGGCAGTCGCTCCATGTAAAATACTGGGGTTCAGCTGCATCCACTGAGACTGGAAGCTGACCGAAATATAATTAGGAAAAGGCTAGGCAGATGATGAATAGTGTTGCAAAGGCCTCCGAAACCTACTCGTAGATTACTACCGTATTCTGAGGAATGTATAGCACGTAAATATTTATAAGTGCACTTCACTTTTCGGTAATATAAACAAACAAGTATTTAAAGTTCTGAAGTAGATACTTACTGAAGTTTGTGGGGAATCCTTGTACTCGCTTTACACCTGGTACTACGTACACAAGAGGTACAGTCAACATAATAACTTTAAGAATATTTTGAAACTTCAAAAATTTTGGCATAGTGAAGGAGGTTTGTCCCGAGAAGGTTGTTATTATAATTTTGAAGCTTTATTTAAATAGATAATAAATTTATATTGTATGTACGTCATTATTATTTAATATTTATTCATTATAAAATTAAGTCATCATCTTGCCTTCTCCAAAGCTGGATGCAGCAGAATACTAGGTATATTATACCAGCTTCTTAAATAATCACTTTTTTACGTAACACAATTTTGAGAATGACAATTAAATAAAGAAGTAAAAACACAGAAAAATTGCTTTGAGTAGGTATTACCATTGAAACGCGTGCATATAACTAAAAAGATATTTCAGCTCGAACAATTCGGTACCTTGTTATGTTGACTGTACAAGCGTGGTTTAAATGATGGCTTCTGAGACAGAGTAACAAACAGCAGTGTACTAAAACAGCGTTATTTGCGGTCTGTCCACCTGAGCACCGCGTAATAATTTAGGCTTTAACAACAGGTAACCTAACTCTGAAGTGTCAGGCTGTAAAGTGTTTTAATTTACTATAAAAAGAGAATATTTTATATTCAAATTCATGTTGCATTACTTTTAGAGTACCGTCTGTCCAGTGGCATAGCCCCCGAATTACGAGTTGTAGATCGTAAGTTTGAAGACAGGTAGGCACATTAATTAGTGTACCTATGTATTAAAATTTCATTACCACTGCTTTGAAAACGATGAAAGAAAACATCGTGAGGAAACTGACATGAAACAAAAAATCGAAGACATGTGATATACACCAACCCTTATTGGGCCTGCCTGGTGGATTATGATCCACTCCCTCTCACGGAGAGGAGGGCTCTGTCCCAGCTGTGGGAATATTATAGCCTGATTTTGTGTACATTTTACGTCGTACCCAGTAGGCACAAAACGAACAAAATTAGTTGTTTATAGAAATTGTATCTGAAATCACATATTTTATAATAGTTATGACAAATAATAAACTGAAAATCCAGTACTTATTTGTCTACATCAGGGTTATTCAAAGTGGGGTTCGCGAACCCCTAGGGGTTCGCCATGCGACGGTCGCTCGCGAGAAAATTTACGTAATGGCGGCTGGGTGACTGGCAGGCGCATGCGGAAAGCATGAAGGCGCGCGCACGACTGTCGCTCGCTCGTGGCGTGACACGGTGCGCGTGACCTTTTATTCAATTAAAGAAGAAATTAAAAGATGACAGCGAACCCCCAACAAGAAAAGAATAACATTGTATATAGAACATACAATGTTATTCTTTTCTTGTTGGGGGTTAGCTGTCATCTGGAATCTTGAATTTGGGTACGTGGAGCCAGAAGTTTGAGAAACCCTGGTCTACATCAATACTACAAACCCACAAGTGACCCACAGGTGTGGCTAACCTGTGGGTGTATCCATATCCTCCATACAAATAAATAAAAGTTGATGTGCCTGTTTGTAACGTTAAAATAGCAATTTTTTACTAAATGCATGTGAAACTATATTGTAGCTATAACTTTTCTTAATTTTCTGTTTATCTGTCTGTTTGCTTCGGCTAATCTCCGCAACAGCTGGACCAATTTTATATATATGTTACATGCAGTAACAAAGGCTACTATACTAAGTATATACAGTACCTGCAACAAAAAACATTTTTTTTTGTGTGTCTCTCTGTCTGTTTGTAAAGTCAAAATGACAGATTTTTACTCAATGCATTTGAAAGTGTCTACAATATATACGATATCTGTACACTAAAAAAACTTTTTTTATTGTATAGATATCGTATATAATTTCTATTTTTTTTTTGTCTGTATGTTTATTCCGGATAATCACCGAAACGCTGGACTGATTTTGACTGGACTTTCATTGGAAGATAGCTAATATTATACGGAGTAATTTGTGTCTCGGTAGCACGTTTCCGTGGAATAATTTCCGACATCAACGTGGGCGAAGCCGCGGGTACAGCTAGTTTATACATATAGCTATAATAATAAATGTTATCACTGGGCAGTTAGCCAACCTCTCTGATTGGTGATATTTTAACCATAACATCAGCTATTATCTCGCGCCGACACGAGGAACGAATAATGCTAGTATTATAAGCTGAACATAAAATGAAACCACGTCTAATGTCTTAAAGGTATAGGTACAAATGTACTGTACACACGAGTGATATTTTATAATCATACACGCCACATACGACGAAGCTGAAGCTGTCATACGATAATACCGAACGTGCCATTGTAATAAACTCATAACAGCACACACACACATAATCACACACTCACTCTCGTACACAATCGCACAACCTCACACACTCACTCTTGACACAATCGCACTACTCTCTACAACGCTGTATTCACCGCATAATAATTGTATGGAGTAACGCTATAGGACGCCCAGACATTGTTATTTCTGGTGGAGACCTGGTGTCCTGTAACACTGTAAGTTCTTAACTGGCTTAGGCACCAGTCTCCCATAATATTGTAATGTGTAGTGTATTAATAGCTTAACTCTAAGTAATATGGTGAGAAAATAAATAACCTTTATTTATTATATTTTATAACAAGTGGCGAGCTTATTGCCATCAACAACCCGCAAATACAGACCCCAGTCGGCTATTATTATTTCTCATAATACATACAACTTTTGCAATCCACATTCATATAATTTAAATGAAAAGCGCCAGGTTTTCGCTCCAGAGTAATATTTTAAGCAATGTGGTTCCTATTAAGTCGGGAACTCGCACGATTTTCACGAGTTATGAATATATTTTCTACTTGTTAGTCAAAGGTAAATTGTACACCTCATTACTTCGGAACGCCTTCACCTTATTAACCTGAAAATTCTTTTGCACCGAGGACTGAAAGGGTGGTTTTTCATTGCCAACGTGTTCTAACTAGTGTGTGGTTCTAACTAGTACCTGTTTGAAAATGTGTATGTGTGTTTTAAAAAGACTAACCTCAAACTTAAGATATGTTTAAACGTAATAAAATTTACAGACGCCAGCACATAAAGCTACTACAATCTGTCAAATTTCTTCAATAAATTTTCAACTTTATCGCTAAAGCATTAGGTTCAATACTGATTGGGAAAATTTGACAGTTTCGGTAGCTTGATGTGCTGGCGTCTGTACAGTTAAGCAGACGCTAATCCTTACTCTTAGCAACGTTTATATGTGTATATATATGGAGTTGATCGTTTATATGCCTACCGGTTTGTGTCTAGTCTAACTTTCGACTCATAAGACAATCGTCTTTTGGTTTTGGTACGTCAAGTTTCAGTTACCGTTCAGAATTATTGGTATTTTAGCGTCGAACAATACTCAAACATATAAAATTTATAGCTAACTAGCCTTTGCTAGCGGTTTTGCCCGTGTATTATACATTTAAACCTACCTCTTAAATCACTCTGCCTATTGATGGAGACCGCATAATCCGTTGCGTAGTTTAAAACATTTAAGCGTAAATAAACGGAACGCGAGCTTGTTTTATACTATGTACAAAGATAAAAAAGATAAAAATGTGGTAGTTTGTTGAAATGAGACTTGTGGTTTATTTTCGTCTTCAGTTACGTTTTTCAGATTTACACTTTGATTTAATCGTAAATGTCTACATTTATCAATAATTTTGTTTCTTTATTTTCAAAAATACGAGTTGAGTGAGTAAAAATTTGTGCGTAACATAATGATAAAATTAATAAATGACGAACATTATTATGTACAGGTTCCCAGGTTGAACCGCCTGGAGGGGGACGCCCTAGAAGGAAATATAGCGACCTTAATGGTGATGTTGTTCATCGTTGTGATCCAGCCCGTCTGTCGCTGCCCTCTACCAGCGATACCCTTAGCGTCAATTCGCTTTAGTTTTAAGTGTTCGAGCCCTGACTGGAGGACTTAATTTATTAAGGTAGCCACAAGCAAGTCCATTTAAGCAACCGGCAACCTCGTAGGTTGCCCTACGAGATGTAATTCGCCAAAAAAAAATTTAGAAAATAAATAATAGTTTAAAAAAACTAAAAAACACGCTTCCATAGAAAACCAAACTAAATAATAGTTTAAAAAAACTAAAAAACACGCTTCCATGGAAAACCAAACTAAAAAGTACAAAATAATGGAAAAAAAGCGTGTGGTGCTTTTAAGGTATTTTTTTATTGATATCAGGCACCCCACGCTTTTTTTCCATTATTTTGTACTTTTTAGTTTGGTTTTCCATGGAAGCGTGTTTTTTAGTTTTTTTAAACTATTATTTATTTTCTATTTTTTAGGGTATTACGAACTTTGAGACGTATGTCAGCGTAGTTTGTGACAGTTTTTTTGCTGTCCTGGTAACCCTGGCAAGGATAATGGCACAAATTTATGAAATTATTGCATTGTCATCAGTCCTTGACAGGTGTGCAAAGTTTGAATGAAATCTGGTCGTTTAAAGTGGGTCAAAATCGCACTATAAGGAGTCGGTTACAAACAAACATACAAATATACAAACATACAAATATACAAACATACAAGTGAAGCTAATATAAAGCGTGTAAAAAGTAGAAAGTAATGGAAAAAAGCTGGGGTGCTCTTTAAGGTATTTTTTTATTGATATCAGGCACCCCATGCTTTTTTTCCTGTATTTCGAATTTTGAGACGTATGTCAGCGTAGTTTGTGACGTATGTCAGCGTAGTTTTCGAAGACAGTTTTTTGCTGTCCTGGTAACCCTGGCAAGGATAATGGCAAAAATTTATAAAATTATTGCATTGTCATCGGTCTTTAACAGGTGTGCAAAGTTTGAATGAAATCTGGTCGTTTAAAGTGGGTCAAAAATGCGCTATAAGGAGTCGGTTACAAACATACAAGTGAAGCTAATAAAAAGCGTGTAAAAAGATGTTGTTCAGAATGGTAAGGTGCGTAGTACTTACAACCGGCGAGCGTGTATGATCACGCATGAATGTAAACGAAGCCAAATGAGTATGAAATTATCGTCGCAGGCAGCGTTCTATAGTTTTGCCTACTAAATCCCATGGAAAGAAGCCGTGAGTTTATGTATGTATCTCATGTGTACCTAGGTTACGACGATTACGTATTAATTATAATACGTAACCGTCATAACCTAGGTACACATACATCGTCAATAGTTATTACAAAAATCGGTGAAACGATCATTAGATATTTTAAACGGTAGGTCTTTTGACCGTAGTTATCTTGAAAATTGTTGGAATAAACTTAGGTATTAATAATACGTAACCACGAAATCCCTAGGGATATTGCGAAAACACGGATAATTAGACAATGGTAAAAACATTTCTACGAACCACTTGGAAGTAGCGGTTGGTCACAGTTTTAACTTAACCTAACCTATTTCACTCAGTTCAAAATGAGAAATCATACAATTTGCTTATATTTTTAACTACCTACCACTTTAGAAATCAATCCAGCGCGCAGTAATAATAGACTGTAGGCGAGTCGTCTATTAGGTATTTCATACATAGTTGAAATATCAAATATTTTAAAAATTCTTACTGGTTCGTTAGTGTGATTAATCAAAAACATAGATTCATCATCAAAAAGGCAGTTTATAATAATATAATAATAATATATTTTTATTTTTCTCTCTTCACAAAGGTTCACATATGTACACAGCATAGAGACAGGAATGATATGGTTTTCACAAAAGTTCACAAACATGATCCTTTGTGAGAGACTGGCGTCCATACTAGGATACCCTGTGTGACGGATCACCAGGCTCTCACCCCGAACATTTTTTTTTTTCGTTTATAAAAATGCTGAACTTATGATTTCCGAACATTCACGACCTCTGACGAAAAGGCACGAGGAGCGTTAAACAACCACGAGCTCTATTTGAAACGAACTCCGGAACACTCGTTATCCTCAAGCGTTCTTCCCTTTATAGCCGTAATACCGGATCCGGGAAATCTTATCCCGGCTTGAGGTCTGTCAAATGTCGAAGAGAATTTATACCCGGATGTAATTGCGATTTAAATTGTCTGCGTCTTATGTTATTTGAGAGCTTGGTTCTATATTAGATAGGTAAGTTTGTCTAGAGAGGAAATTTGAGCATGATGTTACGACTAGTTTAGCTGGTCGGTATTTACGAAGATTGTGAAAACTATGCATCGGGAATTAGGTTCGCATATTTTGGATATTGGGGGATTCTTTATTTTTTGCTGCATGTTCATTTATTAGGTACTGTGGGGCTAACACGGCCTACTGCAATAGTCTGTGATAGGCTAGAATCACACATTTTATCACAGTTATCACAGTTTGGAAGCAGAAACCGTAATGGTGTAAAATCTGCCGGGCTACCGGTTCAGTTAGGTGTGCCTCAAGGCTCTATACTCGGCCCATTCTTGTTTTTAGTGTATATCAATGACTTACCATTCTTTTTAAAGGGTATTTGTGACGTTGTACTGTTTGCAGATGATACATCTCTTATTTTTAAAGTAGACAGGAACAGACCAGATTTTGACGACGTGAACAGTGCACTCTTAATGGTTACCGATTGGTTTACGGCAAATAACCTAGTTCTCAATGCCAAGAAAACCAAATGTGTAAAGTTCGCCTTACCGAATGTTAGAAATCTAGGTCCCAACATCGTCTTAGATAAAGAGGTGCTTAAAACTGTAGACTCGACAGTTTTTCTGGGCATAACAGTGGATGGCAAACTTCAGTGGGGCCCTCATATTTCAAGCCTAGCGGGAAGGCTCAGTTCAGCTGCCTACGCCGTCAGAAAAGTAAGACAATATACTGACGTTGATACAGCTCGGTTAGTCTATTTTAGTTATTTCCACAACGTTATGTCTTACGGTATTCTACTGTGGGGTACAGCAGCTGATATTCAAAATATTTTTGTCCTTCAGAAACGAGCTGTTCGAGCAATTTACCAGCTAGGTGCCAGAGTTTCCCTAAGGGACTTTTTTAAAGATATTGGTATTCTTACGGTGTCATCACAATTCATTTTCGCCAACATCTTATATATTAGGCAAAATATACACTTATACGCTAAAAACAGTGATATTCACACTGTTAACACTAGAAGTAAGGACAAACTACGTGTTCCCTTTCACCGGCTTCATAAGGTGCATAACTCATTTGTTGGGCTTGGTATAACATTTTACAACAAGCTACCACCTTCTTTACTAGAATTACCTTTTAATGCGTTTAAAGCTCAAGTAAAATCCAACCTTTGTCAAAAGGCGTACTATTCCATCAACGATTATTTAAATGATAAGTATAGTTGGTCGCTGTGATTAACTCAAGACAATGTTTATGTTCTTTCTCCAGTATTAGCGTACCTAGTGATAGGTTCAATATAATTGTTTCCATATTTTTTTCCTGTTTATGCCAATTTTATTTTATTAGTATTGCATAATGTGGTTTGCTAGCGACCTTGACAAGTAATCATTCAATTCTTGCTTGAGCAACCAGCAGCAAGTTCGTCATGCTCCCTTAGATGTCAATGCTTGCGGTAGCGTCGGGGGTCGGGTTACCCCCTTCCCTCAAATATGGCGAGGGTGGCAATGGCTGATCTTTGCGTTATGCTCGTGAACGGGTGCTGCTTGTGGTGACTGGTCGTCTTGCTGACTTTGATGTTGATATTATTATTAATATTACTTACCTGTTTATTATTTTACGTCGATGGTCCTAGTTTATCATTTGTGGCCTCGAGTTGTAACTCAGGTCGTAACAGCTATGTGAACATTCAGCATTGCATATGTAAGCTGTCACGCCCTTTATGCCAGTTTTTTATTTTTGCAGCCATGTTTCTATATACATTTTTTTTTTTTGCTTATGCTTGAGTATAGTTTTCATTTTATTTGTTGGTATATTGGGTTGGCTAGCTAGCATATAGCAAATCATTTAATTTAATTTGTGTCTCTTAATGTTTTACTATATACCATTGTATAGAATCAAGTTCTTCTAACTGGACAGACAGCTGTGCTGCTGGGGAGTTTGTTGGCCACTTCTTCTTCCCAGCTAAAGCACTAGGAAGTGCGCGACGGGTGGGCGTTTTGGGGGGACTGTCTTTTGTAATTTTGACGTTCGAAAAGTGCTGATCCTCAGCCTAATTTGAATAAATGACTTTTGATTTTGATTTGATTTTGATTTTGAATAAACTGTGTGACTCAAGCCTATTACAGAGGCCGTGCTCGCCCCGTTGAAAGTAACCGTACATGTAATAAAAATACATTCAATGATTTGTATCACGTTATCAAGTGATCCGACAACAATGTTATAAGGAAAGTGTACAGCTAGGTACTTACTCGTCTATTTTGAATGAATATTTCATAAAACAAAATTAAATTCTCAATTATTTCTCAAACGCTTTCACAAAGTTGAAATTACAGTTGCATTTCGAACAAAGTCCCGCTGATTGTAGCAAGAAAACCGAAAGACATTTCTCGTTTAACTGCTTTTAAGAACGTTCGCATTCTTTTCTCATTCTCAACCTGTCAAATATTTTTGACAGATTGAGATTTTGGGGAATTCCTCTAAACGTTTTGTATTACGGGTGGCCCGGTCTGACAGATAAATTAACAAAATATTTATGAATGAATATTAAAAGGGGATACGGGCAGGAGATATGATTACAAAAACCAAGTTCACTTCTCGTCGCATTCTGTTAGTAGGAAATAAAATTTGGTACTTTCATTACTAATTCCCTAAATTGTATTATATATTCTTACATAGTAAACATACAAATACATTTAAAAATATACCTTAAATTGTATTGTATTGTATTATTTATTCCTTATTTGTTTGTTTGTGTTAAAATTAACAACCTCATGTGTATGTGCTTCAATTAAGATGAATGTGAGTACTATTCAGACTAGACTGAATACATACTTGCCGTTTTGAGCATTTTGTTTTGTATACGGCCGAATGGGACGTGTCTCTTGTGTGAATTGAAGGGAAGTGTCTTAAGAGATCTACATGCATAAATAAACATTTCAATCATTAAATAAAATATAGAATAAGAAACTTGTGCTTTGGTTCCCACGTCAAGAAAAGGCTGATCAAGTGTCAAAAACATTAAAAGTTTATAACAGCTGTCTATTTATCCGCGAAATCTTGTCCCGTTATTCGCCCTATTGAATTATCAACGTATCCTACTAGTGATGTGCAATTCCCGGGATAACGAGTTATTGTTCAGGTCCCGTGAGAGTCATCGTATGTTACAATTTCATCAATATTCAAGAAGGAACATTAGCCGTATTGGCCATTAATGTTATTTATTGAACTACCAGTCCAGATGAGGCAGTTAGTATGGACCTCGGGGAACCAAATGTTCCGGAAATTAATTTAGTACGTTTTTAATTATTACAGCACGCGTAGACCCCGGTAGAAACTGAGCTAACAAAGGACAATATAACAGATTTATTCTTAAAATAGGATATCAGAAACACTTTAAAAAGCGAGATGTGGCCGAGATTTCCTATCTGACTACCCCTGAAAAAAAGCAAAAGAAAACTCAGAGCTCAAAGTCTTTTCAAGTCCAGACAATCTTGGTCCGATCGTGTATAGGCTTTTGAGGAACAAACAGGTTTGAGAGAACCATCCTTTTAAAGGATTATACTTTTATAGCTTGCTATATCTCGTAAAAAAATATTTTCGTCGATACAATTATTCCAAAGATTACTACACAAATATCCATCATGATGAATTCTGATTCTATTTTGGATGGATTCAACTGAAATACTGACAACAACTGAAAAACGAAGAATCAGTAACTCAAGAAACTGTACTTCAACCCGTTTTTCACGATTTAAGGACCACTACATTATCAGCCATGTCCAATGCTCGGGTGATACCCACTCCAATGAAGATCGGAGGCGCTACGCTCGAAGTTGTGGACGAATACGTGTACCTAGGACAGACTGTCCAGTTAGGTAGATCCAACTTCGAGAAAGAGGTCAATCGTCGAATCCGACTCGGCTGGGCAGCGTTCGGGAAGCTACGCAATATCTTCTCGTCCCAAATACCGCAGTGTCTCAAGACAAAAGTCTTTGACCAGTGTGTGTTGCCAGTGATGACATATGGCACTGAGACGTGGTCGCTCACAATGGGCCTCATAAGAAGGCTCAAAGTCACCCAAAGAGCAATGGAGAGGGCTATGCTTGGAGTTTCCCTACGCGATCGAATCAGAAATGAAGAGATCCGTAGGAAAACCAAGGTAACCGATATAGCCCGAAGAATTGCCAAACTTAAGTGGCAGTGGGCAGGGCACATTGCTCGCAGAACGGATGGCCGATGGGGTCGGAAGGTTCTGGAGTGGCGACCGCGTACTGGAAGACGGAGCGTTGGAAGGCCTCCCACAAGATGGACCGATGACCTGGTGAAGGCCGCAGGAATACGTTGGATGCGAGAAGCACAGAATAGGTCGAAGTGGCGGTGCTTGGGGGAGGCCTATGTCCAGCAGTGGACGTCTTTCGGCTGAAATGATGATGATGATGATGACATTATCAGCCTATACTTTTTCCACTGCTGGGACACAGGCCTCCTTTATGTGAGAAGGAGTGGGCCGTAATCTACCAGATCAGCCCATGAGTGGGTTAGTAAATGTCACATGTCTTCGAATTTTTGTTTGTAAGCATGCCAGTTTCCACACCGATTATACGACTCATTATGTTCGAATTTAATGTCTTCATTTATTTAATTAATTTTATCAATTACTTTGCTTGCTAGGTTTAGCGAATTGTATTAGATACTGTAAAATAGCCTGACCAACTGTAATTTACTACAGTTCCGCCCGGTAAGGACCAGGGTCGGGTCGACGGCGCGTAGTGCTCCACGCGCGCCTCAACGAGATGTCAGCAGCACTGAAGGGGTCTGCTAGGACCGACGCCTGCCAGGGTCGCGAGATTGTTCGAAAGAGATACCGTGACCCTGGCACATGAGCAACTGAAGGAACACGGGTAGGTTTTAGTCAGTAAAAGTCTGACACGCCCTCCCGCTCCGCCCAGAGCGGGAGAAGTCATTTGATGATTTACCATCCAAAAAAAAAATGTAATACAGTTCTTGCAAAATTAATTTCACGATGTTTCCCTTCACCCTTTTGAACCAGTGGTGATAAAGAAAATTACTCAAGTAAAGCGCCAGCCTGGGTTCGAACCCGCGATCTAGAACGCGTAAGTCGGCGCCGCTACACATGGGCCACCACCGATTTAAGAACAATTAAGTCGTGTAAAGTATTTGTTAAAACCAATTTACAGATATCGTATTTAGTTAACTACATCATGTTATAAACATTATTTTATTTATTCAATGCATTATAAATGACGATTCGTCCATGTATGAAATGGCTGTTTTAAACTTATCCATAAAACAGTTCTCCGCTCTACTCATATGAGGAAAGCAATTGTCTCAAAATAAAAAATAAGTCTTCAGAGATGTGAATCACTTCGTCGCGTCGTCGTTTCGAGAAATACTCGCACTAAGTAGGATGGCACAGAGCATTGTTCGCGCGATGAGATCTACCTTCCGTTAGTTGAAAAGAGGGCCGGTGCGACTGATCGCGGATACAGATGAAGACCGGCAAGGGTTAGAATTGAGGGCCTGCAACTATTCATAGTACCGTGTGGTGCCGGACGTAAAGAATAACACCACCCCATTTCTTCCCGTGGGTATCGTAAAAAGCGACTAAGGGACTTACTGGAGAATGGGCAGCAGCTTTCTCTATGCATTTTACCACCATACTGCGATCGCCAACCCGCCTGCCAAGCGTGGCGATTATGGCAAAGCCCCCCAAATTGGGGGAGGCCTAAGTCCAGCAGTGGACGTCTTACGGCTGAAATGAATGAATGAATGAACTATTCATCTCTATTTTCACAGTCCTAAGGCCTATGTCGGTAGTAGTCTGTCATGGAGTACCTTTCATGTTGTTATTTATCCCTTAACAGGCTAGCCTTTTTTCGATGTGTTTTTCCTATGTTGGGGTCGGTTTCCAGTCTAACCGGATACAGTTGAATTTTACATAATAATAATAATAACATAATAACATAATATTTATTCAAAAAATAAAAGGCTTAAAAATATGTACAGTTTGCTTATATGTAAATTATATTCTAATATTTACGTGCCTGAACTAGGTTATCCTGTGTTTCAGGCAAGAAGAGCCTAAATAGTCTTATAAAATAAATAAATAACCAAAAGTTGTGAATAGACAAATTATTGTATAAATGTTGAGTAGCTTATAAAATAGTTTCTAAAATTTTATAGAATTAAATACTTAACGTAGGTGAATACTTACTTTAACACAGTTAGTAAATTCTCAGTTTCTTCGTAAGACATACTTTGGAGAGCGTCATTGAGAGTTCTCTTACAATTTACATAGTTTAGTGAAAAAATTTTTGCTATAGAGTTTAATCTATTATAGAGGAGAGGGCCGAGGTACAGATAAAATTTGGATATAAAAGCATGTTTTGTTCTATTTTGTGGACAGACTATATCTTTACGTCTTTTATTAGTAAATTCAGTGCTGTAGGGTAGAGCTGCGTGTTGTTTTAATACAATGCCCATTATAAATAGCTGTCGAACTGTTAATACTTCACAAGATTTGTATAGTAGGTTAGTAGGGAAAAGGAAAGGGCGGGAAGTAGAGACTTTGAGTATCGCTCTCACATGAAGCAACTGAAAAAGTGCTGAAGCGCCTGTCGAGTGTTGGGGTTCAAACCTACGATATACAAGTCACATTCAATTCCACTGGGCCACCACTGATCTCACGGAATTAACAACTGGACAAAACGTCGAGATCTCTTTATTAAGTACCTAAATAGGGTCATCAACGTTGCGCAAACCGTCAGCAGGAATTCAGGAAATGATTACTTAAAGATCCCACAAGAGTTAACATTTTCCGTCGATTATTTAAAAATATCAGCAGGCCCATACATTTTAACAGTTTACACTTTTATATGAAATAGCTGTTTCATTTTTAATAACTGACGAAATATTTCTATGCTGGGTTCGAGAATCATGTACCTCGATATCCCTGACATCCAGTATAAGTAGTAAAGAGTTGTGCAAAACACTGTAAACTCAGCTATACAATAAAGATTTGTCTATTAGAAAGATTCCGCTAGAAGTGGTAGGTGCCACCATACCCAGAGCCACCCTGGGCTTGAACGTAATCTGCCGGCAACCCGTCCATCGATAAAGGTTAGTTGATTTACGTGCCCGGGTCGGAGGGCCGGCACCCCTTGACCCTCGGGAGAAGCGAGAACGTGCGACGTTTGGTACACAATGCAATTATATGTGAATCTACTCGACGACGAAGTACTTTTTATTCCGAGCGATCTTAATAGGACTACTCCTTTATAAAAGGTACACAGCATTTATGTTGTCTTAAAAATCGAAATTTCATCATGAAGAACTCTTCTGAGTAAGCTTATTCAAACGTATTGCTTTCTACAAGGTGGAATAGAGGTCAAAAGCAGTCCCGACTTCTTCCATTCTTATAGAAATCTTGTTTTTGTAATTGCATTCCCTAAGATTGAACCGAGTAGTATCAAAATTCCTAAAGCTACAATATTTATCTGTGTAGAGTATAATAAAGAATAAAAACTTTTACAAAATAAATAATAGTTTAAAAAAACTAAAAAACACGCTTCCATGGAAAACCAAACTAAAAAGTACAAAATAATGGAAAAAAAGCGTGGGGTGCTTTTAAGGTATTTTTTTATTGATATCAGGCACCCCACGCTTTTTTTCCATTATTTTGTACTTTTTAGTTTGGTTTTCCATGGAAGCGTGTTTTTTAGTTTTTTTAAACTATTATTTATTTTCTATTTTTTAGGGTATTTCGAATTTTGAGACGTATGTCAGCGTAGTTTGTGACAGTTTTTTTGCTGTCCTGGTAACCCTGGCAAGGATAATGGCACAAATTTATGAAATTATTGCATTGTCATCAGTCCTTGACAGGTGTGCAAAGTTTGAATGAAATCTGGTCGTTTAAAGTGGGTCAAAATCGCACTATAAGGAGTCGGTTACAAACAAACATACAAATATACAAACATACAAATATACAAACATACAAGTGAAGCTAATATAAAGCGTGTAAAAAGAAGCCCTTGCTCACTCGTGTACATAATACCGCCACAAAGCGCCATAGTTACTACCTATAACTTAGCTGCGAGAGCGAACACTGAAAGTTCTTCAACTATTCAGTTTAATAGACGGAAGATAAACTTCAATATTGTTCTATTACGCAGACTTGGTGGAACTTCGACATAAATAGAATACTGTTATTTCACAAGTAAATTTTTAATTATATGTATATTTTTACTCAACTATGGCAAAGCTAAAAGGAAGGGTTGTTGTTTTAGCAGCCTATGTATGCATGTTTTATTTATGTGTGTACAACCATTTGGTAGGTGTCAATAGTTTCGTAATATTAGTCGGGGTCACATAGACATAAATCAATATATTTCTCTAAATTGTATAAGGTAGACTTTTAGAGGTAGAGGTAGAGGTTAGAAAAAACATTGAGGCAATCATGACATGTGTTATTAAATATTTTTAAATTGTTAACAAACAAAAGTGAGTGCACTAAATATATAGGTATTAATTGTACAGGCCCGCTGTACAAGTTAAACAATCACAAACAAGATAAAAATAATACTTACCCGCAGTTAATCAAATCTTAAAAAAAAAAATAGTTTAAAAAAACTAAAAAAACACGTTTCCATTGAAAACCAAACTAAAAAGTACAAAATAATGGAACAAAAGCGTGGGGTGCTTTTTAAGGTATTTTATTATTGATATCAGGCACCCCACGCTTTTTTTCCATTATTTTGTACTTTTTAGTTTGGTTTTCAATGGAAGCGAGTTTTTTTAGTTTTTTTAAACTATTATTTATTTTCTATTTTTTAGGGTGTTTCACAAATTAGTTTGTGACGGTTGTCAGCGTAGTTTTCGAAGACAGTTTTTTTGCTGTCCTGGTAACCCTGGCAAGGATAATGGCACTAATTTATGAAATTATTGCATTGTCATCGGTGCTTGACAGGTGTGCAAAGTTTGAATGAATTCTGGTCGTTTAAAGTGGGTCAAAATCACGCTATAAGGAGTCGGTTACAAACAAACATACAAATATACAAACATACAAATATACAAACATACAAGTGAAGCTAATATAAAGCGTGTAATAGGTACGATTTGTAATGCCTCTCTTAAGACAAAAAACAAGTAAAACCTGATATTTATATTTTGGATTTCTTTGAAGCTTAATAGATGGTGTTAGCGTTAAAATCAATCGCACTATGATTTTGTTCAAGGCACTATGCACAACTGTTGGAATGTAATTGCCGACGTTATTGCTTAACTATTGTTTACGTTGTAAAATATATCTATACTAATATTATAAAGCCAAAGAGTTTGTTTGTTTGGTTGAACGCGATAATCTCAGGAACTGCTCGTTCGAATTGAAAAATTATTTTTGTGTTGGGTAGCCTTTTTATCGAGGAAGGCTATAGGCTATAAAACATCACGCTAGAACCCTTAGGAGCCAAGCAAAGATAAAAAAGTCACGTTTATGAAGACCTCGCATGGGCAGGCGATTCGATGCGACGGGATGGGTCGGGGGAGTAAAAAATTTGACGCGGATGAAATTGCGGGCAGAAGCTAGTAAAGAATAAAATGAATTTCGTTTAGAAAACTGTAATCCGACTACGGAAAAATAAAAGAGATCTTAAAGTCCAGAACAACAAAAATCTGTCAGAATATAATAAAAAATTGTCACGGTAAACTCGTGGTCAAATGCCATTATATTGTGTAGCATGGCATGCAGGCATGATGATGCTGTGTGGTGCTTGTAATTCGTTGCTAGATGGTCATTTTATTTAACACTCAAATTATTATAACTTAGCCAAGGGCTTCACCCGCGTGAAATGTAGGAAATTATTCCACGGGAACGTCCTACCGGGATAAAATATATTTTATGCCGAAAATATATTTTATCCCCGGTAGTAAGTTCTACTACTTGTTTTCAAGGTTATAAACTATGTGTATACCAACTTTTATCCAAATCCGTTTCGTTGTTTTTGCGTGATTGAAGAAAACTAACATACAAAGTTAAAAAAAAACACGTTTATAATATTAGTAGGAGTAGGAAGTAGGACATGAAGAAGCTGGTCACAAATTATACTAGCCTGCATCACGGCACCACACCCACCTTCGCTAAGTTTAGCTATCAAACAATAATATTTCTCATCATTATTTCAGTCGAAAGACGTCCACTACTGCACATAGGCCTCCCCCAAAATTGGGGAGGTTTGCCATAACCGCCACGCTTGGCTGGCGGGTTGGCGATCGCAGTATGATGGTGAAATGCATAGAGAACTGCTGCCCGTTCTCTAGTTAGTCCCTTAGTCGCCTCTAACAACACGCATGGGAAGAAATGGTGTGGTGGTATTCTTTACGTCCGTCACCACACAGAATACTTCTAAATGTTTACAATTTGCAACCGAAAAGAGAAATAAAAAACTATGTAACTCCAAATGCACGGTAAAATCCTGTTTCCTTACAAGAAATAAAGACTATTTCTTTTCTTCGCGATAAAAAAGCTCTCGGCTCTTGGCATACATATTCAATACAGATAGGATTTTACATATCTTTGTCTAGGCATAACAATATTCCTGTATCACCGGCTTCGTTGCCGAAGGGTTTTCAACTAACACACTCACAAATATACACGTAGGCACTACACTACCTTTGAAATCCCTAGGTCCGAGATAATTGGATTGATCCCAAAAGGATCAGTTACTTTATATCATCAATTCGTAGGTATTCAACTGATACAGGTTTAAATTTAAACTCTTCATCGGCCTAGCCAGGGCCTTCTAAATGAACATAGGGGTTTAAATCTGGAATGACAGTCATTAGGCTTCGCAGACTTAATTCTCGGTGACGGGCGAAAGATAGACAAAAACAAATATGAGAAATCATCATTGTTTAGCTAGTCTAACCGGATGCAAATAGACAATGATGATTTCTCATATTTACCAGGCCTGGGTTGACAGCGCGTAGTGTTCCATGCGCGCCTCAGCGAGTTGTCAGCAAACTGAAGGGGTCTGCTAAGACCGATGCCTGCCAGGGTCGCCAGATTAGTTCGGAAGAGGTACCGTGGCCCTGGCATATGGGCAACTGAAGGAACTCGGGTGGGTTTTAGTCAGTAAAAGTCTGACATGCTCTCCCGCTCCGCCCAGAGCGGGAGAAGTTATTTGATGATTTCCCAACAAAAAAAAAAAACATGATAAATCATCATTGTCAAGCTAGTCTAACCGTATGCAACTGAATACCAGTATTTCACATGAAGTGACTGTCTATCTGACCCATTTACTGGGTAATACGATACCGCTTCGTAAAACATAAACTGGTAAGACAAACAATGAGAAAAAAATTAAATAATAAATCAATTTGCAAGTTGTATAACCGTATCAGAATTGAAATGAGGTTGAAAAAAGAACTAAAACCGATACTAATCCGTAACAAAGTCATCATTATCATCATCATTTCAGCCGTAAGACGTCCACTGCTGGACTTAGGCCTCCCCCAATTTGGGGGGCTTTGCCATAATCGCCACGCTTGGCAGGCGAGTTGGCGATCGCAGTATGGTGGTAAAATGCATAGAGAACGCTGCTGCCCATTCTCTAGTAAGTCCCTTAGTCGCCTTTTACGACACCCACGGGAAGAAATGGGGTGGTGTTATTCTTTACGTCCGGCACCACACGGTAACAAAGTAAGATTGATAAAATGTACAAATTTGTCAGAAATTCGTAGCATATTGGGCTACGGCGTAGTAGAGCGCGTAGCAGGGCGCGTAGCAAATCAAAGCCTCTAGCTGCGTACGGTTTCCAACTATAATAGTGATCATATGAAATGTAAATAGCGTAATCAGAATTTAATTGTATTTGACTCATTAAATACTTTAATGTCTTAAAGGTTTTAAAACCTAAACAGCCTAAGAAAACTGTTGTAGTTCTTGAAGAGTGAAAGAAGTGTGTCCACATCGTCAAAGTATTGTATGCATTTATTATTTTAATAATTACATTGCTATATTGTCGTTGTTGTTGTTGGGTGTCATTAATATTCTAGTGATATTTATCTTAGAAGTATGTATGTATGTTAGTAAGTAAATGTATATCTATTTCTATTTTACTCCTACACACGCTGTCTACATTTCTTTATCTTCACTCCTATCGCAGGTATACTGAAAGAGATTTCTTTAGAAATAAGCCTTTGTACCTTTTACTCTATTCTATTCTTCTTATCCGTCTTACTTTGATTTTTGTACATAAATGGTTAAATAAATAAAACAATAAAGAAACGACGCAAAAAATTAAAAGCTATTTATTCCCTCTACAATTTCAAAAGATGAATCCCGAACCTTATCTTCGGCGACATAAAAAGGTAATACCTAATATTAGCTGGCCTTTTAAAAGATGAAACTTTTTTCATTTCTATGTACGATTGTACTCACAATTTGCGGATACTTTTGTCACCTGTAAAAGCCAACTTTTGCTTTGTACGAGGGAATTTATCAGAACTTCTGAACAACTTCCATTCTTTCAGGTTTTAACAAATGACTATTCTGCCTTTACAAGTTTTGTTTTGTACGACGAACTTTTGGAATGATAGACAAAAAGCTGATTTAACAAATTACGATCAACTAAGTTGAATTTAATGTACTTAATGAACTTCATGTATTCGTTCATTCTATTTTCATCATTTCATACAAATTAAATTAAATTATCTGCCGCATTACCGGGCTGCTTGCGCCCACGGAACCAATGCGGCAGATGCGATTCTGTGGAGCGCGGGGTCCTGAATTAGTCGCCATGGCGGGCAAAGCAAAGTATTAATAGGTTTTTCAATTAGGAAGCTCTTAACAACAGTTCGGAGTCTGTATTTGTGCGTAGTAAATGACAATAGAGCCATAGCCTTTTACAAAACTGGCGAAATGTAGCCACATCTCTGCTTCTAGCCTGCAGGAAAATAGGCGTCATGTGTGTTATGCTTCTTATCACAAAATTCTTGACTCGTTCCTGCAGCGATCTTTGAAAGTACACAGGTAACAATTCCCTTGCATGGTCAAGTATAATAGCGAGAGATGGTGACCTTGAAGAGTCTGCAACCTTCATCAAGATACATATTACCTACGCTACCTGTCCTGTCGTGTTTAATATTCGGGGCCCGACTCCGCCCGACTCCTCCCGATTCCGCCCGACCCTCGCCCGTCAAAGCGCTGATATTAAACGTCCAACTTTGATGTTTGTTTGTGAAAATAAAATAGCTTTAGCCAACAGTGAGCCACTAATACTAGGACAGTGGAGATTGGTTTTTAGACGTTTATTAAGTGTGTGTGTCTGTCTGTATTTTTACATCGTACATCATAAACTATCATGTACTGACTGTTCACAACTTCACCTAAATACTACTCCAAAATGTAACAATTCAAATATGTAATTTTATTCGTAGAATACAGGTAAAGTACAGATGTCAATGAAAATAGTAAAAATCAACGCTATGTCTTGCCGACTGCCGTCAGTGGCACACAATTATTCTGATAGTAATTTTAATTAACTAGCAATAATAAAATACAACATTCATTAAACATCACAGCTAAAAACTAAATAAAACCATAAAATAAATTATTATTACAAATAAATTAATAAAACGAATGTCAATAAATATACTTGGTCGTCAGAATACTCATTAATTGTGTAATATGCTTTTATATTTATTACATTAAGAACAGCCCTTTTGTAATCCTGTAATCATTACATCTCCACTTTATAACACAAAAAAAAAAAACATAATATTCTTCACTCAAAATTAGCATTTAAATGCAATGGTCTACATAAATTCTCGTCAGCCAAGGCTCTCCCCAGGAGGAAAAAAACGAGAGAAACGGAAGGAAAAGGAAGGTTCCTAAGGTAGGTAAATAAATTTCCTCGCGAATGTGCTCTATACATACGGTCGAGATCCGTCGTTAACGCAAACGAGGCTGTTTTGATTTTTTTTACAGGAATGAAATATGGCGGCCGGGTGATATACAAATGGGTTCCGCCTGACCGTGTCGTAGTCATGTTTCGGTTATAAGCTTGTGGTGAAATGAATTACATAGAAGAAAATGATAAATTGGAAAAGATAAATTAACATGAATAAATTATAGGGTGCTTTATTAATTTATTTATGAATTTTGATATGCATATCAACCTAATCTTGGGCAGAAATTTCAATTGATGCTTAGTTCCAACAAAAATATACTTAAGTATGACCATGCTATTGTCAATATAAATTACCAAACAACCTACTCTGCTACTGAAATTCATATTATGACACAATGACACAAATAAATAATCATACTTCTATAATCAAACCTCTAATATCATGCAACGACTCGACTTAATACAGAAAACCCAACTCCAAGACCAATACCGCCACAGGACGGCTAAGTACTTAATTATCACAGTTTGAGGGGAACAGTTAACTCCGTACTCCGCCCACTACTTGCGCCACGAGCTCGCGACCCGCCGACCAGCTCCAAGCGGCTCACCTCTTCTCAACTATCTCTTAATTACCACGTTTCATTAGACATCAATATGAATGTTCAGCGAACTGTATCGGGTTGACAGATGAGTTTAAGAAGAAATATTAGGCTGTATTGAAAACCAATCACGTGATAACGGATAATTTGAATCTACTAATATAAATACAAGTAAACCATAAGTACTACATACTATACTATTCTATAGTAAATATGTGTTGCCAGTGATGACTTATGGTTATGGCACTGAATCGTGGCAGCTCACAATGGGATTTATTACAAGGATAAAAGTCACCCAAAAGGCAATGGAGGGCTATGCTTGGAATTTCCCTACGTAATCAAATCAGGAATGAAAGAATTGCCAAACTTAAGTGGCAGTGGGCGGAACACATTGGTCGCAGAACAAATGGCCGATGATACCAAAAGGTTCTGGAGTACGGTCACGTATTGGAAGTCGTAGAGTTGGAGGGCCTAACAAGGTGGACCGATGACCTTGGGAACGCCGCAGGAATCCGCTGGATACGAGAAGCATAAAACCCAGTGTCGTGGCGAAGCTTGGCGGAGGCCTATGTCCAGCAGTGGACGTCTTTAGGCTGAAATGATAATGGTGATACTAAATACTGTACAATATACTATACCATTTATTCAAAGGCACACCTCATGTAAGCAGTCACTACGTATTATAGTAGTTTCTATAAATTCACTCAGTAATATCGATTCAAAACTCGACTGTGAAACAGTAAGCGGCTGGCTTACTAATGTATATATAATTTAGAAACAAAAAAGAAAAGAGAATGTGAGATATTCGTGCCTACTCTTAATATTTAAGTCTGACTATAACAGTAGTGCAAATTAATTTGTGCAATTAACAGCTACAAAAAAACTACTGTCATTGCGTTAGGCGTGTTGTCGCTACGGTTGCCCGGTCGTGTGTGAGTGGTGAAGTGCGAGGCATCGCCCTGCCCTTCCTCTACAGCTCAACCCCCACCACAGCACGACTGACTTATTCTGTTTATGTTCAAAATGTGTTTAACTGATTTTTTTATAGATTTGTACAATTAACAGCTAGAAAATAAGTATCTTAATAGGGGATCGGGTCAAAACGACACGACATGTTTTTGTATGAATATTTCAAGTGTCTAACTATTACGGTTCAAAAGATACAGCCTGTGACAGATGGCTGGCCTGGCACCCTTTAGGTACAGAACTTGAACAAAATGGAAACGATACAATCTGTTCATAAAATCTTCTACTTATCTTAAATCTCGAGACCATTTGGAACTTCGTCTTGATAAAAGTTCAAACGAGCCGGTTTCTCTCCTCGGGTAAACACGCCATCGTTCACAAGTATTTGCAACTGTCTAATTCAATAAAGTAATTTTGTGTTTAAATTGAAGCTTGTTAGAGAATCTTCAGCAGGGTTTGAAGTAAAATGCAAACAAAATTTGTTCAAACCTTAATCGAAAAATAAATTCAGTGCTTATGTGATTTTGTAATTGCATGCAAACACGATACTAACTTTTTACATGTTACTGTATCTGCTTTTATTCGTTTTAACAAGATTACCTTCCTACTTTTTTGAAGGAATCAACAATTATTTTGAATCGCTTCAGTATTTTTGTCCCAATTCTAAAATAAGTATTGTCATGAAAGCAAAACTACAGAGATACACAAGACGATGAAGGATTATAAAAATACTCACACACTGAACAATGAATTTAAATATTTTTCATTTTTTTTTTATAATACTCGTAGTGTAAACAAAGAAGACGAAAAAACGTCTAGTTAGTTTTTATTATTATGACTATTGAAAAAAACAAACAACCCAACCATCTGTTGCAAGATAGATTTATACATTTTACTTCAAACCCTGCTGAAGATTCTCTTTCAGCAGGGTTTGAAGTAAAATGCAAACAAAATTTGTTCAAACCTTAATCGAAAAATAAATTCAGTGCTTATGTGATTTTGTAATTGCATGCAAACACGATACTAACTTTTTACATGTTACTGTATCTGCTTTTATTCGTTTTAACAAGATTACCTTCCTACTTTTTTGAAGGAATCAACAATTATTTTGAATCGCTTCAGTATTTTTGTCCCAATTCTAAAATAAGTATTGTCATGAAAGCAAAACTACAGAGATACACAAGACGATGAAGGATTATAAAAATACTCACACACTGAACAATGAATTTAAATATTTTTCATTTTTTTTTTATAATACTCGTAGTGTAAACAAAGAAGACGAAAAAACGTCTAGTTAGTTTTTATTATTATGACTATTGAAAAAAACAAACAACCCAACCATCTGTTGCAAGATAGATTTATACGCTAGCCTCTGTAGCTGTACCAAGCGTGTGTTCGGCGGGAACCGCGCGTTTACGTCTGACCGAATGATGCTAATGTGACCAAGAAGCTCGCGGAAATCGCGCGGTTCCAAAACCACACAGTTTCCACCGTGTCTAAATGCACGCTTAATATTTCTCTTTCATAAAAAGCGAAAAGTCTGGCCAATATCTATAACGAAATATATACGTACCTTGAATAAAACTTTAGAATATCCGAATAACTGGATCCAAACTTCGGAGATTTGATATAATTCTATTTGAGTTTCTGAATGATTTAATATTCTGAATAATTTTGATTAAGGTTTATAGGGTTCTCATTACAACATTGTTTTAAACTATGAAATTGATATAGAACGACTTATAATTTGATGTATTCCTTCCAGGACGTGATAATGACATTTGCAACAATTAAGCATAAAAAGCCAGGCCATAAAGCCTAGGCGAAAATCCATGGGATTCCGGAAAACCCATGCTTTTATAATTTCTGGTAAATTTCCTATAATTTTTAACTAAATATCATTTTTTTCCAAACTCTCAAATGAAATGGCCTTCATCAATTCTTTACTTAGTTTCCTGTTCCACTGGTACAGCATATTTTAATAAACTTTTCGATGTATCCAAACAAAACATCAAACAGTTAAAATTTAAAGGAATTTTAAAGAATCCATTTATCTCAAAATGTTACGTCATGAAGCGTAAATGAGAAAAGATCAAGATGTTTTCATTGAATTAGCTATCTAACGGGGTAAAATATTCTAAAGGTACTGATGAAACAGTAGATAGGGATAGTAGGTCGAATTTGCTTGCATTTTTTTAATGTAGTGGTATCTGTTTTATGTATTATATGTTTTCTACTTCTTCCTAACTTTTTGCAGTAATTATACTGCTTTTTATCTCAGCTAACATACAATATGTATTCATTCAGTTCGATTCAAAAGTATTGATTATTCATTTTTCTGATAATAATTCATAATCATTTCAGTCGCAATAGTATTTGGGTCACCATAATGGTGGCCTATATAATAGGTTGGGGAAAAAGTTTCTTCGCATTTTTTAAGAAAATTCATAACATTTTTTAATAAAGTTTATTTACATTTAACTAAAGTATGTAGGTACCATTTTGTGCGATAACTTTTTGCCATCTTATAGGTAGGGACATGATCCCATTGCTATAGAAATTTTGGGACTTCTGGTCAAAATACCGTGACAAGTGGTTTTGGCAGTCCTCTCGTGATGTTAACCTGACACTGCCTAAAGAATTCTGAAGAGACCGAAACAGGTGGAAATCTGAAGGTGCAAGGTCAGGACTATACGGCGGATGCATTAACACCTCCCAGCCAAACTCTCTTAATTTTTGTTGGGTGGCTAAAAATGTGTGAGGTCTAGCGTTATCATGATGAAAAACCACACCCCTTCTGTTGATTAATTCCGGCCGCTTTCTCTCAACTTCTTGCTTTAATCTCATCAGTTGTTCGCAGTTGAGTTCAGAATCGATGGTCCTGCCTGGTGGTAACAGCTCATAATGAATAATGCCCTTCCAATCCCACCACACACACAGCATCACCTTGTTGCGAGTTAACCCGGGTTTCGCCACAGTCTGTGAAGCCTGACCGGCCTTTGACCACGACCTTTTTCGCACGTTCTTGTCATACGTGATCCACTTTTCATCACCAGTTATCAGCTTCCTCAAAAATGGTTCGGTTTCATTACGTCGTAATAAAGAATCACAAATGAGTACACGGTTCATTAGGTTTCTTTCAGTGAGCTCGTGAGGTACCCAAATGTCGAGCTTTTTTGTGTACCCAGTTTTTTTCAAATGCGCCAAAACTGTTTTGTGGTCAATTTCCAGTTCTTCAACTACGTCGTAACTACTGGTATGCCGATCTTGCTCCATTTTTTCAAAAATGGCATCCATTTTATCCGTAATAGGGCGACCAGAGCAACGTGCATCTTTGACATCAACATTTCCTGGTTGAAAACGCTTAAACCAAATTTGTGCTACTCTCACAGACACTACACTAGGTCCATAAACATCGCAAATTTTGTTCGCGGCTTGCGTTGCATTTTTACCTTTTTTGTAGTAAAATTTTAAAATGTATCGAATTTCTTCATTAGATTCACTCATCTTGACGGTACGAAAAACAAATGAAAATCACACATTTTCCTAATTTGAATTTGGAATTATGTTCTTTAAAATTTAAACTTTCAATGATACCAAAACCAGCCAGATACAAATAGTATAGCTAAAGAGATTTTATTACAAGTTCATACATACTATAATGCGAAAAGACTTTTTCCCCAACCTAATAATAAAGTACATATAATTAATAATAATATTAATATTGATTATCAGATCTACCTAAAACAGTATATTCCAGCGACTGATATGATCACATTGACAGAATGGACGAAATAAACTTTAATATTTCACTTATCGTCCCTAATAACGAACGAAAAACGGAACAAAATAATATTTATTTTAATTAAATAATTATTAACTTTTGACCCAATTTCCAAAAATCTTGTTTGTATTAATATAGTATCATCATCATCGTTTCAGCTGAAAGACGTACACTGTTGGACATAGGCCTCCCCAAGCTCCATCACTTCTACCGGTTCAGTGGTTCCCGCTTCCAGCGGGTTCCTACGCCTTTGACAAGGTCATCGATCTACCTTGTGAGAGGCCTTCCAACTTTACGTCTTCCGGTACGCAGTCGCCATTCTTTTGGCCCCATCGGTTCTGCTTGAAATGTGCCCTTTTCACTGCCACTTAAGGTTATGTAGGATAGATTGTTGAAAATCCACCCTTAATAGCCCATATGATACATTCGGTCATTCGTGGTGAGAGTTCCAACTCATCAAATCCAGACCACCGTGTGGTGCCGGACGTAAAGAATAACACCACCCCATTTCTTCCCGTGGGTATCGTAAAAGGCGACTAAGGGACTTACTAGAGAATGGGCAGCAGCGTTCTCTATGCATTTTACCACCGTACTGCGATCGCCAACCCGCCTGCCAAGCGTGGCGATTATGGCAAAGCCCCCCAAACTGGGGGAGGCCTAAGTCCAGCAGTGGACGTCTTACGGCTGAAATGATGATGATGATGAAATCCAGACCTTCCTCAAGGAAGAGTTTTGGCTGAAGGGTGTCGTGTATCGGTGATTCCGCGGAAGGCTACGTGACACCACGAAGCGCAACACGACGCCGTCACTTCGTGTACAGTAGTTACACGTGGTTTTTATTTGTATGTATGATAGTCTGTAAGGTATTTATGATATGGGTCTTTGTAGCCCGAAATAAATTGATTTGATTTGATATACTAATGCAGTTTTCGCTAAATAAGTGGCGTTATACACTGTTGATCGTTTCTTAAACTAACACATACCTAATTTACCTAAAGTAAAAGCAAAGGACTCATTGTGATGAATCAACATAGCCTAAAAATGTTTAATATACACTTTTCAAAACCGGTCCCTCAAAATATTCATAAGGGTCCACTTAACAACATTGATTACAACTGAACAAAGACGAAGTCCTTAGGATTCAGAAGTCATCTGGGGCTATTGTTCCGCACGAAAACTCAGTGAGAAACCAAATTAATTTCATAATAGAGTCGTGGCGGAATTAAATAAGATAAAACGAGCCACAGGGGATGCTTCAATTATATGATAACAGTTTTGAGGCATTCATTGTATTCGACTGAGTACTGCTCAAAATATGAGAAGATGGTTCATCGTGAGGAAAACTGACACACAGACTGAAATCGTAAACGCAGAACAAGCGTGGTTATTAATTCCCTCTATGTTCTAACAGAGACCTTTACACTCATCATCATCATTTCAACCAAAAGACGTCCACTCCTGGACATAAGGCTCCCCCAATTTGGGAGGTTTTGCTATAATCGCCACGCTTGGCAGGTGATTTGGCGATCGCAGTATGGTGGTAAAATAGATAGAGAACGCTGCTGCCCATTCTCTAGTAAGTCCCTTAGTTGCCTCTTACGCCACGGGAAGAAATGAGATGGTGCTATTCTTTACAACGGATTCCACACTTTGCCCTAGAGTGAGAAAATCCCCCAATCACTGTTGACTCTGCATACCTAGGGATTTTCTGTGTGCCTACTGATACACTTCTGTCGAACCCTTCGAGAACTACAAGTGCGATGTTTACCTTAACTGGGTTTTGCACAGCACGGCCTGTTATCAATACTCCAATTAAACGAATAGTATTGTTTTTGTCGCGATAAAGTATGCAGCAAAATAGTTGGGTATGGCATCCATTGTAGTAATTTACCGGCCAAGTGACTTGAGCTTCCTTCATACGTTGGTCCCGTATAGTGCAGCCAACACACCAGGTGCCGCTGTTGGTAATCAGCAGGCGTAGCATGACGATTTCTTTTTCTACGAAGAATAGGCACAGTTATTTTCATACAATGTGACATTTAGTTTCTTCATTTTTGATACCTCATCCCATACTTCTACAAACTGTCATTTTTTCTTTCTTTTCTAGAGATCCTTCTCTAGGTCCTTTTTGATGTCGACTATTTTTAACCGACGAAAAAAAAAACGGAGGAGGTTATCAAGTCGACGCGTATATTTTTTTTAATGTATGACCACGCATAACTTTTAACAGAGTGGTCCGATTTTAGTCATTCTTTTGGAACGAAGTTCCTTATCGCGCGTTGTGAAAGGGGGCTAGACGGAAAAAAATCTTACGAAAAGTTGTCACAACATGCTTTAACCGACTTCAAAAAAAGCACGAGGTTTCTCAATTCGACCGTATATATTTTGTATGTTGTTGTTTTTTTGTTGTGAGTAGAGAGGGTGAGAGGGGGAGAGGGAGAGTGGGAGAGAGGGAGAGAGGGGGAGAGGGGGAGAGTGGGAGAGGGCGAGAGGGGGGGAGAGAGAGTGAGGGATAGAGTGAGAGAGAGAGAGAGGGAGAGAGGGAGAGAGAGAGAGACAGGGAGAGAGTGAGAGAGAGAGCGAGAGAGAGGTAGAGAGAGAGAGAAATTTTTTGTTGAGTGTATACAGGTTTTTTGTACATAATAAATAATTAAAAAATTATAACTATTATGAATCCTGGAAAGGAACTTCGTTCCATCCGGGTGTCCCTTGACACCTCTAAAGTTTTTTTATTTGGAAAGGGTATACCCCAAAAATGGTCCCCAGTAAATTTGGGTAGGAAACTAGGGGATAATTCACTCATTAAGTGTAATGTATGACCACGCATAACTTTTTACAGAATAGTCTGATTTAACAGGGATGTAGTAATTAGTAGATTATAGACACAAAAAAGTATAAAATAAAAACTTTTTAACAAACTCTTCAGCTTTATAATATTAGCATAGATACGAGGGCAATGCCACTAAAACTGTTTAATTTATTTTCAAAATGTGCTTTAATTACTTAAAACAAATAAAAACAAATGTATTTTTCATATGAAATTTGACACTGTGATAAATACACAAAGATTTTATGTATGGTATTAAGTTAAAATATATAGTAATGATTTTGATATAGACGAATGAGCCTCGTCATCATTTTTTAAGTAAATAAAGTATATATTTCCCTATTTCCAATTAAATTATTTTTTAAACTTTTACTTATTGTTAGTATCAACTAATAGAAGCTTGTTATAAAAAAAAAAACACAAGGAACCCAAAAGATATGTAAACGTATTATTTAAAAAAGTCTTATCTACAATGTGCATGCCGTGCCAATTAACGTATGAAAACAACAATGGGTAACGGAAGCAGGAAACCCAGGGATTTTTTTAAATAAATATCTAGCTTATATAGAAGTACGGTGAATATTGAGGTAACTTTATGTAAATACTTCACCATCACTCAGCGCTCCGCATGCTGCGCAACGTCGGCAAAATGACTGTGGTGCGCTTATTATTATGCTCTGTATTGGTAAGTGACCTTTAACTTTATTGATCTTGCTCGATTTTAAGCACTGACTACCATATTTAATTCAGGGAATTCCATATTTCTCCCATTTTTATGTAACATCTTTCATTTATGTGTATACTCATGTTTTAGCAAAATAAATATCTTGTATCCTGTATCCTTGTATCCATTTAAGACCTTAGTGGAATTCCGCGAAAACAATTATGACTAAAAAAATGTATGTAAATACTTTTTCGGTACACTTGTAGAAGTGACTCTTATGACAACGCAGTCAGGTTCATAATTTCGCTTATTTTGCACTCGTGTTTTTACTTTACATTACCACACTAGTGTCTATTACTTTCTTTTTCAATCTTTAATATTTTATTAATCGCGCTTATTTTTAATTTGATTTCCGTAATATGTGGCGTTCCGCGCATAAAGGTATCAGATGTCGGCATTTAGTTTACGAGTTATTTGCGTTTTTGTAAAATCGGGTGAAAATATGGCATTTTGTGATTTTTACTGATTATTGTTATACAACAAAGCTACAATTTGATACAATTAATATCTACAGACAATATTTCTAAGCACATTTTTTTTAAAAGGAACTTTTTAGTAAAATGGTACCAGATGTCGGTAGGCCTTATAAAAATTCGATATTTTCATAATTATTACGTTGAGTTTATTTTTTAATACTATTTGTATATTATCAGTACAGTATCGGTTATTTTAGTGATACTTTAATGCATATTATGTGTTGGGATCTATGTGGAAAAATCTATGTAACAATCGAATAGATCATTGTTTTTTTGTAACCTTAACTTTCAAACTCCATTTTCTCGAAACTAGTTTTTTCAGAATTTCAACTTTGGATGTCTGTTACAAAAAAAGTATTAGAAAAAAAAGTCTTATTGTAATCAGCATAATAAAGGGACTCTTCTAGATTCTACATCTGGCCTTATCTCAATACCTCCCTACTTACCTACCTAGGTACCTTTATGCGCGGAACGCCACAAATATTTGTGTCGTTGGACACATAATGATTTCATTTTGTATCCAACCACACAGATTTCATTTTAACAGTTCAACAACATTATATGCGTTACACGATATTGAGCAAACAATTTTTTGGAACTTTTGAAGCAACGGATTAACTATACTGATTCAAGTGTGTTACGCAATTACGTTACACGACGGCTTAGACTTAATAAGGTCATGATGGCTTAAATAGTCCCAGAAATAAATAGGTGTGACAATAAACCAGTAGTCATGAGGTAGGTCTTTTTTTTTAAGGGTTGGAAATAATTAAATGACGTCTCCCGCTCTAGGAGCGTAAGGGCGTGTCAGACTTTTACTGACTAAAACCCACCCGTGTTCCTACAGTTGCCTTTATGCCAGGGCCACGGTAACTCTTTCGAACAGATCTCGCGACCCTGGCGGATGAAGTTGGTCTGAAGTAATAATGTTATCCTTCGTTATTTCAGTTGTACAACACGGAAGCTTCTATAGATGACTGGTACGATGAAACACCAGCAGGTGCGGAGATAGGAACGTAAGTGAACCTGATAGCTTTATTAATAAATACTAGCTTTTGCCAGCGGCTTCCCGCGGGAAGATTACCACTGGGATAAAAATCCTATGTGTTAATCCAGGTTATAATCTCCTTGTGCGCCATATTTCATCATAATCTGTTTATCCGTTTTTTCGTGATTGAGTAACAAACATCCTAACATGCAAACTTTGACATTTATAATATAATAATATAGTTATACTAGCTGACCGTACAGACGTTGTCCCGTTTCCTAGAACTCGATAGCAGCGCCATCTGTCGGGCTGATTTGTGAATCTAAACCATTCAAGGTGCCACCCAAACACATACAAAAAAATTCATTCAAATCGGTCCAGCCGTTTAGGAGGAGTTCAGTGACATACACACGTACAGTAGAATCATATATATAAAGATTAGTAGGAATACTACGACATGCATATATAGTTGGATTAGAATTAACCTACTGTAACACAAATAAATATTTTTTGCTTGTTGTAGGTACTGGTTACTAGAAAATATTAAAAGATGGAAAATGTTATATTTAATAGATCTTCTTAAAACTTTATTACTTTTAATAATATTCGCCTTTTTACTCACTGATGGTATTTTATTGAAATCATTATATTATTAATTTAAAAACTAAATGTCATTAATGAGGATCAGTAATAAATGTTCGCCTTTAAAAAAACACCTTTATTTTCTTGTCAGATACAAAGTAATATATCTTATTTATGAACGCATTGGATTTTTTTAAAGTTTTCCAGAGATTTCCATACCGAGTCTTAAGTACATAGAAACTAATTTTAATTCTAAATCGAAATTCTGTCTCAGGCTATTTCAACCGTATAAACGTATGTTAATTGTTTAACTAATAATATAAGGTAACCGATAGGTCACGCAACTGGAAGCTGCTGAACAGTCAATAGTTTTAATAAACCAAATAATGAAACAAAAACATGTTTTTTAAAAAAAAAAAACGGTAATTACGAAAATCTTTCAATTACATAGCCTCAAGTTAATGAAAACTAGAAATTTTCTTTTGTAACTTCGGCGTCAACTCTATGTTTGTGTGCTCCTGTGTGACTTCGCACTTTTTTTTATGTTTATCCGAACTCTATATAAGTTGAAGTAAAAAATATCAATTAAAATTGTCTGTGACATTTTTGAAAATATACTACAAAAATTCAAGTCACCCTACTTTTAAAATTATATTAAATACCGTACTGAGTTTTATTAATAACATTTTCAAGCTTAAAAAAGTTCTAACCTTCCGTTCTCTTTGCAGGGCACCTAAAACTTCAGATTGGTACTACGGATCAGATACAGTCTACAAGAATGAAACTCGAAATTATGAAATCGAACCAGAAAAAGATAAAAGACCACCGTCACCGTCTGATAATAAAACTACTGACTGGTACTACGGATCTAGTGACAAAAATAAACCACGGCATAATGAGTTCCCCTCACACGAGAATCCACCTACTTTGAGCACCATAACATCCAATTTAACTGATACTAAAGTTGTTAAACCATACAACGATGACGTTGGATACCTTACAGTAGACAATGGTATACTAACAGCTCATGGTTTAACGCGCAAAGATGATGACAAAGAAAATAACTCGGATAAGGTCGGTTGGTCGAATTACTGGTTCTCCGATATAGTTAAAAAAACTCCAAGCACGACAAGACCATATAACTCTTACTGGCCCGACAAACCTGAACACTCTAAAACTACGACTGAAACACCATATTACAAATACAACAATTCTGTTTTAGACTATGAAACCGTGTCCCAACCAGCAAAACCGTACTACTGGTATGGGAACAAAGAAATTGTAGACGATAGAAATAAGACTGCTGTACATTACGAATACAATATACCCGTCGTTAACTTTGAAACTACGACTACAAGAAGACCATACTACCGGCATTGGAACAAACAATTTGAAGTGGGTAAGAATGAGACGGCAGTACCATACTACGTGTACAACAAAACAGCTAAAGAATCTGAAACTACGACTACAAGAAGACCACATAACTGGTGGACGGGCACTAAAATAGCTAAAGAATCTGAAAATACTACTATAATAAAACCACATCACTGGTGGACGGGAACTAAAATTGGAGTACCTAACAATGTCACTATACCATCTTACAGGTACGACAAAACCGTTGAAAAATCTGAAACGGCGACTGCAAAAAGACCACATTACGAGAACGCAAAAGAACCGACTACACCACGAAATCCGTGGTATTACGGTACCAAAACTCCTCCTAATGATGTTGGTGGTACTCCTCGTGACCCTAAAGACGACATTAGTTCAACACATGTTAATTATAAATGGGCAGCTACAGTATCTCCAATAGTTAATGAAACTAACTCATTAGATGTTACTACAGATAAAGTAAACCCAAAAATGCCTAACAGCCGCCGTAACCCCATAAATATTTCAATAAATTCATCAATTAACGGAAATGAGGCTAGAAAGTATGGAGCTTTTGCAGATTTGCTTAAGAAAATGGCAGGATACATATTACCATATACTAATAATATAGCACCAAATTCAAGTATTACAAATCTAGCTGTAGCTAATGGAAACGGGAACGTGTTTTTTTATGTAGGGTAAACTGGAGACAATTGTACCATTTTAGGGTTAACGTTAAATTTTAATTTTCTTGCTAATATTGTGACAATAGGTTCAGTATTCATTGATACTTTATTCTTAGTTTACTGGGCTATGAGTTAGGTTTGCCTTAAATGTATAGAAACAATACAAACATAAATAGCGGATTGGGAGAATTGGTACAAATGTCTCAGACCTTTGGGTTAGTTGTAGCAGAGATGTGATGAAAACACAGTGTTTTAATAAGATAAATAGACTTTTTGTAATGACAACCTCTCTTCAAAACCTCTTTTAATGTAACTACAGTCAAAACACAGTAAACTTCATTTTTGTAGCTCTCAACCGTAAAATGTAAAGTAGACACCACACAACATGGTTCTTATGTCTTGTGAGTTACATATTTGTAGCCATAATACTTATAATTAGTAAAAAATTACGAAAATTACAAATAAATATTTTATATGGCAAAGCACTTGGAACGCCCGTGGTACAATTATCCCCTGGTACAATTGTCCCTGAGACACTGTCAATTTTTTTTTAATATTTAGCCTCTTAATTTCACTGGAATAACTTGTATTATCAATAATTAATCTTACTGTATTTACAGTGTTCTCGTTTTATTAATCTGAGTCATAACAGTAGGTAAATTCATTTTTCGCTTTGTTTACTAAAACCAAACAGACAAACTCATTTTCTTCACTACTTGAGCTGCATTCTCCAATGTTTTTTTTTTTTCATTTGTTTCTTTGTTTATCATTTAAATTTAGGTTTCAGTTCAGAATAATATACTTAAGGATTTAATAAAAACTTTAAAGTTTACATAATTATTGTGTTTATTAAAACTGACCTTATACCATACGTGATGTGACTTCTCGGATTGCTTTGTAGAAAATTGTACTCAAACATTTTTAAACGCATAGGTAGTGACTGCAGTAGCTTGTTCATCCTTTCGGAGAAAAAAATGAACAAGATGTACAATTTCTGCAGACGATTGAGCTTACTGGGAACAGTTTCTATCGACCTTAAACCATACCTATGCTTTGGTGATAAAGACAGCTCCCGAACTCATCATCAGCCTAGTCTTTGTCCAACTTTATTGGAGTCATTTCCAGTCTAACCAGATGCAGCTGAATACCAGTATTTTACATGGAACGACTGCCTGTCTGACCTCTACAAACTAGTAACTGGGTAATACGATACCCTTTGGTAAGACTGGTTTTCAGACGTTCGGGCTTCTGACGACCTTAACGACTGTCAAAGATCCACACATGACAGAACTAGGTATAACTAGGAAACTGTAGTTACTACTTCCAAACTATTACTAGGAATCTGTAGATAATAGTAATAACTAAAAACCGGTTAAGGCGCGGTGTTACCTCAATATTCACAAAACACTGGTGTCTTTGACAATCGAGTATGACGTAACGCAATGAAAATATACGACACAAAAAATACAGTGGACAGAGAAGGGCTTAAAGAAAAATTCTAACCGAATAGAATAGTGAAAAATTGTTTGATATTCCCAATAAAAATTGTTTCACAAAAAAAACTTTGACGTCGAACATCTCTGTATTTTCAGCGATAACAACATTTTTTTTTTAAAGAGTTCAATAGAATAAACATTACTTTAAAACTTTAACCAGACAATTATTTAATTTAATGTGTGTAGTCCGAATAATCTAAATAAAACCGTAAAATAAATGCCAATTCGCAGCTTAGTCACATCGTCAATCCAAATATTTATTCAATTTTCAACCTTATTTGTTGGAGCTGTAGCATGTAGTTGTAGCATTTAAAATCGTAGTCAGTCCGCGCCTTAAGGGAACATTTTAGTCATATAATTTATAAGCCACTTTTACTATGGGAACAAAAGAGCCTTCTCGCTGAATTCTGCGATTTGCTTTTTAACGCACTTCCTACTCACTTTGTGGCCACATATTCCAGCAGCGTACGTGTTGGTTGGTTCTATCGGATGTAAAACGATCGTGCGAGCGTTTCCTGGGTGTGCGCCCTATGTACAACAAGTGTACATTCGTAATTTAGTGAATATGCGAGTGGCTTTGCCCTGCACATATTTTATGGCTATTAGACCACAATTTTTATCTAGGATGACGCCAAGCAGTTCTATTTCAAGCACAAAGACATGGTCGGTGCCGTCCATTTGTCACATGTTTTCGCTTTGAGAGTGGTGTGTTTGAGAAGCAAACATATCGATGCGTCTCTAAAGTAAAGAAAATGGATAAAACAAACAAATGAATGGGAACCTGTTCTCGGGCGCATGATTCTCACAACTGACCGCGTCTTCTGAGCGGCGTCGTCAAGAGATTTAGACCCGACCCACTTTGCATAAAGAATCCCCTTTAGATTTCTGGATGAATTCAATAATAGGGTTAACCCTACTGAGCTTCTACTACTCAGACTGTGTTTTCTATTTAACATTATAGTGCCAACTATATACAAAAGTATTATAGTACCTAACTGATGGCGAGTTAGGCAACAAAAATAAGCACAGTTAGGCTCGCTTTTGTGCGTGTTATCTAGAAATTAAGCTAGTGCATTTGTGGGAGTAAAGAAGGCCATGAGACCAATTAAAAATTTGAAGAAAATATTTTTTTTTAATTTTATTTAATTTTTTTGTATTCCTATGTACACAGGTAAATGAAAAAAAACTGTTATTTCACCACCAAACCGTAAAACTGCCGAATATATGACCTTAAATGTTTGCCTATTCTATTTGTCACAAGACAGCAGAACTGACAGCAGCAACCACCCTAGGGCTTTTTGCTACTCAGTAAAGGCCTGAAACCGTAATTATTAAGAAAATAAATCGAATAAACGAGACATTAGCCTCCATTAGCTACAGGTACGTAGACCGATCACTACACAATTTGAGGCTAAAATTATTTAGTTGAGCCGAGAAGCCCATGGCACGGATCCCACGCCCGACGGCCACTGACACGGAAAATAAATAACTACAAGGATTCCACGGAAAGAAAATTTGTACAAAAGTCCAGTAGCCTAGGCAATGGGAGAGTACTCATGCCTGAAAAGTGACGTAAGGCATTAGTTCTAGCTCTAAACAGGTAATTCACCATTACGATCGTTGATGTATAAAATCATCATTTCAGCCGTACGACGTCCACTGCTGGACTTAGGCCTCCCCCAATTAGGGAGTTTTGCCATAATCGCCACGCTTGGCAGGCGGGTTGGCGATCGCAGTATGGTGGTAAAATGCATAGAGAACGCTGCTGCCCATTCTCTAGTAAGTCCCTTAGTCGCCTCTTACGACACCCACGGGAAGAAATGGGGTGCTGTTATTCTTTACGTCAGGCACCACACGGTACGGTATAAAATCATCACATAGAAATTAATTATATATGTAACTAGGTTCTACCCGTGACTTTGTCCGCGTTAAATTTCTTGCTTCCCGACCCTCCCCGTCGCACCGAATCGCCTGCCCGTGCGAGGTCGTCGTGACTTTTTTCTTTGTGCTCGGCTCCTAAGGGTCCTACCGCGATCTTATATAATTTATAGCCTTCCTCGATAAATGGGCTATCGAACATTAAACGTAGTTCCTGAATTAGTACGTTCACCCAAACAAAGTCTTCAGCTTTATAATATTTAGATGTGATTACATTTAAAAACGTTATAGTGAGCCAACCTTAGAAGATAGACATATGCTGACGCTAACTTTTTTTTCGATCTTTCCGAAAGAAACAATCCGGTATTACACGATTTTTGAAAATGGGTGAAATGCGTAAACAGTTAACGTTACTTTAACTGTTTACGCAGCGCACGCAACGGAAGCTCTCAAGAGGAATAAATTTTCCCTGTTTTTACAAAATTTTTCATTGCTGCTCCGCTCCTATTGGTCGAAGCGTGATGTTATATAGCATATAACCTTCCTCGATAAATGGGCTACCCAACAATAAAAGAATTTCAATTCGAACCGGAACATCCTGAGATTAGCGCGTTTAATCAAACAAACAAACAAGCTCCTCTGCTTTATAATATTAGTATTTTAGTATAGTTAAAAAAATATTTAAGTCCAAACTAGCTTGGGTATTATTTTAGACCCTAATTTTTAAATTATTAGTGAGAGAAGACCTCAAGAAAATTCACACATGCAGCCCTATAGGTACCTACTAGTTAAATTAGGTTAGTAGACGGCGCGGCGTGGCGCGGCGTGGCGCGGCTAACCCTTGTTGTCTCAATGTAGACGAGGGTCGCATTATTGCAAGGCACTGAATACTGACCCGGTCCTAGGGAGCCGTAGAGACATGTTTAAATGGAGTACGTTGAAACAAATAGAGAGAACTGATTTAGTTATAAACCAACTTAATTGAGGATATTATTGCTATCCTCTTCTCTCCTGTGGTGTGCATTCCTTTTCTGTATAGGTAGGACCGCCTGTTCTTGTCTAGGCAGACAAACTCGGGTTTATTTTAGGTATAATAATTTAGTTCGTTTCTTAAAAATTTCGGGCCACACATTCAAATGGAATGGACAGACGTATAGTGTTTTTTCGAGGTAAGCACTAAAGTAGGAAGACAGAAACGCCAGTTTCGATTGTGTTATGAAAGGTAGTTTAGATTGAATTACACATAGCCAGTACTTCGTCGTCGAAGTGGTCAGCTAGACCTCGTTGCCATGTACAGGCGCTAGGGCACATCTAGCTGCACAAAACTCGTGAAAATCGCTAGCAAACCACCTTCCACCCCACTCTTTGAAAAAATAACACGAACAACTACAAACTAGATTCAAGAACGTTTGGACTCCTAGGAGTCACTAATTCAATAGATTTCGTGAAACTTTTTCATGCAGTTCTAGTTTTATTTCTATCACTTTACGTGCCGCGACTCTTTCCTAAATACATTACGTAGGGCTGTCAGATGCTCCTGTTCTTGTTTAAAAACAGCATATTATATTTTAACGTGTTGAGTTTTATAATTTTTAACCGACGAAAAAAAAACGGAGGAGGTTATCAATTCGACGCGTATATATTTTTTTTGTTTGTTTTTTTTTTATGTATGTCCACGCATAACTTTTTACACAGTAGTCCGATTATGATCATTCTTTTTTTATTGGAAAGGGTGGTCCCATATAAATTTGGAAAACAAAATCAAACCCTAAGGGTCAGAAAACAGGGGATGATTGATTGTTCACTCACTGATTGTAATGTATAACCACGAATAACTTTATACAGAGTAGTCCGATTTTGATAATTCTTTTTTCATTGGATAGGGTATACCTTGCTAAGTATTATTAGTACATTAAAGCCACAAAAAATTATAAAATAAAAACTTTTTAACAAAAAATGAAACCGCCGAAAAAACTTAAAAGCAAAAAATAATAATCCTTAAAATTTTGAGTCGGCGCTGAAAAATCAATGAACAAAGATCACTCAATGCGCCGACTCATAATTTTAAGGTTTATTATTTTTTGCTTTTAAGTTTTTTCGGCGGTTTCATTTTTTGTTAAAAAGTTTTTTTTCAGTCATTTTAAAATTGTACTAATTTCTGTGCGGTGTCTTGTTTCAAATACAAGTTTTAAAACAGACTAGCTTTTGCCAGCGGCTTTGCCCGCTTAGATGTCGAAGATTATCCTACGGGAACGTAATACCGGGATAGAAAAGTATCTCGTGTGTAAATCCAATGTGTTAACTATCTGTGTGTGTAATTTCATTCAAATCCCTTCAGCCGTTTTTGCGTGATTGAGTAAGAAACATCCAAACATAAAAACTTTCTCATTGAAAATATTATTAGGAAGTAGGGTTATACCTGTTGGAAAATATATATACAGAAAAAACATGAAGCGGCCTTTCCTATTGGATCCTCCAATTCGAAGTCTTGTGTCGTGGACTGTAGGTAGTAATAATATTATATTTATCTTATAGATTCTATCTTAGTAGCAGCCCTGAAGGCAAAGACGTGACAAAGCCTGCCCTCGGCAATTTTATTATTTTGTTCCAAGTTAGACTACACATAAATATGTCATCTAACTACTACTGTCAATAGTTACATGCAGAGTTACTACACTCCTGCCTGCTCCTTCGAGTGTATGTAGGCGTGATGTTAGTTTGTTAAGAAAGCACAAGTATTCCCTTAATTATATTATACCATTGAGGAAATCATCATCATCATCTGCCTAGCGTTTTTTTAGCGTTACATGGAGCAACTGCCTATCTGACCTGGAGGGCCGGTTGTGGACAACCCAGTTACTAGGTAATACGATACCCCTTGGTAAGACTGGTTGCCAGACTTTCAGGCTTCTAACGACCCGTAACGACTGTCTAAGATCTATATAAGACAGTCGGGACCAACGGTTTAACGTGCTTTCCGAGGCTCGGAAGGGTCTTGGTATGTAAAGATGGTCACCCATCCACATACCAACCGCGGCAAGCGTAGCTTAACCTGAACAATCAACCCGTGCGGCTGTTATTACTTACCCACAAGCCCTTACACTATATCATTGAGTAAATATTAGTTTCAAAATACTTGTCACAGTTATTTTCACGAAGGAACTTGAATGGTTTAAGATCGTAGATCGTTAGTCTTTTATTATCATAATGCCTTCTTACATCTTATTCCGAATTTCTATCAAGCCACTCTCGATTTCTTTGGATAGATAGTGATTACACATTCTTACTGGTGATTTAGGATGGTATCTAATAAGAAGAGAAATCGACGGTATATTAAAATTCTAACGTGCCCCATTATATTTTACAAGGGTGCAAGAATTCCTATCCTTCTCGATACCTTAAGGCAAACCCGCACGAAGCGACAACGCAACGTAACCCTAGTACCTCTACCAGGGTCGCGAGATTCGTTCGAAAGGGGTACCGTGGCCCTGTCTTATGGGCAACTGAAGGAACACGGGTGGGTTTAAGTCAGTAAAAGTCTGACACGCCCTTCCGCTACACCCAGAGCGGGAGACGCTCTATTAAATTCGCAGCGCGCCCGTCTGTGGAAGCCTTTATAGGAGTGTCCTATAATTTCACCAATTCGCATATTAAGGGGAATCATTGAACACGTTTTACCAGAATAATCGTAATCCAATTACTTAGGTACAAAGTTATAACCTACATATATACTGGGTGACTTTTTTTAGCGTCTTGAAAAAAAATGGGGGTAATAGGTGAACGGAATAGAAGCTTTTGGCATAGAAATTTTTATTTTTTTTATTTTTGAATAACATGTAATTAAATTGATCTAGTAATAAATACTACACATTTAAAGTAACATTTTCATACTAGAACAACAAAAACAGAAATTTGGAAAAAAAAACAAAAAAAAATAATTAAAATCCATCGAAACTCAAATCATACGCACCCTACTCAATGCGCGGCATGTATCATTGATTTCGGAGCGCGGTCCTACCCTTTGAAGCCGGCCGATAGGCGGCCTCATTGATCTTTCGTAGGTGCACGAGCCGCACACGCATCCCTGTCCACCCGCGTCCCGCGCTCCTTTAGTCACCCACGATGAATCTGAAGGCCTTCCTGCCTTCTATTCTAGTTACACAACACACCACATGAAGGTCGAGACGGTAAAAAATGTCAACCGGTATATATATAATTTTTTTTGTGTGCGGGCAATCATCAAATGACGTCACCCGCTCTTGGGCGGTGCGGGAGGGGCGTGTCAGACTTTTACTGACTAAAACCCACCCGTGTGCCTTCAGTTGCCCATGTGCCAGTGCCACGGTATTTCTTTCGAACAAATCTCGCGACCCTGACAGTACCTAAATACATTGGACATAATTTTCGGCTTACATTACATACTTAGCCTATGATATTCCCACTGTAGGACACAGGAGTTTTCTCTGTTTCTGAGGGAGCGGGCCGTAATCCACCACGCGTGCCCAGTGCGGGTTGGCACATATCACATGTCTTTGAATGTTTGATTCTAGAAGATGTTCCTTAAGTTGTTTTCCTTCACCATTTTGAGAGCAGTGATGATTACTAAAATTAGGCAAAGTAACGCGTCTGACTGGGTTTGAACCGTTAACAATTCGAAGCTGTCACTGCTCGACCAGCACTGCTCTTCGATTTTATGCTCACATCTTTTTGCTCGTGCTCGGGAATCTAATTTTCCGGTCTGTTCCGTAAAAATCTAACGCCATAACCGCGCAACTTATGTGAAGTGAGCTGTACTTCATCCACGCGAGCTGGGGATTGACTCACTTGACAGCTAACTTGAAACTAACGTCACTTCAGTGTTCAAAAAAATACATCGGCAGTTCTTATTCAGTTTAAGTAGCTAAATAGCAACACAGCAAAATTATTCTACTTTGAAGTTACATAAAACGACGTAACGATTATTTTCCTGTAGTGGACTAATTACAAATGATAGAAATTTACTTACATGTATACAACAGATAACTTTGGCATGGCACAAGTTACTTACAAATCAAACGTCGATAAAATGATTACCTGTAAGAAATTAAAACAAAATTAAATATATTAAAAGGATGCATTATTTTTCAATAAAAATCATTTACTAAAAATAATTGCTACGGTGTTGTTAATAAACTGTTTTTTTTTTTAATAATAATAATATTTGACTTTCACCTGTTTAGTATGACCTGTGTATTTAGTATCACTCTCCCTTACATATAAAAAAGCATTAAAAAAAACCGGCCAAGTGCGAGTCGGACTCGCGCACCGAGGGTTCCGTACAAACCTGCAGGTTTATGCATAAGGTTTATGTTTATGAAATTAAATGTTTTTTTTTTTTTTTTTTATATTTGAGTTGACTGAATGAAAGGTAAATTGAGGTTTACGATTTATGACGTATCAAAAAAAACGACTTACTAGATCTGGTTCAAAACAATTTTCGGTAGTAGTTTACATGGTAATGTACATCATATATTTTTTTTTAGTTTTATCATTCCCTTATTTTAGAAGTTACGGGGGGGGGACACACATTTTACCACTTTGGAAGTGTCTCTCGCGCAAACTATTCAGTTTAGAAAAAAATAATACTAAAAACCTCAATATCATTTTTGAAGACCATAGATACCCCACACGTATGGGTTTGATGATTTTTTTTTTTAGTTCCATTTCTATGTATAGGGAACCCCAAATATTATTGTTTTTTTTTTTCTATTTTTTTCTGGCAATGGTTTGCTAATCCATTGCTTCATTTGATGGAAAAATTAGTGTATTCAACAACGTAAATAGCGCAATGAATGTTATTGAATCCACATCCACACTGTTAGTGTGTTACGCAATTACCCCGCTTATACCACCAGAAAAACTTAATTTCAACTAGCACAAAAATGTCTCTTTGAGAGCTTCCAACATGGCACAAATGTACCCAGAGGTAGGGATGCCCGATTTTTTGCTTTGAATCGATCTTCTGGATCGTAACGGATCGTAACTTCGTGAATAGATTCACGATCTTAATCGTATTGTATTGAATCGATCTTACTCGATCTCGGAAGATCGTATCGTAATTTCATAAAAATAACGAATCAATCAAAATCAAAATATATTCATTTCACCTAAACCTACATGGGCACTTATGAAATCGATTAAAAAACTCGGTAGATCGTATTGTTTTGAATCAATCTTCTGAAAGATCGATTCAGATCGGGCATCCCTACCCGGAGGAATTCTCGCTTGCAGGGGCATACATAGACATTCATCCACGACTAGCATCGCCAAGACGTGCGCACTCGTAAGCCTGAGGTTATTACGTCTGTGAACATTTTGGGCAGGTACCATCCTCAAAATTATGTGCATATTTGATACAGGCCAAGCATCTAGTGACTAGATTCTAGTACTGTTTTCGACAGATAGATAAATGTTTAGAGAAAACAGAGAAAAGAAAAGAGCAAACAGCCCTGAGATGAACTGATACTCCTGTTTCTTAAACGACTTGTCAAAACGTGGTGTCAGTTCTTCCACATTGAAGCAAACAGCCCTGAGATGAACTAAAAAAAAGAATAAAAACGAAAAGAAAAATGAAAGCGAAAGGAAGCGTAAAGAATTACGGAATGTCAAAAACGTGGTATTGTGCTGTGAGGACTTGTGGCTACATATGTTTAGGGGACGGACGCCTCTACCTCTCTTATATGAATACAAATAATGCCTCAGAGCGGTGCCGGTGGTGGCTCAGTGGTAACACAACGACTTACATGGTGTAGGTCGTGGGTTGGAAACCAGGCAGGCGCTTTACTTTGTGTAAATAGTATCGTCACCAATGCTCTCAAAACGATTAAGGAAAATATCGTGAGGAAACCGGCATGTCCTAGAACCAAACAATTCGAAGATATATGACATCTACCAACCCGGACTGGGCCCGCGTGGTAGATTGCGGTCCACTCCCTCTCACCGAGAGGAGGGCTGTGTCCCAGCAGTGGGAACATTATAGGCTGATTATGAAAGCCACAGAAGTCCATCCTCCATACAACAAGCAAGCTTAATTTACATAACAAATACTACAGACCTAGCAGTAATCGAATAACGTGAAACAGACAACATAATTCAGTTTAATCTTGTTAGACTTCGGTCGCTCTCCGATATTTATCACAATTAAAACTTCACGTTTTGCTACATTCGCGGACAGACAGAAGGCCTTCTTACAACAGTACTCTAGATGACGCCCAATAGCTTAGCATCAAGCTAAGAGGTAGGTAGCCGCTTCGCTTCGGATCTACGATGCAATAGGTACCAGGGAGACAATATTTGTCTAGCCTAAACACTGACGTCCCATACTTGGAATTCGTTTCCAGATGTTTGCTCACGCTAGATTTCTAAGTTAGCACTGCAGGGTAACTAATTGCACTACCAGGGTCGCGAGATCAGTTCGAAAGAGGTAACGTGGCCCTGGCATATGCGCAACTGAAGGAACACGGGTGGGTTTTAGTCAGTAAAAGTCTGACACGCCCTTTTACTCCACCCAGAGCGGGAGACGTCATTTGATGATTTCCCACCTATAAACAAAAAGGGTAACTAATTGCACACACACACACTAACAGAAGAAATGAATTTTGACAGTTCCCTAATATTAATTGCGTTATTTACGTTGCTTACAAGTTTTTCGAACATATGAAGCAATTATTAGCAGTACAGTATCTTTCAAAATGATTCAGATTCTGATGAATAGTGTGTTACGCAATTAGGGTACTGAATATGTAACTGAAACAAAAAATGGCAGACTGACAACAAATAATTTTGTCAGTCAATCGGTATGGTAGGCAGAAACACCTGCGCTGTTTGAGTTCCAAAGAAGATATTCGAACCTTTTAATGCAGCTGGAAACGATAAAACCGTTCAAACAGCATCATGACTTTTGACGGCGCGATGGTCAGAGTGTCATCAGTGAATGGCCTACTGTTCTCTCAAGCGTCCCAAGTTGAACTTTTGTATTATTCTCTGTCCCCTACAATAAACAGTTCAAGTTGTGCACGAGCTGAAAACGAAGGAAGTTGCTGTAAAGTTTCCTTTGTCTGCGGACTCCAGGGTCGGCTCGCGGCAAGATATTGTGATAGATTAAACTTTAATTTCCTATTTAGGGTGCGAAATGTAAATTTTAATGGCCGTTATGATAAAAGTTTGTGAAAATCTGTGCTTTTACTGTGCGTGGTCAGTAAGAAGGCAATGTGTGAAGAAAACTGACTTGTTATGCCAAGGATTACACATACTCATTTCGTGAACCAACATGCTGTCGTGGTAGTAATAAAACTTGGGATAAATCAGGAAGATTCCACCAGCATTCGTTCCAACTTGGATTGGCGGCCAGAAGCCACAAACCTTAAAGTTTCATCAGTATCATTTAAACCAAGAGGCGTCCGTAGGTGGACATAGGCCTCCCCCAATTTGAGGGAGGGTTGCTATAATCGCCACGCTTGGCAGGCGGGTTGGCGATCGCAATATGGTGGTAAAATGCATAGAGAACGCTGCTGCCCATTCTCTAGTAAGTGCTTTAGTCGCATCATACGACACCCACGGGAAGAAATGGGACGTTGCTATTCTTTACGTCCGGCCACAGGGAACCCAAACCCTGAAGCTTAGTATTGTGAAATATGGGTGTAACAAAGGTTGTTCTAACATAACTTTTATTGCTTACCCTTCCTCATACTATAGAGATTTACATATCTCCTAGTTAGCGCATTTCATTTTATATTTAACTATCTTTTGCCCACGACTTCTTGTTTCCCTGGTCGCTCGCATCGCATCGCATCGCCCGCTCACGCTATTACTTCGTCATCACTTAATGTTCTTTCTGCCTTGTTTCCTTTTGCTCGGCTTGTAAAGATTGAAGCGTGATATTAAATTGTCTATAACCTTTCCCAAGAATTGAGCGCTCAAATGCAAAAAGACGTTTTCAACTGGAAGTTCCAGGGATTAGTCCGTTGAAACTAAAAAACCGAAAAAAGAAGAAGAAAGAAGGACAGAAGAGAAGAAGGCAAGAAGAAGACGTTGAAGCTTTATTATTTACTTAAGATTCAGGTTGAGTTTTCTTGTAATATTACAATAGCAACCTGAACAAAACAAATAGAACTCAAATCGCCATTGTCGCCCTTTAAATTCTGAAATAAATATTGACGTGAAAATGGATAACGTTGTAAGCGAAGTTCCTTTGAAGTTTGTAACAACTCTGAATAATCATGATAGTTTGCGTAGTTAGTAGAAAATAGAGAAACATTTCAGAAGCCCCAGGTTACGTTTTGTAAGTAAGATATACCCTACTTTATTTCCGAAACCTACTAGGAAGTCCATTGTTAATTTTGTAGGAACTGAAAATCCAGAAATAATATTGTAGGGAAAGAAAACCTTTTTTAAGCTATTTTTATTCCTAACCCATAATAATTATTACTATGCTAAGTATATCTTTTAAAGGGAAAATTAATGAGATATTTTCCATATCAGAAATCAAGTGGCGCATTAGCGGTCTTTAAGGTCGAAAATGTTAAGCCAAGTCTAAAAAATGTACTTAAGAGGGCTGAGGGTCTCACAATTTCCGAAAACATTCTTAACAAGAAGTTTGGACGTCGTTAGCCGCCATTTTTCTTTTGAATATCTTATGACAGCATTCAGTTTTTTATTTAAGACGTATTTTATTCATCTGTTTTAAGAGTTTTAATGGTTCGCTTTTATAAATGTGGCTTTAAACTTTCTTATTTTGCTACTAACGTAATAGGTAATTTGATACTATACTGCAGTGAGTACAAACATACATAAACTCGCGTATTCTTCCCATGGGGGTTGGCAGAATACATGTATAATCCATATCCCGACATACGGTACCCCTTATTTAGTAATAAGGGGTTCAGGAATCAGGCTCAGAACAGGAATCCTACATAGACTAAAGCTATTAGTAGTCTAAAGCTAAATCTAAATCTTGTGATAGAATTAGGTTCACGGTAAATAATAGTGTAACCGGTGTTATTCGAACCCACGACAAATGACAATATTTCCACAACAACGGAATGATGTTTCAAGTTTTCGACCATAAAATCTTATTTTAAAAGATATTTACCCACCATAGAACTTTTCCTCTACCTACATAAAATAAATACCCACTTATTTTAATGTGTATCATTTCCGATAAACGAATTCTATTTTAATAATATTGATATATTATTGTTAGTGTATTAATATCGTAACTTTGTAAATAAAACGTCAATCTCATTTCAGAGCACTGAAATTAATTTGAGATACACAGAATTCGATCCAATTATAATGAAACATATAGTAATTCACTGACAGGTAGATACAAATAATGGAGAGATCACAATTAGTCTAGGTATCTGTCAGTTCTTTGTATATCTATGTAGGTACCTAAGTATTATTTTATAACATTTAACTAAAATAGTGTTCAATATTCTGCGGTGCTACCCATGTATATTTAGGAATATTCGACTAGTTACATATTAGATCAGAGTTCTAATATACATAAAATCCACAACCCACCTGTGACTTCGGTCGCATGGAAGTTGTAGACTCCACAATTATTAAAATAACAGTCACATTTTTACTAAGTTTCCTGTATACCAAAGTATACAGGAACGTCAAACGTCTAAACGTTTTTTTCCTGCCATCTGCCTTGCCTACTCTATGAATATCAAAACATGGAAGTTCAGCAACAACATAACAACAAAATAGACCCACGCCAAAAAGGAGTGGAACGCAGTCTGCCGATACTCAAAAATGAAACAAACTACCAAAGCATCTGATGTAGTAGTCCAAGACTTAACTTTAAAATGGAAATGGACATTCTAAACTAGTAACAACATGGAGGGCCCACTAGAAAAGTTCGAATTGGATTAAAGTAGCCGACCAATCTAAAGAAGACTGGTTATCTATGGAAGAGGCCTTTACCTTTCTTTTTTGTGGGTGGGAATTCATCAAATGACGTCTTTCGAGCGGAACGGCGTGTAAGACTTTTAATGACTAAAACCCACCCGTGTTCCTTGAGTTGCTTCTATGCCAGGGCCACGGTAACTCTTTCGAACAAGGAGTTCTTGCAAGTGGAATCTAAAAACCTAACTTCTCCAGCGATAATTATACCGGATGACATTTTTTACCGTCTCGACCTACATAATGGTGTGTAACTAGAATAGAAGGCAGGAATGCCTTCAGATTCATCGCAGGTGACTAAAGGAGCACGGGACGCGGGCGGACGGGGATGCGTGTGCGGCTCGTGCGCCTGCGAAAGATTTATGAGGCCGCCTATCGGCTGGCTTCAAAGGGTAGGACCGCGCTACGAAATCATTGATACATGCCGCGCATTGAGTAGGGTGCGTATGATTTGAGTTTTGATAGATTTTAATTGTTTTATTAGTTTTCAGGCACTTTTGAATTGTCACAGAGTCGGCCAGTCACGAAAATGAAGCTTGTTGCCAAAACTTAGTAGCTATCTATGGAAAAGAACGGGCAAGAAACTCCACGAACACTCTTTTAAATCAAAATATTGTTACAAAATATTGGTTACATCATTCATATTGAAATATTACACGTGAGAACGATGTACAAAGAGATATTAAAGGCGTCCGTAATTAAAAATATTTAAAAAAACGTATGTGTAGTGGGACCGTGAATGATAGGCTGAGGAATGATAAGACAACGGTACGGTTTAAAAGAAGATGAAGTGACAAAAAATTAAAAGAGTAGGTATGGATTAATAAAGGGCGGCGAACAAAAGGTATTTACAAGACAGACGTAACTGGACACGCCGAAAGGGGACGCGCTAAGAGAACATATAGTGACCTTAGTGGTGATGTTCTTCAGAAAGGTCAGGTGCGTAGTGCTGGTAACTGGCATGCGTGCGCGACCGTAGCGGGAATAAGGATCGTAGCAGGTGGCGTTCTGTAGTTTCTGCCTACCTCCATGGGAAAAAGGCGGTATGTGTATGTATGTAAAAAAAAACAGAAATTAAAATAAGCTGTGGCAGCTAAGAGATGACCTCCCCCCCAGTGGGTTACTGCATTGACGAGGCGGAGGGCTTAGTAGCCGTGGTTTAGAACCACACGGTGAAGCTAAGAGGAACCCGAGGAGGGGCCGCTAGTCAGGGCTTTTCCGCTCGAAGCCGACGATGTAGCGGCCAACGCGATGTCATTTGGCGACATTGCGAGGGTTAGAGGCCGCGGTGGGAGAGGAGTGCCGGTATTGAGGTGCGCCGCTCTGCCTACCTTCCGCGGCCTGAACGGGGTTGCCACCGTCCGATGGCGGACGCGGCGGGGCCGCAGGGGAGGAGGAGTGTTGGTATAGCGTTGGCCACTCTCCCTGTCCCCTGCGGCCGAAAAATGGTAGGCGGCGGGGCCACAGTCCTGACCCGTCGCAGGGGGACCAAAGGTGCCATAAACGGGGTCATATGGCACCCATGAGCTTATTGGTCCCTGGGGTGGTCACGGCGTGCTATGTGTGTTCTGGCGCGCCGTAAATGGGGGTACCTTATCCCCCAGAGGAGGGTCCGGTGACGGACAGCCGCGGCGGGTTCGCGGAAGAATTACGTGTGCCCCTGTTCCCGACACAAGCGGCACAGGAGGACACCGTGGTGTTTTAGTGGGTTGGAGTCCCACATAACTGCACTATCTCCCCGTGGTAGTGCAGTATGCATGAGCATTTCTCCACGTTAAAAAAAAAGCTAAGAGATGACCTGAGGTAAACAAGCTCACACGATTTTTTTACAGCGCGGTACTGAGTAGAAGCCATGCCGTATACAGAAAGGGGCTAACATGCTGTAATAACATCTGCGATTCACCTCGGCGAACATTGTATGAAAACTACATTATTCCACTGTGTAGACCGTTCAAATGGAACTCTACAAAACATGTAGCGGCAATAAAGCGACACTGTAAGGCATGTATCTCTTACAATGTGCTGAAGTGGCCCCGAAGGGTATATACTGGGTTACTCCGACCCTTGTTCCAAGGAGATTGGGCCCGATCAAACGTACTACAACCACACCATATCGCAGCAACAAAATGTGGGTAAGCAGTAGTTTTATGCTACAACATTAGTGTTGCTTAAAGATTCTTGCAGTTGCGTTGTGGTAACTACAAAATCAAATCAAATGGTCGATGCAACGTTAAGTTTCCGATCGCTAGTGTAAAGTATTGCTGGTGGTCGCGTTGTGGCTGCCATGTGGTCGATTGATGTTGACGGCAGAATGTGGGCCGTGTGAATAAACTATTAATCTTTATTAAAAGACCCGGCCACACTGTCATCGTGGTACGTGAGTTTGGGTCCCTAAATACTTTGGGTTGCGACAACAGACTACCGTTAGTGATGATGGCGGAACTCTTCTACACGATCTCTTGATTTCTAAACGGCATGGTTTAATTTCATGTTCATATGATTTTTCATCAGTTCAGTTCATTTTCAGCTATCATTCTTTCGTACGTACTGAATTAGTATGAAAGCTATTTTTGGCGTGACCTAATTTAGACTACGTTAAGGAAACTTATCTACAAAACACTTACGGTTGTCCAGCTCGTCCTATTACCTCTTTGAGTCTACCTCGAAAAGAGTTACTGTGGCCCTGGCATATAAGCAACTGAAGGAACACGGGTGGGTTTGAGTCAGTAAAAGTCTGACACGCCCTTCCGCTCCACCCTAGAGCGGGAGACGTCATTTGATGATTTCCCATCAAAAAAATAAAATAAATAAGCGTGCCTCCTTTGATTATGGGTCCATCTGTTAACTGTCTGATGTTGTGCAATGTTTTGAACTTTTATATTTTAAATCAAAATCCTACTAAAAACTCTCACGACGACGTGGCATGGTAACACTACCCTTTATTAAAAAACACAACACTTTATATACTACCTTGTTTGTCTAATGTTTGCACGTGCTACTGCTGAGCCTGAGGTCCTTGATTCAATTCCCAGGTCGGACGAAATGTTATTGGGTATTTCTATCTATGATTTCTCAGTAATAGCCCGAAGTCTGGATTAATGCCTAGTTGAGTGCAATAAGCTCGCCCCCGTTTCCATACGTACTCTATAGTAACACCTCTGCCCAACCCGGCTGGAGAACACAAGGCATTGGCAATTTTTTCTACGAAAAGGGTGTGTTTTATGAAGAGTGCGACGTAAAAGATTCGATGTCATCTGAATATGAGAGTGTTTACGAGTCCCCCCGGGCGAGTCTCGCTTTACGTGACCTTTCCATCGAACACCTACTAACAGTAACAAGATTCGACCTCGCCACCAGCCACCAAGGCCAGGCTAGATATTTCATAAACAGAATCACTTTATGTCTATGATGATGTGCTGTACCTTAGCAAAGAGCTTTATTCGCAAGGGACATGCACCGAAGTAGGTTTTTTACTTTGTTTTTTTTTTCTTGATCTACTTAGCACTCAGCACTAAATGAAAGAATTCTTCGATCTTAGACACCATAATAAATAAAAATTAAAAATAAATATCTTAGGACAACCAACACACCATTATTTGATCCCAAACTAGACAGAGCCTGTACTATGGTAACCAGACAACTGATAAATATACTTATATATTTCTAAATACATACATATTATACATAAATTACACCCAGACACAGAACAAATGATTGTGCTCATCACACAAATATTTGTCCTGGGTGGGAATCGAGCCCACGACTTCAGTCTTTGTAGTCAGGGTCACTAACCACTAGACTAACAGGCCAGGCCATAATAAGCCTATAATGTTTCCATTGATGGGTCACAAACCTGCGAGAGGCAGTGGAATGTAAACTATCACGCGGGCCCAGAGCCATGTCACATGTCTCCGATTTTTGGTTCAACGACATGTCTGTTTCCTCGCCATGTTTTCTTTCAACGTTTTGTGAGCAGTGGTGATGAAATGATTTACACAAATTAAAGTGCCTGTCTGGGTTCGAACCCACGACTACGACTCGCAATTTGGGGCCGTTATCACTGGGCCATCACTGCTCAAGCTAGCTGTGACTACAGTCAGTCAAAACTTTGTGAACAAGCATGAGTGTGAATTCTGCTAAGTTTTTATGTATTTTATAAATGATGAAGATTCACCAGTTGTAACCACTTGCCCGGTTAATGCGACCCATCTCCGCTATTAAAACGATAATCTGCTTGGAGACCAAAATTGTATAGCGATGCGAAAATATTCAAGATTATAACGATGACAGGCTCTAAATGTCTCTTGGGATTATACGGATTTTCAATAAAAGGTACTCCTACACTTGGTTCGCAATTTTTTGAAAGAGGTTTATTAAATAAATCGAAAGGAAACTTGTACCTACAGCGCACACTGAGCATTCTATGAGCAAGCAAATTTGAGCCTTTTGCTTTACACGGAGCAATTACAGGCTGAAACTATTAAACATAAAGATAATACAGGGTGGCAGGAAGGAACATACTACTGCTACATACAGCTGCATTATTTTTTTATTGCCGACGAAAAACTTCAATGGAGAGTACAGAATCGTATAAGAAATCCATCAATAATTTTCTGTATATGGCTAACCCTAACTAATATTATAAACTAGCTTTTGCCCGCGACTTCGTCCACGTCAAATTTTTGCTCCCGTGACCTTTCCCGTCGCATCGAATTGCTTGCCAGTTTTCGTCCATTTTTCATTGCTACTCCGCTCCTTTTGATTGTAGCGTGATGTTATATAGCCAATAGCCTTTCTCAATAAATAGGCTACCCAGTACAAAAATATTTTTTCAATTCGGACCAGTAGTTCCTGAGAATAGCGCGTTCAATCAAACAAACAAACAAACTCTTCAGCTTTATAATATTAGTATAGATGCGACAGTAAGTTGTACCATTTCTTCCCGTGGGTATCGTAAGAGGCGACTAAGGGATGTACTAGAGAATGCGCAAACGCAGCAACTTTCTCTATGCATTTTACCACCATATTGCGATTGCCAACCCGCCTGCCAAGTGTGACGACTATGGCAACACCCCCCTCAAATCGGGGAAGGCCTATGTCTGATAGTAGGCACGTAAAATAAAGGTGGTTACAAAATTGTGATCCTGGTACTAAAGGGATGAAAGTAAGTTTATTTGTTTGTCATGTTACCTTTCATGCCTAAACCACTGAATCGATCACCCTGAAATTTACGCAAAGATTGTCAGGTGTACAGACACGGACATAAGGTACCTTTCATCCCGAAAAAAAGTACTGTTCCCAAGGAAAATAACGATAACTTTCTTATGAAAATAGATGGCAACACGTGTCTTTCGAATCAAGATTTGAGCTCGCGTACTTTTGAAGTACCAGGTTGTCATAACTTGATAGGAGTACCAAATATAGGAGTGTCAGCTGAAAAACATTTAACGCCTTCGAAGTACCAGGTCTACTATCTAGGTACTCGGTAAGAGCTCACCCAACATGGGTATGTGTCACATGAAAGCGCTTTATGCCTTCGAAGTACCAGGTTGTTATAACTTGGTAGGAGCTTAGCAAACAGGAGAGTCACGGGTTATGCCTTCGAAGTACCAGGTAAATGATGATTGGTGGAACCTAATAAGATAACACAACATTTATTGATTCTAAGGCGGTACAAAGTTCACTGCGTCAGCTAGCATAAAACTAACAGAGCTCAAACATGAAAATAAGCTGGTAAAGCTTATTTTCGTCACATAATATAACTTAGCCATTACCTTATTTCTAAGACCGTGGCATTATACGAACGGAATAATTAAACTGCAATTTTCAAAAGAGCGTAAGCCTGGGCTTTATCGCTTTGCCAACGCGCATTCATTACTGCACTTTACTGTGCAGACATTAACAGAACCAGAACCGTTTAATGAAAAGGAATTTCTACAAGATTTATCGGTGCATGGAAATCTTTAGAAATTTTATACTTTTACTTGAGCCTGGATTAGCTATAACACCTGTAAAATGGACCCAGTGCAGACCACGGATATTCTTAAGTGTCTGTTTAGCTATCGACAGTCCTTTTTAGGGTTCCGTTGCCAAATGGCAAAAAACGGAACCCTTATAGATTCGTCATGTCTGTCTGTCCGTGTACGTCACAGCCACTTTTTCCGAAACTATAAGAGCTATGCTGTTGAAACTTGGTAAGTAGATGTATTCTGTGAACCGCATTAAGATTTTCACACAAAAATTGAAAAAAAACAATAAATTTTGGGGTTCCCTATACCTAGAACTGAAACTCAAATTTTTTTTTTTTCATCAAACCCATACCTATGGATAGGTATCTATGGATATTCAAAAATGATATTGAGGTTTCTAATATAATTTTTTTCTAAACTGAATGGTTTGCGCGAGAGACACTACCAAAGTGGTAAAATGTGTGTCTCCCCCCCCCCCCCCTGCAAATTCTAAAATAAGAGAATGATAAAAGTAAAAAAAATATATGATGTACATTACCATGTAAACTTCCACCGAAAATTGGTTTAAACGAGATATAGTAAGTAGTTTTTTTTTTAATACGTCATAAATCGTAAACCATTCAATCGACTCAAATAAAAAAATAAAAATTAATTGCATAAACATAAACCTTATGCATAAACCGTGAATACCTACAGGTTTATATGGAACCCTCGGTGCGCGAGACCGACTCGCAATTGGCCGGTTTTTATGTTTTTGTTTTGACATCTGGAAATCGTAAAATTATTCTGATTAATTTCTCGACAGGCCGGGTGTTTATGGAGATCTCTTCTATTTAAATGAAAATAGTGTTGTACTCGTGTATATCCGTGGGGTGCCGGACGTAAAGAATAGCGCCGACCCATTTCATTCGTTCATTTTCTTCCCATGGTTGGCATAAGAGGCGGCTAAGGGACATACTAGAGAAAGAGGAGCAGAATCCCCTATGCATTTTACCACCGTACTGCGATCGCGATCGATCGCCAACCCGCCTGCCAAGCGTGGCGATTATGGCAAAACCCCCCAAACTGGGGGAGGCCTATGTCCTGCAGTGGACGTGTTCCGGCAGATGTGATGATGATGGCTATTGTACTCCTACCCTGACTGTCAAAAGTGCGGGCGAGATACGATATCCAGTTTCAGAATCTATCTTAGTATGGAGTTCGATGGACTTTCTTGTCGGCTCTTCTCCATAGGAATCAATAAATTAGAACCGAGTACCTGCTTCTGGCATTCCACGAGTGTCCATGTAGATTTATGTGAAATATTTTGATTTTGTTTTTTTTTCTTTCACGTGCTAAATATGCGTTTTTAAAAATGTTCTAAAATTTATATGAACACGTGTTTCACTTTGAATAAAAAGCCCTGACCAAACGGTCAAGATATATTTTCGGATAATAACAATACGTTCTGAACTTTCAGGCCCCACAAGTTGTTAAGAAACACTCAAAAACTCAAGTCTCAACTCGATTCCATATTGAAATTATAGAAGTTATACCAACCACTTAGCCTAAACAGTGTTTACAAGTTTCAATACAATTTGATTCCACTTCGAACAGTTCCCAACAACGTTTACTTTAGGTTAAAAAGTCTTTATCATCTAGGACAACTAACAATAATTATTAAGTGATATTTGGTAGAAAAATGACTTTTTTACCAATATGAAGTTGTACCCATTTCCTTACTTCCTTCTTTTTAACACTTATTTGTGAGTCTTGAATTGTTATATATGTAAGTTCAACGATAATAATAACATTTCGCTAGTTATCTATGTTTAATTTTGACACTAGGCTAGTACGGAGAGATTGTTCGAAAGAGATACCGTGACCCTGGCACATGGGCAACTGAAGAAACACGGGTGGGTTTTAATCAGTAAAAGTCTGACACGCCCTCCCGCTCCGCCCAGAGCGGGAGAAGTCATTTGATGATTTCCCATCCACAAAAAGAAAAAAAAAGGCTAGTACGGAACCTGCCAGGATCGCGTGTTTGTTCGGAAGAGCGGTGGCCCTGGCACAAGCAACTGAAAGAACACGGGTGGGTTTTAGTCAGTAAAAGTCTGACACCGCCCCCTCCGCCCAATGCGGGAGACGTCATTTGATAATTCCCCACACAAAAAAAAAAGCCTGGTACGGAGAATGAAGACTGAATGAGCCTCGAATGTCACCTGGCAGTTGAATTTGGGATTTTGAAACCCAATAACGCCTTTCGCGACCTGAGAATTTGAGCACGACGAAGTTATCATTTGTCATACAATATCCTATTACAATGGGACGCCATGGTTGCCCTACTTGCCCTTACACCTCCCGGTGGCCCAGTTGAAACAGCTAGGAATGGGTCGTCGAATCCAACAGTAATATAGTCACGGCTTATTGATCGTGCACTGTATTTTCAACTGTCGGTGTTGAACCGAGCATTTATAATCCAACAGACTACATCTCAAAGCAACGAAAAAGCACTGATCGATTTTAAACCTTCAGTGCTAAGCGGTGCATAGAAGATCCACTGCACCAAAAATCACACCGCCATAATATATTATTACGTCTGACGGGGCGCTTACGCAGGTAGCTATTCCATTTTACTGAGAATACCGCCTTAATAAGAGAAACTTGTTATCATGCAGGTTGTAAATTTTAATTTTTGGCAACTTTTAGTGATATTTCGCCTGTGTGCGTCTGTGTGAACGTTGACTTTGACTTAGAACGCATTAACTTCCGATAAAGTTTTGCTAAGTAACCTCAACATTGAGCCAAAATGCCGTGAAGGTTTCTTCACGAAACTATCTCTGATCAAGTTACGTGCCACAAACTATCCATTGGGAAATGTGCTATGAAGCGCCGTACTTTTATGCCTGATTTCGCGTCTCAACTAAATTAAAACTAGAACTAGAACTTATATCCCGGTACAGGTAAGTCATTATTATTTCCTTTATTACATTTAAATACATATTATTTACATTTTTAAATATTAAAATATAAAAAGATATAAGAAAACATTTATTATTATTATTTAACCATTTATGTACACACATATATAAACAGACAAGAAGAAAAGAACAGAAAAATTAGTACAAAGGTGATGCTTATTTCTAAAGAAACCACACCATATAAAGGACACGCATGTATGAAAAAAAAAAAATGAAAAAGTGTTTATTCACCATGTTTTAAATTTTTACAAAATATATTACTTCTGCCAAACTGCAAGGCAGTTTGTTGGCAGATGTAGCTCCTTTTTTCCAATATTTTTTAAATAATATTATATCGACACCTTTTCTTTTACACATATAAAAAATAAACAGAGACATACAATACACAAGTTTTTTAAATATTCTTTAAAGTAAGGCTTTGGAAGAACATATCTAATAGGTACTTATTCATTTTACTTTTAAAAACAGTTTTTGAATTACAGCTGTTAACATCTTCTGGAAGGCTATTAAAAATTGTGGGAACTAGAAAATGTCTACACCTTTGATCGTAATAATTATTATATGTGGGCACCATAAATCTTTTTACATTATGGGTTCTTTGGGATCTTGTTCGTATAATGTCGCTTTTATATGTATCACTACCATGTTGTTCTATAGCTAGGGACAACACTACCCTCTCATGAACTGGCAGCAAACGAACTCGCGGACACACCTACTTAGATCTAAATGCCTTGACTTTGACGTTTCCTTCGTTACTACCAGAACAATTTCATAACAGAAAAGTAATGAACTGTGTATACACTTTTCACCTAACGCCCATGTGACGATAGCGAAACGGCCATGCCACATATTTTGACTAAGGTGTAAATTTTCTGAAATTAGGGCTTGTAGAGTTAGGAGCTTGGCTATACATGAGATCCGATAACTTTTTGCAGTGCGAGCCATATTATGGTTTCGTCTTGGCAACATTTGACATGAAAACGTTTTTGGTGTGTTCAGTTCTTTTTATAAGTTGATTATGTCAATATTTTTTTAAGTTCGAATGAAATGAAATATTTATCTCTGTAAGTAGATCTTTTAAGACACTTTTACACGTCAACATTTTTTGGTCAATGTTTTTAAAAACTATAAGATGGCGCCGGTATTTCCTAGCTGACTGTTTCCTGAGAAGAAACGCCGAAACAAACTCAGAATTCATAGTCTCTTTTGAAGTCTAAACATTATATTATTAGAATTTTATGTGAGTCTAACAATGCAAGGCAATGTCTGGAAAAGCCTTTTGAAGAAAGAGCCATTCTAGCTTTGAGCTGACCTGTCCCAACAGACGGCATGTATGTATGTCATCGTGTAGCTCAACCCTATTTTAAGGAGCTCGACGACCCTTCACAAGACGCTACCATATACAAAATACAGAAAGTTATGTTATAAAGTCATGTATTCAATGTAGCCTACATGGTAGTTGGTACTCACATTCACAGTCAGTTTTATTTTTAACCGACTTCAAAAAGGAGGAGGTTATCAATTCGGATGTTTATGTTTTTTTTTTTTTTTTTTTTTTAATGTATGTTCGGCCATAACTCCGTCATATATAGACGGATTTGCAAAATTCTTTTTTTGTTCGAAAGGAGTTTATTCCGAAATGGTCCCATATAATTTTCATATAGATCTGATGATGAGTACGGGAGACAGACACCGGACCTCTTTAAAAAATGACAGGAAATCAACCGCGATTTCTGCTATCGCATAAATATGCATTGTTTGTTTGGAATTAGTGCAGGGTGAATACCACAACTAAAAATTTAAAAATAAAAACTTTTTTGCAAAAAAAAAACAACCGACTTCCTTAAAAACACTACAAAGTGAAAAATAACTTTAATTTCGGAAGTCGGTGGCAAAAAAACCATAAATACAGATCCTAAGACACCGACTACCGAAATTAAAGTTATTTTTCACTTTGTAGTGTTTTTAAGGAAGTCGGTTGTTTTTTTTTGCAAAAAAGTTTTTATTGAATTGAATGTCATAAAAAAAAAATATAAAAAATGTCAACATTATTCGCACGCACACTTTAGCATAATAGTTAGTTGCTTGGTGGTACATTGAAGTAACTTAACTAGTCCCAAGCGTTTTTTTCATCCAAGTAATCTTTAACTTTATAGAAACCTTTTTGAAAGAGTTTCTGTTTAATAAACGATTTAAATTTATTGAAGCTTAGTTCTTTAACCTGGTTTGGAAGTTTGTTGTAAAAACGTATTGGTGACAAATTTTTTGAAGCATAGTCGAGGGCACAATAAGTAAATCTTTGTTTAAAAGGAACAATGACAGATAATTAATAATTTTATCATAGGTACATGGTGCTCACATATTTACAAAGTAAGATGCGATGCTTCAAGAATATTAACAAGTTATAAGTCAGTGTATGAGTTTAAGTTATCACAGAGTGTCAATTAATTTCATTCAAATAATGAATTACATGATTCAATTAGCAACCACTTCAATTTTTTCTAGACGTTGGATTGTCTTATGGAGCAGGACCAGCACGTTTTCAAGCATTTTTATCTTGGAAATAATTCTCTTATTTATAATATGCTGCTTTACAAAGTGTACTTTTAATATGAGATTTAAATTTTCCTTCACTTGGTCATTTAATTTCAATTGGTCATTAAATGGGAATATGTCACGAGGTAGGTATTTAGTTATAACATTTAACACAATACCCCATAACAGATGTGTCTTTAGCTAATCTGGAAAATGGTTGATCAGTTTTGTCTTTATTTGTAGCGTTAAAACTATATAGACACACTACATCGGAACTACATATATTTTTTAAAGATTTTTTTTTAAATGCATGATATTTTCATAAATGAATCGGCAAGTTACCGTCATAATATTAATCCTTTTAAATAGTTCCCAGAGAGAATGACTCTGACCGCTCTCTTTTGCTAAATAAAGACGAATTCAATGTCAGTCGCCAACCCCACAGTTAAATGCCATACGACATAATGTTGTGAAAGTGGCTAAAATAGACCAAACGCGCGGTTTCTACATCTGTTAATGATATTTTTTTTTTTCTGTAAGTAGGTTTGTACAAACACGTTTACAAGTCAATAGTATTTTTTTGAGCTAGATAAAAGGTCGGCGTTTCCTATCTGACTACTCTGAGAAGACAAGCCGAAACAAACTCAGAGGTCACAGTCTCTTTTAAAGTCCAGACATAATCTTGGTCACATTATGTTAACTGTCTAGTATCTTTCTAACTGCATAAGCGGCCGAACTTCCCCGCCCCGCAAAAGATGTCACATGAGGTCCCCATTGTAATTTCTCGTCTAGCGTGATTCCTAGGAACACCGTTTGATTAATACATTCCTGTTTTTCTCCATTCAGTATGATGTCATTGATGATTCGCTACTTCCAACATTAGGTCACTTATAGTAGGTCGTAATGTAGCTCTGTCATACTCACTTAAATGATGTCTCTCTGATGAATGTGTGTGGTGAATGTTGGAGCATGTGAATACCCTACACAATGGATGAGCTGGTCTGCTGATCCACGCAAAATGATCGAGAACGGACGCCGCCAGTTGCAACTGGTCTTACTCTTAACTGAAAGGGCTTATTTTTAACCGACTTCATAAAAAGGAGGAGCTTCCCAATTCGGTTGTATTTATGGTTTATATGTTTATTTTAGAGAGCAGTAGTAACGGTAATTGTAGGTGGTTTGTGAAAACCATGGTACGGAGCGGGAGTGCATGGGAAGCCGTCACCTCCTTCCGCGAAGCAGTAATCCTCGCGAAGGAGGAGGCGGAGCGCGTGGGGGTTAGGCATTCCATGCGCCTTCATGCCTCGAGCCGCCCTAGGAGGAGACGCCCCGGGCGTCGGGAGTCGATTCCGGACTCCCGGCCACCGTAGGCACGGACTTGCAGGTGACGAGCAATGGGTAGCTCGCTGCCCGGTAAGGACCAGGCCCATGTCGACAGCGCGTTGTGTTCCACGCGCTCCTCAAAGAAATGTCAGCTAAGATGAAGGGGTCCGCTAGGACCAATGCCTGCCAGGGTCACGAGATTTGTTCGAAAGAGTTACCGTGGCCACGGCATATAGGCAACTGAGGGAACACGGGTGGGTTTTAGTCAGTAGATGTGTGACACGCCCTACCGCTCCGTCCAGAGCGAGAGAAGTCATTTGATGATTTCCCAACCACAAAAAAAGGTCGTTTCTGTAACTTACTTAAACACCACTGCTCTCCACCTTTACCATTCTCTTAAAACGGAAAAGGAAAACATTGCGAGGAATCCGGGTCCATCCTACGAGGTCCGTGTCCTACCGAGAATAAAAAAATCGTACACGTGTGACATCTACCAACCCGAAATGGGCCCGCGTGGTAGATTACGGCCCACTCCCTCTCACCAAGAAGAGGCCTATGTCCCAGCAGTGGGAACATTATGGGCTGATTATGATGATATTTAATTTATGTTTAGTACCTCAAAAATACGTTATTTATAAACCGATTAGAAAAATAATTATGTTGTTTGAAAGGCTACACTTATAGAGTGGTCCCATATAGGTACAATTAGTCAAGTTTAGATTTGTGGTTCTCGAATTAAAAAAATGCGTATTATTGAAATAATACGTAGTACCTACCTATGCATGAGTGAGATGAGGAGGTACCATAACTAAAAAGTGAGAATTAAAAGAAAAACCTAATTCCTAAAAAACAAAGTGAAAAATAACTGTAATTTCGGTAGTCGGTGGCAAAAATCGAAAATACAAAACTAAAGGACTAAGTTATTTATTTAACAATTTTTGCACACACATACCGTGTGGTGCCGGACGTAAAGAATAACACCACCCCATTTCTTCCCGTGGGTGTCGTAAAAGGCGATTAAGGGACTTACTAGAGAATGGGCAGCAGCGTTCTCTATGCATTTTACCAACATTCTGCGATCGCCAATCCGCCTGCCAAGCGAGGCGATTATGGCAAAACCCCCCAAATTGGGGGAGGCCTAAGTTCAGCAGTGGACGTCTTACGGCTGAACTGATGATGATGCACACACATACAAACAGACAAGAAGAAATGAACACAAAAAGAACAAACAACTTATTTCTACAAAAATCTCTTCCAGCACACCTGCGATACGGAAGAACATAAAAAGAGTGTCGAAAGAAAAATAAAAAAATATAGGGTTTGTAGGTTTTCTTAATCTTTTCCATATGTTCAATTGTTTCTTTATTTTATTTTTTACATCGAGTAGTCTCGTCTCTTGAAGTCTCGGTACTTTTTGTAAATTGAATTGTCTCGGATCCCGAGAATTTCGAGTCGCTCGAGACACAGTTGTTGAAACTGTATTGTAATAATTTAATTTCAAAAGTTCATAATGAACTTAATAAAGGAGCTGCTAACACTGAATCTATGATAATAAGAATTAATCATACGAATTGTTTCGAGAAAAGTGAAAGAGTCTGTGGTTGTATACTTATTCTGTTGCATGCACTCTGACCCGTCAGTTCCTCAACCAACCTCGCTCACTTTTAAGGTGCCGTACCCGAAGGGTATCATAAATAAGCCAACGCAATCTATCTGCCTGTTTATCTCCCGCATTGCCAGCCAGTTGCCGTAGGAGTAGGATAAAAGTAACTGCACTGGTTGCCTAGCGGTATCGGCCCCGACTTACGAATCGTAGGTCGTGGGTTCGAACCCAGGCAGGCGCTTTCAATCAAATCAGCCTATCGCAGTCCACTGCTGGACATAGGCCTCTCCCATGCTGCGCCACAACACCCTATCCTCCGCCTTCCGCATCCAGTCTGTCCCAGCCACCTTTTTGAGGTCGTCGGTCCATCTAGCTGGAGGGCGTCCCACACTACGCTTGCCAATACGCGGTCTCCACTCCAGGACTCGTCTGCTCCATCGGCCATCGGTCCTTCGACAGACATGGCCAGCCCACTGCCACTTCAGCCTGCTTACCCTGCAAGCTATGTCGGTAACTCCAGTTCTTTTCCGGATAACATCGTTTCTGATCTTATCCATCAAATGAACTCCGAGCATAGCCCGCTCCATAGCGCGCTGAGCGACCTTAAATTTGTGGATCAGCCCAACTGTCAGTGTCCACGTTTCGGCAGCATATGTCATGACGGGCAGGACGCACTGGTTGAAGACTTTGGCAGGTGCTTTACTTTGTGTAAATAATATCATCACCACAGCTCTCATAACGGTGAAGTAATACATTGTGAGGAAACCGGCTTGTCCTAGAACTAAAAATAAGAGGACATGTAACATCTACTAACCCGTACTGGGCCCGCGTGGTAGGTTACGGCCCACTTCCCTCTCACCGAGAGAAGGCCTGTGTCCCAGCAGTGGGAACGATATAGACTGATTATAAAAAGTAACTGTGGCCATGACGAATCTATACTAATATTATAAAGCTGAAGAGTTTGTTTGTTTGTATGTTTGTATCTTTGATTGAACGCGCTAATCTCTGGAACGACTGGTCCGAATTGAAAAATTCTTTTTGTATTGGGTAGCCCATTTATTGATAAAGGCTATATAACATCACGCTACGATTAAAAGGCGCGGAGCAGCAACGAAAAATGGCACGCAATTCTATGCGACGGGAAGGGTCAAGGTAGAAAAAATTGACCCGGACGAAGTCGCGGGCAGAAGCTAATAATACATATAAGATAAACTACGATCCCCACCACTATTCAATATACATACATACTTAACTATAATATTGTTGTCCGTGAGTCTGACTAATACTTGACCAATTCTACCGTATGCCTATACGAAAGAAAAATACGTTCACCGTTACAAAAAAGTCATCCTCTCAAAGCTATATATCAATTTTAAAGACCCCATCTCACAGATTCGGAAGAAATTGGCAGTCAACAGTTTTCAAGAACGGTAAAGCAATTTATTTGATCTCAACTGAAAAGTCGACGTGAACGCTCATAAAATACCTTATTAGGGATAAACCATATAGAGGGGGAAGAGGACGGATACTGAATATCGAATACAATTGTTTGGAATGTTTTGGTCGATAAGAAGACAAATGAAATAAACACCAAGATGTCTGGAGTTGAAAACAGGCTGTGACTCCTGAGTTTCTTTCGGTCTTGCTTCTCTGAGAAGTCAGGTAGGAAAAGCTGATCTCATCTTGTTTTAAAAAAATATAAAGGTGTAAAAGTGTTTGTTTTTGCAAACTTAAATTTAATAAATGAAAGCGATACTTATGTTACGGTACTTTCGAATTAATGTAGTTATTTGTTGTTCGGATTTAAACATACAGATGCGTTATGTTGTTCCGCGGATTATAGGCTATATGACGTCACATAAATTATAGCGGATGCAAAGTGTTCATCACAATTCAAATCATAACGTTCCCACAGCTGGGCAACAGTCGGTGAGAGAGAGTGTGCCGTAATTCACCACTGGTTATCAGATGTCACATATCTTCGATATTTTGGTTCTAAAACATGTTGATTTACAAACACACAAAGTAAACCGCCTGTCTGAATATGAACGTAAGACTTATTAACTCGTAAGACGCGACTGTTACAACTTGGCCGACAGTGCTCTAGGGCATGTACCTAATGTAAAGTGTTACTGAGAACACATTTTGAAACCTAATGTATGTTACCGAAGACTTAACTTCTGCAGCTTTGCAGTCGGTGCGAGGTGAGCCGATTGACGCTCGGCACGCGTAGCATGACCACCACAGAAAGAACTTTGTCTATTTTTGGTAGGATAAAGATAGAAATGTCATGCTACGCCAGCATAAAACGGTACAAATTTTTCTACAATCTTTAATTCTGTCTTTAATCTTTCTACAATCTGTAATTTTGTCTATTCTTCCGTCGACAAAACCCCTTTCTACGGTGGTCATGCTACGCATGCTGGTGGGATTTCAGATGCCTAGGACACATTATGTCATTTAAATAGTTTTAAAAAAATTAAATATTTTTTACTTTTCAAAAAAGTACGTATTGGGAACACAGTTATTGACAGGACATTCTGACTTCACAATGGCCAGTTCGGTGCATAATCATGACGTTAAAGCTTTTACCACAGACTTACGGACAGATAAAACATTTTACGTTGTGCGGTTTTAATTAAATTAGTAGGTATCTACTGCTCGCCGCGCTCATAACGCTGCTGCGCTGGACATAACAATGCAAAAACGGTGTCCAAACAAAACAGTATAAAATTGACATAAAGTACACCGTACTTTTACCCTTTGTTTCTTCTGAACATTAAATCTGGGGTGAACAAGTTGAAGTCTTTACAGATGATTTCCATATTTTTTAACGTAGATACACTTTTTGTGGTTTAGTAAAATTGTCGTATGTTAATAGCATAAATACTAGAAACAAAAATGTACTCATTGAGCCCACGACAAAGCTCTAAACAATTCGTCATTCATTTAATTGCCAAAGTGTGTTTGCAACAAACTCCCACAAACCATGTTAAAGAACTGAGCCTCAATAAATTAAAAATATTTTTTTAAACTGAAACTCTGTTAAAAAGGTTTCTATAAAGTTTAAGATAACTTTTTCTTATTTTTATTTTTTTATTAACCGTTTCCGTCCTATTGCTGGGCGAAAGGCTCACTACTCTCTTTCCACATCTCTCTGTCCAGAGCTGCCAAGGACCAATCTTTATTAAAAGAGTCCAGCTCATCCCGCCATCTCCGGCTGGGCCTGCCGCGATGTCATGAGATGAGATTACTTAGATGACAAAAAGAATTGGGAGTACTAAAGTTACTCCAATGTGCTGGGCACAATAGGCACAAAGATTTATCTAAGTAGCTAGTTTGTACTCAGCTACGACCGGTTAAAAAACATGCCGCTAGGGTAACGTTACTCCAGTGGAATCTGTTTTTCGTGAATATCTTTGGATCGGCTGGACGCACAAATTCTAAATTTCCACGAGATGGGGTACTAATTATCTATCAAGTCAAAATCCTGAAAAGCGACAACATTCCGCTGGCGTAACGCACAACCAAGCCTAGTAAATGCAGTGTATGCAGTGTGTGATCTTATAAATGTTTCGTCCCTTCGTTCTCTTCTATCAGCATGAACTTCCTAACTATCCTGCAGTTGTTTAAAATTGCGGCTTTTTGGAGTTGGAGAGTGAGTGTTTGGAGTTTTAATTTATAATTGAGTCATTCAGGTCTATTAGTTTAAGAGTGTGGTGGAGGTGATTGGGTATGACACCCGTCGTGGAAACAACAATGGTATAGGTACAATTTTTCATACATACATACATACCCTCACGCCTTTTTCCCATGGGGGTAGACAGAAACTACAGAACGCTACCTGCTGCAATTCTAAAATAATCCTTTTGCCCCGTTTAAGTTCATACATCTGCTCATAAACGCACACCATGTGGTATCCGGATAGTAGAACTGAACCAACCCATCTCATCACGTAGGTGTCGTAAAAGACTACTAAGAGAAATGCTGGAGGATTACATTGTTTTCCTCTGTGTGGTACGAACAACATATACCCAAGCTAATGTTACCGTGCCTAGAGCTGCATGGCTAGGGGGGAGCGTGCCTGTTGTCTGGGATCGGGGGCCTCCAGACACAAACCAGCCTTACCTCTATATGCGAGGCTCTGTAGGGTGTCGACAGATATTTTCCTCTGCTTTTCGAAGGAACTCAAATAATCAAAATAATTAGTAACATTTTTCCTGCCTGAAATTCTGGTGACTTCTTCCGTCATTTCAGCATCTTTACTGATTTTCTCACCAATTTCAAAACCGTTCTTAGTAAATTATTTGTCTTAAAATGCAATATGTTATAATCGATTTTTTCTGCAAGTAGGTTTGTACAGTCACCTTTTCACGTCAATCATATAAAACTAGATGTGGTCAGCGTTTCCTATCTGACTACTCCGAGAAAAAAGTACGAAACAAACTCAGAAGTCGTAGTCTCTTTTGAAATCCAGCTATAATTTTGATCAAATCATGTGGATTGGTGTCTGAAATGGTATTTTGAGGAAAGAACCACACAGAGTGAGAGGACCTGTCCAATCAGTGCACCCATTTATCAGTAATCATGCAGCTGAACTCAGAACTTACAGAGCTCAAAGCTTTGACGAACAATAGGTACCAAAGAAAGTACATTAATTGTATAGGCCGCATAAATTACTGAAACTAAGTAATTAACTTTATGATGTACGATCATATCTGGTCTATTGTAGTGATCGGTCATATTAGTTAGTGTGACGCGATCGTATTAGAGTTTGTGCGTTATAATTTTTTAAACTGTTCGTGGTACGTTTATTATTATTATTGATTTACGTAACATAACATTGAAATACAAATCTAACTATGAATATGAGTTGAGCTAAACGATGACTGATGCATACATGCCGTCTGTTGGGACAGGTCAGCTCAAAGCTGCAATGGCTCTTTCTTCCAAAGGCTCTGCCAGACTTGGCCCTGCATTTTTAAAGTGACATGAAATTCGAACTATATAATGTATGGACTTTAAAAGGGACCATGACCTCTGAGTTTGTTCCCGTATTTCGTCACAGGGATCAGTCAGCTAGGAAATGCCAGCGCCATCTACATAGATTTAAAATATTAACCAAGTAAAAATGTCCTAAATTATTTACTTACTTATAAAACATTTATTTTATTACATTTCACGTCACGATTAACCTTCGTACGTTTCCAGCTTCTGCAATTACTTCTAGGCAAATGAATAGGTACTAAATTTAACCTCATCAGCGCTTCCCATCAGTTGAGATCCTACCCGTATCTAGTGACTAAATGCCACTGTGGACCGAAGTACCCAGAGAAATGGCCTGTATCTTATAGCATAAGAATATGAGAAAATAAGAGAATATGGATTCCCGGGAATACTATTCTAAACATAACTAATCAAATTAGAATCACACCTATTCAATTTTTACGTTGATTAAAACGGCAATCTAATAAAGGAGAAATATGTGCAGTAAAAAGAAGCTTTAAAGTCTTAGCAATAAAGCTTAAAATTATATAGCATCGAATAACCGCGCAGAAATAAAGAATTCAAAAGAAAAGCTATTGAAATGTGTGGATTCTTGCTTTAACATGCAAATGTTCTTTGTAAGTAAAAATTGGTGCGTTTTGTGGGCGTTGGATCGGTTGGCTCTTTGCTTAGATGGGGCTTGTGTCTCAATGGCTGAACCCGATCCTGTGTCAGTGCTATTTTCTAGACTGTAATCTCACCTTCAGAGACCATATTCACCAGCCTACTTCTAGGACAAGTAAACCGATCTAAGTTTTCAAGAACATCAGACATGTTGCGCCCCCAAAATTAGTGAAGTAAATTTACTCAGCACTCGTAGTCAATTCTTCAATACTGCATCACCGTTTGGGGAGTTGCACATAAAATTATACTAAAGCCCTTAGAAATAGCCCAGATTGCAGTTCTAAAAGTTAGTACTTTTCGTCCTTATTTGTACCCAACCCATCTTCTTTATCAATCTTGTGGAGTCCTGGAAGTTCGCCAGTTGTTTGTATTTCTTATGGTTATGAAGCAACACTCTTTACTACGATTCTCAAAGGTGATCTTGCTAGAAGACGAAATGTTATATACTATACTATCTATACTAATATTATAAAGCTGAAGAGTTTGTATTGTTTGTTTGGTTAAACGCGCTAATCTCAGGAATTGCTGGTCTGAATTGAAAAATGAGATGCAACGGGAAGGATTAGGGGAGCAAAAATTTAACGCGGACGAAGTCGCGGGCAGAAGCTGGTAAATAATAATGACCGACCTTCTTTCAGACATGCTTACGTAAACAAATACTTCTGCTTCTTGGGACCGTACTTATATAATATGACTCTTTGACAATGTATGTACCTCCTAAGTAAACTCTTTGAACATATTAGTAAACATACACGTGAAGAGACAGAAAACTTATAAAACAACTCTCCTACTGTCACCCTCTCACACTCTTTCACACATTACTCACCGAGAGAGTAACACTCCACACACCCTTTTGTTGTTTTAATTTGTTTAAAAAACAAAAAATTTTTTGGTGTAATTATATATGTACCTCCTAATTTTAATATGTCTAACTAAGCTAGTAATGTAATGGGCATCATAAGGAAGAGCGCTGATGTCTGAGACACAGATATATTTTATCTAGTCCAGACACAGATGCCTTCAATATAAAACTAAGAAAATTATAAATGGTCCTGTATATTTGTTTACATGTAACATGTTTTGCGTCAAATAAATTATTACTTACTTTACTATTGACTAACGCGAGTCCAGTCAGAACATGAAAGGCAATCTCCTAGTTTACTTTACAGCGATATTAAATTTTCTCCTTGACAATTCGTCAATTACCTAATTATCTATGTACAATTTAGAGCACCTGAGTATATATAGCACTTAGCAACTTTTAAAAGTGATTTTCTCCTATTGTTCTGATTATAATTTTATGTTATTACGAACAGAGGTAGTTTTATAGAACCCACACTATTATGAAATAGGCCTTATCTCAAAGTTGTAATCGTTACTTAAGGAGAAAATCGCTTTAGAGTTACATATTGGTGTTCGAGACTGCACCAAACGACCATTTTTTAGATTTAGATAAAACTTCTAGAATACGTGACACTTCAACTTTATCTCCGAGGTTTAATCAGGCCATATCAACCTGTTAAATCTGAAGTATTATCTTGTCTTCAGTACTAACCTAACTTATGTTTTTCGTTACATTTCTCTAAAATCCGCGCCAATGCTTGGAGAACCGCGAAGACAGCGCGAACGCTCGGAAAGTGTTTCATCAGCAACGATGAAGCCACCCTTGACTCTTGGATTGAACAACCACCCGCGGCCCACCTCTAGGGGAGCTATCATCCATCGAAAATTATTCCTAATGAAACCGTACGCAATAAAGAATATTCAACTATAATAAAGAGGTATGTAGGGGTAATTTCCGGAACGGCTGGACCAATTTTGATGTAATATTATAAAATGTAATTTCATAAAAATCACTGTATGTTATACTATCTATTTTGTTCAATAGCAACCTACCCTGCATCGCACAGGTGAATTCAAATAATATAATTATTATTCAAATAAATATTTTATTTCACACAAACCAATTTTTTTACCTGCGCACTTACATAACGTGAGAAGCTAGATGTACGTTTTCAATTATTTATTATAATTTATTTATATATGCTTTATTGTACACCAGAAATTACATTTCAACTAAAAACATTTAACAATAAAAACATACAATCAATCGGTCAATTGGTCGTTAACTAAAGAGAAGAGCTGGAAAGAAGCTCTACAGTAACTTTTTGTATTTTTTTGTATCTATATAGTAATAACATCGCATTGGTGAATCATAGCTGTTAGGGTGTTATGTACCAATTTTAAATAAATAAATTACAACACTAGCTTCTACAATATCTTCAAATTACAGCGTGAACAGGGTCTGCCCTACACTGTTCGCAGTGTAGGCCTGTCAACATGAATCAATTTATTTATTTAATTAATTAAAACGGTTTCTAACCAACTACAGAAATTAAAGACACAGTTTGTAGGTATTTACACATGCACAAATAAAGAGAAAATTATATTTATAAATATAAATGAGGTACCGTAAACAACACTTTCATACATCCCTCTCACAGTAACTTCAGACATAAAATCTTCGACCATTCGTTCACAAACAGATCGTTTGTTGGGTTAGTGTCTAAGAGTGATCTCTTGGACACTAACCCAAGCGCGGCCAGAGTACGTGGAACCAATTAACAATAAAATAGATAATAGTTAACAAATGGAAGCATCTGTGAGTCTATACGGCATCGAAAGTTCTCACATTTGCAAAATAGAAAATAATCTATGAAAAAAGATGAATGAACAAAAAAACTATTTTAAATCCAAATAACATTAATGTCATTACAACAAATCTGAAATCTGAATGGATATCATGTCCACAATAGTCCATCCATTGAAAAGCTTGCAGAGAATAGTTAGTAAGTAATCATCATGACGTCAACTTCAGCACAAAGGCCTCCCCTAAAAAGGTGAGGAGAGTTACCATGATCGCCACGCTTGGCAGGCGGGTCGGCGATCGCAGTATGGTTGTGAAAGCGCATAGAGAACGCCGCAACGCCGAACTTAATAAGTTCCGGTTAGTAAATAATAGAAGATTATGTCATACAAGTATGAAATTTGGCAATAGTAATATGTCAAATCATCGAGATAACTATCCGAATCTAAGTAATTTGTTTTTGTGGGTGGGAAATCATCAAATTACGGCTCCCGCTCTTGAGTGGAGCGGAACAGCGTGTCAGCCTTTTACTGACTAAAACCCACCCGTGTTCCTTCAGTTTCCCATATGCTAGAGTCACGGTATCTCTTTCGAAAAAATTTCGCTGCCCTGCCATAATCTCGCAACCCTGGCAGATCTAAGTTAAATATTAATTTATAATAGTTCACACTTCTACATCACCTCCCCAGCCTGTTCCAACTATGTTGGAGTCAGCTTCAGTATAACCGGACCAAGCTGAACATCAATATTTTACATGACGCGACTGCATATCTCACCTCCACAACCCAGTGACTGGGTCATACGATACGTCTTGGTAAGACTGGGTGTCAGATCAGATCAAAGATCCACGAACGACGCCGGGACCAACAGTTAACGTGCTTTCCGAGGCACGGATAGGTGTTAATATGAAATATGGAATATTAATTAATGTTTACGAAACCCGCACTAAAATCATCGTCAGTTTTTTTAAGACCTGAGCTGTTACATTGGGAGACACAAAACTGACTTGTTGTGATACTATGTACAGATATGCTATACGCAGGTGGAAGCTAATTAATCTAAGTTAGCTTTCCACCCGCCAATTCAGTCTAATGGATTTTGGAATTTTCATTAATATTACGTTTTCCAAATGTCGTTTTTATACTGGTCCATGGTAACTTTATATTACTGCTGTACGGTTGACGGTACCTATCTTTTGTCAATATTTTTAGATTATATTTAGATTTTCCCTTCAATATCCCTTCACTAAAGAGTTTTCCATTGCTTTCTTCGGGCAGTTTTCAATTTACTAAGCTAAGATAACCAATGTGGACACACAAATAAACGAAAAGAAACGATTAATAGAGGTTCTTTTGGGAGATATACCTTACTAGCTTATGCCCGCGGCCTCGCCCGCGTGGATGTCGGAAATTTTGTTGCATTTGTTTCCAACCATATGCCTAAATAATAAATTTAATTTAATAAAGGTTACTTGGAAAATTAAGGACTTTCTAACACCTTCAGCGCCTGTTCCGTCTCTTCGGGAGTGGAATTATCAAAAACACTGAGATACGTATAAATTATTTTTTTAATCGTCGGCCTGAACACACATTTTGAAGAACCTAGCTTCAAAACTGGCAGACTTTCATACAAACTTCCACCCCCTATTTCACCTTTTTACGGTGGGAGTTTTAATCCTTTCTTAGCTGATGTCTTCTACTCACAATCTACCTCTGTGCTTAATTTCATCTTCGTAGACCCAGTACTTTTTAAAATTTCATGATAAATCAGTGAGTGAATGAATGTATGAATGAGTGACCTTTCATTTTTATAAAGATAGTTATAGGAGACAATATTTGAAATGAAGTTTTTTTATTGTAATTATTCGTAGTATGTAGTCACTCACTCTGACCCACCGTAAAATATGTTTGCATGATTTACATGCAATAATAAAAACATAACATCACGCTCCGGAACAACATCCCGGACGGTTGGGCAGAGGCGTCCCTATAACACACCCACATTCCGCAAGTATCTAAAGTTTAAAACCCATATAATAGGGACGAACCTATTAGCAACCGGGCACAAATCCAGGCTTCGAGCTGCTACTGAAAAGAAACTCAATAATAATTAAGTTGTTGTGAATCATGTACCTGTTTTCACATTGTTGTTGTTATTAGTCCCTGTGGCCTGGCTGAAGAGCGACGCACCGGTGAGCCGGGCTCGTCGGAGGATCCACCACATTTTTGTCAAATTACAACTTAACTTCAACGTATCAAATTAAACTGATATTGTAGATACAATATTTTAAAATCACTTTTCTGTTAAATTTTATAAATTTACAATATAACTAAACAGAAACGGAAATTATTCGATGTAAAAATGTATTGCATACAAATAATACAAGGTATTGTATCTCTTTTCTGTTATATTTTGTTTTTTGTCGTGATCGTAACGACGCGCGTCGGTTTATCGCTCGGTGTGGAACACCCTCGCCGCGGGCCTACTAACACGATACTAGCCCGACGGCCGTCCGTCCTGGCATCGTTGCCACGACATTTCCAAACACTGGCATGCGCAGTATCTACTATTCATTCGGTTTAACAGGTGAACCAGTTTAAACGTTAGAATTCAGAAAAGTATCGTACTACTTATGCTATGACAGAATGACTCTTTAATAAAGGAGCCTCTTAAAGAGCTAGAAATTATAAAATTATGCCAACAGTACTTAATTAATTCCTGTTTCGGAGCTAAATGGACCGTTTCCTTAGAGATCTCGACGACATTTAATGTGTACAGTACCTACTAGGCATAGAAAATTTTGAGTCCGTACGGACAAGTAACTAATATAAAAGTATTTTTGAAAAGCTACCCCCTATCGGGGTACAATTAAAATGGGCCGTATGTCCGTAATTATTTAAGTGCATTTGCACCTACAAGATATTGTTTTTTGGCTTTAATTATAGAAGAAGAAGAAGGCTTTGGGTAAGAGGCACGCAAAATGGGGTGACAGTTCAAAAGTGACTGAACATCCCATATGTTCAGTCACTTTTTAAGATGGAGATTCAATGTCATCTTTATAATTTTAGTTTAAAATTATAACAGAAATTATTTATAGGAAATCATCTCTTAATTACACGCTTTATATTAGCTTCACTTGTATGTTTGTATGTTTGTTTGTAACCGACTCCTTATAGCGCTATTTTGACCCACTTTAAACGACCAGATTTCATTCAAACTTTGCACACCTGTCAAGGACCGATGACAATGCAATAATTTCATTAATTTGTGCCATTATCCTTGCCAGGGTTACCAGGACAGCAAAAAAACTGTCTTCGAAACCTACGCTGACATACGTCACAAATTACGCTGACATACGACACAAACTACGCTGACATACGTCACAAACTACGCTGACATACGTCACAAACTACGCTGAAATACGTCACAAACAACGCTAACATACGTCACAAACTACGCTGACATACCTACGTCTCAAAATTCGAAACACCCTAAAAAATAGAAAATAAATAATAGTTTAAAAAATAATAGTTTAAAAAAACTAAAAAACACGCTTCCATGGAAAACCAAACTAAAAAGTACTTACAAAATAATGGAAAAAAAGCGTGGGGTGCTTTTAAGGTATTTTTTTATTGATATCAGGCACCCCACGCTTTTTTTCCATTATTTTGTACTTTTTAGTTTGGTTTTCCATGGAAGCGTGTTTTTTAGTTTTTTTAAACCATTATTTATTTTCTATTTTTTAGGGTATTTCGAATTTTGAGACGTATGTTAGCGTAGTTTGTGACAGTTTTTTTGCTGTCCTGGTAACCCTGGCAAGGATAATGGCACAAATTTATGAAATTATTGCATTGTCATCAGTCCTTGACAGGTGTGCAAAGTTTGAATGAAATCTGGTCGTTTAAAGTGGGTCAAAATCGCACTATAAGGAGTCGGTTACAAACAAACATACAAATATACAAACATACAAATATACAAACATACAAATATACAAACATACAAATATACAAACATACAAATATACAAACATACAAATATACAAACATACAAATATACAAACATACAAGTGAAGCTAATATAAAGCGTGTAAAAACTAAAAAACACGCTTCCATTGAAAACCAAACTAAAAAGTACAAAATAATGGAAAAAAAGCGTGGGGTGCCTGATATCAATAAAAAAATACCTTAAAAAGCACCCCACGCTTTTTTTCCATTATTTTGTACTTTTTAGTTTGGTTTTCAATGGAAGCGTGTTTTTTTAAACTATTTTTATTTGAATGATGCCTACAGATAACTATTGATAGTCACAAAATTAGAGACTTATTTTTCTTTTTCTTTCTCTGTATCACCTCAGCCTATTGTAGTCTAGCTTGTAGTAGGTACTCAGCGTAAAGTTGTCGTTAGACATAGGTATCACACAAAATGTGCCACAACACCAGGTTCGCCCCACACGTTCAATTTGTCCAAGCCGCTTTCTTATAATCGTCGCGCGTCGGTCCATCTAGCGAGCATCTGAGGGCCGTCCTACGTTACGCTTACCGATGGCAGTTTCAAATCGAGTATCGAGGAATAGGTCTGATGCACTGGCCATCAGTCTTTCGAAAGATAAGTTCGGCCCACGATCACTGCAGCTAGGTGAACTCTTTTACAAAAGACCGAACTTACCTTAGTTTGCGCTATGGCGATGTAGCATTGTTTCCATCTGTTCCAGCGACTGCCAAAATGACACATTTTATCAGCAAAGTGAAGATGCAGAATGTACTCATCGTTCACGTTGATGCTCTGGGTCTAGATTGTTGGCGAACAATGCGTTTTTGAGTAATCCTATAACGCATTGGTGAACAGTTTCGAGGATTACCCACTCTACGCAGTGGGATGGGCTCACACTTAAGCTCCGTTTAAGAGAACTGCGTGGCCATACCATTTAAGTTCTATAGGCCGTGAAGTCCACATTAGGGCTTTATTCATACTATCTACAATACATTTTCTTCGAAATGGTATCTGTGATTAGCAAAAACAATGGGACCTCTATTTAGCTCCGTTTTAGTGCGTGGCCGCGCTGTTCTCCATGTTTCGACCGCGCAGCCATGGATAAACATCTTTCTGAATATTGGATCTACGAATTTGCGACTTTCACTAACTGTTAGTGTTTTACAAATGCCTTCGTAATGTTTACGTATTCGATTTTCTTCTACGACACTATGTCCAGGCAGTCGAACCGAACATGCATTACTTTATGCAATTGAGCTTTAGCGATCAACGACACAAATTACTAGTTTTATAAATGTACTAGCTTTTGCCCGCTACTTTAATCATAGCGTGAAGTTAAGTAGCCTTTAACCTTCCTCAAGAATTGGGCTATCGAATGCAAAAATATTGTTTCATAACCAACTGCTAACCTACAAACAAACTCACTCAAACTTAAATTATATTAAATAAGTATAGATGTAGATTTATTTAAAGGAATGTTCTTACCTTCTTCAACAGGAACTAACAGAGAAATATGAACACAGGGGCGCTGGTGTCTGACAACACGACACTTAAAGAGAGAGATGCTTTAAAATCCAGTACGTCTGGATAGGGGCGACGGCCTGAGCCTCACAAGCTCGTCCGTTTAGTTCAGTTTAGTCTCAGAACCAGCCATACGGAACATCACGTCGTTTATATCGGTCTCTACACGTTTAACATTGTTTAAAGTTTATTCATGGCTCACGCACATGCCCGTTTGGGTAAAGCGCGATTATAGGTCTCCAGACCACAACCAGTTCGGCCATATTTGGGTACTCATTCAAATAATATGTAGCAAGTAGTTATGATAAGTGTGAAATGATGTCGTAGTATTAGTTTGTGCGGTACAGAAGTGGATCGATGACCTTGTGAAGGCCACAGGAATCCACTGGATGCGTGAAGCACAAAGTCAATCGAAATGGCGGTGCTTTGGGGGATGCCTTTGTCCAGTTGGCACGCAGCGCAGTAGACGTCTTTCAGCTGAAATGACTTTGTGCGATTCGTGTCTATACCATATCAGTCTTGCATTTAAATTTTTATTGCCAATGCCTGACTGTTTATTATTGTTACGGACTCGTGAGGTAATTGCGTAACACACTATCAGTAGCAATGACTTTCATTTTGAGAGTTCAATAGCATTCGTTGCGTTATTTACGTTATTGAGCAGATAATTTTTCTAACATTTTCCTCAAAATGATTCAGATTCTAATTCAAATCAAATCAAATCAAAAGTCATTTATTCAAACTAGGCTGAGAGTCAGCACTTTTTGAACGTCAAAGTCACATAAGACAGTCCCCCCAAAACGCCCGCCCTTCGACACTTCCTAGTGCTTTGGCTGGGAAGAAGAAGTGGCGGAACAAACTCCCCAGCAGCACTGCTGTCTGTTAAGTTAGAAGAACTTGATTCTATACAATATTGTATAAGTTATTAATATAATAAAACAAAACATACATTATTCGCCATATGTCAGCTAGCACACGCCATTATACCAACAATTGATAGTGTGTTACACAAATACGATGCTGGCATGGGGTTATTCATGAATTTCTAATTTGATAGGCAGTCGTCATATTCACATTTTTTTAAATTTTGGGTTTCTTCAGCTAGACACATAGATGTAAAAGGGAAGCACTCATATATCATCGTGTGCCTGCCTACCTCCGCCGCATTATTGGAGACTCTTTAGCGGAGAGAGCCGTAATCTACCCAGGTCGGGAAGGATGGAGCCGGCAAGACACGTCGTGTGGTGTTTCACAGGGCTCGGTCTTGGGGCCGCTACTGTGGAACATTGGTTATGACTGAAAGCTGCACGAGGTGCTTCCCCATAGCGTCCACGTTACCTGCTACGTCGATGACACCCTGGTGATGGCCCGAGGGCAAACGCACCGGCAATCGGCCATACTGGCCACGGCAGGGGTTGGGCAGGTCGTTAGAAAGGAAGATCCAGCGTCTGGGGCTTGAGGTGGTTTTGCTCAAGTCTGAGACGCTGTGTTTCCAGGTTCCTCGGAACAACGCGCGTTACGATTCCTCCGCCAAGTAATCCAAACAGAAAAAACTTCGCCAAACTATTTGCCGGAATTTGTCAAAATCAAAAGGTACAAATAAAAAATTTGCCAAAATAGAAATAACGAAGTTATAAGGGTTTTTAGTTGGCTGCGCGAACGTAACGTGGAGGATTGCGCGGCCATGGAGATCTCAGCAACTGCTTGAGTTAGAGATCTAATTATTTTCATCAATTGAAGAATGAATTTGTTAATTGTCGAAAAAAGAATTAGGTATAAACTCTAGATCAATATTTTATGAAATATTCACCTTGGAAGTTATGGCCGCGCAATCGTGTACTTGTTGTTTCTTTATTGTTGATTATTTCTTTAATCTTAAGACTTCATACAGTGAAAGTGTTACCTACAAGAACAAAGGTCTTAATTTGTCGAAACTAACGAAAGTAATAAATACCACTAAAGTTTAGTTAAACAGACGAAATCAGTCCAAACCGAAAAGGATGTGGCCGCGAGATCGAAAAGTTACTTTGTATGCTGATATCTCATGATCTATAATTGCTGGGATTTCGGTGTGAATATCCATTTATTCGGCATATTAAATCATTAGAATGACACATCGTTTTGAACTCAGAACAGTTTCTAACGCGTGTAATCTCAAAAATGATGATGATAATGATTCTCTCATACAATGTTCGAACAAGGTAACCATAATTTCGATTTAATTTGGGAATAGGTAATTAGGTACCTCTAACTGAAGGTTAGCAATTATATTGGACAACATCATGGTTAATCGGCAAAACGTAGATATTATTATTACATAGCAAAACTTGTATTTATATTTCAACTAGCTTTTACCAGCGGCTTCGCTCGCGTATTATACGCATAAACCTTCCTTTGAATCACTCTATCTATTAAATAAAACCGAATCAAAATCCGTTGCGCAGTTTTAAAGATCTAAGCATACATAGGGACAGACAGAGAGAAGCGACTTTGTTTTATATTATGTAGTGATAATTAGATAAACATATCTAATTATTGAAATATTAATAAAAGTTCATCAAAGCTTGCAAAATTTTGCTACATATCTCACTCCAATTCTACAGCTTACGAAAACATGTCTGTATACCCAGTACGTATGGTGGCGTTAATCAAAGAAAGAAAGAAAGGATAAAGAAAGAAAGTGCATGTACATCATTTAATAATAAACTGTTATGATATGATCTGTGTATTTAACATCGGTAAAAAATTAGAAATAATAATAAATGATGTACATATACTTTCTTTCTTTGATTAACACCACCATACCTACTAAAAGCTGTGAAAGCTCATACATCGACCAAACGAGACGTTGGTCCGCTGAAAAAGTACAAAAAGTTTTATAAAATAAATTTTCAGCTAAAATAAAATCTTTTTTAATTGAACCTAAGGTTATTTGAAAAGTATTAATAAAATGCTTATAAGAAATATGACTGTCTGGACTGAAAGCCTCGAAACAAAATAGGGTCCTGCTGGCTTGACAAAAGTTTTGCAGGTGCATTGCTCATTAAATAATCGTGATTTTAAAAATAAACTAAGGTATTTTTAAGGTACTAATACACCGCTAAACGGGACCATATAAGATTTGTCTATAGACCTTCAAACAACGGAGGGTTCTGCTGGATTATAATTGAAGATTACGCTGTAACAATTAAGGTAAGTACTAATTTTTTACTTATATGATTCGGAAGGTACTCGGATTAAACGTAGGGTCCTGCTGGGTATACAGACATTACGAAAACTTATACGTAGGTATACATTTCTATTTTGCTCACATTTAAACTATAAGGAAATAACTTACCTTATCTGCCATAGTGACTTAAATTTCACAAATATCAGATCGAACTTTTTTTTTTGACGTGATTCGTTTTGTGCCAGGTGTGATTTCGCAAGCTATAATAGAATTTCAATACTTAATGAAAAGCTATGAGCTACCAACAGCCAAGTACTTTTTACCGGAATATCACTGTCTAAAGGAAACCCCACAGGAAAAAGGCAGGTTTGATGCTTCTAATGAGTTGTTTAAAAAAAAATAAAAAGTAAATAATTATTAAAAGTTTATTATAAAAATAAAAAAATATGATGTGAATATCTAATTAAGTAAGTATATACGATTACTCCTGCGTCAACAATCTATCAGTAGGTACTAAAATGATTATGTATATTGACCCAGGAGTACTGCTTAAGTTTATTATGTACTGGTTGATCCGCTAAGATGGATACCGAAAAATCTTTAAGTGAGATACGTGGCACCAAGAATGTGTTTGGGCACCATAAACAAGTAATTGCGATGATCGCTTGATAGTAGGACACCCGCTAGGAAGTGCCTAATGGATTTTATTGAACTGTCATAATAAAGAGGATGTCATTCCCAAAACATAACTATCGCAATTAGGGTGCGGGTTCGACTTTTCACTCACATTTATTTTCAATACAGCCTCACTCTTCTCGACGGATCATCCAGTACAAAACTTGTACTTAGATACTAATATTTGTTAAAATAACATTTATCAATCAATCCTGACCTATCTATTACCTAATATATAAACTAGTGTTACACAACAATCGGGCACATATTTCAGAGATTTCAATAAAACTATTTAATATTCAATACGGATGTATAATATGATATTTTGAAATCAGTATCTATTTAGTACTATAGCATCAATATATTTATTATTCAAGTACCTATCCGGCTGTCAATGCTCTACTAGCTCTGTGTAATATGCAGAGAACTCACTTTTTAAAACTTTTAGTGACAGGCGACAAAACACAATGGCAGAAAATCAGTAAGTAATTCGGAAACTTTAAAAGCGAAATATTATACTGTTAAAAAGAAACTAATAAGAACACGCTCGTGAAAGAATAAATTAACAAGACAGATTTTTTTTTTGCTATCCTGATAACCCTGACAAGGAAAATTTATGAAATTATTGTATTGTCATCGGTTTTCATTAAATCTACGTTTAAATGAAATCCGACCGTTTGAAGTGGGTCATAATCAAGTCCAAAGAAGTCGGTTACAAAAACACAGGTGAAACTAATAAGTGTTAAAAATATGCGTAACTACGGGGAGTACGCAGTGTTTTCTTGTTATCCAAATTTGTGGTCTATCAGAAAAATAACAATTTACTCATACGAATTAACTTATTCACATAATAACCGAAACACTCGCACACACACACACAGTCAGACCGTCCAGAAGGTTGAAAGGTTTCAGTGATACAATTATAGCAACTTATAAAGATCTAATTTGCAAAACATGTATTCGTTTCTTAGAAACTATTATTGATAATTAAAAAATTAAGAGAAAGAAGAATCAACACTTTCGGTATCTTCGTCATTTTTATCAGACTTCTCCTTATCTATGGATGAAGTAATCAAGACAGCACGTCCATCCTGATCGCTCTCAACGCTTTTGTGCCCAACTAAAGCCTTGAGCTCCAAGGAATCGACGATGGCAGGCAACTCCAATCGTTTTTTACCCTCGTCATTGAAAATATTAAAAGCTACTTGTCCGTTCATTATTATTAACGGCTGAAAGTAAAACTTGTCGCCTAGTTCTTCAGAATCCTGCGAGCCACTTGCTTGTCCTTGCTCCCCAGTCGCAGGAGACAGTTGTAAATACTTACCGTTGTCAATGTTGTAAAGTTTGAATAAAACTTTATTATCATCCCATATTGGGATTATATTCCAGCCTGATTTGTTAGTGGACTTGTAGTTGCCGGCTTTTGTTTTGGGCTGTAAAACCAGCTCCTGATTGTTTTGGTAGTAAATGAGGTTCATACAGTCGCCTGCGAAGATATGATAAAACACTGATGGGAAATGCTCACGCATAACCTCTTTGTTATTGTTATTCCATATTTTGCCAGCGTACACGATGACATTTGCGACGTTATTCGCGAGGAGACGAAGAATGACGTCGCCTAGAGCTCCGCCACAGTATGGATCAGACAAACATCCAGTCAGTATGACGGCAGCCTCGATATCACCTTTGCTAACGTTTCTATACAGTTCTCTTTTTAGTTCATTGATGCCCAAATATGCTTTATAAGTTCTCCAGTAGGTTAACTGTAGGTTATCCGGTAACATGTAAATAGGGCAATAAAGTAACTGCTTCATGTTCTTCAGTTCGACAGTGAGCCTTTCAATTTCTTCCGTATAATTACCATAAACAATAACTTTTCCCCGCTCGCTATTCACTATACGAGCAATGTCTCGAGCTATAATCTCTGTCACAGTCTCTTTTGTAAGGTTTACAGTGACAGTATCGACAGAATTGTCTTTAATGTAGTAACGAGTACTGAAACCAAAGCTCGTCCCATCGGAAATTGGTATCCTGTTAGGTATCTTTCTGCCTTTATCCAGACCACTCGGAACTAATCTAAACTCGTAATTGACATTATAACAATTAGGAAACCCAATGGTGCCTTCGACGAGTTCCATTCTTCCTAAACCAAAATAATCGACATGTTCTACTAGATTTTTAACACAAAACGGTATCATAACCAGTTTATATTCGTGTAGAAACGGAATCTCAGAATATGGATACAGCTTGTCCGTATTCGTTTCATAGTTTGGGGATTTTGCTTTCTTCCAGGTTTCCATAGCACTCATTTAAGTTTAATAAACTTATATCAATATCTGAAAACAAAAAAAAAGGAAAGCAATTATTTATATTTCAAATATACGTCATCATTCGCTTGGGGATTTCTTAACTAGGTACTTAAAATACTGACATTCACTGATACTAATGCCGCATCAGGGGGTTGTCCGTATTTTACACAGAGCGACTGCTCCTGACTCCAATGTGGTGTAACTGGGCAGTGGCCAGTGGGTAACACCGCCCATGAGCCGACCGCGGCAAGCGCAGCTTTTCTCGGCAGATCGGTTTCACTCGGAGACTCGTGGTGGTACATTTCGTTTGTACATTCGTCGTTCGTTCTCGAACCCAAACACAATAAGTATAAAAGCCTGCCCTCTCGAGTAATGATATACTCTTCTCCGAACGGTAAAATCGATACAAGTGTTCGGGCGCCGCATTGTGTGCTGGATTTCGGCTTTCATAGACATCCGATCAGTAATCTTGAAAGCGGTGACTTTTATGCCTGAATATGTTTCGGAAGACCCAATACATACTCCAAAATCGTACTCCCTTTCCTCTCCTAAAATTTTTGTCCGAAAATCATAATCCATAACCCGTGAGCTATAAACGTCAGTAACCATAATGTTCAAAAAAATATAAATTGTGTTTTACATAATTATGTTTACTTCTACAACTATTCTGTAATAATATCAAATAAATACTATAATCATTTAATCTCCTATTTTTGCATGTTATAAAGTCATATGTCCTAAGTATTATATTATATGACTAGCTTTTGCCAGCGGCTTCGCCCGCGTATTATACGTATAAACCTTTCTCTTCAATCTAGTATTAAAGATCTAAGCATACATAGGGACAGACAGAGGGAAGCGACTTTGTTTTATACTATATAGTGAAGTGTATTATTCCGAATGGTCATTAATTATAATAAAACTGTTAGTAGTAAAAAAATTCTACAAGTTAGGTTTTAGTGACAGAAACGAATCGCTGCAAATCCGACTCCACATACGTCTTGTCTATCCTGCCCCTAGAGTGTAATTTAGAATCGTGTAGGCGCGGAGGGGCGAGGAGGCCCGCGAGCTGAGGAGCAGGTGGTTGTAACGCTCGCCGCCGCAGCTGAGGCTGGCCGGCAAGCTGCGGTGGTGGCCGTTTGAGCGTCTGCGACGATAAGCTCGCGCACACAAGACAAGATGGCTAAAATCAAGTCAAGGGTTTTTGATTGTTTGTTGCTGATATTATTAAATTGTACTAAACCGTTTTGTTCGACAAACTCTGTAAACAGATGGTTGACTGAGCCAGTAGCGACTTCAGGAGTAAGAAAAGGGTTGTTTTTTATTTTGATCCAATTGATATTTGGTAAGTTGAAGTCACCTACTATTAAGACACTACGCTCTGAACCAATAACCTTGTTTGCGTTAGCAACGAAATGTTCCATTACGCTTAAACTGTCTGGGGATGGAATATACACAGCACACAAAAATACGTAGACTTAATTTTTACAATTTTTAACTGTTACATTGACTTTTACCCATAGGTCCTGTTGACACATGCTGTTGTAGTTACTCATCTCGCAGGAATTGTAACGTTTCAATATTGCAATGTGAACTCCTCCGCCAGACTTCTTCCTACAGAGATCGTTGACAACGCGGTGTCGTCTATAAACAACATATCGATCATCAAACAGTTCAGAACTAGGCATATTTGAGTTTAACCAGGTCTCAGTTAAAATGACAACATCGTAGTTATTAATCGATATATTGTGATAGAGTGCGTGTGTTTTCCTATTTAAGCCTCTAGTATTTTGATAGTAAATATGAAGACCCGCGAATTTTAAATGGTCAGTTCTGTACTGTTCAGGAAAACAACAAGAACTAAATCAATAATTGACCTTCGGACTCCAGGGTCTTTTATGTATAGGCGTTCCGATGTTTCTGTCTTCTTTACGCAGATTCATCCATTACGGACCCAAACGAATTTGTAGCTCTTTTCCTTAGCTGCTAGCCTCGTAGCCTTGTGTAATTCTTTGTTATGTGGAGCCAAATGTTCTGATACATAAACAGCCAATTTCTCCCCTCCCATGTCTAAGTGGGCGGTGCTAAGTTTATCACTAGAATTGGCCTTGTTAAATTTTATTACGGAAGCAAGAACCTCATCACGTAGTGTAGGGGTGCAGAATTTTGCTATGATTGACCTGGGGCGAATACTGTCAGTGTTTACTTTAGCACTTCTAGTGCACATGATAATATTTTCTTCTACCATTGGGCAGGAAATAACTTTTGATAGTTGCATAATTGTGGATACAAGGTTTTCACTCTTGTGTTCAGGAACAGAAAATATTTTTACACGCTTTATATTAGCTTCACTTGTATGTTTGTATGTTTGTATATTTGTATGTTTGTATATTTGTATGTTTGTATGTTTGTTTGTAACCGACTCCTTATAGCGCGATTTTGACCCACTTTAAACGACCAGATTTCATTCAAACTTTGCACACCTGTCAAGGACCGATGACAATGCAATAATTTCATAAATTTGTGCCATTATCCTTGCCAGGGTTACCAAGACAGCAAAAAAACTGTCACAAACTACGCTGACATTCGTCTCAAAATTCGAAACACCCTAAAAAATAGAAAATAAATAATAGTTTAAAAAAAAACTAAAAAACACGCTTCCATTGAAAATTAAACTAAAAAGTACAAAATAATGGAAAAAAAGCGTGGGGTGCCTGATATCAATAAAAAAATACCTTAAAAAGCACCCCACGCTTTTTTTCCATTATTTTGTACTTTTTAGTTTAATTTTCAATGGAAGCGTGTTTTTTAGTTTTTTTTAAACTATTATTTTTATGTTAGAGGAGCGCGCATGTTATCCCATCAGTGCAAGTCTAAAGCTAAGATCCTTAACTAAAGGTTTTAGGCTGTTATTCTCCTTCTGAAGCAGTTCAATTAGTTTTGATTTATCATTGAAAACAGACCGCATTTGGTCATACTTGTCATTAATAAAATCCATATAACCCTTTAATTCGTTAAGCTCCAGCATTATGTCTTTTGTTGCGGCTCTTACGCACAGTTGCACGACGTTCTTTAAATCTGTGGCTAGTGCATTACGCAGCTCGGTTTGGATAATTTCTCGTATTTGTTCAGGAGTAATACACTGATGAGGCAAACTATCCGACGCTTTATCCGATCCCTTATCTAACACTTTTGGTGATTGTTCATTTGAACTGATGCTACTTTCGCTATTCTGTTTTCTGCGCTTATTCCTACGCGATGTTTGATGGCGAGAAATTGTTAACTTTACACCGTCACATATTGTGTCTTTACATTTGTCAGTATTTGGCGGAGTACGTTGCATTTTGTAAGTTTTCTCTAATTTAGCAATAAAACTTATTAACGACTGTCGACGACAAAAAGACTTAAAAACCATAAATATAGGTTTAAGTAAAAAAAATAATCGAAATAACCGAAAAAACCGGAAAACCGGTTTTGGAATGAAATTAAAATCGAAAACCCGGCTTTTCTAATATACCAACGGTTTTGTGACCCCTAACTGTAGTAATTGGTTTAGGTATGACTGTAACTCTACGTCCTTAACTAAAATCGTCGCTGATCCTCATTCCCTCATCCTTTTCTGAATATTGTCCACTACCGTCTTACCATTTCAAAAGGGGCGTATCAAACTATTGATGTAGGTAGTGCTGAACATTACAAATTACAATGCAGTTAGTTTATTGATAAATTTATGTACAATTGTACATACCTATCCGAGCTTATTATTAAAACTATGTTAGGGAAGTATTAAATGTTGAATTTCCAACTCTCGGTATTAAACCGAGCACTGAGAATCCAACAGAGACGATTTTCACACGCGGCGGAGTCTTTGCTCACGATCCAGTCTATCGCTTAGTTTTCCCATCCCTAAATAGTGCTTGTGACGTCATAGTAGGTGGTCAAAAACTAGCACGCTTGGTTGTCATACAGCCGATCTATTCTGTTAAAATCTCACCGTGAGAACTTCGGTGAAGTGACCTAAAAGTGAGCTATCATTCCAACTCATGCTAGGGATTGACAGTAATCACAGATCACTTTAAGCTCACTTCACCCAAGTTATCACGGTGAGATTTGTTCAGAATAGCGCCACAGATCGTGATACTTGCGTTAGCTAGGTATATCTATTCATATATATATTAGTGATGTGCCAGATATCCGTATCCGTATCCGCGGATATCCGCGGAAGAAGATAGATCCGTATCCGTTACTTTTTTGGCGGATTTTTCACGGATCTTTTACATTACAATACATTCACCATCATCATTATCTTTTCCAGTACCTACCTATATTATATATTTTATGTATAGGTGATTAGGTATAGCAATGAAAACTAATAAATTCCAAACAGATTTTTTTTTTCTTAAACCAAATATACCTACATAACTATACCTATATAACTAAACTATTAACAAAACAAAAGAAAAATCCGCGCCATGCAAGTCCAAACATGTCCTGTCAAGCAAAGCGTCAAGTGGCATCAACTATCATTTCAAAGTCACGCGCAATGACACCGATTGATTAAGAAAGTTAAGATCCGTATCCGTGTCCACCGATCTTTACTTCGAATATCCGTACGGATCCAATCGAATCCGTATCCACGGATATACAATTTGTTAAAATTTGCGCACTGGTTAAAAACTTATCCTGTATAAATAAAAATAATTTCAATTGAAGTGTCTGTTAGTAATTTCAAATTAACAGCTTTTCACTAAATGCATATGAAAGTATATACGGTGGTACTTACATCAAAAAAACAATTTTTAAATATTTTGTCTGTCTGTTTGTTTGTTCCGGCTGATATCTAAAATGGCTGGACCGATTTTGATGGGACTTTCACTGCCATATAGTTGACATTATAAGAAGTAACATAGGCTAATTTTGTTCCGGGAGCATGTTCCCATGCAGGGGCAGCAGCTAGTCTACAATACTATATCTGTGGCTTTTGTACGGAACCCTAAAATTCCTTCTCTGTATGAGAAGTTGCTTTAGCCCGAAAGCTTGGACATTACATGCACAAAATCCCTTTAGAATGGTTGTGGCCTGCCTAGTGGAGACGGACACAACTAACAAGTCTAGGTCATGGGCGACCCAGTCTAGCGTCTAGTCTTGATGTAAATTATTTCACCACCACTGCCCTCAAAACGGTGAAGTATTTATAAAATGGCAAAGAACTTGTGACATTTCTACCAACATGCATTGGACCCGCATGGTACATTATGGCTGATTCCTCTCACTGAAAAGAAGCCTGAGTCCCAGCACTACAAGCACACTATAAGCCGATTATACTACTAGACATCAAAGGGCTAACTGCAGAAACCAAACTCCCATAACATAGAACATACTACTATATATAAAGTTATCAAAATAATGCAGGACTACAGCAGGTACAACCTGCACATGGAATTTTCAAGTGGATAAAAATAGTAAGTATATTAAGTATACTTAGTATTAAGTGTACTTAGGTACTTAGTATTATGTAGTATACTTTGGAAAATGGAGTAAATATTTAAGGTTAGGTTAGGGTAGGTAGGTAGTAGTAGGTTTAAAAAAAAAATTACTTTATGTACAAAGCCATTTATGTCTCACAAATATAGATAAGTATTGAGATATGTAATTTTGTGTGTCACATTGCACTAAAGTATAAGTAAGTACAAACAGCCAATATAAATGCAGATTTTATAACTATTTGCTGCCTCGTGTTACGCTTGTGTATGTAAGTAAATGGAACCTCCAAACTAAAAAAATATTATATTAGCAACATTTAATTTTTGTTTACTTTCAGTCTTAAACTTCACAGGATAAAAATAAATGAAATAACATTTAAATTAAATCATTGGTTACGTGAACCCACTACGCTAAAATTATACTAAAATACTAGCTGACCTTACAGACGTTGTCCTGTTTCCTGGAACTCGATAGCAGCGCCATCTTTCGGGCTGATTTGTGAATCTAAACCATCCAGGGTGCCACCCAAACACATACAAAATAATTCATTCAAATCGGTCCAGCCGTTTAGGAGTTCAGTGACATACACACGTACAGTAGAATTATATATATAAAGATAGGTAGAAACATCATCCGTAATTCCGTAATTTGTCTATTATAGTCAAGTCAAAGCATTACTTCAAATAGGTACATTAGAGATAAGATATACCTGCCAATCTCCATACCCGGCCTTCAAGGTATGGGTATTGCCAAATACCTGGTACAAACACCGGGTTTCAAAATACCTCAAAGTATTTGGGTGTGTTATGATTTCGATAAGTAAACGTATGCGATAAGTATGGTATACCTTCAATATTATGTAGGTATGACGTTTCAAGTTAACATTTACATTATGAGATGGTTAATAGTGAGTGCTAAATACTATAAGCAAAATAACATTAATTTTATTTAAACTGACCATCTGCGTAGTTAAAAATTATTTTATTTTAGACACTATATTTTTAAGGAACTCTTTAATATGATAAAAATATAATTCGTGATATTTTTTATTCAATAACATTATTATGTTCCTTAAGAATGTAGACATAATTATGTATATTTTTTTCTAAGTGAATCGTGATCTTCCGAATGTTCCTAAAGCACGAATGATGCTTTGGGTCCTGCCGTAAGCGGTCGGGTAGCTTCAGGTGGTTTCAGCAAGCCAATGCTGCACGGACCTCGTGGTAGTGGTTCGTTTCGTACTAGCCTATAGGTATGATGTCATACCTTCAAGGTATTTACCCAATATTTCGGTCTGTACCTGGGCTGCGTACATATACATACACGTACATACACATACTTTTTGGTATATATACCTAAACCAGTATATACGCCTCACCTCTAAGATACATAAAAGGCACCTTTGAACAACAGCATTTACATCATACTAGAATTGATTCTAGTCACCCCTTCAAAAGGTACACTCATAAGCAGAAGAATGGGCAAGAAACTCCAACCATTCTTTTGAAATGTTTTACAATGAATAAAGTTTAGTAAGAATGTGGCAAAGTATTCAGTGTGATGCCAGAAGTTACAAATAGCACCATCTCATCGTTTCCTGTGGGTGTCGTGAAAAACAACTAATAGACTTAACTAGAGACTAGAAAACAGCATTATCTATGTATCTTACCGCCATACTACGATCGCCAACTCACCTGCCAAGAGTGGCGATTATGGTAAATCCCCCAAGATGGGAGCGTTTATGACTAGTAATGGACGTCTTTCGGCTGAACCGATGATGAACATGCCTATGTGATCAGTTGATCACCATGCTTGCACACAAGGACTTGCAAGTTTCAGTTTATTTCAAAGTACTCTGTGGTTGCAAGTTATAGAGCCCATGCAGATGCAGACGTAGTTACCGCAAGTATGTAGGTACATACCTACATAGTCTACATACCTTCATTCTTTCTGGGATTAAAAATGGATACAGTATGGGCGGCCATTTTAATTGGTTATTATCGCAAAATTTAGATACCTAGCGTGTCAGTTAGGTACTACAATAATTTCTCATGGATTAGGTATCTACCTCATCAGATAAAAGGGACAATAACGAAATACGCGATTATATTCTGCGAAATACTGACTTACAACTATTTACATTTTATCTATGCGAAGCAAGGTAGGGGCGGGTCGCTAGCATGAAATAAAATAATACAGAATTACAGAACTTACAGTATTCCTCCAAGCAGTGGAATTATAATGGATTAACTTGAAATTAGCAGGAATTAAAATTGTGACTTGATCACAACGCCTTCACACTTCAAACGATCGAATGACTTAGATTAAATGAAATTATAAGCACAGGTTCTAAATTCGACAAGGAAACAGGCTGTCCCAACTCAGTAAGTCACAAATAGCCGTTTTATCAGAACTTACATGAGTCATGCGTTTATCACAGACTACATTGTTCATACTCTATGGTTATGTGTCCTAGGTTGTCAATTTCAGGATTCCCAGTATTTGAACTCAATGTTGCCAGATTCGATATCTTAATTTTTCCATTCTAAGAAAGAAAACATCGTTAAAGAGGTCACAACCGACAACAACGAACTTTAGGGCCAATCCCCTAAAGTTCGTTGCATAAATCTATACTAAGTTGACAGATATTTCAAACTCATCATAAACTATTCTATTCTATTTTTCTCTATGGCAATGGTGCCGATGTCGACAATTCTGCCAATGTCAGATGTGTTGTGTGAGAAAACGTGCGAAGGAAAAAGAAAACAAAAAATAATTTAAAAAAAAAACACCCAGATTCAATACTATTATAGATAGCTAAAAACTAAACTTAGCACTAGATGGTAAAATTTGAATTTACTGTGAACTTGTTGTTAGTACACTGAAACAAACAAATAAAAGTATTGTTAATTATATGACTAAATATATAATATATCATTAATGTATGAACACAAACTACACAAAAACAAAACAACATTATAATTTGATGTTATTCACGCGGATTGTACACCCTATGGGTATGTTTCAGTGATACTATCATGCTAATTATAAGAACTGTATTTTCACCTGTGACAAACAATAAATAAATGAATATGACAAAAACATCAAAGCTCCAAGGAGCTTTTGGGGAAGAATGTGTTAGTAGGGACGGAAAGTTAGTAGGGACAGGGATCTTTAATTTAGGGAGATGATTATACAAGTCGTGGGCTGGGTTATTTCTAGAGCAGTTAAAAAAGATGTGCTTCAAGGTGCCTTTGTCCAACCCACATTCACAGAGCGATGTGTCTCTGACTCGGATATTGTGGAGAAAAACCGGAGAACAGCAATGGCCTATACGAAGACGACAAAGAATGGTTATCACCTTCTTGGATATTTTTTTTAAAGGGGTTGAACCAAGGCTTGGGTGATACATTAGGCTGTATTGCGTGATAAAAAGCACCTTTCCGTTTACTTGAATTTTGCCACTGAACTTGCCATACGTTAAGTAAACTCTTTTTGGGAAGACTCAGCAAATCGTAGCCCTGACATTGGAAATGTTTTAGGTCGACGGCCTGTGACGTTACAGCATCCTTCGCGAGAGCATCAACATATTCGTTTCCTCTTATCCCACAATGACTTGGATGGAATCCAAACCAAATGTACGGTTTTGTGATTCTTGGCACAAGAGAAAAGTGACTTTTTGATTTGAAGCAGGATTGGACTGCGCAGTTTACTCTTGAAAGGATTCTGTTCCAAGGCTTGCAAACAACTAAGTGAGTCCGTAAAGATGACGCCAAAACATTTGAATTTTAAAACAATTTTGGAGTTTTGGTAGTAAACTGCAGCACCAGTGCAACTTGTACCTGCTAATTTAGAGGCATCCGTGAAAAATCTTTCAAAGTTGAACCATCGCTCACCAATCGCCGCATTGAAAATAGAGTCTGCCGAAGGGGAATTTTTGGTAATGCCAATATTATAAAAGGTATTATCTGGTTTAAAGCACATAATCTCATATTCAAAACTGAAAATAGGGAGTTTCGGGAACTGTATAATGGGTGAATCTAAATTTTTATAGCAACGTAAGGATTTTAAAAACAAAGGGACTTCTTTATGGTTCCAATAATTGGAACCTCGACATAGGACTTCCAAGTCTTCCACTTTTTGTACAAGGGGGTGGGAAGATTTGGTGATGACTCTAGCCAAAAACCTTGATGCTAGGTACAGCCTTCTCAAAGCTAATGGAGGTTCTGCACACTCCACTTGCAATGCGTTAATTGGTGAAGACTTCATACATCCCGATATAATCCGTAAACACTTAGACTGAATTCTGTCCAACCTTGCCAGAGCACCTTTGTTGCAGGGAATTAAAAGAAAGGATCCGTAATCTAGTAACACACTTCGGATTAAGGCATTGTATACCAGTTTCATGGTGTAGGGATGTGCACCCCACCATACACCAGCAAGGGCTTTTAAAATGGGAATAGCTCTCTCGCATCTATTCTCTAAATAGTTTAAGTGATGTAAACCACTCAATTTGGATTCTAAAAACACGCCTAAAAATTTTACTTTTGTGGAGACTGGTCACAACTAGTGCACTTTTAGGGACAGACAAACTCAAACGTGGGCATTTAACCATTGGTTTAGAGAGTCCAGGGAGACACCGAGTGATGATACAGCGTCGTTAATTAATAATAATCATAATATGTTAGGACAACCAACACACCGTTATCTGATCCCAAACTAGGCACAGCCTGTACTATGGTAACCAGACAACTGATAAATATACTTATATATTTCTAAATACATACATATTATAGATAAATAACACCCAGACACAGAACAAATGATTGTGCTCATCACACAAAGATTTGTCCTGAGTGGGAATCGAACCCACGACCTCAGTCTTAGCAGTCAGGGTCACTAACCACTAGACTAACAGGCCAGTTAATTGAATTGTTAGTGACGTATAAAGCCAGGTCGTCAGCATATTGAAGAATTTGACAATCGTTATTTAGGCATGAACTGATGTCGGGGGTTACTGGTAACTCGACGTATTCCTTGCAGGACGTCATAGTAGGGTTAAAATGCAACAAATTAAGCCACCAAATGTTCTATCGAAATTCAGTAATTTTTGAATTAGTTAAGAGTTTTAGTTTTTTAATGAAAAATCCCAGATTAAACCATTTGAAACCAATTTAAAAATGATTTACGGCGCGACTGTACTGAAATTTAAGTTATTATCATAGTTGACGCCGTAGCAGACCTTTGTTAATAATTAAAAGTTCAATAATGCCTAAAACTTTGGCAAATATCACTAATAAAACATTTAATTTTTTGTAATTTTTGCTATTACTTCATAAAAAATGTAGTCTAGTGCAATAAAAAAATACTACACTTGGTGTACAAATTACTAAGAAAATATCCTTGTCTTATCAGCTATCCAAAAAGGTATGAAAGTTAATACAAAATCATGGACTACATTATTAAAATCGTTTTTGATTTAGTACAGGCGTGCGTTTCACAAAAAGATGATTATTCGAAAAATCAAAAACAAAATTGTGAACATTATTATTCTTTTTAATCAATATTAAAAACTTTAATTACACACATTTCACACGTCTTGTTCGATGTGCTGCCCTCGGTTTCGAATACATGTTCTTATTCGCTTCCTTACTTCGGTTTTTATTATTCTTGAGGTGATTGTTGCCCTCATCTGGTCCGCCGCATTTGTAATTCTCTCCCTTAGTTCTTCAATTGAATTTACTGGGGTCACATAAACTAGATCTTTCATATGACCCCAGACGTAAAAGTCTAGCGGCGTCAGATCAGGGCTTCGTGCAGGCCACGGAATCGGCCCACCGCGCCCTATCCATCGGTTTGGATAGTTTTCATCCAGCAATTGTCGAATTGTGATTCGGAAGTGGGCTGGACATCCGTCATGTTGGTAAATCATGTTTGCTCTACTTTCTTCCGGTACATCCGTGAGCAGTGCTGATAAATGATTTCTGAGGAAATCTTCATAAAGTTCCCCATTTAGTGTTCGGGGTAAAAAATGTGGGCCAATCAATTTGTCGTCAATAATACCCATCCAAACATTAAGCGAGAACCTTCGCTGGGATGCGGTTGGTTTCAGTTTTTTAGGGTTTGCTTCTGCTTTCGGTGCCCAGTAATGTAAGTTGTGGTAATTTGTGATACCATCACGATCAAAACATGACTCATCGGTCCACAGAATGTTTTTTAAAAAGTTTTCGCTGTCGGCGTCGGCACTTAGCATAAAACGACAAAATTCAAGCCGTCTCGGCGGATCTCCTTCTTCTAATGACTGGACTGGTTGGTAATGGTATGGATGTCGGCCTGACAAGTGAACTACAGACCAGACTTTCCACTGTGACATACCAAGCTCACGCGCTACGATGTTTGTCGATGTGTTAGGATCGTCAATAAAACGTTGAAGAATAAGCTCCTCGTCCTCAGCCGTGTATCTCCGGGAACGACCAATGTCAACTTGCCTGCTTCTTTGGACGCTGCCAGTTTCAGATATTCACCGATAAGTCGATCCGAAGACACTAACGTGGGGGAGTCGGCGGTTGGGAAAGCGAAGTTGATATTCTCGCCGCGCCTCAGCAGCGTTACCGTCACAAAGTCCGTAACAGTACATTATGTCAGCGTATTCAGGATTAGAATATGCAGCCATAGTCAGCGCTTATGAAGGCACAGCACAGCACAAGAGCAAGATACGCAGCAACAGTTAGGGAAATAGCCAGTAACAAAACACGAGCTTGCGCGACGTAGAGTTGAAACTAACTAACGCTGACGACCAAATTTTGCAAAATCGCACCCCCTGTCATGCCGAGAGAACAATAGCGACCAATCACAAAGCTCCCCGAGTGGTTGGAGTTCAAGCGCAGGTAAAAACTACGAATAATACGAATACGAAACAATAGGTTGACCGTCTCGCAATTTTACCTGCCCCCCATAAAACTCTTCTCTTCCCTGGCACACATGCAAAAGTATTGATAATCATACCTTTCTGAATCACTGATAAGACAAGGATATTTTCCTAGTAATTTGTACACCAGTTGTAGTATTTTTTTTTTGCACTAGACTACATTTTTTATGAAGTAATAGCAAAAATTACAAAAAATTAAATGTTTGGTTAGTGATATTTGCCAAAGTTTTAGGCATTATTGAACTTTTAATTATTAACAAAGGTCTGCTACGGCGTCAACTATGATAATAACTTAAATTTTAGTACAGTCTCGCCGTAAATCATTTTTAAATTGGTTTCAAATGATTTAATCTGGGATTTTTCATAAAAAAACTAAAACTCTTAACTAATTCAAAAACTACTGAATTTCGGTAGAACTTTTGGTGGCTTAATTTGTTGCATTTTAACCCTACTATGACGTCCTGCAAGGAATACGTCGAGTTACCAGTAACCCTGTATAAATTATACAATAAGGGGCTAAGGACAGAGCCTTGTGGGAGGCCCTTCCATGACATCCTGGTGTCAAATTCCTCACCTGAAACTCTCAAGACCAAAGATCGAGACATTAGCAAACTACAGATGCACTGTACCATTCTCTCCGGTATCCTCAGCTGTTGCAATTTTTGCCTGAGAAAGGGAAGAAGGACATTATCATATGCAGAGGAAATGTCTAAAATGGCAGCGACTACGGATTCATTTTTCGAAAGCGATGAGCTTAAATCTGAGACCAAAACTCCAACACTATCCATGGTACTGAGTCCCTTTCTAAAGCCAATCTGGGAACTAGGAAGTACAGCTTGGCAAAAAAGTCTAGAAACGGAACTAATTTTTTTGTCTGCTGGCTAGTGGTGTTCAAAGTTGCTTTATGGCAATCACTTGCTTAATGCTTTATATTTTAAGCAAGTTATTTTATATGCTTTATTAAAGCGTGCTTTTTATATGCGTAGGTATTTGTTACGGCCAAACGGGCGGGCGCGATTAAAGCAAGCATGCTTTATAAGAATATTACATCGCACGTATGAATTTATTACGACAAAACGGAACAGTAAAAAAACCAATGAACTTTCCTTCATACTTTCCAGGCTTAGGACTGTCTATAATTGATTAAGTGTTATTATAAAAATAAGTGTTAGTATTTCAAGCAATTATAGGCGTATTTAAAAGTTCATTGATTGTATGTACAAAAATCAACTATGTACATATTTTACTTTTTACGTGAGCCGCCCGAGATCGCGAATTCGCACGCAGTGCGTAAAACGATTAAGCACACGACCAATAATAGCAATAGCAAGATTGCGACGACAGGCCGCGCGCCGCCGCGCCGCCGCGCCGCTGGTGCCTGCTTTGCAACTTGCGCTTGCGATTTTGCGATGTGTGACGGACAGAGACAGAGAGTGCGATGTAAAGCAAATAGCAACAAGTGAGAGCCACGATAGCATTTGCTTTATGATATGTATAATAAGCACGGTGCTTTATTTTGCTTTACGATATATTAAGTGTGGTGTTCAAAGGTGCTTTATGGCAATCACTTGCTTAATGCTTAATGCTTTATATTTTAAGCAAGTTATTTTATATGCTTTATTAAAGCATGCTTTTTATATGCGTAGGTATTTGTTACGGCCAAACGGGCGGCCGCGATTAAAGCAAGCATGCTTTATAAGAATATTACATCGCACGTATGAATTTATTACGACAAAACGGAACAGTAAAAAAAACCAATGAACATTCCTTCATACTTTCCAGGCTTAGGACTGTCTATAATTGACTGCCATCAATGGGCTTTTCAAAAAAGTTCCATATTGGCAAATCACTGTTCCGTCTAGACATTTTCGTCCGATAAATACAACACAGTCAACACAATATCTCACTCAATCAATCGTCCTTACTTATAATAAATTGCGTGTCCTATTACTGTTTATTTACACAAAAAAAAGCACGAAACAACATTATATTACGTCATACGTGAGCCGCCCGAGATCGCGAATTCGCACGCGGTGCGTAAAACGATTAGGCTCTAGACAGACGGACTGCATTTCAACTGCAATCCAACCGCAAATTGCAGTTCAAGTGCAGTTTGAATGCAGTTGACACGACTGCAATAGAGCTGCAAACCAACGGTGCAGTTCGATTGCAGTCGGTGTGCAGTTCACACGATTGCACGCGGACTGCAATCGGACTGCACGTTTGTTACACGCTAAGTTTATTCGTGCAGTCCGATTGCAGTCGGCGTGCAATCGTGTGAACTGCACACCGACTGCAATCGGACTGCACGGTTGGTTTGCAGTTCTATTGCAGTCGTGTCAACTGCATTCAAACTGCACTTGAACTGCAATTTGCGGTTGGATTGCAGTTGAAATGCGGTCCGTCTGTCTAGAGCCTTAAGCACACGACCAATAGCAATAGCAAGATTGCGACCGACGACTGGCCGCGCGCCGCCGCGCGCCGCCGCGCCGCTGGTGCCTGCTTTGCAACTTGCGCTTGCGATTTTGCGATGTGTGACGGACAGAGACAGAGAGTGCGATGTAAAGCAAATAAGCAAATAGCAACAAGTGAGAGCCACGATAGCATTTGCTTTATGATATGTATATTAAGCACGGTGCTTTATTTTGCTTTATGATATATTAACCACCACTAATATTAACCACCACTACTGCTGGCAACATTGTCACATTTGTCACAATAATGACGTTTTTAATAAAGTTCACGACTTCGTAGAATATTTATTTCGACCATCTAACGATGATTATAATCATCGTTAGATCATAGATGGTCGAAATTAATGATTAAATAGGTAAAAAATAATTATTAAAACCATTCGCAGTGTTGTAAATTGTTGTAAATCTCTGGATTCTACTATGTATGAATTCTAGTCGGTTCTTTATTAGGTGTTCCAATATTTTAGCAAGGACTGATGACAAAGTGATTGGTCTGAAGCTGTTTGGGTCGTCAGCGTGCTTACCAGGTTTTGAAATTGGAATGATAATTTGTGTTTTCCACTGATCGGGGACCCAACCATTAGTATAACAAAAATTTAATATTGCTAAAAAGTAATTTTTTGCTCTATGGCCAGCGTCTGACATGAAAGAATAGACTATACCGTAGACATGCGCAAAACAGTGCGTTCTAAAGTGATGTCATATGACATTACTTTTCGTCCCGAGTAATGTTTCATTACACCATGACTCCAAACATGACACGAAATGATGCGTCATAGGCGATGTCTATTGTAATGAAATGCTCGCGTTGTAGAAGAAATACATCATTACATGAGATACCGTACCGTCCAAACGTACTTTTGCTTTTGTTTTCATATCCATAAAGTCGATTTTCCTTCATACTTTACCCCCAATCTACGGAATATTTCAATCAAAAGGGCATTCCAGGCTTAGGACTGGTAATAAACATGGATTGCAAATATTGCAATATTGATTATTGACCATGACTATGACTATTGGCGTATTTAAAAATCGATTTTATGTACAATGATTGTTTTTTTTTTAGATTTATGTTTTTTTATACCTGTTTTGTTTGATTTATACGTTGATTACAACTAATAAATAGGTATTAACTGAGATAGTTTTTTTTGTCTAAAGACGTATCCGTCTTTCATTTAATGTCAGACCCGCTTTTGAAAATACACGCTCGCACGGTACGGACACATGAATTAATAATCAAACTACCATAAAAAATAACACTACATTCAGATTTGTTTTTGTTTCGTGTTACTGTTTTGTATTGTATCGCGCGCGCGCGCTGCAAAACATAACTGTCATACAGTGCGCGAAATGATAAAAACATCACCTAAGCAGTCCGCAATGTCAATATAACGTATACCTTAAAGTTAGAGCAATACGGTTCTAAATAATAGTTCACTTCGCAGCAAACCGACCGGCGCATGCTCTTTCTCACTTGCACGCATAGCCAACATTACCGAGATAATACGTAGTTTACGAACGTCGAACCATGCCGCGGTCCGCAAGTCATGAAGTCATGAAGTCATGTTTGAGTGTCATGTGCCATGTTTGATTTAGTCGAGTCATGTGTAATGAAACATTACTCGGTCGAGATACATGACGTGCAATGCAACACTCGCATTACTTACACAAGTCTACTATACCGTCTATACCGGGGGCAGAGTCCCGAACGTGTTCTAAAACTAAATTAAGCTCTTGAATAGAGAATGGTGCATCAAAAGGATCGTCTGAGTAAATGAGAGACGGCTGATGTTCTGATTCCTATGGTACGTATGGAGGAGCCAGTTTATCAAAGAACTGCTCAGCAGTCTCTCGAGGGATGGGGGAAGAAATAGAAGGGGAGCATCCAGATCTAAAACGGTTGATCTTCTTTCATACCACTGATATATGAGTGGAGGGGGACAGGGAACCACAGAAGTCAGCCCAGCCGGCATGTTTCCTCCTACGCAGCAGTCTTCTGGATTTAGCAAGGATCCTGTTGAATGCTATTAAGTTTTCAGATACCATCGCCTCATTATATACCATTTCAGCATCATTCCTTTCCCTTATGGCTGCTGTGCACTCTTGATCCCACCATGGTGGAGGAGGGATCAGTCTCTGTGCTGAGTTTTTAATAGGGAAACATGCATCTGCAGTAGCTATTATGGCAGAAATGAGGTTATTATAACAGTTTGACACATGGAGGGGCCCAAGAGAATCAACATCACAAGATACTAAATTTGGTAGAGCATCTATTTTGTCCTCCAGTAGCGAGGAATATCCCGCCCAATAAGGATTGGACAGATTATACCTCAAGAGTGGAGGGTCCGATTTTTCTAGGTAAGTCAAAAGCCAAAGTTATAATAATCGGATAGTGGTCACTACCATGTGACAAACTGGTACACTCCCAATGACATGATGCAGCTATATCCAGTGAGCAAAATGTAAGGTCAACATAGCTTTTATTCTGTCCAGGAGGAAACCTACAAGTTGGGCTGCCGTTGTTCAGGATACACAGGTTAAGGTCATCTAAGACCTCAACTAAACCTTCGCCAAAAGAGTCACAACGTTCAGAACCCCACCTAAAATGATGGCAGTTGAAATCCCCCCATAACAAGTACAGGGCCGTTTATGTTTTCCAATGTATGTTTTAATATTGGAAGGAAACTTAGATGAGGGTGAGCAATATAGACAGATAGGAGGGTTATACACTACCCTACCAGCCACAATGCTAATATCATCACCTAGAGAAGGCAGAGATACAGTAACAAGTGGCACACGAATGTTCACGCAGAGAGCCGACCTGCCATAGCCATCAGATCGGTCGCATCCGCGGAAATTAAGACTTGGAACCAGCCAAGTCTCGGCGAGGGAACAAGCTAAAGGTTTGTGTTTGTTCAGAAGGAATGTGAGCTCATGCTTCTTATGCATCACGCTCTTCATATTTCATTGAAGAAACACCAACCGAGCCATAATTATGGGAAGAGAGTAAAATAAGTGGGGAGGCAACGGTAATAGATTTTTATTTGTGGAAGACATTAAAGTTAGAAGAAGTTTGCTAAGTTTCAATGATTGAAGTTAGGTTTTCAGGAGATTCTGAGGTTTTCAGGAGATTCTGTTTGTTTATTGAGGGCATAGCCATTATGCTGAGAGGATTAGGGAGGGATAGAATTTCCATTATGGGCCATTGATTTTTAAGTTTTTATTTTTTGTCTAGACAGTACTCATAAATAGAAAGCTTTTTACAAATTTTCAAGTTTCAGATGTTCACGGTTTATGAGATATTTTTTTTTAAAGTTTCCATACAAATTGTAAAATAGCACGCCATTTTCAAATTTTTAGGTTGGCTAAATCACAGAACATAAATACTCAGAAGAATGTCAACTTCAAATAAAAAAGACAAAACAGAAGTCGCTTCTAGCGACATCTAGTTTGCGCCCATTTAACTATCCTGCACCGCGAAATTTAAAACGTCCTACGTTTTTCTGATATTTAGACTATTTAGGACCTTGCACTCTCGTTTGCAAGAACACTCGAATCACCACGTGTTTCGAGTTTTCTTACAAGTGAGAGTGCTCCAAGTATTAGAAAAAATAGAAAATAAAACAACATAGGACATTATATTAGAATTATTTATTTTTCTATCAGACCGATGACATCAACACACAAGTTGAGAGACATTTTCTCTATTTTACATTAGCTGAGAGTTACGTATTCTATATTCGTTCTCGTACTATTTCTACAGTGTAAGTATTTTTTTATCGCAACAATGTTTTGTGTTCACCAATAAAAATACACGGTAAGGACCAAAAGTTTCTGGCCTACCCATGTTAGATGTACCAAACTTCTAAGTCATTAAAATACTATTTTTCATTACCTACCCACAACAAAAATTATTTGATACCTATTCATTTTGTTACAAAGGTAATTTAATAACAAAAATGTATCTCCGATTAATCTAATGTGGGTTGGGCAGAAACTTTGGGACCTTACGGTGTACCTTTATTGGTGAAAATAAAACTTTGTAGTGTTAAAGAAACACTGCTACTACTACTAAGGGCCTGGCCACAGTCTGGCGGTGCGAGGCGCGGTGCGGCGAGCGGCGCGGTGGACGGCGCGATTCGCGGATTCGCTAGACTTGTTGCGACCGCGGCGGCGCACACTGGTCCCAAATTAAAAAAAGTGGACATTGATAGTAGACCGCTGATATTTTTTTTTATTGTTGATACAATGATAACAGATAAGGCAAAAAAATATTATTGTCCTACTTCAAATACTTTTCTATAAAAAAAATATTTCTTTTTTTTTTGTATGGGAGCGATTACATTTTACTCAATTTCTCAAAAACTTTAAGCGATGTCGAGATGGCAATCACATATGTTAGAAAACTAATAATTCTGAGTATTTGGCTCGAAGAAACTTATTGCTTACCTCTGCGTACTTTCGAGATAATAGTGACAGAAAATAACATTTTTTTTTAATGTTAATTGTTTGCTTTTTTTTAATCATAGCCTTATTTTAGCACATAATTATAATGTATGCGTAATGTCAAATAAGTAAAAAGAGACTTCTCTGTAAAAGAGGTTATGGGGGCTCACTAATGACTGAAAAGCTATGACCTTTCTGAAGGAGTACTTTCATCAGTTCTAAAAAACAATCAAAATGAAGACAAATAAAGCTGCAAACATAAAGTTGAATATTCTGAAAAAATATTATGGTGAAAGATTAATATTTGGGTCTATATTCTCTTGAGAAATCTCTATTTCCTCGTTTTCCAACGAAAGCAATTCATTGTTCAAGATCAAAGCCTCTGGAAACAACTGTTTATGTAAACGAGCAAACTTTGGTTTGATATGGCTGATGTAAGGATCTGAGCTAATTAGAAAGCTGTGGATAATGTCTAAATTAGTCTGAACTCTACCGATTTTTCTTGTATGTGCCATTCTAACATTCCGGAAACCCGTTATTTCAGCAGATACTTCATAATTTTTAAAAAACCTTCTTGCCGTGTTACCGTCATTGGTTGTACCAAATCCGTGTTTTACTATGTCAATTAACAAACCAGTTCTTTCCCGGAATTCTTCTTGTGTCAAATTCTTTTTAATTTCTTTTAACAATTTATCTTCTTTTCGTGCAGCCCACTTTTTGAAGTCTAAGTTCTACGAAATGTGTAAAATACATTCCATACATCTTATCCACATATGAAGCGAAGACAGACCATATTTATACATATCTTCTCTGATGAGTCTTTTGGATACAAAGTCCAAGTCATTCATTTCGCTAGGTAGGGTATTGCAATTATTACAAACAGCTACAGAAGAAGTATTGGAAATCACAGTAGAAATTTTCCCATCAATCATAGTCATGTACAAATCATGTTTAATATCAAAATTATCTACAATTGTGGGAACAAGATTACGAATTTCTTCCTCTAAGGATGCACTTTCCTTCTTTATCAATTCATTTGTTTCTTTTGCAAATATAAAGCCAATTGGACGACAATAGTTTGTTGAAGAGGGAGCAGGATTTTGCCACAAGATAGTACCACTCTCTTCTTCCAAACGAAGCGGAACCAAACTAATCATGAAAACTGAAGAATCGTCAATTTTAGTGTCGGAGTGTGACTTTTGTTTATAATTACTTTGAGAAGATGACCCGTCAAAACCCCATTTGCTTATTAGTTTTAGCGATTTTTTGTCGGCAGAGTTGTGCTGAATTGTTTTTAATATCCTATTAGTTGTCAAATCTAGAAGCGATTGAAGTCTTAGCATCAGATTCAGTTACAGTTATGTCTGACTCTGGAGGATAACAAGTTTTTTTAGCTTCCAGGAGCTTTTGATAGGATGGAAGACCATACATTTTCTCTGAAGCAAGAATAGTTCTTAAATTTCGATATTGCCATTTTGACAAATTTGTTGAGGTGTAAAGCGCTAACGTTTTATCATCTGGTAAACACGGTTTGTCAGTCTTTTTAGCGAATAGTACATCATGTACCATCTCACATTTTTCCTTGTTTTGGCTGAGTTCATTTAATATAGCTGCTAATTTTGTTTTTTTAGACTCTTTTAATTTGGCACATAAAGCATAAACTAATTCCTCCTCTGTGTGATCTAGAAGTGTTAGAGAACGCCTTTTCTTCTGTTTATCAGATATATCAACAAATGGTTTTTTACTTGTACCATAACTTAATTGATGAGTATCCACTTGCGTTTCGAAATTTGGAATTACTTCCTCGGCAACTTTAAAAATGCTGCTTAAATCGATATTTTGACATTTTGGCCAAACTATTTGGGATTGTAACCAGTCTGAATTTTTGTTAAGAAAGGTCTTTTGAGCTCTACTGGAAGCAGACCATCTTTTTGAGATATTACTTGAAAAATTACGACAAAATAATTTAATATTACTCAAATCTTCGGAAGACAATTCAACACCAATACGTTCAATAAGGGCATTAAATAAAAATTCGACATTTTTAAAACCACCTCCTGATTTAAGAACAACGTATAAGTCTAAGTTGGTGACAAATGCGGACATATTATAATTTTAAGGAAAATTGAAAACAAATTAGAATCAAAGATATCAAAGACAAAGTGACTTTGATTTTAACAAAAAAAAATTACGAAAACAAATTCGACGAAAGAAAGACAAACAAAAATTATTTGATTTTAAAATCCAAAGATTCAAAATACAACAATAACAAAACAAACAAACAACAAAATTTTCAGAATTAAGATTCTCAATTTCCTGGTGCGCTATTAATAAGTCGTCCGATAATTGTTTGACTTTTTCATTTAAATCAAGTACATTCTGACTAATATTTAGCGATGTATTTGGCAAACTCAACATAGTTGCATCGAAAAGCGCCGAATTATCTTTTGAATGGCTGATCTTTGCGTTATGCTCGTGAACGGGTGCTGCTTGTGGTGACTGGTCGTCTTGCTGACTTTGATGTTGATATTATTATTAATATTATGGTCCTAGTTTATCATTTGTGGCCTCGACTTGTAACTCAGGTCGTAACAGCTATGTGAACATTCAGCATTGCATATGTAAGCTGTCACGCCCTTTATGCCAGGCTTTTATTTTTGCAGCCATGTTTACATTATACATATTTTTTTTGCTTATGCTTGAGTATAGTTTTCATTTTATTTGTTGGTATATTGGGTTGGCTAGTTGGCATATAGCAAATCATTTAATTTAATTTGTGTCTCTTAATGTTTTATTATATACCATTGTATAGAATCAAGTTCTTCTAACTGGACAGACAGCTGTGCTGCTGGGGAGTTTGTTGGCCACTTCTTCTTCGCAGCTAAAGCACTAGGAAGTGCGCGACGGCGTTTTGGGGGGACTGTCTTTTGTAATTTTGACGTTCGAAAAGTGCTGATCCTCAGCCTAATTTGAATAAATGACTTTTGATTTTGATTGTTTGATAGGGCGATTGGATAGTTCTTCATTACCAGTACGTTTACGGTTGGTCTGAGATGGAAGAATTTGGGACTCCAGATTACAGACCACATCTGCAAACTGGCTTAATGGGTTGGGGGAGGGACTTGGGATGGACGTGGAAAAGCCGGATGTAGGAGTTGTGGGGAAATCATCGGGAGGGTCTGGGGGTTTATTTTTTTTAAATTTCGTGAAAAAACAAACACTAATAAACCTGACAGTTGTCGACACCAATGCAACACACAAACACAATAACAAGTCACAATGAATACAATACACAAAAAAAACAGCCAGAAATTCAAACACACGTGTTACTCAAACGCACACTGGCGAGAATCTCATCATGAACTAAAAATGTGAACACAAAAGGCTTGATAAGTCAAGTGAAGCTCTTATTTCACTATACGATTTATCGGGCCCTGGAAATCGTGTTCCCTGCCTACCAGTTAGGGCGCGAATTATTCCACTACCGCTTGGACGCCCGATTTAGGGACCCTAACTTACTGTTTGCGATTCCACTACCCTGTCCCTGCCGGCAAGGCCCGATAAATCGTGTAGTGGAATAAGCGCTTTAATATCAGGGATTAACGAACTTTAATTTACGAACATTACTATCCAAAGCTACAAGAATCCTTTAGCCCTTGAAAGATGTTGAGGGGCGCTGTTAGCAAACATAATTGTTCAAGAGTATTTAGGCGCGTGGTGAGAATGCAGAAAAAAAGGTTTTTGACAACAGATTCCTTAGCAAGGAGTTTTCAATTTGATCTATTGACATAGGGCTACGCCTTGAGCCCGTCCTACGAAATAAGTTCCGTGGCAATAAGTGGAACTAATTTTATTAAATAGTTACCAACATCATACAGCGATCCTCCTATCTCCCAAACCTATTTAAGATTGTGCATTTCTTTCAATCAGTGTTTATAACAAGATGTTGAGATAAATAAATTAATTAAGATTTTGCCTCCGTCGCATGGCTTTGGCGTTGTGTCTGTAGGAAAGCGCGTTAATTTTCTAATGTTGCTGATGCGACTTTTTTGAGCTTTGTTTCTAGAAAAACGTAACGTGACATTACCATTCGCTCAAAAGGTGTGAAGTATGGAGGGTAGAGGTAAGGAGAATCATCTCTGTATAAAAAATTGTCCGTCAAATGTATTAAATTAGGGCAGCGCCACATTCGCATCAGGGTAAATTTCTGACAGCAGTAATTATAGGTTCTTTTTACAAAATTATTTTGCACTACGTAAATATTTGATGTTTGGTATACTGTATTGTCACTAAATACTCTAGTCAATAACCGTATTAAGTATTTTAGTCAATAATAATATTTACTCACGCGGCGTACTTCAATCCGTCAACAATGACATGATAGATTCATACCATACCCTGCGGCTATGCTAGCGCCATTTTAGCGGATTTTGAAACTGTTATTTACTGCTTATAGCTGGACACTTTTCAACTTCCCACCATATAAGATGATTCTCCTTACCTATAACTACCATACTGCGAAGCTAAAAGAAAAAAAATATGACTCTCTATGAGCCGACATAACAATAAGCCCCGTTTTAAAATTCATATTTAAATTCTCTGAGATACTTAATCGCTCATGAAATTAGTCAACACTAAGGCTCTAATTGCGTTGTGAACTTTGTTTTTTACAACAAAATAAAACAAATAATACAGATGAAAATGATTTATCTTTTTATTTAATTATTTTATTCTGTAAACCGGGACACTTTGTTGGCTGAAGTCAAAAAGGAACTACCTGAAAGGGATTCGAACTTTTTTGTATGGAAGGTAGCATATCGACCCACCGCCATTTTGATTTTGTTTCGAAATCGTGGCGCACGATGAAAGTAGTATGCATGAGTAGAACACACATAGATGAACAAAAAATGTTAAGAAACACGGTAGCTCAAGTGTCACGTTACAGAGATATTTAAAGGTAAAGATCGATATATGAGTATAACGACAATTATTAAAAATAGACTTATTACGTGTCTATAGGCGCCAAATTGTATCCAAATAATCGTACCCAGTTGATTATTATTATTACTGTTTATTGAAAGAAGGTCGGTACATACATTACATACCACTAGGAGCACGAGCAAACTACTACTACTACTACTACAATTAATTGTTCGCACATCCGCTTGCTACTTGGCCGCGTCTGGGCGATCCTTGCGTGACTCTGTATCGCAGCCGATGCGGTGAGGCCTGGGACACCATGGCCTATCCCGCAGTAGGAGCGCAGATCGGATAGCACGGCACGCCAGCATCAATGATATCATCCGTCGTGCTCTTGTCATCGCCGGGGTGCCAGCTGTTCTAGAACCCAATGGCTTGGCACGCGACGATGGGAACAGACCAGTGGAATGACCATAATGCTTTGGAAGTGAATAAATAAAAAACTTTTTATAATATTAGAAAGAGTAAGACTTGGCAATTTTGAATGATAAATGGTATCGGACAAACGTCCACCACGACCACGCTGCTCTAATATGTCGATTCTTTCATCAAAATTCCAATTACTTTTTGGTAAAAAGGCGGTACAAGAGTCTTTTGGCCCTTAAATGGACAGGACGCTGCTTTTGTTAAAGATTTGTGAAATTGTATGTACAGAAAAACAAGACGTCGGTCTTAGTTCCGAATTTGGCCACGTGCCAGAAGATCCTTAAACCCTAATCTGTAATAATAACGCCCTTCGGTCATTCGAAAGTAAAAGGTTTGTGTTGCTCTATAAACCAAATGTTGCAGACTAGGGCCAATTCGTTCTACAGTCCGTTAAACCGTCTTTAACAGTATTTGTGGTCGCTTTGTCTCTATCTAAAGATTGGTCAGTTTTGTGAGGCTAACGTTCAGTGCATTCTTATACAGTGTCTATGGTTGGGACTTGGGACACACTCACAGACATCATAGACAGACGAGACGGTTTGAAAACTTGTGTTTTTCTTTTCTGTCTGTTCTAGGTCATTCGATTGTTTGACGTTTGAACGTGCTGTAATCAAAGGCTGTGATCGAGTCAACTCATTCGTAATTTTAATATACACGCAACAAATCGTTTGCTTGGAGACTAGATGTAAGTTCAGTACCTATTATTTTATTTTAAACAAGCAATCACCCCAATCCTGCTTCGCACAGATGCAATCTACTAATGCGGCGACTTGACAAAATAATGAAATTTCTTTTTATATTCTTATAAATAAAACATTAGAACCAACTTAAAAAATCATTTTTCATTACAAACTGGGAAAGTTACGCGACATTAAAATACACAAAATTAAATCAGACACAACATGGGCATAGGAACAATGTAGATGGTAGACCCATCTACATTACGTACGGGCGGTTACAGTACGGCGGTCTGTGTAGGTGTATCTTTAGAGTGCTAGTGAGTTTACTACTCTCCTGGAGAAGGATTGCAGCGTCATCGGGAATGCTTAGGGTGTGCCTCGGTCGGCGAATCGTACTAATGTGCCGGCTGCCGCGATCAGGGGATTGGGGTGCTTCACAGCAGAATCAAAGAAACGCTTGGAAAGGCGTTTCATGAACTGCTGAATGGTGGGCATTCTGAGATCTAGGTGGAGATTCTCGTTTCAGACAAAGAAGGAGACTCCCGTAACCTTTCTAAGGAAATGGTTTTGGAGAGTCTGCATCCTATGGATGTGGTTGGGGTTAGCGTGTGCAAAGTCGACGCACGTTTAAGCCATGATGGGGCGTATGACCGCGGTATAGATACGCAATTTACACCTAAAGTACAATTTGCCTATAGAGAGCGAATACGGCGCGTGAACGAGCCGTCGTTATGTGCTCCCTGAAGGTAAGGTGGCTGGGCACGCCACAATTGCGGCGGTAAGTGCTCTCTTTGAGGAGTGGATAGAGAGGCGCCACGGCATCTTCACCTTCCACCTGACGCAGGTTCTCACCGGGCATGGGTGCTTCGGGGGGTTCCCGTTCAGGATAAAACGGGGGGAAACGCCCGGGTATTTCCATTGCGAGGATCGTCTGGAAGACACGGTGGAGCATACGGTGGAGGTGTGCCCTGCCTGGGCGGAGCACCCCCGTGTCCTCGTGGAGGCGATCGGCGGCGACAACCTTTCGCGTGCGGCCCTGGTGCGAGCCATGGTACGGAGCGAGAGGTTATGGGAAGCCGTCATCTCCTTCTGCGAAGCAGTAATACTCGCGAAGGAGGAGGCGAGGCGCGTGAGGGAGTGGCAGTCTCTGCGCCCTCACGTCCCTAGCCGCCGCAGGAGAAGACGCCCCGGGCGTCGGAAGTCGATAGCGGACTCCCGGCCACCGTAGGCGCGAGCTTGCGGGTAAGGACCAGGCTCGGGTCGACGGCGTGTAGTGTTCCACGCGCACCTCAAAGAGATGTCAGCAATATTGAAGGGGTCTGCTAGGACCGAAGCCTGCCAGGGTCGCGAGATTCGTTCGAAAGAGTTACCGTGGTCCTGGCATATGAGCAACTGAAGGAACACGGGTAGGTTTTAGTCAGTAAAGTCTGACACACCCTTCCACTCCACCCTAGAGCGGGAGACGTCATTGGACGAATTCCAAACCAAAAAAAATAAATTAAGGTGGTGGACGGTGGTTGAGGATCACACCTAAGTATTTGGCTTGCTTCGCCTAAGGGATCGGCATACCGTACATAGTGATCGGACTGGGGAGGGCGGAAGTAGCTTGCACGGTTTCGTGAAGAGAACCGCCTGTCTCTTGTCGGGGTTGATCTCGATTCTCCATTTCCAGAACCAAGCGCCTAAGACGTTTGCGGAGGTTTGGAGAGTACGAGCGATACCGTCCTGACAGCGACCGGTTTAGTAAATGGTTATGTCATCGGCAAACAGAGTCAACTGGGCCTTTTTACTTTTCGGAATAATAATAATCTTTATTGGAACAAAACAGATTTTACAAATTGTGGCATAAGGATTATGTTTATGAAATTAAATGTTTTTTTTTTTTAATTTTTATATTTGAGTTGACTGAATGAAAGGTAAATTGTGGTTTACGATTTATGACGTATTAAAAAAAAAACTACTAACTAGATCTCGTTCAAACTAATTTTCGGTGGAAGTTTACATGGTAATGTACATCATATATTTTTTTTAGTTTTATCATTCCCTTATTTTAGAAGTTACGGGGGGGGGGGACACATTTTACCACTTTGGAAGTGTCTCTCGCGCAAACTATTCAGTTTAGAAAAAAATGATATTAGAAACCTCAATATCATTTTTGAAGACCTATCCATAGACCCCACACATACGTGTGGGGTCCGACCCCCATACGGGTGAAACCCAAACGGGTTTGATGAAAAAAAAAATTTTGAGTTTCAGTTCTATGTATGGGGAACCCCAAATATTATTGTTTTTTTTTCTATTTTTGTGTGAAAATCTTAATGCGGTTTACAGAATACATCTACTTACCAAGTTTCAACAGCATAGCTCTTATAGTTTCGGAAAAAAATGGCTGTGACATTCTCGGACAGACAGACAGACAGATAGACAGACATGACGAATCTATAAGGATTCCGTTTATTGCCATTTGGCAACGGAACCCTAAAAAGTCTCATAGTATGAGCACGAGACGGTCAGGCACACCGAGTTGGTAAAGCTTGTATAATAAGCCATTGTGCCAGACTTTGTCGAAAACCTTCGCTATGTCATCGCATTACGCTGGACGCCAGTGCAGTGCTTATGTGCACTATGACGAAGTGGGTTTGTTGCACGCACGAGTGTTGGGTTCGGAAACTAAACTGCTCGTTGGGGATTAGGCTCTTGCTTCGGCATAGGCTTTGAGACGCTTATGAATTAGCCTCTAGTAAATTTTGCCGAAAACGTTGAGGAAACTCATAGGACGGTAGCTGGAGTGCTCAGACTTGGGCTTGCCTGGCTTTAGGGTACCGATGACGCTACGATGCGGCTTCTTTCCACACTTGCGGGAAGAAGTTTTTGTTCAGGGCGCCATTGAAGATAGTCATGTACAATAGTTCATCAATCCGACGGTACACGGCAAACCGTTCGCGCGCGTATTTACAACTGTCGCTAGTCTGCTACCTACCCACGGACAGCTTTTCTGAAACTCCTAAATCAGTTTACCCAAAATATTTAAGTGCAAACGTTGCGGAGATGAAGCCGTTGACGGCGTTGCTTGCTCCGTATGTGAAGATCAATTCGACTTTCTTTGCTTGGGTATAACGGAACGCGGGTATAAGGCTAAGAACTCACGGAGCGATTTTCGCCCGCAACCGCCGCGGTCGTGGATCTGCGGTTTTATTTCAAAACTCACGAGACCGGTTATTCGCGCGGTTACGCGGCCGCCGCGGTTGCGATCATCGCCCGCAAACGTGGCGGGCGATGATCGCAAGATTGCAAGACGGGCGGTTAACGATCAGTTGAGGTCCAGACCGCCATGGACACACACCAGAAACGAGCCGTCGCGTTATACTTACTTCACAGAAGAATTAAAAAAAGAAGGCCCAAAAGGTTCTGGGTGCATCCGCTGATTAAGGACAGAGATCGTTATGGATTATTTGTTACTCTTATTAGTGAATTAAAGAAGGACGGAGAAAAAATCTTTAATTATTTTCGAATGTCCGTATCTAGTTATTTAGAACTTTTAAGAAAAATGGAAACTGCTCTTCAAAAACAACATATTAATATGCGAGATCCTATATCACCGGAGGAAATGTTGGCAGTAACATTAAGGTAAGTCCTATATCACCGGAGGAAATGTTGGCAGCTGTTCGCCGGCCCCCGCGGTCGCCCGCCAACCGATCGCAAAGCGCGCGGGCGCCACCCGCCGAGGTTGCTGCGGGTAACCGCGGCCCGCGCGATTCTACTAGTTGCCCGCCGGTACAGCGGGAGCCGCATACAACCGCGTACACCGCGGGCGTAAAACGCGTCGTGAAATGTGCTTTAATTTTTTATATAAATATTTGCATTCTACAGAAGCTGCGGGCCCGCAACCGCAGCGGACGCGGGCGAAAATCGCTCCGTGAGTTCTTAGCCTAATAGGCTCGCTGAACGTAAACATACATGGAATTGTGCCAGCTGCAAAGCACCAGCGATAGCCAGTCCCTGTATTAAAATAACGTCACCAGTTCCAGCGGACCATGAGACCATTCTACTGCAGTTGAAGCGGCTGTCGGCCCAATTCCTGCCGCGTTAGTTGAGAGTGTGAAGGGCAGAATTCTCAGAAGTGAAGCACTCCTTTGAGTTTGCCTGCGGCGAAATCAAAGCGTTGACTGGTAGAGTATCAATCTTGGAGCAGGAAGCCGAGTCAATGAAAAAGACTAAGGAAGAACTATCCACTTTACAAGATCGTATTATTAAGTTAGAGGAGCAGCAACGTGAGAATGAGCAAAGGTCCCGTATAAATAACATCGAGTTTAAAGGTGTGCCAATGTCAAACGACGAAAACCTGTTCGCTATAGTGGCCAAGATAGTGGAAACCATCAACTGTCATATCCCTAGAGAGCAGATCAACTACATTGCAAGGGTACCAACGCGAAACGATAATCGAAATAAAAATATAATTTGTTCCGTGCACAATAGTTACACGAGGAATGATTTCGTGGCTGCCGCAAGAAAACGTAAAAACCTAAACACCAGTAATCTAGGGCCTCAAGGAGACAGCAAGATCTATGTCAACGAACATCTTACACTGGATAACAAAATTCTTCTCAACAAAACAATAGCCCAAAGAGCGTGGATTTGAATATGTGTGGGTTAATGGTTGTAAAATATTTTTACGTAAAAACACCGCTTCTCCTAAGCATCATATCAAGACAGAGCGAAATACCAAAAATTTTTATGTCAGGAATGTCGTTGCAGGTTTCTGGTATTTTGTTTACTTATATCGATTCGCTAAGTTTGAGAAACACAGGTAATTGTTTTTTATACGTATTCCTTTCTCACCTTCCTTTTGTTCGCTGCTCGCTTGGTGACAACCAAATAGTAAATACTTGCTATTATGATTATATGCTCTATTTTCTATCAGTTACGTTTTGCTACTTGGTCGAAGCTTATAATAGCTTCTGCCCGCGACTTCGTCCACGTCAAATTGCCTACCAGTTTTTGTCCATTTTTCGTTTGCTGCTCCGCTCCTTTTAACCGTAGCGTGATGGTATATAGCCTATAAGTTTTCTAAAAATAATTTTTCAATTCCGACTAGTAGTTCCTGAGATTAGCGCGTTCAATCAAACTAAACAAACAAACTCTTCCGCTTTATAATATTAGTATAGATTAATTTAAACTCATTTTTTTAAACCTATTCGTTTTGCAACTTCGTCGACATGCTTTACTACCGTAGTTTGAATGTGCTTTATATATTTTTATCTATTCCATTGAATAATAAACCTTTTAATGAATATAATTTACACCTTATTGGTACCGAGGGCTTAGAGCCCTTTTATAATGCCTTGCACTTCGTCCGGAGTGACGGGAGGCAGAGGATCATCAAGGTATTCAACGGGAGGGAGGGAGGTCCTAGGTTCGTACTCAGCGTCCACCTTGGCTAGGTGCGCTCAGTTAACCGATTATGCTCTGGGAGTGCATTGGAACTTTAGGCTGTCGGCTAGGTTATTACCTGCCTAAAGTTGCCTAAAGTTCCAGTGCACGCTTTGTCTGGAGGGTCGAAGGCTATGCTATTATTGGAGCGAGTGAGAGGAGGCAAGGAAACCTACTCACAGGAGTGAAGTTTCCTCTGAAGATGCCAGAAGGCTTGGTGGGTGGACTCGAGTTCAGCGAGCATCTTATTCCAGCCCTCGAAACTGTGCTCCACAATGCTTTTCTTTGCAAATGCTCTGCTGCAAATGACGCATGTGGGCTTTGTTTGTGTCACATGGAAACAAGTGGTAGGCACGAATAGCTGCGTTCTTCTCAGTAATCAGTTCTCGCACGTCAGCGGGTAGTTTCCAGCGATGATCTCCCATTATCGGAACTTCCCGTGAACAATCCGTCAATACAGATCGTACGTGTTCTGTAAGCGAGTTGATTGCAGCCGACGTGTCGGCGACTGACACTATGTGGTCGGGGTTGTGAGGCGACGTAGCGGATTGTAGTCTTTCGTCTTCTTTCCTCTAGACGGTTATCATTTGGGTTTGAGGGGGAGCTGGTCAAGATCGCTCGGGTCCGAGTATATGCTAAGGGCATGACTACGGGGCGGTGGTTGGAGTTAACCTCGTGGAACGTCTCAGTAGACTGTAAACGGAGGTTTACATTCTTGAGCAGCGCTACATCGAAAATATCCGGAAGCTGGTTGGGATTTCCAGGGAAATGGGTCGGATTCATCGGAGCAATGACATCAAATTGTGGAAAGCTAGACTGAACACGATCCTATCTCTAGGAGAGGTCGTGTTACAGTTCCATGAGGGATGTTTGGCACTGAGGTCACCCGCCAGGATAACGGAGTCACGCAGGCCGAAGAGGGCATTCAAATTCTAGTCAGTGAGGTGGGATCCTCGAAGTCTTTGGTGGGCGGAATATAGGCGGACTTGGCTTGTAATGCCGTTAGCATTGAAAAATCCTAATTTTAGGGACCGGGGTTTGGTGCAACTTAACATTTCATTATCCACTGGAATGTTTAAAACGTTAGGCTACGGACGTACTGGGTAACACTGGTACGCTTTGAATATTTTGATAAGACGAAAGGCAATGTTATTCGCCGCACGTATCTCAATAGCCAACATCTTGGCAGCGTAGCTGTGTAACGAAGCGTAGGCGTTAAGTATAACCACCGCGTCGTCGTCGTCGGCGTAGCTCTGCTCGTTCGGGAATGGACGAGTCCACCCCCGAACGAGCAGAGCTTTTTTGAGTGGCATCCCGTAGCTTGCTTATTAAGGCTGTCACTACTTAAACGGACTTTAAGGACGAGTCCACGCAGGCTTCTTCCTTTTATACACATGGCCGCGCTGGACGGGACTGTCCGGTATTGTCATCTAACACGGCCTCTCCTGATATGGCAGCGTCCTTGCAGCCTTCGTCAGTTCTCGATGACGGACCAGCACCATCGTCGTCATGGTTGAATGTTTGATGTTCATCGTAACCTGTAACCATAGTGTACATACATTTGTACGTAAAGGTCACATACTCAAAGTTACTACAAAAGACAGAAAAAGAGCTCTTATGAATTAAATATATAGCAGCGACTTTATGTACCGAACAACACAAACACGTTATACAAAAACTAAACAGTCGTACGCAATGAGTTTTCATATCACAAGTAGGATTGATCCAGGTCATATTCCCACACCAAATACCATACGTGCATCAGGATTTTGCATCGGTTACAGCAGGTCAACCATGAGACCTATCTAATCTAACTAGCTTGTATTGTGTCACTGCAGTGCTGCACTCCCCCTTTTCCACAGAATTCTGTCTTTTGCTAGTACTGGCTAGTCCTTTCAGTAGGAGTCAAGCTCGTCCCGCCATCTTCTTCTCGGCCAGCCGCGGTTTCGCCGAGCGTTTAGTGGTACTGGTATCCAAATGGTGGCTCAATTAGCCCATTTGTCATCAGACATCCGGCAGACATATCCCGCCCAGTCCCACTTGAGCTGAGCAACTTTCTGGGTAACATCTGTAACATCATCAACAACCTTGGTTTTGGCGCACAGTGATATGTGTGTTCGACTTTCAGACCGTATTAGGCACGTTGCAAATATAAAGAGGAGATGTTGTAATTCGATTTTACAAAGAAACAACGCGTGACACTTTCGGGATGAGGGGTGTTAGTTCCCGCCCACTTCTTTATTTTCCACCAAAAATCAAAATCACAAGTCATTTATTCAAACTAGGCTGAGAGTCAGCACTTTTTGAACGTCAAAATTACATAAAACAGTCTGACAAGACAAATCATTTAAGCTGTAACATAAGGGATAAATCAATAAATATGAAATTTACTCATTCTCCCAAAAGAGTACATATGAGGAAGTCTGAAAGTGTGTGGGAATCGGTAGTCATGGTATGGTCACGTGACACGGAGGAATGAGGAAAATTTCATGAGGAAAGTATTGAGTTTGAATGTCGATAGCTATAAGAGTAGAGGGAAATTATATCAAATATATAATAAACAAAGAAACTATGGATGGACTGTGTGAATTATGATATGGATAGAAAGGGGTAACTACTAAGATGACGACTAATAGAGAAGTGTGGAAGGAAAAACCATGTTCGCTGACCCCAAATAAATTAGGATAAGATCAGGAACGGTGATGACTCATTCTCCCAAAAGAATTGAAACTGGTAAACACAAACTGTATTAAAACGAACCGATACATCCAGTTTGAATAACCGATATATCCAGTTTTAAACAAGATAAAATTGCCTTCTTTTTTCTAAGGCCTTTTCGTGACGATGAACTCTTCATCATTTCAATGGCAAGAACGCTTTTGGATATATTTGGTCGAAGACCAGTCTTGTCTATTAATTTTTGTAATCCATTGCTATCTTAGATTATCTACGGATGGAAATCTAAAACTTTTATCATTTAAAGTTTAAATAAATAAACTAGGTGGGCTTTAAGTACTTTAAATTAAATAAACAACAACGACCATACTAGTTGTCTCACGGAGGTAAAGTACTGAAAATAAATTATTGTAGATAAAATAATTGTATTTTTAGGCTTCCTGTCAACTCATCCCCAGTCCCAACGTGCCCAATTTTTATATCCCTATTTGTTGCAAGGGTACAGTTCGACGGAAAAGTGCTACGATGTAGAAAATAAATACGTATCACGTATAAATTTACCACTTGATCTTTTTCTATCCATCTTTGAACAAAATATTTTTTCTATATTTCGTGCAAATAAGTAGGTTAGGTAGTAATTAATTATCAAATAATTCCTAAAGATTTTACGATAAGTCTAAGCCTGTACGTGTCCGAACGAAACAGTCATAAAATTCTAGAAAGGTGGGTAAAAGACGGTGGAATCTTTTTTTTTAGAATGACATTTCTCAGGTCAACGTACGAGGTTGTCGACTGCTTTATCGGACTTGCCTGTGGTTACCTTAATAAATGAAGGCCTCCAGCCTAGGCATAAAAACTTAAAACTAGATCGACTACTCGCTAAGTGCACCCCCTGTACCGCTGGTAGTGGTTAGCAATAGACGGACTCGATCTGAATGATAATATTTAGGGATAAATTTATAGCTCCAGGCTCAGCGGCGTGGGCTAGGGTCGAGGCGGTTGGTGGCATTTGTTGATGCTTTTTCTATCGCGGGTTTTGGTAATTATATTATATAGCTCTCTCAATCTCTCTCTCTCTCTCATTCATTTATTATGAATAAAAATTTGTCTTAAGTTCTCTAAGATAAGAAGCATCCTTACTTATTGACATTACAATGCTGCAGTGCAAATGGTACGAAGTCATGCAGAAAGTTTTATTATTGGACAAGCGATATTTTTAATAATTTATATACTGAGTGTGTCACACAGTGTGACACACAGTGTGTGTGTGTGTGAGTGTGACACGCTTTATATTAGCTTCACTTGTATGTTTGTATATTTGTATGTTTGTTTGTAACCGACTCCTTATAGCGCGATTTTGACCCACTTTAAACGACCCGATTTCATTCAAACTTTGCACACCTGTCAAGGACCGATGACAATGCAATAATTTCATATCCTTGCCAGGGTTACCAGGACAGCAAAAAAACTGTCTTCGAAAACTACACTGACATAAGTCACAAACTAATTTGTGCCATTATCCTTGCCAGGGTTACCAGGACAGCAAAAAAACTGTCTTCGAAATCTACGCTGACATACGTCACAAACTACGCTGACATACGTCTCAAAATTCGAAACACCCTAAAAATATAAATATAAATAATAGTACAAAATAATGGAAAAAAAGCGTGGGGTGCCTGATATCAATAATACCTAAAAAGGCACCCCACGCTTTTTTTCCATTATTTTGTACTTTTTGGTTTGGTTTTCAATGAAAGCGTGTTTTTTAGTTTTTTTAAACTATTATTTATTTAACAGATAGCTTTAATCATTGTTAAAACTGTGATTTGTGATGGTTGAATAAAAATAAATACAAACCATACTTACAAGTCCTTTTCTTATCATCAGCACTTTTGCAACGCATGTAGGTAGATATACTGGGGATGAGTTGGGAAGCCTATTTTTATGTCCAATGTATTTAAGGTTTATTTTCGATTTATGAGACAGCCGCGGAATATATACTAATATTATAAAGCTGCAGAGTTTGTTTGTTTGATTGAACGCGCTAATCTCAGGAACGAATTGAAAAATTCTTTTTGTGTTGGGTAGCCTATTTATCGAGGAAGGCTACAGGCTATATAACATCACGCTACAGACAAGAGGAGCGGAGCAGTAATGAAGAATGTTGCGAAAACGGGGAATATCGCACGGGTAGGCGATTCGACGCGACGGGAAGGGCCCGGAACAAAAAAAATTACGCGGACGAAGTCGCGGGCAGAAGCTAGTATTGGATTCTAATTACGGCCCAATTTTTTTTGTTATTTTAATGTTTGTTGTCCATGGTTGACGATAGATGGCGGCCTGTTTACAAAATGATATAAAAACTACAAAAACATTATTTTGGCTATTTAAAGGTTTTTGGGAATGAATATTGAACAAATTTCAGTGCATATAATTATTCAAATATATTAATACTGAGCTGTGCGTACCTAAATAAGTTTAGTTCCCATGTCGCCATCTAATGTCGAGTAGAATTATTATATTTGGATACATCGAAGTTTTGACATTTTTCTAGAATAATTTTTAAAATTACGCATACAAATGAAATGTGATGCCATCCATAGCATCAGAACGTGTATCCGAGTAGTTTTTACAAGATAAAACATAACACTTCATTCTTATTTCTTTATAACGCGAATATGCTCTAAAATGTTAACTTTTTTCCATATTCATATTCATTTATTTATTGTTTGTCACAGGTAAAAATACAGTTCTTATAATTAGCATCATAGTATCACTGAAACATACCCATGGGGTGTACAATATTTGTCTGTTAGTCAATGTTATCCGCAATGTTAAAAACAATTAATAATAATACAGATATGTACTCTCTTAATTGTTGGTGGTTATTATCCATTGCGTTGGTTGTTTAAGGCAACCTCATTTTACATTTGTTATTATGTTTTAAGCCGGGTATCCACTTAGGTTCGCCGTGGTTTGCGAACACTGTGTGCTCCGCGAACGTGAACGTGTACAGTGTACACACTTAAGCTGCAACATCAGTGCTCCTGTCGGAGCACTAACATTCGGCGCTCCGGTCTCCAGTCTTGATTTTTACCTTTTCCCGCTCCTTTGCTTTTATTAACTTTGGTTTTATCACGTCTAAAGCCAGATAACAGTATAGATATTTTACTTTTACATAAGTCGGGTTCAGTGTTTAATGCTTCGCCAATTATCTTCCAGGCGTCTTCTTTTAAATTCTTTTTCTTGTAGTTTTCATCTCGTGGGTCCCATAAAACATTATGTTTACGGTATTCTTCTATGAGCTGTAGACATTTTTCATCGGACCACTCCATGTTTTTAATTTATTTTATTATATTTTATTTATTAGGGAAAACAAACAGTGACACATTACATATTGTATGAAGAAAAACAAAATCATGTGGCCAAATGTGTAACAACAACATTTTCCACGGAATACACATAAAAATAATAAGCTTTACAAACTATGCTATTTAAGCTAAAACCTACAAACTACAACAATTTATGCTAGCGAATAAATGTTTTGTGCTAAATAGCAAAATTTATCAAACAAAGAAAAAATATTAAAATCTCGATTAGGCGAAGGTATACAAATCTTAATTAGAAATACTATTGACTAAGTGTTTTAGTACAATATTTTTGAATCTACCAGCAGAAAGAGCAAACATATCGATATGATGGAATTTATTGTTATAATTATTAGTTAACCGACGCAGAGGTGCCCGCATACCGGCGTTACTGCGACAAGATGTAGCAAAAAGCGGCTGTGCGCGCACCCCGCGGCGTACTGTCGTTCTAGGAACGATATAACTGATTTTGTTCTGGATATCTATACAGTCATATACATTATTAGATGTTCGCGAACTTAACAAACACGTTGTGACACGCTCGCGTCCACGAACAAACTGCGCTCCCCTTTGAGATCGCGCAAAAAACCGCTTCCCGAGCGCTCCGCCGTGCTCCGATCGTGCTCCAGTCGCGCTACGCGATCACGACGTATCCATTATGTTTGGTTTGCGGAGCGGGCGCGTTCGCAAACTACGGCGAACCTAAGTGGATACCCGGCTTTACATGTCAGTTTTTTCTCGACCTCATCTTACATTTATTAATAAACATAATTATTACGGTCATGCAATTTATATTAAATAAGTAAAAAAAGTTAGCTGGTAGCAGCTGGATGAGAGTTGCCGAGAATCGGGCTGAATGGCGTGCAATTGGACAGGCCTATGTCCGGCAGTGGACTGCTATGGGCTGATGATGATGATGAAGAAAAAAAATAAGTTTAACATGCCAAGTTTTAGCGAATTTTACTTAGTTGTGCACAGGACGAACGCTAACAATACACTGACTAAGGCCACGCCTACTCGATGACGTCAGGACATAATATATGTAGTTGAAAATCACAATGCACAGTTGTTTAGGCCGACTCTTCTTTGTATTTGCTCCGTGGTATAACGAACACCTTCAATAATTTTAGCCTATCGCAGTCCACTGCTGAGCATGGGCCTCTCCTATGTTGCGCCACAACACCCTGTCCTCCGCCTTCCGCATCCAGTCTGCCCCAGCCACCTTTTTGAGGTCGTCGGTCCATCTAGCTGGGGGGCGTCCCACACTACGCTTGCCGATACGCGGTCTCCACTCCAGGACTCGTCTGCTCCATCGGCCATCGGTCCTTCGACAAACATGGCCAGCCCACTGCCGCTTCAACCTGCTTTTTCTGCAAGCTATGTCGGTAACTCTTTTCTGGGTAGCTAATAAGGAACACCTTATACGGTCTGAAAGTCGAACATCCAGGATACTGCGCTCCATGGTTATCTTAATAATTCATCTGCCCGTAGTCTACGTAGCTCGCGGATTGTTTCGCGGTTAGTTTTCGAGCCCTCAAACGTAACATCCCTCATCAACTCTTTAAGAGTTAATAACTGTCGTAGTGGATTCCGTGCCGACCAATAGCCCGCGAGACCTTCACTGTTAGACATCGGCCATCCCGAATTTGATGGTTTGCCATAATCGCAGTGTGGTAGCATAATGCATAGAAAACGCTGCTGCCCATTCTCTAGTAAGACTCTTAGTCGTCTCTTATGACACCCGCTGGTAGAAATGGGGTGGTGCAAGTCTTTACGTCCGGCATAACACGGGACAACAATATGTATGTTTAATATTATTTTTTGAAAACCTTTCAAAATAAATTTTCTAATATTAATGGTAAAAACTGCATCAAAACCCATTGCGAAGAACGAGTGATCACTTAGTTCTTCTCAGACAGACACTAACAGCCACTTTAATTTATAAATATAATGAAAAATATAAATTTTGACGTCGTCTTTCGGTATAAAACACCCACGTTTCACCTCCATGGACTCCACTCTATGGGTCGCGCGTGAGAAGCTTTTTTTTTGTCCCAGCTGATGGCACTATTGCACATTAGGCTCCTTATTACGGCAGCAACCTCATCAGGGTCCGAGTTGAGTAAAACGAAAGATGACAGTCAAAAACTACGTAAATAGTAATGCAAATGAGCAGCGTAACTAACAATAACATATTCTTTACATTTGGCTCTGGGGGCACATTCTCAATACCCTTTGTGTTCTCTACGCCAAGCGACAAATTCCTTTTTACACGCTTTATATTAGCTTCACTTGTATGTTTGTATATTTGTTTGTAACCGACTCCTTACAGCGCGATTTTGACCCACTTTTAACGACCAGATTTCATTCAAACTTTGCACACCTGTCAAAGACCGATGACAATGCAATAATTTCATAAATTTGTGCCATTATCCTTGCCAGGGTTACCAGGACAGCAAAAAAACTGTCTTCGAAAACTACGCAGACATACGTCTCAAAATTCAAAACACCCTAAAAAATAGAAAATAAATAATAGTTTAAAAAACTTAAAAACACGCTTCCATAGAAAACCAAACTAAAAAGTAGAAAATAATGGAAAAAAGCGTGGGGTACAATTAAAAAATACCTTAAAAATTTTTTCTTCATACCTTCATGGGCGTAGGACCATAAAATGCAGAAAATAAATAAAAATAACCTATTCATTAAAATAATAATTAAAGCGAATTGCTTACCCCTATATATCACAAATCACTGTATTTTAATTATTGTTGTTGTTCTTATTGAGTGCTGGCTCACACCCAAGCGACGACGTGCCGTTTCGTGGAAATTGAATGTCGCTCAAAGAAATCAAAAATTGTTTGTTCGACTTCGACCGCCAGTCGAGATCTGCCAGATCTTTGTGCATGATTCGGGGTCCTGAATTGCCCATGATCAAGCAGCCTTTGAGTGGTTGCTAAAATGGTCCTTCCATTAAGGACAGCGAGGTTACGGATCCCAAGAAACTTACACATACACTACAAACATTGTTTATTTACTGTCATCACTCGTATCAGATGACTGGAATATTTCCTCTACAACGGCAGCAAGAGGATATAATGCACACTCTTGATGCCGGGCCCATGCCATGTACCAAACAATGAACATGACATGGGCACAGTATCCGAGTGTTCGCATTCCTATTAAGCAATTGCAATAAGTTTAAAGCTCCTAACTAAGTAATTTACTTTTTTGCTTTCAGATATTGAAATAAGTTTATTAAACTTAAATAAGTGCCATGGACCTGTGGAAAAAAGCGAAATCCCCAAATTATGCAAGTAATAAGGATAAATTATATCCGTATTCTGAGATTCCGTTTCAAAACGAATACAAACTGGTTAAAATACCGTTTTGTGTTAAAAATTTAATTGAACACGTAGACTATTTTGGTTTAGGAAGAATAAATTACGCCGAAGGCACCGTAGGGTTTCCTAATTGTTATAATATCAATTACGAGTTTAGATTAGTTTCTGATCATCCGGATGAGAAAGAACGGGGCAAAAAGATACCTAACAGGATACCAATGTCTGAAGGGACGAGCTTTGGATCCACTACCCGTAACTACATAAAAGACAACTCAGTCAATACTGTCACTGTAAACCTTAAAAAGGAGACTGTGACAGAGATTATAGCTCAAGATATTGCTCGTATAGTCAATAGTGACCAGGGAAAAGTAATTGTTTATGGTAACTATGACGAACAAATTGAAAGGCTCACTGACGAACTGAAGAAGATGAAGCAGTTACTTTATTGCCCTATTTACATGTTACCGGATAACCTACAATTAACTTACTGGAGAACTTATAGAGCATATTTGGGCATCAATGAACTAAAAAGAGAACTGTATAGAAACGTTAGCAAAGGTGATATCGAGGCTGCCGTCATACTGACTGGGTGTTTGTCTGACCCATACTGTGGCGGAGCTCTAGCTGACGTCATTCTTCGTCTCCTCGCGAATAACGTCGCAAATGTCATCGTGTACGCTGGCAAAATATGGAATAACAATAACAAAGAGGTTGTGCGTGAGCATTTCCCATCAGTATTTTATCATATCTTCGCAGGCGACAGTATGGCCCTCATTAACTACCAAAACAATCAGGAGCTGGTTTTAGAGCCAATAGCGAAAGACAGCCACTACAAGTCTACTAACAAATCAGGCTGGAATATAATTCCAATATGGGATGATAATAAAGTTTTATTCAAACTTTACAACATTGACAACGGTAAGTATTTACAACTGTCTCCTACGACTGGGGAGGACGGAGTCGGACAAGCAATTAGTGGCGCGAAGGATTCTGAAGAACTAGGCGACAAGTTTTACTTTGAGCCGTTAATTATAATGAACGGACAAATAGCTTTTAATATATTCAACGACGAGGATAACAAACGATTAGAGTTGCCTGCCATTGTCGATACCTTGGAATTGGAACTCAAGGCTTTAGTTGAGCAAAAAAGCGTTGTGAGCGATCAGGATGAACATTCCTCTTGGATTTTGAGTACTTCATCCCAAGATAAGGAGAAGTCGGATAAAAAAGACGAACAAGCCCAAAGTGAAGACGAAGATTTTTCTAATTTTAATTATTATGATTAGGACTAATTTTGACCACAAAGTATTTCGAATATTATTTGGATAAGTTATTTCGTATAAGTTATTTGTTATTTTTCTTATAGATGACAAATTCTGTTAAAAACAGTGCGTACCTACTCCCTGTAGTTACGTATAGTTTTAACAGTAGGTGCGTACAGTACCTATTTCGCTTTTAAGTTATGCGCCCCGCCAATCATCGTTTTTCCAAATTAATAGATAGATGAGGTACCTACAAATTTTCTGCCGTCACATTTTGTCGTCTGTAGAGCTTTAACTGTAACCAGAGGGGTAATTGTGTAACTTACTATCAGTAGCAATCGCTTCCATCTTGACAGTTCAACAACATTCATTGCGTTATTTACTTTGTTGAGCAGACAATTTTACAAACATAAGACGCAATGTATTATTATATCTTCAAAATTATTCATATTCTGATTGATAGTACATTAGTAATGGAGGGTGCAGGGAAATTAGGGTAGGTACTATAATAATAAATACATTATATTGATTGAATATTACTAAATAGATATTGATTACTAAATATCATCGCTCATTCTTATCTAAATCCCAAGTGAGATGTTGTTTGCTGAGTCGCATAACTTTAAGCGTAGGGAATTTAATTGAACTGAATATTGAATAGTTAATTTTAGTTCATGAATGAACTTATCTCTGACACATATGCCCGATTCTTGTGAAACACTCATGAAATTCAAGCCGCAAAGGCTGTGCTCAGAATTACCTACTTAAATTGATAAATTCATCATTTCAGCCATAAGATGTTCGCTGCTGGACATGGGCCTCCCCCTATTTGAGGGGCTTTGCCATAATCGCCACGCTTGGCACGCGGTTTGGCGATCGCAGTATGGTGGTAAAATGCATACAGAACGCTGCCTATTGTCTAGGTAAATCCCTTAGAGCGCCTTCACACTAGCGTTTGTCCAGCGTAGGCGTTCGATACACGTATGCGCAGCGCAGACACCGCGACTGCGCGACGTAGGCGTCGCGTTGTCGCGGTGTCAGTGCAAGGATAAATTAATATGCTGCGTTGGCGCCGCAGGTGCGCGACGTATGCGCCGCGTTACTGCGGTGTCATGTACAATAAAAATATTTGAATATTTTTTTGTGTTTACAATAAAGCACAAATTAATTACTTTCACTTGACCGTAAATTCCACCCGTAACCCCATTTCTTCCTGTGGGTGTCGTAAAAGGCGACTAAGGGACTTACTAAAGAATGGGCAGCAGCGTTCTCTATGCATTTTACCACCATACTGCGATCGCCAACCCGCCTGCTAAGCGTGGCGATTATGGCAAAGCCCCCCAAATTGGGGGAGGCCTAAGTCCAGCAGTGGACGTCTTGTGGCTGAAATAATGATGATGATGATGATGATGACCGTAAATTCCTTAATGGGTTCACACATATCCTTTTATTTTTATTTTCACGTTTTCGCAATAATTTTCTTTTTAAAAGCAAAGCCAACAATTGAGTTTCCTCGTCAGAATCCATTTTGTTAATGATATTGCCGATATGACAACGCAATTGTGTGACGTCTGCACCGCGTTAGCGCAGCGTTCTATTGATTCCAGATGAAACGCCGCAACAACGCGACGCGTGCGCCGCGTTTTCGCGGCGTCTGCGCTGCGCATACGTTTATCGAACACCTACGCTGGACAAACGCAAGTTTGAAGGCGCTCTTAGTTACCTTTTACGACAACCACAGGAAGAAATGGGGTGATGCTATTTTTTACGTCCACCACCACAAGGAAGCTGTTTCTAGTTAATAATGTTTATTATAAATAGTAATAGTATATTTATTTGCATAAAAACACGGTATACAAAGATGTTAAAACTAAAGCTTAGAAACAAAACATGTTTTGCCAATATAATAATTGGCATGCAAATTTTTAGTAGGTAAACATAAGTTAACATTTTATGTCAATGTAATCTTTAACATTATAGAAACTATTAACACATAACCATTCAACCAACCATATTGCAGCTTTAATTACCCAAATTGTCAACATAATCTAATTTGCCCCCCATTTGTCCACAGTCGTTAATGTGGTCCATGTCAGTGGAACAACGTTGGCAGGACCTGGGCTGGAGTTTTATACTAGATGATCCATCAAGATGCTATATTAATTAATTTCAAATATATACGCACCCTAACTGCGATAGATATCGGAATATTTTGACTACTCAACAAAAATCAATTAGGCATTTCTTACCGGGTGCCCTAATAGCAAGCGACCGTCGCAATCCGTGGTCGCAATTACTTGCTTTTGGTGCCCGAATAAATTCTTGGTACCTCGTACCTCAGTTTTAGTTATTTTTTCCGTAACCATCTCAACGGATCAACCAGTACAAACAAGGTCACTATATACCTAATGTATACTGATAGATTGTTGACGTAGGACATATTTTTTTAATTTCTGAAATAAACACCATTACAATAATTTACCTTACTTTTATTAAAAAACCATCTCCACAAAACGAAACTTAGCTGATTATGCTTCGGAATTAAAATCACAATACTGTAATATTAAACATTTATTGTAATAAAAGAGCTATTAAACTTATAAAAACAATATATAAACAAACACATCAATCCGATGTTAATGAAAACAGTCTTTGTATTTATGTATCTAGATAGTAGATACCCACAATTTAAAAAAAATGTAAAAATCACGAGTTCCTGTTAATTTAGAAATTAACGAATAAATAAGCAGATCGGGTCCATAACAATCATGAGCAGAGAGGTATTGGCAATAAATTTAAATGCAAGACTGATAGAGTAGACACGCACCGCACAAACTCATTTCAGCCAAAAGACGTCCACTACTGGACACGTGGACATGATCGGTTCTCTGCTTTCCGCATCCAGTCAATTCCTGTGGCCTTCACAAGATCATCGGTCCACATCTTGTGAAGGTACCGCGGTACCTTCACTTTACACTTTTATCATAACTTCCTGCTAGATTTTTGAATGATGTGTATGGCCGAACTGGTTGTGGTCTGGAGACCCATAATCGCGCTATACTCAAACGGGCAATAGGGAAGCATGCGCGTGAGCCATGAATAAACTTTAAACAATGTTAAACGTGTAGATATATAAACGACGTGATATTCCGTATGGCTGGTTCTGAGACTAAACTGAACTAAACGGACGACCTTGCGAGGCTCAGGCCGTCGCCTCTATCCAGACGTACCGGATTTTAAAGCATCTCTCTCTTTAAGTGTCGTGTTTTCAGATACCAACGCCTGTACCCTTTGTTCATATTTCTCTCTCAGTTCCTGTTGAAGAAAGTAAGAACATTCCTTTAAATAAATACATTTGTAAATAGTAATTTGTGTCGTGGATTGCTAAAAGTCAGTCCAACCTTGAAAATAGCGAGCTGGGTTTCATACTCCTTCTTTAAGTCATCGTTAAGGGTAGTGCTCGTTTGAGCCCGCTGCAACACTAGTCCATATCTCTCCTTCTCAGCCTTAAACCTGGCTTCCATTGCCAGCAGGCGGTCCTAGAACATACATAGATGATTACCGCTATGAGATAAACATGACGACAGCAAGTGTTTCTCCATTAAAAGCTAAGAATAATAAAGACATAAACAATCGAATGTTCGTACGGTTATGGTAAAATTTTTGCGCCTTCAATTATTGACGACACTCTACGGCATACCACTGATAGCGATAGAAGGTACCCTACCTTGGGATGTGTTATGGTGGGCCTTGAAAGAGAAAGGTTTGCTCGGGAAATATATTGAGGTAATTCCGAGCTATGTATAGTCAGTCTCGTACCCACGTCCCGTCGGAATTACCGATGAATTCAATGTGGCTATAGACTTGCACCAGGGACCGGCTTTAATTCCTTACCTCCTCCTGTTCATCATGGACACTCTGACGTCGGACATACAGGAAGAATCACCTGGTACATGTTTGCCGACATTGTTCTTGTCGGAGGAAGATGGATATGAGATCCAGAGCAGATTTGAGAAGTGGCAACAGAACCTGGCGAATGTTGGCTTGAAAATCTACGTAACCAAAACTGAATATATGTATGTACTGCGATTTCGCCAGTCTCTCCAGTTCTGGAGTCATAGCACTTGATGGCGCGCTTCTCCCAGTCTGCTCCAACTTTCGGTATCTCGGTTCACTCGTGCAATGTGATGGCGAAATATAAGGGCCGATTAAGCATTAATTCTAATATGATGATCTGGCGGCAGGGCACGGGAACAATCTGCGACTCCTTTATTAATACTCAATATTTTTATTGCATTACCATAATGTGAACTTAGGTGGTAATTATATAATTTAGATCATTATGGACCCTGTAGGGCACAGCAAAAGGATAGGAGAGATATTCTACTTAAACTCAAGGGACTAAGGTATACAAAACCATGGTTAGACAGCAGTACTGTCTTGCATAGGTCAGAATGTTGGGCCACAAAAGGTAATGAATGAAAGGCACACATGCAGCTGAAATGAGAATGCTAAGAGAGATGAGTGTTGTTACAAAAATAGATAGAATAAGGAATAATCAGTTGTCATGATATCGGCTTGTGATACAGTGGAATGCGGAAAATGTCTTAAGTTCTGAGTATAAATGTCAATGGCTATATAGGGGGAGACCAAAGAAACGATGGATGGACTGTGTGAATGATGATATGGTTAAAATGTGTCCGTCACACCACCGAGATGATGACTAATAGAACAATGGAAGAATAAGACGCGTTGAACCGACCACAAATAAATTGGTATAGGAGCAGGAGAATGATGATGACTCGACGGCATACCACCGGTACCAGATGGCGCAAAGTAGCCAAGCGGCAACTGGCAATGCCGGCGCAATTACAGGCACCTACAGCCAGCGTTGCCGACTCTACGACTTTTTACGTAGATCGACGTATTTTAGGCCTTTCCTGCAAACCTAGGAACTTCCGTCGCAGAGTCTACACAAGGAACTCATTCAAAAGGAGATACGTAGAATAAGTCATAAGAAAATTTTACTTTTTTCTAATCTGGCCTTTTTTAAACTTCGAGTTGGCAACACTGCCTACAGGTAAACCAACGCGTTCGCTATACGTCCGCAATGGCGATGGCGCGTCGACCAACGTGCAAGTCGACTCGCCGAGGCCAATGTCGTGCCCGTGAGTAAACTTCCAATAAGTACAACTGTTTTTATTTACTTCCGACCTACTGTTGAATATGAATTGTTGTGAATTTACTCCTGGCACGAGAAAACTAGAAGAAAAGGTCATTATAAATAATAACCTCTTCGTCGAACGAAACCCACCTCCATAGCTTTAACTTCAGAGTTCCTAATTTCCAACAGATCTTTTGTGATAACGTTGATATCCTTGAGTGACTGTACTTGCGTCATCAAAGCCTCAATCTGGAGTTCTTGGTTTTTTACCATCTTGGTCTTGTCGAAGATCATGCCACGCGCTTTGCTCAGCAACTGGAACAATACACCATTAAATATTTTTACGATGAATACGTGACTGGTTGGGTGCGCTCTTAACAATTAAAGCAAACCTCTTCATGCTGCTGTTTGATATTTTCAATCATCTCATGATTCTTTCCGCTGGGTTTGGATAAAGCAGCTTGCAGTTCCGTCTCCAAATTCCGTATCCTTGCTTTGAGAAGGTCGATCTCTTCTTCACGTACCTGTGTGTGAAAGGTAAGGTTTAAGATAACGCTGTACCCTGTGAGAGTACTAATTAACAAAGCCTCAATAATTTACGACTGATGGATAGTGTTAGATTTTGTGTTACCTTCAATTCTAGTTTAACTCCGTCTTCGGTCCTCTCGTTCTTTACTTTTTCCAATTGTTCTATCTTCTGCAAGAGTTCTTTTTCTCTTTGCTGCCAATCACCCTGTAAAGAATCACACTGAAGGTGGGATAACCATATTTTGCTTCAATATTTTGAATTCCACAAATTTATAACGCGACGGCGGACGTTCAACCATGGTCGTACGTTCGTCGATGCTTGAGAACTGTCACCGACTCACCGCCGCACTAAGTGAGTTTAAAGTATCAATAGACCTTACAGACAAAGCTGCTAAGGAGGCTTTTCAAATTGTTCATTACTGAGTAGTTTGTATATTATGTTTATCATCCGCGACACTAATCGATCGTGCACGGACGGAGCTCTCGAACATCCACTGTGTCCGACGAGTTTATGCGTCGAATTCTGCTCAAGGGTGCTCGCACAATTACTGTCTACGCTGACACTAAGACTCCCGACAGTCTCTTTAAAAAAAGTACGAATTAAGACCTGGGTGAGAGCCTCATAACAAAAATAACGATTTGACCTAATGCCCTGACATTCTAATGAATTGTAGGAGAACTGGTAGTAACAATGAACATGTGTACATTACATACATTACGTAGGTACAGCAAGGCCTTATAAAATACCTGTTGTACTTAACACAACTTTGAGGTCAGAATCGTCTGACAGGTACAGATTTAAGAAAAGGAGATAACACTAATGTATCATACATAATTATACAGGATAAGTTTGTAACCAGTGCGCAAATTTTAACAGATTAAACTTTAACGAGTTATAATAACCATGCAATTTTTATTTTGATATATCTTAGTACAAAAAAATTAAGTTATCGTGAACGAAAGATGTTTATTTTGAAACTGGTCTTATGGTAACTCGCACGCGGCGCCGCGCGCCGGCGCGGCCGCGAAGGTGAACGACCGAGCGTAGCTACTTGTACCACCTGTTCGATCGGTCAAAATTCTAAGAAGTTCGAAGTACCTACGCCGGTTCGGTGGCGAAGGTGAACGACCGAGCTTAGCTGCTAGTACCTACAGCTGTTCGATCGGTCAAAATTCTAAGAAATTCGAAGTACCTACGGCAGCGCGCGGTTACTGACCTATTACTATTTCGATATCATATTACGAAATACGTAGGGTGCCCACAGTTTACTGATTTAATGTCGGGTAAAAATTTAAAAAAAAGTATTGAAAAAATAGTTGAAATGTGTTCTATTACTGATACTGAACCACCAAAAAAAAATTTGCGCTCTGGTAAAAATAAAATCCTGTATAATAGTGACTATGGCTAGCACAAAGCGCCACAGGACTGAGCGAGATCGCGTAGTTTGCAAACGTTGCGTTCCGCTCGCTGTGATTATACTGACAGGCCTTTTATTTAATTAGCAATCGATCAGCTATGGTTTTGCCTCATGGAAAACTGGAAACGCTTCTACGACCTCTATCTGTAGTGCCCGCCACAACAATTCGCATGGTACTGTGGCCGCCTAGTGCGGGAGCGATAGTTAATCGTGCCCGCTCCCGCACTAGCCGAGTAGTCACCGCGAACACATGACACTCCTGCTCTTCTTCTGTTTTAGGCTGGCACAAAATGAAAGAAAAAACTTTAGAGGTGTCAAGGGACACCCAGATGGAACGAAGAAAAAACACAACGAACAAGCAAACGGCAAAGCGTTCAAATGACGTCTGACATCTGACGTTTGGTTTTTATGATAGAGATGGGATTGAAAACTTCATGTGTAGAAGAATCGATAAAATAATCGAAAGAGTTGAAAAAAAACTTGGTTTTATTCGACCACTATTACTGTTATTACTTAATATTTTTAACCGACTTCAAAAAGGAGGAGGTTCTCAATTCGGATGTTTATATGTTTTTTTTTTTATGTATGTTCGGCCATAACTCCGTCATATATAGACGGATTTGCAAAATTCTTTTTTGTTCGAAAGGGGTTCATTCCGAAATGGTCCCATGCAAATTTCATATAGAT